>JAAGEH010000031.1:12077947-12116154 GCA_011751065.1 Lasiurus cinereus
GTGTGTGTGTGTGTGTGTGTGTGTGTGTGTGTGTGTGTGTGTTTTCACCAGCAGATGGAGGGTGGATCTTGCATGGGCACCTGCGCAAACACACACACACACACACACACACACACACACACCAAAGAGAACAGCTAGGCAGGCAGCACAGTGCCTGATGAATGATTGCAGGACATTTTTTTTTAGAGACATTCTGTGAATACTAAACATGTGGCAGCCTAGATTCAAGAAAGGCTCTTGGTCTACCAATTGCTCCAGGCCCCTTTGGAGGAGTTTGGAGACTAGGAAGAAATGGCTTTCTCTCTCCCCCTCCCAAAGGGCAGCTTCAGTGGGGACTCAGAGGGACAGGGTAGCTGGACAATGGGTCTGAAAGGGCAAAGATGGGGCCAGGGAAGAGAAAAGCAGAAGGAAGCAGTGGAATTGAAGAGCCTCTGGTGCTATCAAATGCATGGTCAATTCCCAATGTCAGAGGAACCTCAGAAAGAGGGCTCATATTGGTACATTTGGCCTCAGTGGTTCCAAAAAAAGTGAGCCATCCTCAATTTTCCTATGTACCTGAACTCTGGAAGGGAAGCTGTTGGGAGGAAAAAATCCATTTCAGTTGGAATTCTTTCCTCACTTCAAGTTCTATTTAAGCATTTGGATTAAGGAGGCTGGAGGGCTACTAAGTGGCTATTGGGGGACAAGAGGATGGTTTTGTAAGCTGTGTGGAATTTCCAGTATACAGAGGTCTGGGTGCAGGGCTCTGTGGTTCCCCACAGTTAGGATCAGCACTGGAGAAGCTGACTAGCAGATTTTGTAATCTATCCACTTTTTTCTTTCTTCATGGCATTTCCTACCGAGAAGAAAGGATGGAAATTCCCTGCATCTGGATGGGGGTAGCCTAGGCTGAGAAAACAAGCTGATGGAATTATCAAAAATAGATGGTGAGTGAAAGTAGAGACATGTAGGAAGAGAAACACAACATTTCTGGCAAATGCCTAGGCAGACCCGCACACAAAAAAATGCTCTGAGAAGCAAAACATAAACACAGGGACACACATGGAGTCACACAAGGGGCCACAGACACACTGAGATAATAATACAAAGAAAAAGAAGGAGCAGGAGGAGGGGAGAGGGAGCCGGAGTTCTAGTCAGAGAAGTAACTCTGAATTGATTTCTAATCCTTCCAAAAGAGAGAGGTAAAGAGAAGCAGGGAAGAGTCAGATTCCTGTCTCCCGGGGGTGGGGTGGGGGGTGGGGGGTGGAGAAGCAGCCAGGAAACAGCTGTCCAGTGTGAATAATGCTATTTGCAGCCAGACAATCCCTGCTGGTTTCCTTGTGAGGTGGTGTCTGGGTGGCAGGATCCCCTCCAGAGTCCTCTGATCCTTACCCATTTCCTTCCTTATTAATATTAATAACACAGATACCAACAAGTTGGTTTGTGTAAGTTCTTACAATAAAACTCAGCAGGTTAATAACAAAAACAAATGTATTTTATAATTCTGATTAGTTTGATTGGCTCACTGGAAGCATATGCCTAGACTCCAGTCAATCTGCTATGCAGTAAACAAAAGTACAAAAGGGGTTGTGAAGGAGAGAGTATTGGGAGTGACTGTGTCACTGGACAAATGCAAGTGTGAGGGCTCCTGAGTGAACAGTGAGGCACTGTCTGGTTTAGACTAAATGCATAGCTTTTAGAATCTGCTTATTAATGGTATAGCCTAAGGTAGGTCACTTAACCTTTCTGAGCCTTAACTATGGGAAGGATATGACGACAGAACTTAACTCCTAGAGTTATTTGGAGTATTAAATGGGTAATAGATGTAAAATGTCCCAATAAATGGTAGCTATCACTAATTTGCCTTGTAGTCAACTACTGAAATGACTCATATTGCAGTAGGTAGTGAAAACTGGATTCTAACTAACTATCTAATGACAATTAATAGTATGATTGCTAACTTTTATTGGACATTTCTTATGGCCCAGGCATTCTGCTACACAATTGCAATCTGAAGTGGTGGAGTTTTTACATTGTTTCTTGCTCTTAGTCAAAGTGATTTCTCAGGCTTGCATCACATGGCTGATTTCATTTCTAAAGGAAGAACTCCCCCATTGTCAGAGAATCACGTAAGTAGGATTTTTTGTTTTTGTATTTTGTTTAACAAGCTGTGCACTCCCTATGCTCAGCAGGTTTGAAGGAGGAGGGAGAGCAGGGTACAGAGAAGGTTCTTCAACATTCTTAACTTTGTACCAAAATGCAGCAAAATTAACACTGGGACCCTCTATCCAGTGTAAAACTAGGACCCTCCATCCAGTCGCACTGAAATTTAATGAGGAAGATTCCTTGGGTAAGAGTTCAGTCTCTTCAAATCACATGAAGATCAGATGACAAATGAAGATCTTCCAGCCAGAGTCTATTTCCTATTGAAATCAATACATTGAGAAGAAGCTAATAAGTGGCACTATTTTTTTCCCTTGCATACTGAGAGTGCAGGGAAGCAGCCCACCTCATAGCACACTATAATAATCACTTTACCTACCACTAACTGGGAATCCAGGGATAAATGGACAGAGAATAGGCTTCCAATAGTAATAGCATTGCTGACTACCACTTATCAACCAATCATTCATTGTGAGCTGGATGCTCTGTAAATGCTCCTAGGAAAAGAAGACTGATTTGTCATTTCAGCAGATACAATTAATTCCACTCCTCTGGTAGGACTTGAAGCCAGTCCTGAGAGCTTTAAATGCATTAACTCATTTCATGATCACCACAACCCTGTTACTTAGGAAACATCATCATCCTTATTTTGCAGAGACGGAAACCAAGAGTCACATTGCAGTAGGTAGTAAAAGCTAGATTCTAACCATCTAATGACAACTAATAGTAATGATAAGTATGATTGCTAACTTTTATTGAACACTTATTATGGCCCAGGAATTATCACATTTAATCCTCACAATAAACTTGAAGGGTAGGTAATGTGATTATTACTATTTTAAAGGAATACAAAGACTCAGAAGGAAATGAAAGCTTAAGTAATCTCCACAAATTAACACAACTACCATAATAGAGCCTAATCCAGGATTTGAACCCATGACAATTTGACAAGTTACACAGTGTCTCCAAAAAGGCTATAACTCCAAGCATTCAACTGGGTAGACAGTGTAGACAAGCTGCTAGCTTCTTCCAGAGACATACTAAGCTGCCTGCCTCTGCTGTGGTAACCCAGTTAACCCATTAGCACCCAGAAAAATATGAATAAGAGCAGAGTGTCATCTATGGCCACAGTATGAGGTGCATCTGACTAAGTCAGCAAGAGGATCCCCTGGGATCATAGAATGAGGGGTGGTGTAATCAGAAAAATTAAGGAGAAAACCACGTTATAATTTTTCAACCCCCATCCCTTTATTCTCCATTTTGCCTTTCTTCCAGATACCCACCTATCCTAAGTATCAGAGCCAACCAGAGCCCTAGTGTTTGAGACAGAGTGGGTGGAGAAAAAGGGAGAGGGACACACATGAGCTACTGAGGAAAGTGGGAGCTAGTAGGAAAGCTGGATGACAGAAAAGTGAAGGAAAGAGCTACTTCAAAAGATTTGTTACTAGCCGAGACCGGCTTGGCTCAGTGGATAGATCGTCGGCTTTCGGACTGAAAGGTCCCAGGTTCGATTCCGGTCGGGGGCATGTACCTTGCTTGAGGGCACATTTCCACTGTGGGGCGTGCAAGAGGCGGCTGATCGATGTCTCTCTCTCATCGATGTTTCTGACTTTCTATCTCTCTCCCTTCCTCTCTGTAAAAAATCAATAAAATATATTTTTTAAAAAAGATTTGTTACTAAAAGGAAGGAGAACAAAAGACTGGGCAGTTATGTTAGTGGCCTTTTGTGTGCTAGCTGAGCCTACCTGCTTGGTGTGGGCTGAGAGACATTGTAGGGAGCAGCTCTGGGCTCCTCATCAGTAAAATGCCAGTCAACCCTTTCCCAAGGTTTGGTGCCTTCTCCCCTCAAACACAGCTGATGAGCAGGCCACACTGCTTGCTAGTTTCATAGGTCCTGAGTAGATTCCAGATTCCTTGTCTATATACATATTTTTAATCGTCACCTGAGGTTATATCTATTGGTTTAAGAGAGAAAGGGAGATAAACATCGAATGAGAGAGAAACATACATTGGTTGCCTTCCTTATGCCTAGGTATGTGCCCTGACTGGGAATCAAACCTACAACCTTTTAGCGTATGAGATGACACTGCAACCAATCTAGCCACCAGGCCAAGACTCCCTGTCTGTATTTGTGTCCCGCCCCCATACACTTAACCTGCTGGGGGAAGTGCCCAGTCATGGGAATGAGGAGTCCCCAGGCCAGAACTGGGGATCATCATACAGTGGTTCCCTATGACCAGAATTAAGTCACTGAGTTCTTCCTGTTCTCTGGGGCTTGGGGAGAGAGCACAATATTTGTATCAACGAAGCCCAGGACCTTTGGTGTTGCTAGTTCCTTAGCCTTCCAGGCTTCTGCTATTTTTACTTACCTAATACATATTTAACAATATTTTCTTTTGGCATTCCATACACACACACTTTGCATCAATGAACCCCTTTCTTCCTAGATCTTCTTTGAGTGCCTATCCCTAGACAGTCCCAGTTTAGTTAATCCCATAAACTAATCTATACTTAGGTAAACACAGACAGTAATTGGCAGTGTTTCTCAATCTTTAAACACACACACACACACACACACACACACACACACACACACACGGAATCCTTAACAATAAAATAAAGTAAGACGGAGGTGAAGGTCAAAGTGGCCAAAAGTGTCAAATTTCTTCAATGTTTCATTCTCTTTCGAAACCATATGCGATGTTTCACATTCTACTCCATAGTACACTGGAGCTTGATTTCCCATATAAGTGTTGCATAGCTCCAAATTTCTTGCATAAATAGAATCACCAAAAAGAAACCTCGTGCTTATCCCTTGACTCCATGTACCTCATAGAAGGTATAGAGACCCCCACTTCAAGAGAAGTGCTGAATTAATGCACTATCCCAGAGCCTGCTTGCTTTTGACCCACTATCTATATTGAAGTTAGTGGTGTGTAGAAAGAATAACTAGAATAGTTATGAGTCTGGGATGAGATGATTTGTGGGGGTGTCTGTCTTGTCAGGCTGGATTTCCCCTGCAGGGCTGGCAGAACCAGCCACATCCCTAGATTCCAGAGGGTGCCAGCAGCCTACTTGTTGTGATATAGGCCTTCCTCTTATTCAAATTCATCCACCCCCAGCTGTGTGTGCTGGAAATTCTCCTTTGGGTTAAAGCTCATTCTCCAGAAGGTCCTGGTAAATTGCACATGTTATCTGGAATGGACAGCACATTAAGTCATTAGCGCCCATTAATGCACTCGCAGGAATAAATCTATCAGATTGCCTGTCACTTCTCAGAGGGTAGAACTATGAGGAGATGAGACAATGGCTAGGAACTTTTCCTTGGATGGGGTGGCATGAGCTGTGGGCCTTGACCTCACTGAATCAGAATCAGCTGTGAAAAACCTTATTTCTGGGCCCCACCTCCGACCCCAGGACTCAATTTAAAAAGCCCTCTGGGTCAAGCCTGCATCAAAGCACAGCCACAGCAAGCCTGAGGATAGGAGTGCTGCTGTAGAGGGCTTGGAGACTAGAGTCAAAAGAAGGGCCACTGAAAACAGGGAATAAGAAGACCTCAGCACCAGCTTTGCATTGCCCAGTCCCTACTGTGGTGCTTCTTTTTTTCATCATTCCCTCCACCTTTTTTTTTTTTTTTGTCTCTGTCTAAAGAGAGAGCTTCTGCACTGCTGCTTCCTCCTCACCCACCTCCCTCATTCAGGGGCCCCATGAAGAGGGAAGACCTTGGAAGTTGAACCTGCAGACTCTGGGGAATGGCCTATTGCTTCCTTATGTACCTCCCTTTTCTCTCCAAGTCCCCCAGCCCCCCGCCCACTGGCATCCTAGGCATGTTTGCACTCCTGGAGTTAGGAAGCAAAACACCAATTTAAATTGATGCTGACAGAGCCTGTCAGATGCCAAGTGCTTGCTGCTGCTGTTGCCACCAGTAAAGCTATTTCCCTTGAGGGATTCCAGGTGTGTGCTGGAGATACTGCTGCCAGGAGCTGGCCTCCTCACCCTTACTCACTTCTGTCTGGTTGTGGGTGGGAGTGGGGTAAAATTTGGAAAGGAGAAACTGAATGGACAATAGGAAATGTACTTAGGCTAGTAAGCAGAGACTGGGTGCTTCTGATACGCTCTTCATCCTGGTTAAGTCACTATGTGATCATGGACTCTTTACTTATCCTCTCTGTGACTGAGTTCCTCCAATGTCTGCCCAATGCTTTCCACAAGGATGCCAACTTACAGAAAACACCACTCAGAGAAAAATATCCCTTGAAAAGACTCTAGGAAAGAAAGGATGTTTAAATCCACCTCCCTCAAGCCTTGGGTGGGGGAGGGGGTTGGGGGAGAGGTGGTCCCTGCTAATCTGTTAAATTAATTCTTAAAAATGTGCCAGTGAATGCTAATGGGCCAATGTGTTCCCTTCCCAACAGTTTACATTTTGTCCCACAGCTAAGCTTTCAATGTCTTTCTCCAAAGCAGTGATTAATAGTGGGAATGCTTGACACAGAGGCAGTGGCTGAAGAGTTTGAGGGTTGGGAGCTTTTCCTGTCAGGGTTCACTGTCAGATAACCCCTTACATGTGCAGTTTTACAGTTGACTTTTATTTGATATTCATAATAACATTGTAAGTTATGTTAGGGGTTCTTTAATCTCCATTTTACAGATGAGGAAATCAAGGCTCAGTTGGTTAAATGACTGTCCAGGGCCACATAAGGTAGGAAGCCATATACACTGAGTGGCCAGATTATTACGATCTCTGAATGCATAATAATCTGGCCACTCAGTATATATCCTATATAATAAAAGGCTAATATGCAAATTGTCCCCTCAACCAGGAGTTCGACCAGCAGGCAAACTGGCCAAACACCAATATCCCCTCCCCCTGGCTATGCTGGCCAGACCCCACCCATGCAAGAATTCATGCACCAGGCCTCTAATACACACACACACACACACACACACACACACACACACACACACTGGGTGGTCAGATTATTATGAGTTCAGAGATCATAATAATATGTCCACTCAGTGTATTCCTGGATAGTCTTTCTTGCTCTTTTCCAGGTTTACTAGGCCTTAGTAGAGCACAAGGCTCAGGAATTCCAGGTCTGGAACCATTATCCAGCTTCTGTCATTCACTGTGTCTATTTGTCACTAATGTCTCTTCTCTTCACTCATCTATCATGGATCCTATTTTCTGTTCCTCTGACTGTATTCACTAGACAGGGAAGAAAAAATATTAACTTTTCAAGGAAAAGCCGGTATTAGTTTGTATGTCACAATGGGCTAAAGCAATAAACCTAAGAAAGGCCTGACTAGAACATTCTCACTGCTGGACTGTCAGTAACCTGCACTGTTTGACCTGAAATCAATTGATTAACCCTTTGGTCTCAGGTCTCATCTTTTCTATCTGCATAAACCTCAATAGGCTCGTGATGGGTGGGCCTGAGGGAAGGAGGGGGAGAGAAGAGCGGGTAGGAGATTGAAATACTTAATGAATAACAAGAACTGAAAAGCACTTTGCAATCATTCCTAAATGATGCATTGATATTTAATGGCATTCTTTGCCTCAAAAGCCATGGCTCATACATGGGAAGTATTTGTTAAGGCACTATAGGCAGGTTGCTGGTAATTCAAGAAGCCTTCTATTTAGCAGAAAGGCCTAATTATAGCTTCTTCTTTTCTTTATCTTCTTTTCTTATTCGTTAAGACCAAAGGACATTTGCTCTGGAAATCAGATCTTGGTTTCAGAAGATTTCATCTGCTCCCATAAGTTGAATTTCCCACCTGAAGTCAAATCGTCTATAATAGAGATATCATCTGCCCAGAACTCTGTCCTTGGTACAGGCCTACGCGTGTTGAGATGTGATTTGAATGGTGACCAAGGTTCCGTGGGTTTATCGAGCCTGATCCCAGCATGTGGATCCCAGCCTACTTCTTTTAGAAGGATGCTTGGGCTCCAGCTGGCTTTGTCAACTGAGACCTGGACCCTGTCAGTGCTTGAGCAATTTCAGTAGTTGCAGCTGTAGGTTTCTTAAGTGCTGTAGTCTTAGGTTTGGTCTCCCTATCTTCACCTCTAATCCATAGCACCCAGACAAATCCATCTTGCCAAAGCATGGCTGGCATCATGACATTCCACTGCTCAAACACCTTCAGTGACTGCCTTCTACCTGTAGCATAAAATCAAAATTCCTCCATTAATGTCCATCTCCCACTAATCTGTTTTGAGAATCTTTCACTAGACCAGGTATGGCTTGGCACTCTTCCTTGTCCCTATCCTGCCTCCTGCAATTTGGTCTTACAGTTTTACCAGACCAATGTTGCTTGCCTTTCTCTCTGCCTAACCATATCTGTTCCCTCCCTCTAGGTCCCAGCCCCATCACCTGCCAAGGCCCAATCCTCCTAAGAATGCTGAGCACTCCTCACTGCACCAGTCATTTGGCACATATCAGAGAATGAGCGCCTTGTTGCAGCACTTATATTCTTGGCTTGGACTCTAATTTGTCCTTTTGTGGGCATAGCCTTGTCTCCCTGTTTTTGTGAGCATAAGCCAGGCCTTATGCTCCTTTGATTTTCCACAGTGCCTGACCAGATTCTGGGCCATGGAGGTAGCTGGGCCCAGACTGCCTGTCCCTTCTTCCCATAGCTCCCTGCAGCTCTGCAATCTCTAGTGGCTGCTTTGTTTTCAGCCTCCAGGGCTTTCCCTTTACTGATTTCCCCTCCTCAGTCCCTCACTGAGAGCTCTTAGCTTTTTCCTTTTATTAATCATTTTGATGGTTCTTCCAAGGACCCTCTTCAGTTTCTCTGAAATTAATCAATCCAGAGGCAGCCAAGAAAAAACTGGGAAGTCGGTCAGTTTGTCTTTCATCTGACCCTCTCTCCTGTGGTTGCTCAGTGTCTGCTGTTGAGCCAAACAGTCATTTTTTTTATTATTTTCTGTTTCATTAGATTAAACTTTACAAAAATATGTAAATGTCTTTGAAAAAAAAAATTGGTTGCCTAGCAAGATACTCTGAGTTTCCAAACCCTAGGTAACTGGAAGCTGGGACAAAGTGATTGTTCTAAGATAGTCATAAATGCATTTCCTTGGGCTCAATGGATGGAGGGGACAGTGAGAATGTGTCCTTAAGGAAGGAAGAACCTATCTCTCTTCTGAGAGGGATCACTTAGTCACCTATCCACTCATAAACCTTGATGGCTCATTAAGTTATTTAAATACAAATACTTCGGCCAGGCCAGAGAAATCTTCTCTTTAAACCAAAAAAGTGGGTGGACTAGCTGGGGAAGGGGCCACTCTATTGATTGGTTGGGGTGCAAGAGCCTATATTTATTGTGCCCATTTCAGGGGATAGTCATGGTGCAATGGAGTTTACATCGACAATCTTATTAAATCCTCATAACAACTTTGCAAGGCATAGAGAAGTGAAATAATTTTCCTAAGGTCACTAGCTAGTAAGTGGCAGCATTGGGATTCAAACCCAGATCTATCTAATGCCAAAGCCCATGAACTTCACCACCACACTATTCTGCTCTAACAAATAAAACTGCCTTTGTGGAGCCAGCATATTAAAAAGGGACACCCTTAACTTCTACTTCTACTCTTCAAGGCATGCTTGCATGCTATCCTGTGACTTGTTTTTGCATCATAGTTTTAACAACCTACAATCTCCTCCATGCCATGCCCCATATCAGTAGATGAGAGCACAGGCTCTTGAAACAGACTGACTGAATTAAAATCCCAGTTCTGTCACTTTGGGTAGGGTAAATTACTTAATTTCTCTATGCCTTCATTTACTCATCTATAAATTAGGGCTAATAAAAATACCTCACTGAATTGCTAGGAGAATTAAATGAGCTAATGGACATATGGTATGTAGCACCGTGTTTAGTATATAGTAAGATCTCATCAAATACTACCTATTATTATTCTCCCCTTTTTGCCCTCCTACCCAGTGCTTCCAGAGACCTCATGCCATCCTTGGATTACTAAGCACTTCCCTCCATGACCCTTTCAGACCTGCTGGTGTACCTGCTGGTGTGCCCATCTGAACACAGCCTTTCAACCCCAAACCTCATGCTGGGTCTCAATCCCTCCATAAATTGTTAGCCCTTAAAAAGCAATCTTATTTTCATTAAAATTAAAATCTTTTGTGCATAAAAATACCACTATTAACATAGTGAAAAGGCAACCCATAAATTGGGGGAAATGTTTGTAAATCATGTATCTAATAAGGGATTAATATCCAGAATATATAAAGAACTATTATAAAAACAAAAAAGTAAACGATCCAATTTAAGTGGGTAAAGTACTTGAATAGACATTTCTTCAGAAAAGATAGACAAATGGCCAATGAGCAGATGAAAAAATGCTCAAGATCACTAATCATTAGGAAAATGCAAATAAAAAATACAATGACATATCACTTCAAACCCATTATGATGGCTATTATAAATAAAAACAATAGAAAATACAAAGTGTTTCCTCAGGTGTGGAGAAATTAGTATTTACTGCTGGTGAAAATGTAAAATGTTGTAATGCATCTGCTATGGAAAATGGTATGTGTTTCCTCAAAAAATTAAACATACAATTGCCATATGATCCAATAATTTCATTTCTGAGTATATACTCACAAGAATTGAAAACAGCAACTCAAACAGATATCAGCACACCTATATTTATATCATTTTTTCACAGTAGCCAAAAGATGGAAATAACCTAAATGTCCATCAACAGATGAGTCTATAAACACAATGTGGTACATACATATGATGAATATATTCAACTTTAAAAAATAAAGTCTGATACATTATACAACATGGGTGAAACTTGAAAACATTATGTGAATTGAAATAAGTCAGACATAAAATGACAAATATTGTATGATTCTGTTGCAGGCAGTTAGACAGACATGAGCAGAGCAAGGATGATGGACCAGGTAGAGAAGGTCACCAGGATAGAAAGCCCAAGATGCCTAGCAAAGGACAACTGTAGGGTGGAACCTCACTCCCAGGGTGGCCTTTCTTTCCCTAGCATATCATGGTCATAAGGTTTGGAGCCCCTGAATCTTTCCTCTCTAGAGATAGCATCTAGGTCTCAACTTGTATTTCAGCTCTAGGTCCAGATAAGCAACAAAACCAGCCAAATATACAACTTAATAAAAGGAAGATGAACGATCCAATAAAAAAATGGGCAACGGACCTAAATAGAACCTTTTCAAAAGATGACAGAAGGAAAGCCAAGAGACACATGAAAACATGTTCAAAGTCACTAATCATCAGAGAGATGCAAATCAAAATGACAATGCGATACCATCTTACACCGGTCAGAATGGCTATCATCAACAAATCAACAAACGACAAGTGTTGGCTAGGATGGGGAGAAAAAGGAACCCTTGTGCACTGTTGGTGGGAATGCAGACTGGTGCAGCCACTGTGGAGAACAGTATGGAGTTTCCTCAAAAAACTAAAAATGGATCTCCCATTTGACCCTGTAATACCACTCTTAGGAATTTATCCTAAGAAATTACAAACACCAATCAGAAAGGATTTATGCACCCCTATGTTCATAGCAGCACAATTTACAATAGCTACAATTTGGAAACAGCCTAGGTGCCCATCAGCAGATGAGTGGATCAGAAAACTGTGGTACATCTACACAATGGAATACTATGGTGCCATTAAAAGGAAGGAATTCTTACCATTTGCAGCAACCTGGTTGGAACTGGAGAGCCTTATGCTTAGTGAAATAAGCCAGTCAATGAAGGAGAAGCATCACATGATCGCACTCATTGGTGGATAATAAAGAACATTATAAACTGATGAACAAAAGGATAGATACAGAGACGGTAAAGCTTCAAACAGACTGTGAAATTACAGCAGGAAGATTAAAGTTAGGTGAGGTAGATAAGAGATCAATCAAAGGACTTGTATGCATGCATATAAGCATAACCAATGAACATAGACACTGGGGGGTTGGGGTATGCCTGGGAGGGAGGGGGAGGCAATGGGGAGATATGTATAAAAAATTAATAAAAATTAAAAAAAAACAGCCAAGGCTGACTCCTTGTATGGCATAATGATCCCCTGCCTTGGTTCCTGTCAATAAATTAGTGGAGACCACAACCCTGAAAGGACACACCTGGAAAACTGCTGAATATTCTAATTAGATTGTCCCTTGGGGCCTCCCCTAAAAATCTCAACTCTTAAAATCCTTAAGACTGAGGACCCAGCATGTTCTCTCTCTCCCAGGAGTACCCCCTTGCCTTTCCCCCTCTTTCCTTATAATTAGCTTCCTCACTCCCAAGCTCCAAGGGCTCTTCCTTTACTTCTAGAACTTGTTTGCTAAGCCCATTTCTTCTAGGAATTACTTCTTCTATGTTCTCTTATAGTTTGGGTTTTGGCTCTGAATTCTTTCCTAACCAGAATCCAAGTACTGAAGTTGCTGACTCCAATTTGATATGACCCCACCAGTCAGATATCTGGTGCTGTTTCCATGGCATATAACAACTTCACTTATAGGAAGAACCTAGAGTAGTGAAATTTATAGAGTCAGAAAGTAGAATGGTGGTTGCCAGGAATTGGGAAGAGGGGAGAGAAAATAGGGAGTTGTTTTTTGGATAGAGAGTTTCAGTTTTGCGAAATGTAAAGATTTCTGGAGATGGATGATGGTAATGATGGAAGAACAATATGAATGTACTTAATGCCATCCTATCTAATAAAGAGAGAATATGCTAATTGATCCTCATTCCATTGCAAAAGATGGTGACACCCACAGCCAATAAGGAGGGAATATTCTAATTGACTGACATGCCCTCAAAGATGGAGGTGCCCACAGCCACATAATGGCAGTGCCCAGTCTCCTCAGCCCCGCAGGAGTGGCAGGCATGCTGCAAGGCTGGGCCCATCCCCAGGTGGGCCCACTATTCCACATGCCTGCCTCCAGAATCCTCCAGTCCCCTCAGCCCCCTAGCTGCCCAGGGTGGCCTGAGGCACAGGCAAGCTTCAGATGGCGGCTGCCTAGCTGCCCAGGGTCACCCGATGCTCAGGTAACCAGGGCTGGCCGAGGCTTGCGCTGCTGGCAGTGGCAACAGCAGAGGTGTGATGGGGGCATTGCCTTCTCCTGATTGCCAGGTCACCTTCTGCCCCTGAGGGCTCCCAGACTGTGAGAGGAGGCAGGCCTGGTTGAGGGACACCCCCTCCAGTGTATGAATTTTCATGCACAGGGCCTCTAATTGAACTATAAACCTAAACATGATTACAATAATAAATTATTATTGTATATTTTAGCACAACATAAAAAAGCAATTCCTTTAAAAATAAATTCCTACCCAACCAACGTGGCTCAGTGGTTAAGGATCGCTAGGAATCAGGTCAGGGTTTGATTTAAGATCAGGGCACATGCCCTGGTTGCTCTGCAAGAATTGTGGTCTCAGAAGTTCCTGTAAAATAATTGCTCAAGGGGAACATGCTTTTACAAGACTCAGGCTTACAGAATGTTACCCTTTGACATTTGTTAGATTTTTGTAAGGCTCAAGCCTTGTGTTCTCCAGTTAACCCTTTCAGTTTCTCTTTCCCTCTCCCTTCCTCTCTGAAATCAATAAAAATATATTTAAAATAAATAAATTCCTTAACCATACCATGCTCTTAGGTACTGAGGATACACTGGTGAACAGGACAGACAAGTTTCCTACTCCCATGGAACGTACACTCCAGAGAGGAGGGGAGACAAAATCTTATCAACAAGTGAACAAATAAGATACTTTTAGATATTGATAAGTGCTATACAGAAAATAAAACAGTGATGGAGGAAGCTACTTTAGATTAAGTAGTCCATAGATGCTTTTCTGAAGAAGTGACATTGTGATATTTAATCTGAATTCTGAATGATAAAAGGAGCCAATCATATGAAGATTTGGGGAAAGACATTCTAGATAGAAGCACAGCCAGTGCAAATGCCCTGAGGCTTAAACTAGGTTAGTGTGAACTAAGAACCTAAAGGTCAGTGATTAGGGAGGTGAGTTTGGAGAGACATTAAAAAAAAAGAACAACAACAACAAAAAAAACAGATCCTGGATGACCTTACAGGCCATGGTGAGGGTTTGGATTCCAGACTAAAGCCAATATAAAGCCATTAAACAGTCTTAAGCAGGAAACTCTGTATCTAATGCCTTAATTAGATCATTGGCATCACTGTGAAGGAAGATCTAAGTGAGAGATGTGTCTGACTGGGGCTATGGTGGCAGCAATGGAAATAGAGAGAAATGGATAGATGATGGATACATTTGGGAGCTTGATAATATCTATTGAAGGACTGGATGTAAGAGATAAGGTAAAAGGATGACACATGAATTTTTCCTGAGCAACCAGATAAATGATGGTGCCATATACTAAAGATGAGGAAAGGTGAGAAGGAATGATTTGGAGGGGGTAGAAATTAAGAGTTTTGTTTTGGCTATCATAAGTCTGAGATGCCCATGTGACACCCAAAAAGAGGTGCCAAGTAGACAGTCAGAAATAATTTTAAAAAATAATAATAACTACAGTTAACAATTATTGATGCTTATTACAACTACAACTAACATTTATTGATGCTTATTTTGTGCCAAATACTGTCTCAGATATTTTACACATATTAAATCATTTAATTCTCACATCAAGTCTTTGAGGTTGTTAGGGGCAAAAATAGATTAATGGGGACTAGCTATGGTTAGGGGAAATATTAATCATGCCCTGTTAACCATCGTGCCTTGTTCTGGTTAAAGAAAGACATTCTAACCTGGCTGAGAGTTGTATGCCCAGGGACCTGGGAATCAACCTTGGAATGTGGTCCATTCTCATTCAAGAACTGCCTATTACAAGGAAAGATTAAAAACCTTGTTGCCCAAACAATGGAGTCCCACTCCAGCCTATATAGCCTACTTCCCCATGTAATCATTGTCCTATCCTATATACGCAGCTGGATTATGGTGTGGTGTAGAGCAGATTTTTGTTGATTACTTGCTTCTCTCCCATACAGCTGGCATTATCTGAACAAATGCTCATATATAATTCAACCCTGTCACTGCTGAATTGGCTCAATTAGTGACAGGCAGCCCGGACTCATTGGTTGTCTGGTTTCAAGGTCACATGTTATTATTACCCTACTTTACAGATGAAGAAATGGAAGCAAGAAAAGGGTAAATAACTTGCTCAAGGTCAGATAGTAAGAGGTAGAGCTAGGATTCAAACTCAGTATGTCTGACTCCAGAGTATGTGCTATATGCCATATATTGGGAGTTCAAAAAGGAGGTAAGGGCTAGACATGGAAATTTGGGGGTGCTATCTTAATGTTATTTAGAGCTACAGAACTGGATGAAATTATCTTGAAGAGAGTGGTTTAAAGTTGAGCCTCGGAGCATGTCCAACATTTAGAGGTAGAGGTGAGGGACAGGGGCAGTGAAGCAGAGTGAGAAAGCACAAGGTAGGAGGCAAACCAGGAAGGTGTGGTGGCATGAGAACCTAGAAAGGAGAATGTCTCAGGCCAACTTTGACGGTGCTTCTGAGAGGGCTGGACTACTGGGTGCAGAAAAATAAGCACGCTAATAAGATATGTTGAAGATAAGAAAGGCTAGTTTTCTAATGTTTGCATTCTAAAACTTGTGTAACACTGCCCCTTCCCATACTTGCCCTTCTTCCCTCCCTTAATCCATTCAAATACACATAGTTCTAGAATCTAAGAAAGGTGATCAAAGGGTTCAGACCTAGAGTTTTACTCTATCCTATTTAGTCTCAGGTTGCAAAAGAGAATTTAGTCTTTCCTGACCTGAGGAAGTCTTCCAGTAAGATGAGACAGCCTTGAGGTGTTGCTAATTTACTGAAGGTAAGGAAATTGGCACCAAATTCAGCAACATGGGCCTTCTTCCTGCCTTCCTAGGAACATAGCTTCGGTAGCATGATGCCTTCTAATTGGCAGAACACCTCTTTAGAGTAAGCAATAAACTACTATCACCACACTTTTCTCAATACTTAAAGACTTTCTGGGGAACAAATGCATTCTGTACATCATATTTATAGTAAAGACTCAAAGTCCAGCTTTATGTTGTGCAGGAATTCCCTGATTCAGAACTATTAGTTCACTCCAATCTGTTCCTGGTTACTATCTAGCTCTAAGAAAAGCATGTTCCTTTTCTTTAGTCTATGCTAAGCCTTCTGTGAGTAGTCAGTAGGTCTTCTATACCTTCCAGGTCTTGCAGAGACCTATATTGCTTTGTTTCTGTTTTCTTCATATTTTTTCCTTTTTATTGAATTTATTGGGGTGACACTAGTTAACAAAATTATAAAGGTTTCAGGAGCACAATTCTACAACCCATTACCTGTATACTGTATTGTGTGTTCATCTCAAGTCTATCTCTCCTACACTCTCCTTTACTTAGCTCCCACCAAGAATAGCGGGACCTGTCTTTCTTCTTTTTTCAGGATGGGGACCTGCTGGCTACATTAGGGCCAAAGAGGCCTGTCCCCCAAACCAATTACATTGTATTTTCATTTAAGACTATATATATAAGCCCCATCATTTATCATAGATATGCCCACTGTATTATGGCACAAGGATGCTATTTGGGAAAGTAAGGGGCTTGTTAATGTCTTCAAGTGAAACTAAATTTGACTATATATGCATATATGTATATATGAAGATTCACACACATATAACAATACATATGCAAAACTATACATAAAATAATGTGCACATGAAACTATACTGATATTTATAGATTGAAATCTTATATATAAAACAAACAAATGGAGAGCTTTCCCTATCCCATGACATATAGTGTCTCACAACCTCCTAAGATTCAACTTTTTCAGCAGAACCATTTTTGTAACCCTCTTAGCATCTAGCCTAGGACCAGACATGCACACACACACACAGACATAGTAGATCCTTACCAGGTATTTGTTGGATCATCAAAGATTAAATATGGTAGACCTTGGTACCTGACCTTGCTAATATCTATAAGGCTAGACTGGAGTCCTAGTTCAGTGTAATCTTTATTAAGTCACTTTATATTTCTGGCTCGGACTTTTGATATCTGCAAAAAGAACAAAGTAAACCAGATGATTTATAAAAGGCATTGGGGTCTATCTATAGGAGATGGAAAGGATCAAATGAAAATCTCCTCTTTAAGAAAATGTAGCACTGAAAGGCTCATAATGTCTGTAGAAGAATGAAGAAATTATTTAGGGAAGGGAGAAGTAAGTATTCGAAACTAGGAATAGGAGAGTGCAAGAGAATAAAAAAAGGATTTTTCATTCAAAATGATAATAGCTAACATTAGTAAACTCTAAGTAGGTGCCAGATCCGTTACCTGTCTCATTAAATCTTCACAACTCTATGAGTTAAGTACTGTGGTCACTCTCATTTTAGAGATGAAAAACTGGCACATAAAAGATAAGTAAATTGTGCAAGACTGCAGAGCTGGCAAATGGCAGAATTGGGTTGTAAACCTTGGCAGTCTGAGTTAACTACTCTACTCCTTCAGACACAGGAGAGGGAGATTATTTCAAATATGGGGTTCCATTTGGGTATGTGGTGTCCAAATTGGAAAAGAAAGGAAACCAGGCCAATAATGGGAAGAAACCAGCATTAGGCTCCTAATCACTTGCATATAGTAAGGGCTTAGAGACTATTCACTGCCCAGACTGGAGTAGCCACTGCTGTTCTCCAATGCTTGGGGGCTGAAGAAATTGTGTATCAAGGACTGAGACTCCCTGTTTTCCTTGAGCCATTGGAAGATGGTGCTAAGGACAGCATGACATTCCAGCCCAGCAGTAAACTGTGTGCCACCACCAGCTTTTTCAATCACTGTGAGAGAAGGAACACAGGGTCCCAACTTTTCCTTAGGCCCTGAGAAACATGCCTCACACTGGAGGGGCATTTTTCATACTTCTGACTCCAAGCTCTCTCCACTTATGAAAAATGGCTTCAGTGTTCATTTTTCTACTTACAACTCCCAATCCTTTCCCCACCTGAATGAATCTGTCAGTTGTCTCCTGAGGAGGAGCTGAAGACTGACCTACATGCAGCACTAGTTCAAAATGGATCAAATAAACTCCTGTTTTTTTTACTTATTCCAGAAAGATTCTGAGTGATTGCAGTGCCTGCTGATAACTCACACAGCCCTGGGAATCTGGCCAGAGGCAGGTTTCAGGCACACGACAGACAAAGCTGAAGTTGCCTCCCTGGAAAAGGGAAAATTCCAAGAGCTGGAATGGTAGGCTTGCTTAGCTGGGACCTCCTCAATGTGAGCCATCTTACACTCTTCCAGATCCTCCAGCAGCGCCACCCATAATTCTTCATTAACTCTTTTCTATGCTCTACTCTTTTGGTTCACATCATTAGAAGAATGCTTTCTCCAGGAAAGCCCAGCCAGCTCAAGGGCGTTCCATGGGGTTATTTAAACCTCAAAATATCCCTACCCATGATTTTCCAATGGCCAGATATGGGGTTGAGGTCAGGAGGTCCAGTGTTTACTCCAGCATCCCCAAGGGTCTAAGGGAAGTGGCTCTATAAGATTATGACTGCTTGCTTCCAGAGCTCCCAGCCCCAGGCTCTCTTTTTCTAACCACAAGATAATCTACAGCTCATCCACCAAGAAGTTTTCAGACTCTTTTTTTAAATTAAATCTTTATTATTCACATTATTACATTTGTTTCTCTTTTTTCCCCTCTATAGCACCCCTCAACCCAGCTCCCAACCCTCCCTCTGCCCTTAGCTCCCTCCCATTGATCTCATCCATAGGTGTATGATTTTTGTCCAGTCTCTCCCTGTACACCCCTCACCCCTTTCTCCCTGAGAATTATCAGTCCATTCCCTTTCTGTGCTCCTGATTCTATTCTATTCACCAGTTTATTCTATTCATCAAATTTTTAATTCACTACTTTTTAGATTCACTTATTGATAGATATGTATTTGATGTTCATAATTTTTTGTCTTTTACCTTTTTCTTCTTCCTCTTCTAAAAGAGTACCTTTCAGCATTTCATATAATACTGGTTTGGAGTTGATGAACTCCTTTAGCTTTTTCTTCTCTGTGAAGCTCTTTATCTGCCCTTCAATTCTGAACGATAGCTTTGCTGGATAGATTATTCTTGGTTGTAGGTTCTTGCTATTCATCACATTGAATATTTCTTGCCACTCCTGTCTGGCCTGCATCGTTCCTGTTGAGAAATCAGCTGACAGTCGTATGGGTGCTCCCTTGTAAGTAATAACCTGTTTTTCTCTTGCTGCTTTTAATATTCTCTCTTTGTCTTTTGCTTTTGGTATTTTAATTATGATGTGTCTCGGTGTGGTCCTCTTTGGATTCCTTTTATATGGGGTTCTGTGTGCTTCCTGGACTTGTAAGTCTATTTCTTTTACCAGATGTGGGAAGTTTTCAGTCATTATTTCTTTAAATAGGTTTTCAGTATCTTGCTCTCTGTCTTCTTCTGGCATCCCCACAATTCTGATGTTGGTACTCTTGAAGCTGTCCCAGAGTCTCCTTACATTATGTTCACATTTTTGGATTCTTTTCTCTTCTTGCTTTTCCAGATGAGTGTTTTCTGCTTCTTTATATTTCAAATTTTTGACTTGATTCTTGCCTTTCTCTAAGTCTGCTGTTAGGACTCTGTATAATATTTTTTATTTCAGTCAGTGTATGTTTAATTTCTAGTTGGTCTTTTATCATCTTTAGCTGGACCTTTTCCATCTCTAGTTGGCTCTTTTGCATCTCTAGTTGGTCCTTTTTCATCTCCTCTTGGCTCTCGCTAAATTTATCCAACTTTTCTAGCATATTCCTGAAAAACCTTACAAGCGTGGTTTTGAACTCTATATCCAGTCGTTTGTTTTCCTCATTTCTTTTGTTTGTGATCCCTTCCCTTTTCTTGGCATTTTCACTATGCCAGGGAAACTTCTGTGTTGGATTCAGCCTTGTGAAACCAGACTTGCAAAGCCACAGAAGCCTCTGTTGAGCTTGGGAGGGGTGGAGTCTCAGGGCTTAAGGGACCGCCTTGCCTTCCAGTCGGCCCCGCCCTCCACCGCCCCTGAGTCTCACGTGACTGGGTAATCCCTGGAAAGGTCCTTGTGCGCTCCTGCCCGCAGTGCCTCTAGACTACTGCCTTTCCAGCTCCCCTGCATGCCAGGACCACACGAGTCTAGGTCTCCAGGGTTTCGCCCAAAACAGGGGCCCAGTGGACTCAGAAATGGCACAGTTGGGAGGGTCTGTCTCCCGCCCACTCATGAAAGACAGCAGCACAATCAGCAGTCTGTCCTTCACGCAGTGCCGTGCGCGACCACACCTCCGATCTTTTGCGATTCCCCTAAATTTCCGTGTACTTCTCCCTTTTCATAGTCCAAACTCCCCCTGTATGAGTTTTGGCTGGATCTGGGGTTTAGTGTCGTAAGATAAGGGGTTCAATGCTGTTGGGAGTCTCCGTTTCCCTCCCGCCAGAGAAAGCCAGCCAGGTACTGCGGCACCCGCTCTCTCAGCGTGCGCGTCTTCGTACCTCAGCTTTTTGCAGCTCCTCTGGGTTTCTGTGAGCCCCTCTCTTTCCTTCTAGTTGTAGAACTTACACTCGGCCAGCTTTCCTGTGGTTCTGGATGATGTCTGTTCTGTCTTTTAGTTGTAGTTTTGAAATTGTTGTGCGAGGCAGCAGTGTAGGTGTTTACCTATGCCGCCATCTTGGATTTCCCAGACTCTTCTTCAGAGTGGTCCACTAAATCACTTGCATCTACTAGACCCACCTGTGCTTCCTAGCAGGCAGAAGTCCAGGCCTACTGAGAGCAGGCCAACTCCCCAGTTAATGTCAAAATGCTGGAGGCTCACATTTCGTAGGTTAAGAGATACTCCTGTTCTCCCTTTCTTATACTTTCTTGCAGGATGCCCATTTAGAACTTACTTTCCCCTTCAGGGTGAAGCATAGTAACTTCCATCTTGGGTAACAACTGCTGATTAAAATCTAACCCTTCTATTCTGGCCTTTGTAAATGTTTGCTTGCTTAAATAATAGGGAAAAATAAAACTACTGCCCATTCCAGAGGGGCCATAAACTATGCTCCAGGCCAGGCCTTGAGATATAGTCTCATGGCCTCTCCCAGCACACAGGATTTTTTCTCAGAAGGTCAGGAAGTCTCATTCCAAATTTTGAAAACAAAGAGCTGAAAAACATATAAATAAGAGAGACTTCCACCATATTGAGCCCCAGAATTTGAGAAGCAAGATTTCCTCTGGGCCCACTAGTGCTAGCAAACAGAACTCCAAATAAATTTGGCTTATTGATTAAGGCGCCTTCTGATTTACAATATAACAGGGGCACCTGGTTAAAAAAAAACAACACTACAGTAAAACTTACAATAAAAAACAGAAACTTTTGTTCACCTCAACCTTCAGTTCCACAAACCTGCTACTTTTAACCTTTCTCTTTGAATTCTTTTGACTAACCTCTATTTCTATAAATAATATGCTTTGTTCTCTCTCTCTCTCTCTCTCTCTCTCTCTCTCTCTCTCTCTCTCTCTTGGATTTGCCAGTTTGAGTTATTAGTCTATTGGATTTCTACTAAGATAGATGACAGTGCAGTGTCACCCTCTTCCATTTCTCCACAGTTTAGGTGTATAATATTGTAGCTCTATTACTGAATAGCTTTGTAACATTAAATAATGTACATAAACTCTTTTACATTGGGCCATCAACTAGAGACAGCGTCTCTTGACTCCTCACTTTGATCAGTTGGAACTTTTCAAGTCTATACCCTGTCCTCCACTTCTTTTCCCCTTCTACCTCTAGTTTCTGTGAAATCTATAATTACTTTTTACATTGTCAAGGTTGATAACATTTACATTCTTTTCTATAATTATGATTACATCTCCCATGCTTTGTAAAAATTGACAACTAATACACAATGTTGTATATTATTGTAACTTTCTAAATATAATTCACTGCAGACAGGGATATATTATGATTTTCATGGGCTCTAGGCAATTTTGCTTTCATGGGCCCTTTATTAAAAAGATCAAAATGATATTTTATGGTTGTATTAGTGTAAAGACAAATATTTAATATCACATATTAAAGTATTTTCTTTGACTCAAAAGTTCATTTTTTTCTTTTGATTTTAAAATAGAGTAAAACATTTTTATGGTCTCAAATTTTATGTAATTGAATTATACTTATGTATCCTTTCATGTGTAAATCTTAAATTAAGTTAATGTAATTTTCATTATCTTTTAAAACAGTTATATTGAGAAGCTAGGGGCCCAGTGCATGAATTTGTGCACCTTGAAAGGAACTGTGGGCCATGAGGCTGTGGTGGGCACAGAGGCTGGTCTCAGCCCATCCTCTGTGCCCCTGCCCAGCACCTCCTGCCTTGGCTCCCAGTCCCCTGTCTGCTGGCAGCCCTGATATCCCCCCGGCCCCCCCCCCCCACAGCGCCCAAGTGCAGATGGCACCAGCCCTTCTTACACCCACTGATGGTGCAGAGCAATTGGGGCTGGCACCAGCAGCAGGTGCAAGTGCTGGACAGGACCACAGTGCATGGGAGCAAAGAATTTTCAGTAACCACCAGAGGCTTACCCCAATGACAGTGACCAACACCCTGCCTTGGTCTAGCACCCCAGCTCACCTGCTCCACCATTCCACTGTGGCTGATGCCCACCCTGTTCTGCACGTGCTCCCAGGTGGTCAGTGCATGTCATAGTGACCAGTTGTTTGGTTGTTTGGTTGTTCTGCCGTTCGGTCTATTTTCATATTAGGGTTTTATATAGTATATAGATAAGCAACCTACAATAAATTACACTTATGTGAAGTACGCAATTTAATAAATTATTACATATGCATATTTCTGTGAAACCACCACCATAGTCAAAATATTGAACATATCCAACACCCTTGGAAGTTTCCTTGGGCCCTTTATAACTAATTTCCCCCATCCCTAGGCAACCACTGACCTACTTTCTGTCACTGTAGATTAGAATTTTGTATAATTGTAATAATACAATATGTGTAGTTTGTGTCTAACTTCTTTCATATATCATATTTGTGAGATTCATCTATGTTGTTGTATGAATCACTAGTCAATTCCTTTTCATTGCTAAGTAGTATTTCATGGTATGGTTATATCAAAATTTGTTTATATATTTGTTTTTACTGGGCATTTGAGTTTTTTCCAATTTTTGACAATTATAAATAAAACTTCTAAGAATATTGGTGTACAAGTTTTTGTGTAGACATATGTTTTTTTTTTCTCTCTAGAAGTGAAATGACTATATCATATGGTAGGTATATGTTTAATTTTATCAGAAACTGCCGAAAGGCTTTCCAAAGTGGTTCTGTCATTTTAAAATCTCACCAACAATCAATGAGCTTCAATTGCTCCTCATCTTTGCCCAAACTTGATATTGATATTTTTTTAAATTTTAATTTCAAGTGACTGTAGAGCAGTACATTATTGCTTGCAGTTTTTTAAAAATATATTTTTATTGATTTCAGAGAATAAAAGAGAGGGAGAAAGAAATAGAAACATCAATGATGAGAGAGAATCATTGATTGGCTGCTTCCTGCACGTCTCACACTGGGGGATCAAGCCCACAGCCCAAGTATGTGCCCTGAATGGGAATGGAATTGAACTGTGACCTTCTGGTTCATAGGTTGATGCGTGACTACTGAGCCACACAAGCCAGGCTTGCTTTATATTTTGATGAAGTCCACTTTATCAAATTTTTTTCTTTTATAGATCAACTAGTAAGCTTGTGCATGGATTCATGCACATTGAAAGGAAATTAATTAGAAGTTGGCAGGCAGGGCAGAACTGGACAAGACAGGCTGGACATATCCTGGAGCCAACCTCCCACGGTCCCTACCTGGCCAGCCATACCTGGGACAGCACCGTTCAAAGGGCTTCTGTGGCATGAGAGGGGTCCCTCTGGCAGGTGGGGTCCCTTGATCTGGCCTGTGGGGATTGGCCAAAACTGGCTCTCCAACATCCTCAGAAGGGTCCCAGAGTGTGAGAGGGCACTCTGCAAAGTTGCTGTCATACAGGATGTGGAACACAAATGGAAGTGTGCAGTAAAACAGATTTTGGGCCAATAGTGCCCCAGCAACAACATAATCTGTCGGAAACCAAACATTGTTCTCACTAAATGAATGTAAACAGGAGGCCAGGAGGCTGGTCAACCTTGAAGCTCTGAAAGGTCAAAACCAGCCATTCCCTATCTAATTGAGACAATGAACTTCCCCATGAAATAATCATTTAAATCCTGACTGATAAAGATAATCTACTTGTTACTGGAATTGCCTGCTTTAGGGCAAAGGGTGTATCCCAAACCTAAATAAAAGGGATGGCAAGGCCAAAGGAAGGTGGCAGTCCTTTCCACTAGAGGAAGGCTCTCGCCTGGCCCCCCAATAGATCCAAATTAATGTTTTCTGGTCTCTCATTTCATTTGTGTGCGGCCTCCTTCAGAACCCGAACCCTGAACCGGAAACCCTAAACCACATGGGACGTGGAAAAAGGTTCCCACATCTGGCACCTGACCGTGGGACGTCTGGAGGAGAGGGTATTTTTCGCTGAACAGCGAAGGAAGGAAAATTCACCTAGGAAAAGGTGAGGGAAAATTCACCTAGGAAAAGGTGAGGGGAATTCAACGTACGCTAAGTCCACGGACTGACTGCAGAGTCTCGATCTGTAAATAGGGTGGGAACGTCTTTTGCAGCCAGGCTAATGGGGAAGGATTCGGTTATAAACATAAAGTAAACTTTATTGTAGAATTTTGGTTTGTATGCTTGAGGAATTGGAGGTTTCAGAAGATATTCTTTTATAGTTTTTGTTTGATGTTATAGGACATAACCCTGGTTTTCCTGAAAAAGGTACATTAGATCTTGAGTGTTTGGCAAAAACGTTGGTCAAAATTAAAAGAGAGCTCAGCAGCCGAAAAAAAAACTCACTTAAAAAAATATATATAATTATAATATTTGTTTTGCTATATAATAATAGCAAAACAAAAAACTGTTTCCCCATGGGGAATATACCATTGCGTTTGCTAGATCCTTTTAGAGAGGCTGAGGAGGAGCCTTTTGCCCTGGTTCCTTCTGTTCCTCTTAGTGAGGATAAGGAGCAGGGAGAAAATTTTTTTTTTAAATATATTTTATTGATTTTTTACAGAGAGGAAGGGAGAGAGATAGAAAGTCAGGAACATCGATGAGAGAGAGACATCGATCAGCTGCCTCCTGCACGCCCCACAGTGGAGATGTGCCCGCAAGCAAGGTACATGCCCCCGACCGGAATCGAACCTGGGACCTTTCAGTCTGCAAGCCGACGCTCTATCCACTGAGCCAAACCGGTCTCGGCTGCAGGGAGAAAATTTGAAGGAATGGCCTTTATGGCCCCCTCCACCTCCATGTCCTAATCCTGAAGCATTTAATTCATCACCAATAGAGTCATCTATCCAGAGAGCCATTAGAGAAGGAATGAAGGACATGTCAGTGGAAGAAAGGCTCACTTTCCTGTTATACAAGTAACTGACCCACAGCTCCCAGATCAGATAAATGAGACAACATGAAAAAATTGATTTTAAAATGATAAAAGCTTTGCGAGAAAGCTTTGTTCAAAATGGTCCAACGGCTCCTTTTACAGGAGAAATTATGAATAATATTTCCGAAGCATTTTTAGCCCCTTATGATTGGTATTCTCTGGCTCATGCAACTCTGGATGGAGGAGATTATTTACTATGGAAGGGAGAATATTTGGAGAAATGTCAAGAGCAAGCCCTTGCAAATGGAGAGCCGAATGCTCAAATAACTTAGGAAATGCTGGCAGGACTGAGACAGTATATGGGTATACAAAATCAGTTACTATATGTACAACAGGCATATGAGCAAGTTAGACTTTGTGGAAGGAAAGCTTGGTGGGCTTTACCAACAAAAGGGGACCCTGAAGGAGCTTTTAGTAAGTGTATGCAGGGACCTACACAGAGTCATTTTCTGATTTTGTAGCTCGTCTCACTGGACAGCAGGCAAAACAGATTATTAAGGAATGTCCCACTTGTATCTTACATCTACCTCAAGAGCCTAGCACAGGAGTCAACCCTAGAGGTTTGCTAAGAGACCATATCTGGCAAATGGATGTAAGGCATTATACTTCCTTTGGACGCCTTGGGGCATTAAATGTCTCTGTAGACACCTTTTCAAAAGTAATATGGGCTACTGCATATACAGGGAAATGGCAAAACAGGTTATTAATCATTGCCTAGCTGCTTTTGCCGTCATGGGAGTTCCAAAAATTATTAAAACTGATAATGGGCCTGCTTACATAAGCTGTAAATTCCAGGAATTTTGTAAAAGGTGGAAAATTCAGCACATTACAGGAATACCATATAATTCTCAAGGACAGGCCATTATTGAACGACAGCATCAGCGACTAAAATCCCAACTTGAAAAACAAAAAAAGGGGATGATGGAGAAATCACCTGTGGGTAGGCTGCACCAAGCCTTAATTACTTTAAATTTCTTCACTTCTGATGCTAATGGACAGACACCTATGGAACTACATTGGTGTCAGGATAAAACAAAAGGAAATGGTTTAGTTAAATGGAAAGATCCCGAATCTGGTTTATGGAAGGGACCCGATCCATTATTAACCTTTGGGAGAGGGTATGCTTGTATATTTCCAGAAAATTTTTCCAAACCCGTGTGGATTCCTGCTAGAATTATAAAACTGCAACAGGGATCCAAGAGAGAAACTAGTCAGACTAAAAAGGACTTTGCACCTGGAGCCACACCATGCAGCTGCAGACAATCAACTACCTCAGTCACAGAGAGCAATGACTCCAAGCACTCCACTGAAGAAGAGGATCAGGAGGAGGACAAGCAGAACAACAAACAAACTGAAGGCCACCGGGAGCATGGTAAAGAGGACGGTTATAGACGCCTAAGAACGTCTTTCTTGCAATGCCATCAGTTATCAGCTGGTCAGTAATATTACCTGGGGCACATGGGGAAGTATTTTGGACTTATATTCCTGACCCTTCATGGATAAGAACCCTTAGGTGTACTGATTTCCCCTGTTTCTTGTAGTCTCTAAGAAGGGCAAAATTAAGTAACTAAATATTTCTTAAAATTCCACCAACAATTTTAAACAACAAAAAGCCTGTAGCCGCCTGTATTCTTAAACTAGAGGCGGGGCAACATTTGTGGCTTGTGAATCAGACATAAACATTTACTAAATTTCTTTTGCTTTTTAAATTAAGATACCTACTTTAATTAATAAATTAGCTTTTTAAATAAAAATCAAGGTTTTCAGCTAAATAAAGAGCCAATGTTTTTGTAAGCAATTTGATTAAGTATTCTAATAAAGTAACTAAGACCTTGTCTATACAAAAAGAAATTGATAGCCAGTTTGAAATTGAATTGCCATGGCCTAGAACAAAAGGATATCCTTACATAATATTATTCTACAATGCCATTATAATTTTTTGACAAATATCCTAAACAAACCTACAATCTAATTCTTTGAATATTTGATAGCAATTTAAAAAAAATAACATGAAAGGAATTAAGGCAGTGAGAGGGCACTTGAGCATTCTATATAGGCTTTTCTTGCTCTTTTTTGCTAAGAAGGACCCTCACACAGCTGTTGCCTGAGCTTTCTGTTCATGCTGAGGTTGAAGCCCATGTTGGCTGGCACCATGAATCTGTCTCTCACCCAGTGGTGTGCGCTGGGCCCTCCCTGGAGAAGAAACCTGGGTTCCCCAAGATATGTGGTCAGTGCTGGGACCCTGCCAGCAGGAGAGGGGATCCCAAGGCAGGTACTGGGTGTGGAGGCCACAAGGGCATCGGCTACCAAGGAACTGAACCTCACATCAACCTGCTTGGCCCCGGAGGATGGCTGGTTAGCCAGAGACGGGTAAGATTCCTCAGAGAAGGAACAACCTAAGACAGGCACAGTTGCAGAGGGGCTATCAGGAGAAAACTTGGCAATCAACGGAGGTGAGGCACAGATCCTCACCCCCCAACATTGCAGGGGCTTGAACCTTTGCCCCTTCTGAGGGAGGTCTCCTGCCCCATGGATGCTTCACTTCCCACGCCCAGCTCTGATCGGGACCCAGGTGACAAGACAGAGATTTGGCCCAGCTCAGTTCGGGACACAGATGACAAAGATTTGGTGTAGCTCAGATTGGGACCCAGCAACAGACAGACTTGGCTGACAGCTGCCCTATATTCTAAATCCAACCTAACACCAGGAATGCTCAGGGCTTACTCAAGAATGCAAATACAGTGGTACTCAAGATACGAGTTTAATTCGTTCAGTAACCTTGAGGCGTGGGAAACTATGAGACGCTTGAGTCACAGTAAACTGGTGGGTCCTGTGCAGCCAGCCGATCCTAGCGATTACTCCTTTCTCAAATGTTGCTCATATTTCAAAGCAAAAATCGCTCGCTCGCTCGGTGGCTTGTATCTCAAAAATCTCCTATGTTAGGGCACTCGTATCTCGATGTACCACTGTAATCCTTTCCACTATTATTTACAGGATAAAACTAAGATTGTTGTTAGAATATTAAAATTGACAATAAAATAGTAGTTAAATTTTCAAATTAATTTAATTGGTTAATTGAAATAGGTGAATATTCAAGAAAATTTAATTGTACTGGAAAAAAGTTATTCCTAAAGTATTAACTAAATTTCTATTGGTAGTTTATTGCATGGTACAATTACTTAACATGCAACAAACATAAAGCAGTCATATTTGCATTATAAAAATTTTCCAGAAGCCTCCGAATAAGTCAAAAAAAGGGGGGATAGTACAAATAATATTATGTAAGGAAAAGTATCCTGTAAGCAAATTACATCTAGAAAAATTGTTTTTACTTAACAGCAAGACACCCATGAAAAATATACATAGTATTAAAACAAGCCAAAGGAAAATTATTTGGGCAAAAATAAAAAGGATCCAAAGTCAAATTTATAGAAAAAAATTTCTTTACTAACTTTTGGTCGAGAATGTTTGTATATTTTCAGAAAACAGCTCCAAGACCATGTGAATTCTTACAACAGATAATGCTTCAGCTATGAAGACAAGAGGAGAAACAGTCCAGAGATGGAAGATGCTGACGACACCTTGCCATTCTAGCAGTCAGCAGCTGTGCATCGATGCAGGTTGCCCAGGACCAAACCAGAGAGGGTTGGACCTGCATTGCCACCATTTGTCCACCATCCAGAACTGAAATTTCATTGCTAACATGTACACTCAAAAACCTGTTGGACATTGAAACTGGGACTCAAAGGACCGTTGGCCCAGAAAGAAAGATACTATAGACTTATTCATTTACCTCTTAGCATAGCCATTGTTGCTTGTCTTATTTTTTGTTCTTAATATTTATTTCTAGTCTGCAGATGCAAGATTGTTTAGAGGAAAGAAAACGGGGGAGATGTTGGAAACCAAACACTGTTCTCACTAAATGGATGTAAACAGGAGGCCAGAAGGCTGGTCAACCTTGAAGCTCTGAAAGGTCAAAACCAGCCACTCCCTATCTAATTGAGACAATGAACTTCCCCATGAAATAATCATTTAAATCCTGACTGATAAAGATAATCTACTTGTTACTGGAATTGTCTGCTTTAGGGCAAAGGGTGTATCCCAAACCTAAATAAAAGGGATGGCAAGGCCAAAGGAAGGTGGCAGTCCTTTCCACTAGAGGAAGGCTCTTGCCTGGCCCCCTAATATCGCCAAATTAATGTTTTCTGGTGTCTCATTTCATTTGTGTGTGGCCTCCTTCAGAACCCGAACCCTGAACCGGGAACCCTGAACCACACGGGATGTGGAAAGAGGTTCCCACAATAATCTATGGCTAAAGGTGGAATTGGGGTGTCGCTCCTCTCTGGCTTTGAGGTGTGTCACCCAAGAACGGCTACTGTCAAGTCACTGCAGCTTAGCAGGCTCCTGTATTGAGCGTCTTCCCCCTGGTGGTCAGTGTGCATCATAGCAACTAGTCAGGTGGTTGGACACTTAGCATATTAGCCATATGTACCCTGTTTCCCCCAAAATAAGACAGTGTCTTATATTAATTTTTGCTCTTAAAGATGCGCTAGGTTTTATTCAGGGGATGTATTATTTTTCCATGAAGAAGAGTACGGTACACATTTATTGTTGAACAAAAAAAAAAGGAAATTTATTACTTGTATACAGTACAGTAGTAGTTGTCATCACAAACCAGCTCACTGATTGGCCGCAGTGCAGCCAGAGCTGTTCAGGCAGTGCAAGGTCTCTTTAAATCAGGAGTCAGATGCCTTACCATAGCTTTGGGGGCCTTATATTCCAGGGAGGCCTTATGTTCAGGGGAGGCCTTATTATCGGTGAGGTCTTATTTTCAGGGGATGCCTTATATTATAGCAAGAGGCAGAACTGGAAGTAGATCTTATTTTTGGGGGATGTCTTACTTTCGGGGAAACAGGGTATATATATATATTAGAAGCCCTATGCACAAAGATTCATGCAGAATGGGCCTTCCTTCTCCTGGCTGCCAGCACAGCCTTCGCTCTGGCCAGAGCCACTTTTCCACTCTGGCCCGGAAACGTCTTTCCACCTTCCCATGCTTCCCAGAGGCCCGGAGCAGCTGGGGTGGTGTGGAATGCCTGTGTTGTCACCATGGCAATGATGCAAGCATCCCGCCCAACCCCAGCTGCTCAGTGCCTATGTATGCAAATTAACCTGCCATCTTTGTTGGGTTAATTTGTATACTCACTCCTGATTGGCTGGTGGGTGTCGTGAAGGTTTGGTCAATTAGCATGTTACTCTTTTATTAGGTAGATATAGATAGATCTTTTGAAGCCATGTCTAAAAACTGTTTTCCTAACCCAAGATCATGAAGATTTTTCTCTTATGTCATCTAAAAGTTTCATAGTTTTAAGTTTCACATTTGGACTTAATATCCATTTTTTAAAATTGAATTTTAGAGAGAGGAAGGGAGAGGGATAGAGATAGAAATATGGGTGAGAGAGAAACATTATCAATAGGCTGCCTCCTGCACACCACCTTCTGAGGATTAAGACTGCAACCTGATTATGTGCCCTGACTTGGGAATTGAACCAGTGACCTCTTGGATCATGGGTCAAAGCTCAACCACTGAGCCACACTGGCTGGGCTTAATATACATTTTAATTAATTTTATATAAGGTATGAGATTTAGATCAATGTTTTTTAAAAATATATTTTATTGATTTTTTACAGAGAGTAAGGGAGAGGGATAGAGAGTTAGAAATATCGATGCAACAGAAACACCAATCAGCTGCCTCTTGCACAATCCCTGTTGGGGATGTACCTGCACCCAAGTTACATGCCCTTGACTGGAAGTGAACCTAGGACCCTTTAGTCCTCAGGCCAATGCTCTATCCACTGAACCAAACCAGTTAGGGCTTAGATCAATGTTTGTTTTGTTTTTTTAAATACACAGCGACCTATTGTTTCATCATTGTTTGTTGAAAAGACTATGCTTTCTCCATTGAATTGTCTTTGCATATTTATCTCTTTTTGTAGGTCTTTGTTTGGACTGTCTTCTGCCCTATCCCTTCACCAATACCATACTATCTTGATTAACTAGATTTATATAAACCTTAAAATTATTCAGGGTCATTCCTGTAACTTTATTCCTTTTTTTTTTTTTCAGATACTGTCTTGGCTTTTCTAATTTGTCTTTCCATGTTAATTTTAGAATAAGCTTGTCTATATCAACAATAAACCTGGAATTTGGTAGACATTACATTAAATCCATTAATCAGTTTGGGAGAATTGCCATTTTAACCATGTTGAGTCTTCTAGTCCACAAACATGGTATGTCTCCCTATTTATTTAGGTTTGATATCTTTAGCCAGTGTTTTATAATATTTGGCATATAAAAGCTACATATGGCTAAGAACTGTGGATTTGAAAATTTTTGCATGACATTCAGTTCACTTTTTCTGTTAGAAAACTCATGTCTTCCATAAACTTTGGGAAATTTGTCCATAGTACTCCTTTGCAAATTTTCTCTCTTCTTTTTGGAATTACTAATAGTTGGATTTTAGATATTGAACCTCTTGAATTTTATCTTTTATTCAAAAAATATATCTTCATTGACTTTAGAGAGGAAGGGAAAGGGAAAAAGAGACAAAAACATCAATGATGAGAGAGAATCATTGATTGGCTGCCTTCTGCACATCCCCTACTGGGGATCAAGCCCACATCCCAGGCTTGTGCCCTGACTGGAATTGAACTTGGGACCCTTCAGTCTGCAGGCTGACACTCTATCCACTGAACCAAACCAGTTAGGGCTTGAATTTTATCTTTATTGTTTTTCTTTTCTCTTGATTTGTCATCTTTTCTTTTCTTCATTGTGGAAGATTTTCTTATCTTTATCTTCCAATTCACTGTAGTAGACAGAATTCTAAGACAGAACCTAAGATTCTTGTCCCTAGTGTACACACCCTGTACAATCTCCTCCCCTTGAGTGTGGGTGGGACCTATAAATATGATGTGATATTACTCCCGTGCTTAGGTTATAGGAGAAAGGTGAAGGATTTTGTATATATAATTCAGGTCCCAAATCAGTCTATTTTTAATTAATCAAAAGGGAGATTACTCTGGGTGAGCCCGACTTAATCAGATGAGCTCTTTAAAGTGGGTATCAGAAACAGAAGTCAGAGACATTCTCCTGCTGTTTTTGAAGAAGAACACAACCACAGTGTGAACTATCTAAGGAGAGTGATGGCTTCTAGGAGCTGAGGGTCTCCTTCTTATGACTTTAAAAAAGTAAATTTTGTCCACAACCTGAATGAGCTTGGAAAAGAACTGTGAAATCTAGATGGGAACATAACTTGGGGAAACCTTGATTGAATTCTGGTGAGATCCCAAGCAGGGAACCCTGCTATGCTGTGCCCTGCAGAAACTGAGATAATACATGTGTTATTTCAGCCAGTAAACTTGTGGTAATTTGTTACACAGCAAAAAAAAAACTAATGCACCTTCTATGACTAATTTACTTTGTCCATTATATATTTTTATTTCCCAGGCTCATCATTTAAAAAATAAACTTAGTTATTTCATATAAGTAATGTATTCCATTTGGTTCAAAAAATCAAAGCAATATACAAAGGATTGTATTAACAAGTGTTACAAAGAGTTAAATTGTGTTCTTTTTATTTTTTATACCCTTCAATTCTTGATATACAGAATGTAAATACATTCTCAAAGTTCTCTGTACGTAGTTTTGGAGTTCCCTAAATTAACTCCCTTGTTCCATTTATCTTATAATTTCTTCTTAATGTTTCAATCTTTCCTCATATGTCTGATGCTCCTTTGTTTCCCGTTCATCTTTTAAAATGAGGCAATAGAGAGTCTGAATGGGAGTCAAGTGTATGAGCAGACCTTGTCAATGAGCATATTTTGCTTAAGGACGATAAGAGGGAAGGTGATTATGAATTTTTGGTGGATTCACAGGGCTAAATACCAGACTACAGAAGACTTAACTCTGAGGCATTAACACCCAACTACCTGCTGCTCTCATTCTCTCTAGATATTTTGTTCAATTTCTGTACAGAAGAAACCCTTTGTTTTCAGGCCAGCAAGTGTATATTTGGCTGCTAGGTTGTCTTTATATAGGGGTTGAGAGTCCTCTCTTACTTGTGTAGACCTTTAGCTGTGAGGCACTGATGTCAGCCTCACTTCTCATTTCTACTTTGTGTCATACTTGTAGTCTCTGAGGCCAGACGCTGCTAGAGTTTGCAAGGTAGGTGGACTGCCTCTTTAGCTGCAGCACTTTCACACATACTTTAAACTGATTGTTTGCTTCATAAGTTAGCACTCCTCCAGATGCTTTCTGACTTTGAAAAATTATTTAAATTTCTCATCCACTGACAGCTCCCCTCCTGTTCTCTTTATTGTGGTGGGTTGATGCATTTTAAAATTTCTGTACTATTATTTTAATGAGGTCTCTGGAGAGAGATGACTTAAGTGTTTGTGTTCAACCTACCATCTTGAACTGAAAAAAATGGTCAACGGGGAGAATAGTGGTGCCTATTACATGGGCTTTTTGAGGATTAAATGATTTATGCAAGTAAATTGCTTATCACAGTGCCTGGCATGCATTTGATTATTTATAAATATTATTGTTATTATTATTATTACCTTGGCAAACAATTGGGGAATAAAGTTTTAGGAAGAGAATCTTTTCCTAATGCCATTTGAAATTATACCAAGCAGGTGACCACTGCAGTCACCATCTAGTCAAGTCTGGCCTAAATTTGAATTTCAGTGCCTTTGGTCCCCAAAAATAATGCTTTAGGAAACAGCTTTAACTTTGGGGAGAATCCATGGGAGTAGAATGGTGGGTGCAGTGAAGGTATGCATGCCCTGGGTGGCAAGCCCTGAAATGGAAGCAGAGAAACAGAACCAGATCCACAAAATCTCAATTTTCCCTTGCAAGCAAATTGGGAGCCAGCTGTACTGATGGAGGGTGGTCTTCAGCATCAACAAGCAGCAGCAAGCTCAAGTAGAGATCAGACCAAAGCAAGGAAGATGACAACAAAGGACTCAGATTTGCCATTGACCCAAGGAAACCAGGGTGGATAAAAGCTGGAACCAGAAGGCAAATGCATAGGAATTGGATTTTTTTCCTCTGGGAAAGTTTGGAAATCTTCCCACTAGCAAATCATTCCTTTCCTCGTTCATCAGGCTCCCTTGCTTCTTCCTGAGTGATTGAGGGCACTGCGCCTAGCTGCACCCACTAACCTTTGACAGAAGCCAAAAAGGTGGATCATTGTAGGCCTAGATCTTCAGCCCTACCCTCCAGCAGAGCCAGCTCCCTGAGGATGGGGTTGACCTTATATGCAATAAGCAGGAAAAGGAAGCTTGCCTGGGTTTTGTAAAATCTTTAGCAGAACTTCTGAAACAATCCTGATCAAAGATACTTCCATCACTAGCCTACTGTTCTGAGTGACATTTCATAGTTCCTTTGGGGTTGGTGTCTTCAGAGTTCCTAGTTAAAATGCAAACATCATGGAAGTGTGGTATTCAGGCATGGCTCCATTACCAGCTTGAAGACATTAGTTCTAATTTGTTTCTTTAGTTAAACAGTACCTAGCAGGCTTCTCAAAAGAGGCAGAGGTGGGGAGAGTAAGGAGGGGAAGACGGGATACCTGCATCTAGCAAAGTGAGATGGAAAGGCAAATCAGAAACAGGGATACCCTGCAGGCAATATAAACTTGGATGGGAGGCTGGAATGCTTTCCAAGGTCCTTTCTCTTCCATGATTCCACATTTTGGAGAAGCAAAAAGGTGAAATGATTTGACTTATTCTTCTTGCTTATTTGGGAATTCCACGGTATCCAGTCACTTGAAAAAAGGGAGAAAGACAACAGGCCCAGGGAATGGGTGAAATGTCCGGAGGAGAATTGAAGACAAAGCCCTGGGAGGCCTTTTTCCTTCACAACACCTTTACCAAAAGAGGTAGAGCTAAGAGAGCCCTGAAACCTGACCTTAGGGCTATGAGTCTAGCTCAAACTCACACTACTTTCCAGGGCAATCACTTGCCTTAGTATTTTTATCCATAAAATGGGTGTGGTAATTCTTGCCTTAACAATCTGCAAAAGATTGTTAGGACAGCAGTTCTCAACCTGTGGGTCGAGACCCTTTTGGGGGTCTAACGACCCTTTCACAGGGGTCGCCTAAGACTATTGGAAAACACCTATTTCCCATGGTCTTAGGAACCAACACACCACTCCTCGGTGTAGCAAAATGTAGCAATGTAGTTTACTGTTGTCATATTAAGACTGTTACTCATGCTACACCACGATTCAAGACAAAATTTCATTTATTTGTAATTAGAAATAAATATTTCACAATATATAATTACATATTGTTTTTGTGATTAATCCCTATGCTTTAAATTATGTTCAATTTGTAACAATGAAAATACATCCTGCATATCAGATATTTACATTACAGTTTATAACAGTAGCAAAATCACAGCTATGAAGTAGCAATGAAAATAATTTTATAGTTGGGGGTCACCACAACATGAGGAATTCTATTAAAGGGTCGCAGCATTAGGAAGGTTGAGAACCACTGTTGTTAGGATCAAATGAAGTGGCAGCCATGGGAGGGGCCCAAATTATAAAGCGTTCTTTAACTACAAGATCTTTTTTTGTATTAAGAAGATTTTGAGAAAAAAAAATGGCAGCAGAATAGATGGACATGTCCCGAGCCTTATCCCTGAGAAGACAGAGAAAACAGCTGAGGGTTGCACTAAGAGTGTTTGTTGGTGAGTTAAGGGACAGCTATAATCCAGGAGAAGGTAGCAGACTGTTGGATGGGGGTCCCATGACCAGGCAGCCCCCACTGCTGCTGGATTTTTCTCCTGGAGCCACCAACTCCAAAGCAGAAATCCCATCATCTTGAAGGGGAAATGGATGTTACTGGAAATCTGAAAATCTACAACTGCAGCACCCATTGAACAGCTACCAGCCCTAGAACAATGGTTCCCAATTGGCACAAACACTTGGATTCAGAGGAGTGCTACACTCCATGCAGAAAGGTCAGATTTTGCCTGGGATAAGGTGAGGTCTCTGGTCCCACAGGATAGAGAAACACATGCACTGTGGGAACTGGAGGACTGGGGGTACTCTGCACCTAGAGAAATCCGTGGCTGTTGGGCCTGGTGTGATCCATGAATGTGGAAGGGGGTCCTCAGAGCTGCTAACAGAGGGGATCTCTGAAAAGCAGCTCATTTTTATCTGATGCATAAGGACAGCCTGGGAGTTATTAAAGTGTCCCAGCTTGCTTGAACAGGAGCGGGGAAGGGAGAGTACACAGACTGCACTCTTTCCTCTTCAGACCCTTGCTTCTAATTGCTAAGCCCAATACATAGGAACACCCAATTGGGGACATCCTAAGAGATTGCAGAGGAAAGTTGTTTTTCTGGAACCTGGGGATCAGAGAACAGCTCGGGCAACCCACTCCCACGAACCAGTATTGAGGATCTAAGCACAGGCTAGATAGGACCTATAGTCTCAGAGGTCAATTCCAAAACACTGCCACCCAGGGGATGACTAACAAATTGACTCTCGTGTAATCACAAAAGAATAAAGAGATTAAGACACACCACCTGTTTAAAAACCAAGACTGGCTTACAACACTGAGCAGCAGTGGAACTCAAGGAACTGCAATACCCTCCCAACTAGGAAACAGGCATGCCAAATAGAACAACAGAGGAAGTGTGTGACCTCCACTACTGCCCATTCTATTCTTTTATTTTTAAAAATTTTCATCTTTTAATTAAAAAACTATTTTTCTTTTTTCTCAATTGATTTTGCCTTTTTAATTATTACACTTTTATTTTCAACCAGTATTTTTACTACTATTTTACCTTTTTGAAAAAAAAAAGAAGTGTCATTTTAATATTCTCTTTATTTTACTTTGGGATTAGAGTTCTACATTCTATTTTCATCTTTAATTTAGCTTCATTTTACTCTATATCAACTCTACCTTTATGCCAACACTCTCTTCCTAACTTTTCCCATTTTTTGTCTTGTTTCTCTTATCCTTTTTCAACTTTAGATTTTCCCTATTCTTTCTTTTTAACTGGTTAAAACTTCACCCCACTTATATATTTAATTTCTAATCCCCTACTCCAAGTCCATACACACCTCTCTCTTCTCTATCTTCACTATCCAAAAAAATTGTTGTTCGCTATGTCCCTTTGTTGCTGTTTGCTTGAGCATATCGGATTTTTATACTTTTTTCTGAGATTCCTTTAGCTTATTCTACTTGTTTTATTTTGCTTTTTCTTTACTTTGTTTTTATTTATTTTTTTCCCTCTGTTTTCTCATGCCTCCCTTGATATTAGTTGTATTAATTTGTATTATTCTACAGGTACTGGTTCCTGGCATTTGTCAGGATTGCTGGCTGTTCCTCATATAGATAATTTGTTCCTATTTTAATTTTTTTATTCTCTTTCTTTTTTTCCTTACTTTTTCTCTCTTCTTCTTCTCCTTCTCCTTCTTCTTCTTCTTCTTCTTCTTCTTCTTCTTCTTCTTCTTCTTCTTCTTCT
>JAAGEH010000031.1:12116164-12143127 GCA_011751065.1 Lasiurus cinereus
CTTCTTCTTCTTCTTCTTCTTCTTCTTCTTCTTCTTCTTCTTCTTCTCCTCCTCCTCCTCCTCCTTCTTCTCCTTCTCCTTCCTTTTCTTTTTCCTCTTTTTTCTTCCTTATCCCAATTTCATTTTGTCACTTCTTTCTTTTCTTTTTTTCTTCTTTCTCTATTACTCTTTCTCAACTTACCCCTAATTTGTCTTTCACTAGTGGTCACCCTATTTATGGTTATTAACATTGTGAATACATTTCTGTTCAGGGCCTTGTGTGTTGTACCTGGTAGTGTTGTATTTTGTGCCTTTAAATCAATCCAGAAGAAAGAACTACATAACCAGACACCCACGAAGAAGAAACCATGAGAAGAGGAAGAAACAGCCCGCATATGAAAGAAAAGCAGACATCACCAGAAATTGAAGTAAATGAGATAGAAGTAAACAACCTGCCAGAGAAAGAGTTCAGAGAAATGGTCATAACGTGGCTGAAAATAATGGAAGACAAATTCGACAATATGAGAAAGAACCAAGAGGAAATGAAGAAGAACTAAGAAGAAATGAAAACTGACATTGCTGCTTCAAAGAACTCAATAGAAAGCATCAAAAATAGACTAGAAGAAGCAGAGGACCACATCAGTGAGCTAGAACACAAGGTAGGAAAAAATACCCAACTACAGCAGCTTCTAGAAAAAAATATTAAAAAGCAAGAAGAGAGCCTAAGGGAACTTTGGGATAACACAAAACAAAACAACATCTGCATAATTGGGGTTCCAGAAAGAGTGGAAACTAAGCAAGGAATAGAAAACTGGTTTGAAGAAATAATGAGAGAAAACTTCCCTGATATAGGAAGAAAAAAACCCACACAAATTCAAGAAGCTCACAGAGTCCCAAGCAAAATGAACCCCACAAAAGCGACACTAAGGCACATTATAATTAAATTGGCAAATATCAAAGACAGAGTAAGAATCTTAAAAGCAGCCAGAGAGAGACAGAAAGTTACCTACAAAGAAACCCCCATCAGCCTAGCAACAAATTTCTCAACAGAAGCTCATGAGTCAGGAAGGGAATGGAATGAAATATACAAAGTCATGCAAAGGAAGGGTTTGAATCCAAGAATACTATACCCAGGAAGGCTTTCAATCAAAATAGAAGATGAAATCAGGAGCTTCACAGACAAAAAAGGACTCAGGGAATATATTACCACCAAACTAGCAATGCAAGAAATGTTAAAGGGTCTGCTGTAAAAAAAGAAACAGGAAGCAAAGAGTGAACACAGAAGTAAAGAATAAAAATGGTGACAGGTAAGTACCTATCAATAACAACTTAAAATGTAAATGGATTAAAGGCTCCAATCAAAAGACATAGGGTAATGGATTGGATAAGAAAACATGACCCATATATCTGCTGTCTCCAAGAAACTAACCTTACAAAAAGAGATGCACACAGACTGAGGGTGAAAGGATGGAGGGTGGTTTTTCAGACAAGTGGAAATGAAAACAAAAAAGGTGGTGTTGAAATATTTATATCTGACAAATTAGATCTCAAAATGAAGGACATAACAAGAGATAAGGAAGGCCACTTCATAATATTAAAGGGACCAATCCAACAAGAAGAAATAACTCTGGTAAATATATACGCAACCAATACAGGAGCACCTAAATACATAAACTCCTGGAGGATATTAAGGGAGAGATTGATAGCAACACAAACATAGTAAGAGACTTTAACACCCAACTGTCAACACTGGACAAATCCTCTAAACAATAAATCAGCAAAGAAACATCAATCCTAAATGACTCACTAGACCAGATGGAATTAATTGACATCTTCAGAACGTTTTATCCCAAAGCCACAGAATATATATTCTTCTCCAGTGCACATGGGTCATTTTCAAAGATAGACCATGTGTTGGGTCATAGGAAAATTCTCTTCAAATTCAAGAAGATAGAAATCATATCAAGCATTTTCTCAGATCACAGTAGCATAAAACTGGAAATCAACTACAATAAAAATAATACAAAGAAATCAAACACATGGAGATTAAACAGCATGCTATTAAACAACAACTGGGTAACCAGAGAGATCAAGGAAGAAATAAAAAACATCATGGCAACAAATAACCATGACAACACAACAATACAAAATTTATGGGACACAGTGAAAGCAGTCTTGAGGGGGAAGTTCATAGCTCTACAAGCCTATTGCAAAAAAACAAGAAACAATGGTATAAGTTACCTAACCCTACAACTCAAAGAGCTAGAAAGAGAGCAACAAGAAAAGCCCAGTGTAAGCAGAAGAAAGGAAATAGTAAAGATCAGAGCGGAGATAAACAACATGGAGACCAAAGAAACAATTCAAAAGATCAACAAACCCAAGGGCTGGTTCTTTGAAAGGATAAACAAGATTGATGGACCTCTAGCCAGGCTCACCAGGAAGCAAAGAGAGAAGACCCAAATAAACCAGAAATGAAAGAGGAGAAATAACAATAGTCCCTGCCAAAATAAAAATGATTGTTAAAAATACTATGAACCACTCTATTCCAACAAACAGGACAACTTTCAGGAAATGGACATATTCTTAGAAAAATATAACCTTCCAACACTCAATCAGGAAGAGTCTAAACATCTCAAAAGGCCAATTACTATGGAAGTAATTGAAGCAGTCATCAAAAGGCTTCCAGCAAACAAAAGCCCAAGACCAGATGGCTACACAGGAGAGTTTTATCAAACATTCAAGGAAGAATTAAAACCTATCCTCAGACTATTCAAAAATATTCAAGAAGGATGAACACTTCCAAAGACCTTCTATGAAGTCAACATCACCCTAATACCAAAACCAGATAAAGACAACACAATGAAAGAGAATTACAGGCCAATATCTCTCATGAACATAGATGCCAAAATCCTCAACAAAATTCTAGCAAATCAGATCCAGCAGTACATCAGAAAGATCATACACCATGACCCAGTAGGATTTATCCCAGGAATACAAGGATGGTACAGTATATGGAAATCAATAAACATGATACATCACATAAACAAACAGAGATAAAAATCACTTGGTCATATCAATTGATGCAGAAAAAGCATTTGACAAAATCCAACAGCCTTTCTTGATAAAAACTCTCAGCAAATTGGGAATAGGAGGATCATACCTCAACATCATAAAAGCCATATATGATAAACCCACAGCTAACATCATACTCAATGGGCAAAAACTAAAACTATTTCCCCTAAGAACAGGAACAAGACTGGTATGCGCACTTTCACCACTCCTGTTCGACATAGTACTGGAAGTATTAGCCATTGTAATTAGACAAAAAGAAGAAATAAAAGGCATCGAAATTGGAAAAGAAGACGTAAAGCTTTCCTTATTTGCAGATGACATGATATTGTACATAAAAACCTGAAAGATTCCATTAAAAAACTAATAGACTCTATAAATGAATTCGGCAATGTAGCAGGATACAAAATTAATGCCAAGAAATCTATGGCATTTTTAGACGCTAATAGTGAAATTAACCTAAAGTGAGATTAAAAAAGCAATCCCATTTACCATTGCACCAAAAAAATTAAGATACCGAGGAAGAAACCTAACTAAGGATGTAAAAGATCTATACACAGAAAACTACAGGACACTGAAAAAAGAGACAGAGTAAGATGTAAAGAGATGGAAGAGCATACCATGCTTATGGATTGGGTGAATCAGCATCATTAAAATGTCCATACTATCCAAAGCAATCTATAGATTCAATGCACTACCCATTAAAACACCAGCAACATATTTCACAGACATAGTAAAAAGTCTCCAAACATTCATCTGGATCAAAAAAAGACTGGGAATAGCCACAGTAATCCTGAGAAAGAAGAATAAAGTGTGTGGGATCTCAATACCAGATTTAAAGCTATATTAAAAAGCAACTGTTCCCAAAACAGCCCAGTACTGGCACAAGAACAGACCAATGGAATAGAATAGAGAATCCAGATATACACCAAAATCACTATGCTCAATTAATATTTGACAAAGGAGGCATGAACATACAATGGAGTCAAGACAGCCTCTTCAATAAATGGTGTTGGAAAATTTGACAGATACATGCAAAAAATGAAACTGGACCAGTAGCTTACACTATACACAAAAATAAACTCCATGTGGATACAGGACTTAAACATAAGATGAGAAACCACAACAATACTAGAGGAATCTACAGGCAGCACAATCTCAGACATATGCTGAAAGAACTTCTTCACTAATACTGCTCCAAGGGCAATGGAAGCTAAAGAGGAAATAAACAAATGGGACTACATCAAAATAAAAAGCTTTTGCACAGCAAAAGAAACCATCAACTAAACATCAAGAAAGTCCACTGTATGGGAGAACACATTTGCAAATGTTACCACTGATAAAGGTTTAATCTCCAACATCTACAAGCAACTTATACAACTTAATAAAAGGAAGATAAATGATCCAATAAATTAAACTGCAATGGACTTAAATAGAACCTTTTCGAAAGACGACAGAAGGAAGGCCAAGAGACACATGAAAACATGCTCAAAGTCGCTAATTACACTAGAGATGCAAATCTAAACGACAATGTGATATCTCACAGAATGGCAATCATCAACAAATCAACAAAGGACAAATGTTGGGGAGGATGTGAAGAAAAAGGAACCATCATATACTGCTGGTGGGAATGCAAACTGTTTTAGCCACTGTAGAGAATAGTATGGAGTTTCCTCAAAAAACTAAAAATGGAACTCCCATTTGACCCGGCAATCCCACTCTTAGGAATATATCCCAAGAATCTAGAAACACCAATCAGAAAGGATTTATGCACCCCTATGTTCATAGCAACACAATTTACAATAGCTACAATTTGGAAACAGCCTAGGTGCTCGTCAGCAGATGAGTGGATCAGAAAACTGTGGTACATCTACACAGTGGAATTCTATGCTGCAATAAAAAAGAAGGAATTCTTACCATTTTCAGCAACCTGGATGGAACTGGAGAGCATTATGCTAAGTGAAGTTAGCCAGTCAATGAAGGAGAAATAACACATGATCTCACTCATTTGTGGATAATAAAGAACATTATAAACTGATGAACATAATGATAGATACAGAGGCAGTAAAGCAACAAATAGACTGCCAAATTACAGCCAGAACATTAGAGAGAGGTAGGTTAATAAGAGATCAACCAAAGGACTTGTATGCATGCATATAAGCATAACCAATGAACACAAGAGACTGGGGGGTTAGGGTATGCCTGGGGGGGCCTATGGGAAGATATGTATACATGTAATACATTAATAAAAAAATAAATTAAAACTAGTGGCCCAGTGCACTCTCTCCAATAGGACATCCCTCTCACAGTCTGGGACCACTGGCTCCTAACTGCTCACCTGCCTGCCTGCCTACCTGATCACCCCTAACTGCATCTGCCTGCCTTCCTACTTGTCCCTAACCCCTCTGTCTGCCTGCCTGATTACCCTTAGATGTCCCTGTCTGCCTGATCTTCCCCCTACTGCCCTCCACTGCTGGCCTGGTTGCTCCCAACTACCCTAACCTGCCAGCCTGATCTTGCCCCTGACTGCTTTCCCCTGCCAGCCTAATCACCTCTAACTGCCTCTGCCTTCCTGATCGCCCCTAACTGCCCTCCTCTTTCAGCCTGATCTTGCCCCCAACTGCCCTTCCCTGCTGGCCTTATATTGCCCCTATCTGCTCTCCTGTGATGACCTGATCACCCTTAACTGCCTCTGCCTGCCTGATCATCCCCAACTGCCCTCCTCTGCTAGCCTGATCTTGCCTCCAACTTTCCTCCCCTGTCAGCCTGATCTTGCCCTGAATGACTCCCCTGCTGACCTGATCTCATCCCCAGCTGCCCTCCCCTGATGGCCTGATCTTGCCCCCAGCTGCCCTCCTCTGCAGACCTGATTGTCCCTAATGGCCTCTTCCTTGGTCCCCACCACCATGGCTTTGTCTGGAAGGAAGTCAGACATCCAGAAGATGGCCCAACCCAGTCTAATTAGCATATTATCCAAAAGGTAATATAGATAGATTATATAGTATAGGGTTGCTTAAATGGAGGGGGGAGCCTTTTGCATCAGGAGGAGATGCTCTTGGCAGATAAAAATACATAATTCCTATATCTGGACTGATAGCCAGTTATATGCACTATACTGCCAAACCAGTCATTAAAAAATTGAACCACTTTCTTACATCTTACACCAAAGAATTGTTGCCCTTAAAAAATCCTCCTCAGCCCCACCTTAGATTCTGCCTTTGCAGTTCACCCAGGTCAGGTTCTGATTGGTCAGTTTCTATGCCAGTCATCGTCCCTGACCTGATCAGAGAGGAGGGGCTGTCAGCAGCCCCAGTGGAGGCTCGAGAGAAAGAGAGGCACAGCTGCTGGCCAAGCCTCAAGAGAAAGAGAGAGGCAAAGGCTGATCTACAGCTGCCACAGAGACTATGGATCAGACCCTGTTTCTCTCTCCAGGCCTCTCTTCAGGCCTGATCCACAGTCCCCTCCACAGTTAGTGTTAGGTCAAGGTGCCTGCAGCAGCAGGCAGTCAGTGCTGGGTCACCATGGCAACCCAGCACCAACTTCTGGTCAGTCAAACCTTGGGTCGTTTTGGATGTTACAGACCCTGAGCTTTTTTATATTAGGACTAAGGGCCCAGTGTACGAATTTGTGTACTTTGAAAGGAACTGTGGGCCGAGAGGTTCCAGTTGGCACAGGGGTGGGTTTCAGGCCACCCTTGTGCTCCTGTCCTGCCCCTGTCTGCTGGCAGCCCATCTCCCATGTGGTGATGGCACTGGCCCCACTTGCACCCACTGACAGTGCAGAATGATTGGGGCCAGCACCAGCAGCAGGTGCAAGTGGGGCTGACTCTGTCAGCAGGTGTGAGAGGTGGCTGTTGCCCTGATAGCCCCTCAGGACAGGGGAAGCTGGAGAAGACCTCACGGGCAATCAGGGCTGGCAGCTGCTGCTGATGGTGCCAAATGATCAGTACTGGCACCAGGCACTGGCAGCAGGTATGAGCAGCGACTCTGGCACCAGCTGCAAATGTGAGCACCAGGCGGGCCTGCTGCACGCAGGAACAAAAAATTTTTAGTAACCACCAGAGGCTTGCCTCAATGACAGTGACTGTTGCCCCACCTTGGTCTGGCACCTGCTCACCTGCTCCACTATCCTGCTGTGTTCTACACATGCCCTCTGGTGGTCAGTGAATGTCATAGCAACAGGATCCACTGTTCAGTCTATTTGCATATTAGCTTTTATTATATAGGATACTGATTGTTTCCTAGTTTCACCAAAGAAAATACCTTAAATTTGTGGAACATTCTCTTTTATTTTTCTTAATGTTAAATATTTATTTATTTATTATAAATGAATCTTTTTGTTTAGATTATTACAGTTGTTCCTCTTTCCCCCTTCCCCGATAGTTCCCCTCCATCTGGTTCCCACCCCACCACATGCCTTTACCCCCTCCCCCCACCCAACTGTCCTCATCCATAGGTGTACAATTTTTGCCCAGTCTCTTCCCACACTCCCCACACCCCCTTCTCCTGAGAATTGTCAGTCTACTCCCTTTCTATGCCTCTGATTCTATTATATTCACCACTTTATTCTGTTCATCAGATTTTTTATTCATTTGATTTTTAGATTCACTTGTTGATAGATATGTACTTGTTGTTCATAATTTTTATCTTTACCTTTTTCTTCTTCTTTCTTTTCTTAAAGAATACCCTTCAGCATTTCATATAATACTGATTTAGTAATGAAGAACTCCTTTAGCTTTTTCTTATCTGTGAAGCTCTTTATCTGCCCTTCAATTCTGAATGATAGCTTTGCTGGGTAAAGTAGTCTTGGTAGTAGGTTCTTACTATTCATCACTTTGAATATTTCTTTCCACTCCCTTCTGGCCTGCTATTTAGTTTCTGTTGATAAATCAGCTGGAAACCATATGGGTACTCCCTTGTAGGTAACTATTTTTCTCTTGCTGTTTTTAATATTCTCTCTTTGTCTTTTGCCCTTGGCATTTTAATTATGATGTGGTCCTCTTTGGATTCCTTTTGTTTGGGGTTCTGTGCACTTCCTGTACTTGGAAGTCTATTTCTTTCACCAAGTAGGGGAAGTTTTCTGTCATTATTTCTTCAAGTAGGTTTTCAATATCTTGCTCTCTCTTCTTCTGGCACGCCCATACTTCAGATATTGGTATGCTTGAAGTTGTCCCAGAGGCTCCTTACACTATCTTCATATTTTTGGAATCTTTTTTTCCCCCTGTTTGGTGTTTTTTGCTTCTTCATATTTCAAATCTTTAACTTGATTCTTGGGATCCTCCAGTCTGCTGTTGGATCTCTGTATATTATTCTTTATTTTAGTCAGTGTATGTTTATTCTAGTTGGTCCTTTTTTCATAACCTCGAGGATCTCACTAAATTTCTTGGAGGTTTCTAGAAAATTCTTGAGTAACCTTATAACCATGGTTTTGAACTCTATATCCAGTAGTTTGCTTTCCTCTATTTCTTCCATTTGTGACCTGTTTCTTTGTCTCTGAATTTTGCCTGCTTCCCTGTGTTGATAGAGTGACCTTGTGTGCTAGGTGTCCCCAGTGGCTCAGCATCCCCAGTTACCTGAGGTGGACAGTCTTGGTGCACCCTTTTATGGGCTGTGTGCACAGTCTTGCTGTAGTTAAGTCTTGACTGTTGTTGGTATCACTGGGAGGAATTGATTTCCAGGTCAATTAGCTGTGAGGTTCAGTTGTGATTACAATGAGAGAACTTCTGTGCTGGAGACACCCTTATAAGACAAGACTTGCTTTAGTGGGGCTTTGGCACTCACTGAGTCTGCCCTCAGAGTGTGTCCTTTATGGATGTGAAGAGTTGTAATCTGGATGGGCTCACTCTGACCACTGGGTACACTGGCTCTTGGATCTCCAAGGAGGTGCAAATTTAGCCTCTGCCTGAGGCCACCCAGCAGGTGCTACAGAGAGATCTGCAGATTCCTCCTCTTTGTTTCGGGTTTGCAAGTGCCCAGAGGAGGTCCAGCTGTGAAGCAATGCAAGCTGCTGTCCAGCCTTGGGCCTTCCTTTGGAAGTTCTGGGGCTCTCTGACCCAGCTGCAGTTTGTTAGGTAATTTTAGATTGCAAAAGGCCAGGCCATTCATATACAAAAGCCTCTGAACACAGCTTGTGTGTGGGTGTAAATTGAGTGGGGTGGGGTCTCAGAGAATCAACAGGGCAGAGCAAACAGCAATGGCTGACCATCAGCCCTTCCCAGGTCTCAGTGTCCCGAGGTAATCGCTGCAAGCACCTCTGAGGAAAAGCCATCCTCATGTTCCAGCCCAATGCCAGTCAGTCCAGTTTCTCCCTGTATGAGTCTGGGTCCCCAGACTCTTGCCCGAAACTGGAGTTCAGAGTAGTTGGGAGCTTGTGTCTGCTTCCCAATTGAAAAAGACAACAGTGTATTCAGTTTCCAGCCCCTTTCTGCGAGCGTGTGCCTCTGTACCTCTGCACTTCACTTCCGTACCTCCTCTGTGTCTCAGTGTGCTTTTCTCTTTCCTTCTAGTTGTAGAATTTCCACTCAGGTAGCCTTTCTGTGGTTCTGGATGATTAGTTTTGTTTTTTAGTTGTAGTTTTGAAGTGGTTGTGTGAGGCAGTAAATTCAGGTGTTTACCTATGCTGCCATCTTGCTTTCTCCTGGAACATTTTCTTTCAGTTAGAAGCAAATGAAGTTTTTGTGTTATGAGTTTTTTGGTATAGAAGTTGATATCTTAGAGACTGATAGTAAAGGATAGAGTGGTTAAGTGGAAAGTGCTTCAGGTAAATGGTTAAAAAATGAAAGTGCCAATTGCTGCTTACTATAAAAGTCATTGTACACGAATCATTTAACTTCTGTGGTACTGTTTCCTTGCCTATAGATGATTAGATGAAGTTAAGTTTTAGTTGCTTTTAACTATCTTGGGTAGATTAAGAGGATCCTTCTTGAAGGAAATTTCCCTGTAAGATATGTGACCAATTATGTTTCCTAATGCAGTAACAATAATACTATTCAAAGTTATAACTGCTGTGGTATAATTTTGCCTTTTCCTTATTTTGTCCTTGACTAAAGTGCATTGGTGCATTTGTTCTCTTCTTTTTCTCTTTAAAATGGAATGTTTGTTACAGACTAATATTCCTTATGAATATAGATGCAAAAAATCCTCAAGAAAATACTAGCAAATTGAATCAAATGGATTATAAACCACGATCAAGTGGGATTTATCCTAGGAATGCAAGAGTGATTCAATATACAAAAATCAATCAGTGTAACACTAAATTAATGGAAGAAAAGAAAAAAAAATCCATGTGATCATCTCAATTGCATCAAAGTACATTACTAAGGAAATGGAAAAACAACCTAAAGAATGGGAGAAAATATTTGCAGATCATATATCTTTTTAAGAATATCTTTTTATTGATTTCTGAGAGTAAAGTTTAGAGAGAAAGATAGAAACATCAAAGATGAGAGAAAATCATTGATCGGCTCCCCTCTTGCACACCCCACACTGGGGATCAAGCCTGAAACCCTGGGAATTGAACCGTAACATCCTGGTTCATAGTTTAACAACCACTGAGTCATGCCAGATGGGCCAGGTCATATAACTAATAAGGGTCTAGTATCCAGAATATATAAAAAATGCTTACAGTTCATCACAAAAAGTCAAATAACCAAATTGAAAAATAGAAAAAGGATTTGAATAGATATTTATCCAAAGAAGATATGCAAATGGCCAACAAGCACCTGAAAATGTACTCAGTATCATTAGTCATCAAGGAAATGCAAATAAGAATAACAATGAGGTACTATGTTACACTAAATGGGATAGATATTAACAAAAGAAGGAGAAAAATATCAAATGCTGATAAAGATGTAAAGAAAATGGATGCTTTGTACATTGTTAGTTTAAATGTAAAAAATCTGACCACTATGTCAAACATTTAAGTGGTTTCTCAAAAAATTAAAGATAGAATTACTATATGACCCAACAAAAAAGTTAAACATAGACTTATCATATGACCCAACAATTTCAATGTTAGGTACTAGTATATATGCGAAAGAATTAAAAATAGATAAACAAATACATGTATATTCATGTTTATAGTAGTATAATTCAAAATAGCCAAAAGATGGAAATAGTCTAAGTGTCCATCAATGCATAAACAAATGGTAATGTGTGTGTGTGTGTGTGTGTGTGTGTGTGTGTGTGTGTGTATGAAATATTATTTGGCTGTAAAAAGGAATAAAGTATCAATACATGCTATAATATATGGATAAACCTCAGAAACACTGTGCTAAGTGAAAAAAAGTCAAATACAAAAGGTTACATATTATATGATACAATTTCTACATCCAGAATTTATATAATATATATATATATATATATATATATATATATATATATATATATATAATACATTGATAAAGACTGAAGGAAGATTGGTGGTTGTCAGGGACAGAGGGAGGGGGAAGAATGATTGGGAGCATCTGCTTAACAGGCATAAAGCTTTCCTTTTGGGATGATGAAAATGTTTTGGAACCAAGATATAGGTGGCTGTTGTACAACATTAGGATCATGCCAAGTGCCACTGAGTTTTTCAATTTAAAATAGTTAATTTTTATATTATGTGAATTTCATCTGAATATTTTTTTTATAAAAATAGAATGCTTCCAGATCTTAGCTATTGTAAATATTACTGCTATGAACACAGGGGTGCACTTTTTTCTGACTGGTGTTTCATGATTCCCAGAAGCAGGATCTCTGGGTCAAACAGCAAGATCTCTTACTCTTGACAACAGCATGTATGGGCCTGGAGAGTATTATGCTAAGAGAAATAAGTCAGTCAGAGAAAGACAAATATCATATGATCTCATTTATATGTGGAATCTAATGAACAACATAGGTCCAGAGTCTTGAAAGCATGGAACAGATTAACAGCTGTCAGAGAGGAGGTGAGTGAGAGGATAGAAATAGATTAACCAAAGATCTTTTATAGATATATGCATAGCCCATGGACACAGATAATAATGTAATGAAGACCTGGAATGGGGCTGGGCTGGCTGGAGGATGGCAAAGGAGGAAAATGGGATATATTGGTAATACCGAACAATAACAAAAAAATTGAATGCTTGAATTTTACTTGTTGCCTATCCACATATGACCTGGAAATAAAAGTTTCTGTCCAGTATTTAACTACAAGCTTATTTTATAGCAGCCATTTAAGGAATGTGAACATAAATGAGTTCATGGATTATTTTAAGTAGAAAAATGTTTTGAGATTGATAGGGTGGATTAGTTTTTGAGCAAATTTCTCATTGTAATATTCAATCTATGGTCATATAACTAAAAATATTTTATAATTTTTTTAATAAATTGCCAAAATTCATGAAGTTAACTTTGTAAGATTAGATTATAGATCTTATTTTTAAGCTTCAGGGTTTATTTTTAAGATTTGTATTTTTTTACAAAGTTATGTTTTAAAATGTTTGAGTGTTTTTTGAAAAGTGATTTTTGAAACACATTAAATATTATATGAATATTTAAAAAGATACACAAGTTTATAATAGCTCCAAACTGGAAATTAATTTAATGCCCTTTAATAGTAGAATGATAAATTAACACAATGAAATAATATACTGCCATGAGACTGAATGCACTACTAACTCCACACAACAATATGAATGCATCTCACAGGCAATGTGTAGTGATAAAAGCCACACACGAAAGAGCTCATACTGGTATAAGGAAAATTATTCCATGATGTTAGAAGTTAGGATAATTGTTACCTCTGCAGGGGCTAGTTACTAAAATATGTCAGAATGTTTTCTCTCTCCCTCTTTTTAAAAATAAGGTATTTAAATTTTAAGAGCAGTTTTAAGTTCACAGCATTATTGAATGGAAGGTACAAAGATTTCCCATAAACCCTCTGACACACACATACAAAATCTCACCTATTATCAACATCCCCCACTAGAATGTTACATTTGTTAAAACCAATGAGCCTCTAGTGACACATCATAATCACCCAAAGTCCTTAATTTACATTAAGGTTCATTCTTGGTGCTATATATTTTATGGGTTTGGACAAATGTATAATGATATATATTGACCATTATAGTATCACACGGAGTAGTTTCACTGCCTTAAAAATCCTCTATTTAGCTTGGCCATTGTGGCTCAGAGATTGAGCATAGACCTCTGAACCAGGAGATCACAGTTTGATTCCTGGTTAGGGCACATGCCCGGGTTATAGACTGACTCCACAGTGGGGAGAGGGGGGGGGGAAGTGTGCAGAAGGCAGCCAATCAATGATGCTCTCTCAATATTAATGTTTCTATACCTCCCTCCCTCTCCTGTCCTCTCTGAAATCAATAAAAATATATTTTTAAAAATCCTCTCTTCATACTTCTCTCCCCCACTTATTCCTGGCAACCACTGATCTTTTTACTGTCTCCATAGTTAGACCTTTTCCAAAATGTCTTATAGTTGGATTCATACAGTATATAGCTTTTTGCTGTTCTCTCTTTAAAAAAAATAGGATGCTCTTACATGGGTATGTTTAGATTGTGGGAATTCATTAAGCTGTACACCTGATTTGTGCTTTTCAGTATGTATTTTATACTTCCATTAAAATATCAAAAACAAAGAAACAAGCAATGCCCCCTCTAAACTCCCCAGACTCACATACCCTTTCAGTTAACTGCAATGTATCTTTTTCCTTTTCCTTATCACAGCCAACTTTTTGAGTTTTCTATACTTACTTCCGCTATTTCCTCACATTTCACTCATTCCTCAACCCATTCCAATCTGGCCTGCTGTTCCCATAATTCTCCTAAAACAGATCCACAAAGATCAGCAACAGTCTTCCATGTTGTCAAATCAAATGTAAAATTTTCTGTCTTCACCTTGTGTTACTTCTCAGAAATATTTATTAGTACTGACCGCATTTCATTTTAAACATATATTCTCTTTCCATGGATTTTTGTTACACCATGCTCTTATACTATTCTTACCTCTCTGACTATTCCATCTGTTTCCTCACCTTCCTCTATTCATCCATTAAATATTGAAGGTTTCCTGAATGCTGAACTCTAGGTTTTCTCTTCTCTTTCTACACTGTCTCCTTAAGTGAGGTCATGCATTCCTATGGTCTTCAACATAATATAATAGTATATATTAACTTCCCAACTTCTCTAAGCTCATATCCATATATTCAATCACCTAATTTACACCTCCATTTGAATGATTCACAAACATCTCAAACTTAATTTATTTAAGATTAAAATCTTGATCTCTCCCTGACCCAAACCTTTTTATTATCCATCTTAGTAAATAGCACCAGCACCCATCCATTTGTTCAAGTATGGGAAATTTCTTGTATTCCCCAGTTATTCAGTCCCCAAATCTGGGAATCCTTTACTTCTCTTTCTAATTGTTCATTCTAGCTATGAAAGAATGTGGGAAGATAGGTGAAGGTAAAAAGATTGACAGAAACCTGTTTTGAAGCTTTCTCAGAGATCTGGCCAAATAAATAAACTGTAGTGAATGTTCTGGTGCACCAACTTGATCCCACCCAGTTACTGGCAGTGTTGGTTGCTGATGGATCAGTTATGTCCCTCTCTTGGTATTGCTCTTAGCCAAATGTGGCCTTGCCCAAGGTTATGTCTTTTTAGGCACAGTAGGGTATAGTAAGTAGCACATATCCAATGAAAGTACAAAGACTCACATACCTTGCATCAATTTTGGACAACTCTGAAGGCATACAGTTTTAGAGCTCCCTATCAGGACAGGTGTGACTTTCAAGTTCAACTTCTAAATCCTCTCAATCCTCTTTACCTGACTTTCTCACAGGCATTGGTCCCAAGTGTACTCCCTAATAATCTTCCTGTATGACAACCTGCATTAGTGTCTGTTTCCAGGAAACCTGGTCCAGGATAACAAAATATAAATGTGCCTACCTGGAAAAGTGAAGGAGGAGGAGGCAACACTTCATTGTAATACAAAGAGACAAGTATTAATATTAGGGTGAGGTGGAGGAAGTAGAACAACTCTATCCACAAGAATACCAGATCAGGGAATGGATTGGAAAGTTGAGAAGGCTGAGCTTTTATTTTTTAATATATTTTTATTGATTTCGGAGGGGAAGAGAGAGAAGTAGAGAGATAGGAACATCAATGATGAGAGAGAATCATTGATCAGCTGCCACATACTGAGGATCGAGCCTGCAACCCAGGCATGTGCCCTGATAGGGAATCAAACTGTGACCTATTTGTTTATAGGTTGACGTTCAACCACTGAGTCACACTGGCCCACAGAAGGCTGTGCTTTTAAAGGCATAAGCTAAGGAAGATTTCACCTCTGCTCAGTAGCTCGGTCCTGCCTTAGGCATCTAATTTAGGTTAACACTCATTTCTGTTTCCTCATGAAAATAAATTTCTGGCCCACCAAATCCACAAAATGGCACTTTGTTAATGGCCGTAGTATGAAAAGGCTGATGGTGGAGTCTCCTTTTTCCTTTGTGCATATCTATTCTCAATACACACAAACACAGGCATAGACACATACACATGCAATCACAGACACAGAGACAGAAGAACACACACACACACACACACACACACACACGCACACACACACACACACATACACACACACACATTTTTGCTCACCATAGACCAGGGTCTAAAAATATTGATTTACACACCACCCTGAAGATATTCATGTTTTTGAACAAAATTATTGAAGGGAAAAACAATATTCCAGCTCAAAGAATCATGGATTTATACCTATTTGAAGCCAGGCAAAAAACAAAGTCTTGATGAATCAGAACCTAATGCCATGAGACTAGGCAATCCTATTTCTAGAAACGCGTCTTAACAAATCATCCAAATTCAAAAAAAACCTTTTTACTTAAAATAAATAAACTTTTATAGTTTTGTCTCTTATATTTAGATCTTGGGTTCATTTTAATTTTTGTATGTGGTGTGAGTTAGTGGCCATTCTTTTGCATGTGAATATCTACTTGTTCCAGCACCATTTATTGAAAAGATTATTCTTGAGCCAATGAAATGTATTGATACCTTTGTTGAAATCATTTGATTATAAATGGCAAGGTTGGGATTCAGATTTTTCTTTGAAAATCATTTGATATATCCTATATAATAAAAGCCTAATATGCAAATCAACCAAACCATGGAACAATTGGTAGCTATAACTATAACGTGTATTGACCACCAGGGGACAGATGCTCAGTGCATGAGCTGCCCCCTGGTGGTCAGTGAACTCCCACAGGGGGAGCACTGCTTAGCCAGAAGCCCATAAGCTGGGCTCACAGCTGGTAAGTGCTTCTGCGGCAGTGCTAAAGATGTCCTGAGGGAGCTGGTCTAAGCCTTCAGTTGGACATCCTCCATGGGCTCCCAGACTGTGAGAGGGCATGGGCCTGATGAGGGACCACCCCTCTCCCCCAAATGCACAAATTTTGTACATCGGACCTTTAGTGTATGTATATATATATTTAAGGAAAAGTGATATATGTTCATTGCAGAAAAATATATGTGAGAAAAAATGATGATCACATATCCTTCATCTTCCAATCTCAGTCATACATGCTACGATTGTTAACATTTAAAAATATCTTTCCTGATGGCGGTCTGAAAAGCTACAGCTGCAGCACCCATTGACCAGCCGGGGAACCCAGAAGACCACTCTCCAATTGGCGCAGACACTCGGACTCAGAGGAGCTCCACATGCCACATGGAAAGACCTTTGTGTGTTGTACCTGGTCGTGTTGTAGTTTGTGCCTTTAAATCAACGTAGGAGAAAGAACTACATAACCAGACACCTGGAGAAGAAGGACCATGGGCAGATGCAGAAACAACCCGCATATGACAGAAAAGCAGGTCTCACCAGAAAAGGAAGGAAACAAAATAGAAGAAGAAATAGACCTGCCAGAGAAAGAGTTCAGAAAAACGGTCATAAGGTGGCTGAAAAGAATAGAAGACAAAATCACCAATGTAAGAGCCAAGAGGAAATGAAGAAGCAAGAAGAAATAAAAAATCACATCACTGCTATAAAGAACTCAATAGTAAGCATCAAAAGTAGACTAGAAGAAGCAGAGGACCACATCAGTGAGCTAGAAGACAAGGTAGGAAAATATACCCAAGTACAGCAGCTTCTAGAAAAAAAAAAAACAGCAAGAGAAGAGCTTAAGGGAACTTTGGGATAACACAAAACAAAACAACAACTGCATAACTGGGGTTCCAGAAAGAGTGGAAACTGAGCAAGGAATAGAAAACTTGTTTGAAGAAATGTCAGAAAATTCCCTAATATAGGAAAGAAAAACCCACACAAATTCAAGAAGCTCACAGAGTCCCAAGCAAAATTAACCCCCCAAAAACCAACACCAAGCACATTATAATTAAATTGGCAAACACCAAAGACAGAGTAAGAATCTTAAAAGTGGCCAGAGAGACACAGAAAGTTACTTACAAAGGAACCCCCATAAGACTAGCTACGGATTTCTCAACAGAAACTCATCAGGCCAGAAGGGAATGGAATGAAATATAGAAAGTAATGCAAAGGAAGTGTCTGAATCCAAGAATACTGTACCCAGCAAGGCTTTCAATCAAAACTGAAGGTGAAATCAGAAGCTTCACAGCCAAAAAAGGACTCAGGGAATATATTACCACCAAACCAGCAATGCAAGAATTGTTAAAGAGTCTGCTGTAAATAAAAGAAATAGGAAGCAAAGAAGGAACTCGGGGGTAAAGACTAAAAATGGCGACAGATAAGTACCTATCAATAATAACTTTAAATGTAAACGGATTAAATGCTCCAATCAAAAGACATAGGGTAACCGATTGGATAAGAAAACATGATCCAGATAACTGCTGTCTACAAGAAACCCACCTCAGAAAAAGAGACGCACACAGATTGAGAGTGAAGGGATGGAAGATGGTATTTCAGGCAAATGGCAATGAAAAAAAAAAAAAGCTGGGATTGCAATACTTATATCTGAAAAATTGGATCTCAAAGTGAAGGACATAACAAGAAATAAAGAAGGCCACTTCATAATACTAAAGGGACCAATCCAACAAGAAGAAATAACTCTGGTAAATATATATGCACCCGGGAGAATCCAAGATGGCGGCATAGGTAAACACCTACACTGCTGCCTCACACAACAATTTCAAAACTACAACTAAAAGACAGAACGGACATCATCCAGAACCACAGGAAAGCTGGCTGAGTGGAAGTTCTACAACTAGAGGGAAAGAGAGGGGCTCACAGAGACCCAGAGGAGCTGCAAAAAGCTGAGGTACAGAGACCCGCACGTGGAGAGAGCAGGTGCCGGAATACCTGGCTGGTTTTCTCTGGCAGGAGGGAAACGGAGACTCTCAAAGGCATTGAACCCCTTATCTTACAATACTAAACCCCAGATCCAGACGAAACTTTTACGGGGGGAGTTTGGACTGTGAAAAGGGAGAAGTGCACGGAACTTTAGGGGAGTCGCAAAAGATCAAAGGCCTGGTGGCACGCATGGCACTGCGCACAGGACAGACTGCTGATTGTGCCACTGTCTTTCGCGAGTGGGCAGGAGACACTCTCCCAACTGTGCCACTTCTGACTCCACTAAGCCCCTGTTTTGGGCGAAACCCTGGGGACCTAGACTCGTGTGGTCCTCATGCACAGGGGAGCTAGAAAGGCAGCGGTCTAGAGGCACTGCGGGCGCACGCACAAGGACCGCTCCAGCCATTACCCAGAGTCACGTGAGACTCAGGGGCCGTGGAGGGCGGGGCCTACTGGAAGGCAAGGTGGTCCCTTAAGCCCTGAGACTCCACCCCTCCCAAGCTCAACAGAGGCTTCTTTGGTTTTGCAAATCTGGTATCATAAGGCTGAATCCAACATAGAAGTTCTCCAGACATAGTGAAAATGCCGAGACAAGGGAAGGGATCACAAACAAAAGAAATGGAGGGGAAAAAATGACTGGATATAGAGTTCAAAACCATGCTTATAAGGTTTTTCAAGAATATGCTAGAAAAGTTGGATAAATTTAGTGAGACCCAAGAGGAGATGAAAAAGGACATATTAGACACACTGACTGAAATAAAAAATATTATACAGAGTCCTAACAGCAGACTAGAGGATGGCAAGAATCAAGTCAAAAATTTAAAATATAGAGAAGCGGAAAACCTTCAACTGGAAAAGCAAGAAGAGAAAAGAATCCAAAAATGTGAAGATAATGTTAGGAGCCTCTGGGACAGCTTCAAGCGTACCAACATCAGAATTGTGGGGTGCCAGAAGAAGAGAGAGAGCAAGATACTGAAAACCTATTTAAAGAAATAATGACTGAAAACTTCCCACATCTGGTAAAAGAAATAGACTTACAAGTCCAGGAAGCACACAGAACCCCAAATAAAAGGAATCCAAAGAGGACGACACCAAGACACATCATAATTAAAATACCAAGAGCAAAAGAAAAGAGAGAATATTAAAAGCAGCAAGAGAAAAACAGTTCATTACCTACAAGGGAGCACCCATATGACTATCAGCTGATTTCTCAACAGAAACGATGCAGGCCAGAAGGGAGTGGCAAGGAATATTCAACGTGATGAATAGCAAGAACCTACAACCAAGAATAATCGCTCCAGCAAAGCTATCATTCAGAATTGAAGGGCAGATAAAGAGCTTCACAGATAAGAAAAAGCTAAAGGAGTTCATCAATTCCAAACCAGTATTATATGAAATGCTGGAAGGTACTGTTTTTGAAGTGGAAGAAGAAAAAGGTAAAAGCCAAGAAATCATGAACAACAAATACATATCTATCAACAATTGAATCTAAAAATTAAGTGAATTAAAAATTTGATCAACAGAATAAACTGGTGTATATAGTAGAATCAGGAGCACAGAAAGGCAGTAGACTGATAATTCTCAGGGGGACAAAAATCATAAAGCACCAAACAGACTCTGAAATTACAGCAGAAAGATTAAAGTTAGGTGAGGTAGATAAGTGATCAATCAAAGGACTTGTATGCATGCATATAAGCATAACCAATGATCACAGGCACTGGGAGGTTGGGGTATGCCTGGGAGGGAGGGGAGGCAATGGGGAGATATGTATAAGAATTAATAAAAATTAATAAAAAGAAAAAAATATATATATACGCACCCAAAATAGGAGCACCTAAATACATAAAATAACTCCTGGAGGATATTAAGGGAGAGATTGACAGCAATACAATCATAGTAAGAGACTTTAATACCCCACTGTCGCCACTGGACAAATCCTCTAAACAATAAATCAGCAAAGAGACATCAATCCTAAATGACTCACTATACCAGATGGAATTAATTGACATCTTCAGAACGTTTTATCCCAAAGCCACAGAATATACAATCTTCTCCAGTGCACATGGGTCATTTTCAAAGATAGACCATGTGTTGGGTCATAGGAAAATTCTCTTCAAATTCAAGAAGATAGAAATCATATCAAGCATTTTCTCAGACCACAGTGGCATAAAACTGGAAATCAACTACAATAAAATAATACAAAGAAATCAAACACATGGAGACTAAACAGCATGCTATTAAACAACGACTGGGTAACCAGAGAGATCAAGGAAGAAATAAAAAACATCATGGCAAAAAATGACAATGACAACAATACAAAATTCATGGGACACAGTGAAAGCAGTCTTGAGGGGGAAGTTCATAGCTCTACAAGCCTATTGCAAAAAACAAGAAACAATGGTATAAATTACCTAACCCTACAACTCAAAGAGCTAGAAAGAGAGCAACAAGAAAAGCCCAGTGTAAGCAGAAAAAAGGAAATAGTAAAGATCAGAGCGGAGATAAACAACATGGAGACCAAAGAAACAATTTAAAAGATCAACAAAACCAAGGGCTGGTTCTTTGAAAGGATAAACAAGATTGATGGACCTCTAGTCAGGCTCACCAGGAAGCAAAGAGAGAAGACCCAAATAAAAAAAAATTCGAAATGAAAGAGGACAAATAACAACATACCCTGCTGAAATAAAAAGGATTGTTAAAAAATACTATGAACAACTCCATTCCAACAAATTGGACAACCTGCAAAAAATGGACATATTCTTAGAAAAATATAACCTTCCAAAACTCAATCTAGAAGAATCTAAACATCTCAATAGGCCAGTAACTATGGAAGAAATTGAAGCAGTCATCAAAAAGCTTCCAGCAAACAAAAGCCTGGTACCAGATGGCTACACAGGAGAGTTTTACCAAACATTCAAGGAAGAATTAAAACCTATCCTCAGACTATTCAAAAATATTCAAGAAGGAGGAACATTTCCAAACACCTTCTATGAAGCCAGCATCACCCGTAACCAAAACCAGATAAAGACAACACAATGAAAGAGACTTACAGGCCAATATCTCTCATGAAAAAAGATGCCAAAATCCTCAACAAAATTCTAGCAAATCAGATCCAGCAGTACATCAAAAAGATCATACACCATGACCAGGTAGGATTCATCTCAGCAATGCAAGGATGGTACAATAGCAATATCCACAGATCAATAAACATGATACATCACATAAACAAATTGAGAGATAAAAACAACATAGTCATATCAATTGATGCAGAAAAAGCATTTGACAAAATCCAACAGCATTTCTTGATAAAAACTCTCAGCAACGTGGGAATAGAAGGATCATACCTCAACATCATAAAAGCCATATATGATAAACCCACAGCTAACATCATACTCAATGGGCAAAAACTAAAACCATTTCCTCTAAGAACAAGAACAAGACAGGGATGCCCAATCTCACCTCTCCTGTTCGACATAGTACTGGAAGTATTAGCCATTGCAATTAGACAAAAAGAAGAAATAAAAGGCATCCAAATTGGAAAAGAAGAGGTAAAGCTGTCCTTATTTGCAGGTGACATGATACTGTACATAATAAACCCAAAGACTCCATCCAAAAACTAATAGACTTAAACAATGAATTCAGCAATGTAGCAGGATACAAAATTAATGCCAAGAAATCTGTGGCATTTCCGTACACTAATAGTGAAATTACAGAAAGAGAGACTAAAAAAGCAATCCCATTTACCATCACACCCAAAAAATTACGATGCCTAGGAATAAACCTAATTAAGGGGGTAAAAGACCTATATGCAGAAAACTACAGGACACTGAAAAAAGAGACAGAGTAAGATGTAAACAGATGGAAGAGCATAACATGCTCATGGATTGGGTGAATCAATATCATTAAAATGTTCATACTACCCAAAGCAATCTATAGATTCAATCCACTACCCATTAAAATATCAATGATGCATTTTACAGACCTAGAAAGGAATCTTCAAAGATTCATCTGGAACAAAAATAGACCGCGAATAGGCACAGCAATCTTGAGAAAGAAGAATAAAGTGTGTGGGCTCTCAATACCAGCTTTTAAGCTATATTACAAAGCAACTGTTCTCAAAACAGCCTGGTATTGGCACAAGAACAGACTCATAGACCAATGGAATAGAATAGAGAATTCAGATATCCACCCAAAGCACTATGCTCAATTAATATTTGACAAAGGAGGCATGAACATACAATGGAACCAAGACAGCTTCTTCAATAAATGGTATTGGAAAATTGGACAGATACATGTAAAAAAATGAAACTGGATCACCAACTTACACCAAATACAAAAATAAACTCAAAATGGATACAGGACTTAAACAGACGGGAAACCATAAAAATACTAGAGGAATCCACAGGCAGCACAATCTCAGACATATGTGGAAAGAACTTCTTCACTGATACTGCTCCAAGGGCAATAGAAGCTAAAGAAAAAAATAAACAAATGGGACTACATCAAAATAAAAAACTTTTGCACAGCAAAAGAAACCATCAACAAAACAACAAGAAAGCCCACTGTATGGGAGAACATATTTGCAAATGTTATCACTGATAAAGGTTTAATCTCCAACATCTACAGCCAACTTATACAACTTAATAAAAAGAAGATAAATATTCGAATAAAAATAATGGGCAACGGTCCTAAATAGAACCTTTTCAAAAGACGACAGAGAGAAGGCCAAGAGACACATGAAAACATGTTCAAAGTCATTAATCGTCCGAGAGATGCAAATAAAAACAACAATGGCATACGATCTCACACCCCTCAGAATGGCAATCATCAACAAATCAACAAACAACAAGTGTTGGCGAGGATGTGGAGAAAAAGGAATGCAGACTGGTGCAGCCACTGTGGAGAACAGTATGGAGTTTCCTCAAAAAACTAAAAATGGAACTCCCATTTGACCCAGCAATCCCACTCTTAGGAATATATGCTAAGAGAGTAGAAACACCAATCAGAAAGGATTTACGCACCCCTATGTTCATAGCAGCACAATTTACAATAGCTACAATTTGGAAACAGCCTAGGTGCCCATCAGCGATGAGTGGATCAGAAAACTATGGTACATCTACACAGTGGAATTCTATGCTGCCATTAATGGTAAGAAGGAATTCTTACCATTTTCAGCAACGTGGATCAAACTGGAGAGCCTTATGCTAAGTGAAATAAGCCAGTCAATGAAGGAGAAACACCACATGATATCACTCATTTGTAGATAATAAAAAACATTATAAACTGATGCACAAAAGGATAGATACAGAGGCAGTGAAGTATCAAACACACTGTCAAATTACAGCAGGAAGATTAAGGAGAGGTGGGGTAGATAAGAGATCAACCAAAGGACTTGTATGCATGCATATAAGCATAATCAATGAACACAAGACACTTGGGGTTGGGGTATGTCTGGGAGGGGGGGTTCAATGGGAAGATATGTATACATGTAATACAATAAAAAAAAAAGATCTTTTCTGCCGAACCCGGTTTGGCTCAGTGGATAGAGCATTGGCCTGCAGACTGAAATGTTCCAGGTTTGATTCTGGTCAAGGGCATGTACCTTGGTTGCAGGCACATCTCCAGTGTGGGGCATGCAGAAGTCAGCTGATCGATATCTCTCTCATTGATGTTTCTAACTCTCTACCCTTCTCCCTTCCTCTCTGTAAGAAACCAATAAAATATATTAAAAAAATAAAAATAAAAATATCTTTCTTGACTGTTTACACAAATACTGTTACATGATAATTTTGAATTGCCATCTTGCTTTTAAAAATGCTTCATAGTGGCATAGATATATTTCAATGTCAATAAATATAAATTTATGTCAAATCATTGGTTTTATTGACTTTCATGTCAGTCCATGATATAGATGTTCCTCATTTTTTACCCCTTTCTGTATTGTTAGACAGTAGATAGTTTCCAATGTTTTTTCATTGTAACATAGCTGTCATGAATATCCTTATGGATACATCTTATATACCTGTCTAGTTTTTTTCAGAGGAAGCAAATTGTTAATCACCGGCTGATTTCTGCTCACACTTGTGTTTTATTTGGATAGTATAATTTCTTTTCTTTTTTTATTTTAAATAAGAAGGTTATTTTGAATTTGGATGATTGTTAAGACACATTCCTAGAAATAAGATTGCCAGGTCTCATGGCATTAAGCTCTGATTCAGCAAGGCTTTGCTATTTGCTTAACCCCAAATGATCACTGAGCTTTCTCCCTGGGCTAGATCTATACTGGGTGGGTGGAAGACAGAGAGGATACTGGGAGACAAGCCTTAGAATTATTCTCTAAGTTTACTGATGACCTGACCAAAAATGATCTCTTTTGGGATGATTACTGGATTAATAATCAGAAGACTGGGATCTAGTTCTAACTCTATTATTAAAGAGCTATGTAACTTTGGGTATTTGCTTAAAAGGTTGTTAAGAAGTCAAATGGAATATTGTATCAAACATGTTTTGAAAAGCACAGTCCTGTAAAATTATGAGGCAGTACTATTTTCGTGAGTTGTCAAAAGTGTGCTTTTAGGCAAACAGACCTAAGATTACAATGTAAAGCATTATTTTCTCTGAGAACCCAGCTTTTAGAGCAGCTACTTTCTAAGGACAGATATGGTACTAGGTAGCCAGGATCTTATTTGGTGCACTTCAGTTCCACAATAATTTATGGATGGTTTTGCATGCCAGACACTGTAGGTACAAAGATGATTATGATTAGTCTTCATCTTTGCAGTGCTTTACACTCCACTAGGAACAGACAAATGTGAATTGAGATAATCAGAAAACAAAGGGATAAATAATGTAATAGAGGAGAGAGCCAAGAATACAATGCATAAGAGAAGCATCCAATGCCTGAAAGGGTGCCTTTTGAAGCAGGGTTCCACAAATAGCACTGAGGAGGAGAAAGGACCAGGTGTGTGTGTGTGCATGCATGCATATATGTGAGTGGTTATATGTGTATGTGTGCACACATGTTTTTGTGGTAGATTATGCCAGTTGAGCACATCTAGGACTAGACTTTATCTGAGACTCTGTGTCCATTTCTATGCATTTGTACTTTCTATTTTTTAGTTTTGTGTTTCCCTTCATATTCTAGCTAATTAAAAAAAATTAGTACTAACAGGAAAAGAGATTTGTCTACACCCATGCCAAGACATTTGGAAAACCTAGAGTGTTCTGGAAGCCTGCTGATGAAATAAAGAACCCATTTGAAACCAGAGAAGAGCTTGAAGGCACTCCTTCCTCCCTCAATGCGTGCTTCATCTTGCATTCTTCCCAAATCATTTTCAGATCCACCATCCTCTAACCATTAGTCTGCTACCACTGCAGCAACCACCACAGATTTTAGAAAAAGCCAGCTAAACATATCATTGTCCTTCTCTTTAGTTCCCTCCTTCCCCCAGTTTGGGTCATCTGAATATTTCCACTACAAGTAAAAAACAAAGGCAATAATTATTGAAGACAGAGGAAATAAAGGATGTTGTTCTATTCTTACTACACTTGATCTTAGCCAAAAGGCTGAGAAGCGATTGTTCTATTCTTAATGCTTATTAAATTTGGACTTAATCTTCATCGCAATTAAGCCCCTAAACTAGCCAATATACTTAAATGAGTTGAAATGAAAAGACCTACTGTAAAAGATGACAGGAGGCTCTTCGGGAAATTAAAATCTCCAGAGATTTCCAAAATGAGAATTATTGAGCCAGGAAGGGGAAAGAAAGAAAAGGATTTTTAAAGCTTAATAAACAGGATGCCAATTAAGCCTTGGAATTAAAAAGCTAGGTGATGTCAGTGTTATCAATAGGAAGAGGGTTTAAATGGAGCCAGGGAATTAATAAGTACTGTTTTGTTTCCAGATCCTTCTTTGATTCACTCTTTAAAAGAGTGCCTAGGTATATCTTTCCTCTCTCAGTTTACCCTCCTGTCACATGGGAAGAAATATCTAGTGATGAGGAAACACCTACCTGCTTGTGTAAAGGTTCATAAAAGGTCTTTCCGCATTTACCAAGTCCCTGACACTTCTAAGGCTGTAACTCAAGTAAACTCCCTGTCTAGTGGTTATAGACTGAGACTATACCATCTCAGGAGAGAAGATGACAATTTACCTAGCAACCTAATACAGGCTTGAGCTGAGAAAATGACTTCTGCAGGGTTCTATAAATACCTGATTTTCTGTCACCGTTTTGGACAGAGAGCCCTTTCCAGAGGCCCTCTCTTCTCCCCAGTTTTCTCCCAGGACCAACCTGAAGTAGCCCTTAGGCATGGGAAGGACATCCAGTTTCCACCAGCCAGAATTTTGATTTACTGACACTATCTGGAGGAAGACAAATGGCCCCTTTTGGCTGTGCTGGTCAGGTGCAGATAAGGAAGAAAAGGAGGGAAAAAATGCAGGAAGGAAGATTAGTAAACCAATACGTATAATAAACAAATAAAATTTCTCACAGGAAAGTGATGGGTCCTGAGATGTTGATGTTGAAATGAAAGGAATGACACTTTCTTTCTTTTTTTTTTTTTTTAGCCCAAGGAAAATCTCTTACATTA
>JAAGEH010000031.1:12143227-12180184 GCA_011751065.1 Lasiurus cinereus
TTTTTTTTTTTTTTTTAGCCCAAGGAAAATCTCTTACATTATGGGTACAAACAATACAGTATAACTCTTATGGTTGCCATGACAACTTGAAAATCTCTCTCTCTCTCTCTCTCTCTCTCTCTCCTCCTCCTCCTTCTCCTCCTCTTCCTCCTCCTCCCTCCCTCCTTCCTCTCTCTCTTATTTGGTATCAGGCCAATCCCCTCCTTTGGAATCCAGAATGTCAATTTTCTGTCTGAAGTAAATGCTGTGCTTAGTGTCAAGGGCTCAAATGATGGGCTTATCTAATAACTCCTGTCTTGCAGAACTATTTGTTCCAGCACCCTGTGGTCACACTCCTTTTGGAGAAGAGTGAAGCTGACATTTGGCAGGCTAGACCAGGACAGATGTTTCTGTCAGGTATGTGACCTATTTCTGCTCACATTCTGGACCAGTCTCTGACCAATCCAAAGTCTACACCTATTCTACCCCTACTTTATACTTGTCCATGCTATGCGACAAAATCAGATCTGCCTTTAGGGTAATATAGAATGAAAAACGGTTTTGGGGAGCAGACTGTGGGGCTAAGATGTACAGTTGACTCCTGAACAATATGGATTTGAACTGCATGGGTCCACTTATATGCAGATTATTTTCAATAAATGCTGCCTATATAGTTTCTATTCCTTTTAATTTTCTTAATGACATTTTTTTCTCTAGTTTACTTTATTGTGAAAATATAGTACATATTATATAAACACAAGAGGCCTGATGCACGAAATTCATGCAAGAATAGGCCTTCCTTCCCCTGGCTGCCAGCATCGGCTGCCCTCTGGCACTTGGGACTTGGGTTTCTCTATGGCTGCTGGCAAGCACTTGGGACCTGGGCTTCCCTTATAGTCCCAGCTTTGTCAAGAAGGATGTCCTGTCTTATTAGCATATTATGCTTTTACTATTATAGATATGAAATATGTTTTAATCGATTATTTATGTTATTAGTAAGGCTATTAGTGGTTAAGTTTTCAGGGAGTCAAAAGTTATAGGTGGATATTTGACTGTGTGGAGGTCAGTACCTCTAACCCCTATGTTGTTCAAAGGTAAACTGTAATTTGAAGTCCACCTGCCAAAAATATCTTTCCTAGTTGTTCTGACTAAAACTCCCATTATTAGAATAATTTAAAAATATGTTTTTATTACACACACACACACACACACACACACACACACACACACTGAGTGGCCAGATAATTATGATCTCTGAACGCATAATAATCTGGCCACTCAGTGTATATCCTATATAATAAAAGACAAATATGCAAATTGTCCCCTTGACCAGGAGTTTGACCAGCAGGCAGCCCGGCCAACTGCCCATGTCCCCTCCCCCTGGCCAGGCTGGCCAGACCCTACCCATGCATGAATTCATGCACTAGACCTCTAATACACACACACACACACACACACACACACACACACACTGAGTGGCCAAATTATTATGCGTTCAGAGATCATAATAATCTGGCCACTCAATGTACATATATTAGAGAGGAAGGAATGGGGAGAGATATCAACATAAATTGGCTGCCTCCTGCATGACCTACGCCGGGGATTGAGCCTGCAACCTGGGCATGTGCCCTGACTTGGAGTCAAACCAGCGACCTTTTGGTGCATGGTCTGAGGCTCAACCACTATGTCACACCAGCCAGTATAGAATCATTTTTTATAAATGAAAGATTTAAAACTGTTGCGAGCCTGTGTTGCCAGTGTTTGAGTGTTGAGCTATGAACCAGGAGGTCACAGTTTGATTCCCAGCCAGGGCACATACCCAAGTTGCAGGCAGGATCATCAGTGGGGGGTATGCAGGAGTCAGTTAACCAATGATTCTCTTCATTGATGTTTCTAGCTCTCTCTCTCTCTCTCTCTCTCTCTCTCTCTCTCTCTCTCCTTTCCTCTCTGAAATCAATAAAAATATATTATTAAAAAAGTGCTCTCAGCCCTCGCCAGTTTTGATCAGTGGTTGGAACATCGGCCCATGGACTGAAGGGTCCTGGGCTCAATTCTGGTCAGGGCTATGTACCTCAGTTGAGGCTCAATCCCTGTGTGGGAGGCAACCAATTGATGTGTCTCTCTCACATTGATGTTTCTCTCTCTGTGTCTCTCCCCCTTCCTTTCACTTTGTCTAAGAATCAATGGATAAAATATCCTCTGGTGAGGATTAACAAATATAAATAAATAAATAAATAAATAAATAAATAAATAAATAAATAATGCTGTCAAATGAAAATGTTACTAGATGTGAGTTTGACATGCTTGCAAATATGATAAGAATAACTAACTTGTAACACCCTAATGTAAGTTAAGAAGGGAGGACAGAACTATTGAAGTACAAGGACAGGATAGATAAATTTTGATGCAGGAAGGGGAAGGAATAGGTTCATAATACTGGGCACTCCTCAGTACTCACTGATTTTACATATTCCTCCCAAGCCTTTTTCTTTTAGTATGTTGTAGATCAGTAAACCTGGAAGACACTCTTGATACCTCCCTCTCACCACTCTAATCATTAATTCATATCAATTTTATTTTTTTCAACTTTTACTTTTTATTTTGTAACTTAAAAAAATCTTTATTGTTGTGATTGTAATAGATGTCCCACTTTATTTCCCCATTGCCCTTCTCTACCCAGTTCTCGCCGTCCCAGGCCTTTGCTACCCTATTGTCTGTATCTATAGGTAATGCATATACGCATATAAGATCTTTGTTTAATCTATTCCCCCCCTCCACTCCCCTTCCCTCTGAAAATCATTAGTCTTTTCCATTTCCATGCCTCTGATTCTGTTTTATTCACCAATTTATTCTGTTCATTAGATTTCTCTTTTTTTTTTTAAACCCTCACCTGAGGATATTTTTCCATTGATTTTCTATGGAAAGTGGAAGAGAGAGGGAAAGACAGAGAGAAACATAGATGGGAGAGAAACACATCGGTTGCTTCCTGCATGAGCCCCAACCAGGGCCCAGACTGAGAAGGAGCCTGCAACCAAGGTACGTGGCCTTGACCAGAATCGAACCTAGGATCCTTTGGTCCCCAGGCCAACCCTCTATCCACTGAGTAAAACCGGCCAGAGTTGTTCATTAGATTTCTTATTCATTTATTTTGATTTTTAGATTCCATTGTTGATAGACATGCATTTGTTGCCATTTTGTTGCTCATCTTTTTTTTTATCTTTTTTTATTGTTTAAAGTATTACTAATAGTAGTACATGTCTCCTTTTTTCCCCTCTTTTGACCTCCCCCCAGCCTTCCCTACCCCCCAGTACATGCCCTCACCTGTCCTCTCCTCCCCAGTGTCTTGTATTCATTGGTTATGCTTGTATACATGGATACAATTCCTTCAGTTGATCTCTTAGAGGCACCCCCCCCCCCGCCACATCCTCCCTTGTCTTCCCGCTGTAGTATGACAGTCTGTTCATTGCTTCTTTGCCTCTGTATCTGTTTTTGCCCCCCTGATTCTTTTCTTTAAAAACATCTTGCCTCTGCAGGCTAAAAATAAACTTAGAAGAACAAAAAATGTTTGAATCCCAATTTCAATGTCCAATAGTTCTGAGTCCTAGATTAATTGTCAACCAGTTCTTTATGTGTACCAGTCAGCAATGGTATCTGACAAATGGTGGTAATGCAGGTCCCACCCTCTCTGGTTTGGGTTTAGGCATCCTGTTTCTTCTCTTGTCTTCGTGGTTGGAGCAGACCTGTCAGTTCCTCTCTATTGCAAGAGACTACTTGGTCTTGGAGTTGTTTTCTGAAAGTATATAAACATATTCTCCACCAAAAGTTAATAAAGGAATCTTTTCTATAAAATTGACTTGGTCAACAGCTCCGAGAGTCCCCTTCCATTTGACCTGGCAATCCCAATCTTAGGAATATATCCTAAGAAATTACAAACACCAATCAGAAAGGATTTATGCACCCCTATGTTCATAGCAGCACAATTTACAATAGCTACAATTTGGAAACAGTCTAGGTGCCCGTCAGCAGATGAGTGCATCAGAAAACTATAGTATATCTACACAGTGGAATTCTATGCTGCCATTAAAAAGAAGGAATTCTTACCATTTGCAGCAACCTGGATGGAACTGGAGAGCCTTATGCTTAGTGAAATAAGCCAGTCAATGAAGGAGAAATACCACATGATCTCACTCATTTGTGGATAATAAAGAACATTATAAACTGATGCACAAAAGGATAGACACAGAAGCAGTAAAGCATCAAACAGACTGTCAAATTACAGTTAGGAAGTTTAAGGAGAGGTGGGATTGATAAGAGATCAACCAAAGGACTTTATGCATTCATATAAGCATAGCCAATGAACACAGACACTGGGGGGCTGGGGTATGCCTTGGAGAGGGGGGGCAATGGGGAGATATGTATACATGTAACACAATAAAAAAATAAAAAATAAAAATAAAACAAAATAAAAATAAAACTTATGAATTGTTAAAAAAGAAAAAAATTGACTTGGGGTCCTTTTTATTTTTTCCCAAATGATTTTCCTTTGGCTTATGTTGACACCATGTGTGTTTTTCATGGGTGTCTTGCTGTTAGCATTACAAATGAAAATTAATTTTCTAAAGTAAAAATTTTCTAGATGTAATTTACTTACCAGATATTTTTCCTTACATGACATTATCCTACTATCCCCATTTTTTTGATTAATAGAAACTTTTGTAAAATATTTTAATGCAATCTTGATAACTTTAAATTTTAATTTTTTACAGACAAATATGCCTGCTTTATGTTCATTGCATGTTAAGCAATTTTACCGTGAGATGAACTACCAATAGAAATTTTAGTTAATATTTTAGAAACAGTTTTTTGTCCAGTACAATTAAATTTTCTTGAATATTCACTTATTTCAATTAGCCAAGTTAAATTAATCTGAAAGTTTGATTACTCTTTTACTGTCAAATTTAATAGTCTACCAATAATCTTAGTTTACCCTGTAAATATTAGTGGAAAGGATTATTTGAATTATTGAGTAGGCCCTGAATTTAGATATAGGGCAGATGCAGTTGGCGAAGTTTTTGTCTGTTACCTGGGTCCAGATCTGTGCTGGGCATAGGAAGCGAAGCAGCCATAGGGGCAGGAGGCATCCCTCACAAGGGGTGAGGGTTCATGCCCCTGCAAGGTTGGGGGAGTGAGAGTCTGTGTCCCACCTCTGTGGACCCCCAAGTTCTCTCCTGATGGCTTCTCTGCGACTCGGCCTGTCTTAGGTTGTTCCTTCCTTGAGGAATCTTACCCGTCTCTGGCTAACCAGTCATCCTCCAGGGCCAAGTAGGGTGTTGTGAGGTTCAGTTCTGTCTCCTTGGTAGCCTGTGCCCCCGGGGCCTCCATGCTCAGCACCTTCCTTGGGTTCCCCTTGCCTGCTGAACACATATCTCAGGGAATTCAGGTTGCTTCTCCAGGGAGGGACCAGCTCACACCATTTGGTGAGAGACAGATCCATTATACCAGCTACCTTGAGGCTTCAACCCACATGAATAGAAAGCTCAGGCAACAGCTGAGGGCAATTGGATTGTGAGAAGAGGGTTCTTCTTGGCAAAAAAAGGTAAGAGGGGCCAGTATAGAATGCTCAAGTGCCTTCCTAGTGCCTTAATTACTTTTGAAAGGATTAAATCCTTTCATGTCCTTTATTAAATTACTACTAAACATTCAAGGAATTAGTTTGTAATTTTGTTTGGGATAATTGTACAATATGCTGTTGTGAAATATCAAGAATTATACTGACATTGTAGAATAATATCATGCAAGAATATTCTTTGCTCTAGGTCATGGCAATTCATTTTCAAACTGGCTGTCAATTTCTTTTTGTAACTTAATATAAACTTTTTCAGGGAGGCAAAAACACAGATTACTTACTTTAGCTCAAGAAGCCAAACATATTGACTTTCAATTACAATCCTGATGATATTTGAAAGAAACTTCTCTTTATTTCCTTCCAAAATAATTTTCAAGCTAAAGCGTTTCATTTAAAAATCTTTGTCACGTGGAACAATTTCTCTTAAGGTTATGGTGACCACAGTATGGATTAGATCTAATATTTTATTTTAATACTTTTTTAATTTTTATTTTTTACAAGTGTCCTTATTCTCCCATTACCCAATTCCTCCACTTTCTCTCATGCCCCACCCCCCATTGTCTGTGACCAATGATTAGGCTCATATGCATGTACAGAGTCCCTCTGTTGATCTCTCCCCCTTATTCCCACCGACCCCCACCTTCCCCAAGGTTTGATGTTTTGATCGACGTTTCCCAATCTCTGGAACTGATCTTGTTCATCAGTTTATGTCACTCATTATAATCAACAAATGAGTGAGATCATGTGATATTTATCTTGCTTTGCCTGGCTTATTTCACTAAGCATAATGCTTTCCATCTCCATCCATGTTGTTGCAAATGGTAGGAGCTCCTTATTTTTTTACCTCAGCATAGTATTCCATTGTGTAGATATACCACAGTTTTTTAATCAATTCATCTGCTGATGGGGACTTAGACTGTTTCAAAATCTTAGCTACAGTGAATTGTGCAGTTATGAACATAGGGGTGCATATATTCTTTCTGATTGGTGTTTCTAGTTTTTTTGGAATATATTCCCAGAAGTGGGATCACTGGGTCAAATGGGAGTTACATTTTTAGTTGTTTTAGGAAACTCCATACTGTTCCCCACAGTGGCTGCACCAGTTTGCAATCCCAATAGCAGTGCAAAAGAGATCCTTTCTCCCCATCCTCGCCGACACTTGGTGTTTGTTGTTTGTTGATGATAGCCATTCTGACAGGTGTGAGAAGGTATCTCATTGTTGTTTTGATTTGCATCTCTCTGATGAGTAGTGACTTTAAGCAGGTTTTCATATGTCTCTTGGCCTTCATTATGCCTTCTTTTGAAAAGTGTCTATTTAGATCACTTGCCTATTTTTTGACTGGGTTGTTTATCTTCTTTTTGTGAAGTTGTATGAGTTCTCTGTAAATGTTGCACATTAACCCCTTATAATTGATATCATTGGCAAATATGTTTTCCCATGCAGTGGGCTTTATTGCTATTTTATAGATGTTTTTCTTTGCTGTGCAAAAGCTTTTCATTTTGAAGTAGTCCCATTTGTTTATTTTTTCTTTACTTTCCATTGCCTTAGGAGCAGTATCATTGAAGAAATTCCATCAGCATATGTCTCAGATTTTTCTGCCTGTGGATTCCTCTAGTATTTTTATGGTTTCCCGTCTTATGTTTAAATCCTTTATCCATTTTGAGTTTATTTTTTTATTTGGTGTAAGTTGGTGGCTTAGTTTCATTTTTTTGCATGTATCTCTCCAATTTTCCCAACACCATTTGTTAAAGCGACTGTCTTGACTCCATTATATGTTCATGGCTCCTTTGTCAAATATTAATTGGGCATAGTGGTTTGAGTTGGTTTTGGGATGCTCTATCCTATTCTATTGATCTGTATGTCTGTTCTTGTGCCAGTATCAGGCTGTTTTGAGAACAGTTGCTTTGTAATACAGCTTGAAATCTGGTATTGAGATCCCATCTACTTTATTCTTCTCTCTCAGGATGCTGTGGCTTTTTGGGGTCTTTTTTTGTTCCAGATGAACCTTTGGAGAGTTCTTTCTATGTCTGTGAAATATGTCGTTGGTATTTTAAAGGGGAGTGCATTGAATCTATAGATTGTTTTGGGTAATATGGACATTTTAATGATGTTTATTCTCTCAATCCATGAGCATGGTATGCTTTTCCATCTGTTTACATCTTCCTCTATCTCTTTTTTCAGTGCTCTGTAGTTTTCTGTGTATAGGTCTTTTACCTCCTTAGTTAAGTTTATTCCTAGGTATCTTAATTTTTTTCGGTGTGATGGTAAATGGGATTGCTTTTTAGTCCCTCTTTCTGTAATTTCACTATTGGTGTCTAGAAATGCCATAGATTTCTTGGCATTAATTTTGTATCCTGGTACATTGCCGAATTAATTTATAAAGTGTATTAGTTTTTGGATGGAGTTTTTCAGGTTTTTTATGCACAGTATCATGTCATCTGCAAATAAGGACAGCTTTACTTCTTCTTTTCCAATTTGGATGCCCTTCATTTCTTCCTCTTGTCTAATTGCAATGGCTAATATTCCAGTACTATATAGAACAGGAGTGGTGAGAGTGGTCATCCCTGTTTTGTTCCTGTTCTTAGGGGAAATGATTTTAGTTTTTGCCCATTGAGTACGATGTTAGCTGTGGGTTTATCATATATGGCTTTTATGATGTTGAGGTATGATCCTTCTATTCCCACATTGCTGAGAGTTTTTATCAAGAAAGGTTGTTGGATTTTGTCAAATGCTTTTTCTGCATTAATTGATATGACTTTGTGATTTTTATCTCTCAATTTGTTTATGTGATGTATCATGTTTATTGATTTGCCTATATTGTACCATCCTTGCATTTCTGGGATGAATCCTACTTGGTCATGATGTATGATCTTTCTGATGTACTGCTGGATCTGATTTGCTAGAATTTGTTGAGGATTTTGGCATCTTTTTTCATGAGAGATATTGGCCTGTAATTCTCTTTCCTTGTGTTGTCTTTATTTGCTTTTGGTATTAGGTGATGCTGGCTTCACAGAAGGTGATTGGAAGTGTTCCTTCTTCTTGAATTCTCTGGAATAGTCTGAGGAGGATAGGTTTTAATTCTTTTTTGAATGTATGGTAAAACTCTCCTGTGTAGCCCTATGGTCCCGGGTTTTTATTTGCTGGAAGCTTTTTGATGACTGCTTCAATTTCTTCCATAGTAATTGGCTTATTGAGATGTTTAGATTCTTCTAGATTGAGTTTTGGAAGGTTATATTTTTCTAGGAATCTGTCCATTTTCTTCAGGTTGTCCTGTTTCTTGTAATAGAGCTGTTCATAGTACTTTTTTTTAGCAATCCTTTGGATTTCAGAGCGGTCTGTTGTTATTTCTCCTCTTTCATTTCTGATTTTGTTTATTTGGGTCTTCTGTCTTTGCTTCTTGGTGAGCCTGGTTAGAGGTCCATCAATCCTGTTTATCCTTTCAAAGAACCAGCTCTTGGTTTTGTTGATCTTTTGAATTGTTTCTTTGGTCTCTATGTAGTTTATTTCAATTCTGATCTTTATTTCCTTCCTTCTGCTTACACTGGGCTTTTCTTGTTGCTCTCTGTCTAATTTTTTGAGTTGTAGAGTTAGGTAATTTATTACCATTGTTTCTTCTTTTTTGCAATAGGCTTATAGAGCTATGAACTTCCCTCTCAAAACTGCTTTCACTATGTCCCATAGATTTTTGATTGTTGTGTTATCATTGTCATTTGTTCACATGTTTTTTATTTATCCTTGATCTCTATGGTTACCCAATCATTGTTTAATAGCATGCTGTTTAGTTTCATGTGTTTGATTTCTTTGAATTGTTTTTATTGTAGTTGATTTCCAGTTTTATGCCACTGTGATTTTAGAAAATGCTTGATATGATTTCTATCTTCTTGAATATGAAGAGTCTTTTCCTATGAACCAACACATGGTCTATCTTTGAAAAGGGCACATGTGCACTTGAGAAGAATGTATATTTTTTGGCTTTGGGATAAAATATTCTGAAGATGTCAATTAATTCCATCTGGTCTAGTGAGTCATTTAGGATTTATCGTTTTTTGCTGACTTTTTTGTTTAGAGGATTTATCCAGTGGTGATAGTGGGGTATTAAAGTCTCCTACTATTATTGCATTGTTGTCAATATATCCCTTAATATCCTCCAGGAGCTTTTTTTAAATGTATTTAGGTGCTCCTCTTTTGGGTGCATATGTTTACCAGAGTTATTTCTTCTTGTTGGATTGTTCCCTTTAGTATTATGAAGTGGCCTTCTTTATCTCTTGTTATGTCCTTCACTTTGAGATCCAATTTTTCAAATATAAGTATTGCAATCCCAGCTTTTTTTTTCATTTCCATTTGCCTGAAATACCATCTTCCATCTCTTTTTCTGAGGTGGGTTTCTTGTAGACAGCAGATATATGGATCATGTTTTCTTATCCAATTCATTACCCTATGTCTTTTGATTGGAGTATTTAACCCATTTACACTTAAAGTTATTATTGATAGGTACTTATCTGTCACCATTTTTATTGTTTACTCCTGTGTTTCTTGTTCACTTCCTATTTCTTTCTTTCTTTTTTTTTTTACAGCAGACCCTTTAACATTTCTTGCATTGCTGGTTTGGTGGTAATAAATTTCCTTAGCGCTTTTTTTGTCTCTGAATTTCCTGATTTCACCTTCAATTTTGATTGAAAGCCTTGCTGGGTACAGTATTCTTGGATTCAGAACTTTCCTTTGCATGACTTTGTATATTTCATTCCATTTCTTCTGGCTTTACGAGTTTCTGTTGAGAAATCAGTTGCTAGTCTGATGGGGGTTTCTTTGTAGGTAACTTTCTGTCTCTTTTTCACTGCTTTTAAGATTCTTACTTTGTCCTTAGTATTTGCCAATTTAATTATAAATAGCCTTGGTGTCTGTCTTTTGGGTTTCACTTTTCTTAGGACTGTGCACTTCTTGGATTTGTGTGGGTTTTTTCTCCCCTATATCAGGGAAGTTTTCTGTCATTATTTCTTCAAAGAGTTTTTCTATTTCTTGCTCAGTTTCCACTCTTTCTGGAATCTGTATTTTGCAGATGTTTGTTTTGTTTGGTGTTATACCAAAGTTCCCTTAGGCTCTCCTCTTGCTTTTTAATTTTTTTTCCTATAAGCTGCTGTAGTTGGGTATTTTTTAACTATCTTGTCTTCTAGTTCACTGCTGCATTCCTCTCTTTCTTCTAGTCTACTTTTGATGCTTTCTATAGAGTTCTTTACAACAGCAATGTCATTTTTTATTTCTTCTTAACTATTCTTCCTTTCTTATTGATTCTTCTTCATTTCCTCTTGGTTCTTACTCATATTGTCGAATTTGCCTTCCATTCTCTTCAGCCACCTTATGACCATTTCTCTGAACTCTTTCTCTGGCAGGTTGTTTGCTTCTCTTTCGTTTACTTCCTTTTCTGGTGATGCCTACATTTCTTTCATATACAGGCTGTTTCTTTGTCTGCTCATGGTCTTTCTTCTCTGGGTGTCTGGTTATGCAGTTCTCTCTCCTGCATTGAATTAAAGGCACAAAATACAACACAACCAGGTACAATGCACAAGACATTGAACAGAAATGAATTCATGATGTTAATAACCGCAAACAAGGTGACCAGAAGTGAGAGACGAATTAGATGTAAATAGAGAAAGAAGAAGAGTGATAGGAGAAAAAAAGAAAAGAAAGAAGTGCATTAAAATGAAATTGGGAGAAGGAAGAAAAAAGAGGGGAAAAAAGAAGAAGAGGGAAAAAAAGTAAGAGAGAAAATAAAAAGAGAATAAGGAAGAAAAGGGGAACAAATTATATATATGAGGAGAAAACTCCAATAGAACAGCCACTAATCCCAACAAATGCCGGCAACAAGTACCTGGAGATTAATACACACTACAAATAACAACTAATATTAAGGGAGGTGAGGGAAAACAGAGATTAAAAAAACACACAAAGTAAACAAAAAGCAAAATAAAAGAAGTTGAATAAGCAAAAACAATCTCACAAAAAAGTGTAAAAAATCGATATAATTTACATTCAAGCAAACTGCAACAAAAGAACAAAAAAAAAACAATTTCTGGATGGTGAAGACAGAGAAGAGAGAGGTGTGTATGGACTTGGAATAGGGTATTTGAAATTAGATATGTAAGTGTGTTGAAATTTTAACTGGGTAAAAAGAAAGAATAGGGAAAATCTAAAGTAGGAAAAGGATAAGAGAAACAAGACAATAAATGGGAAAAGTTAGGAAGAGAGTGTTGGCATAAAGGTAGAGTTGAGATAGAGTAAAATGAAGCTGAAGAAAGATGAAAATAGAATGTAGAACTCTAATTCCAAAGTAAAATAAAGAGAAAATAAAATGACACTTCTTTTTTTTTCAAAAAGGTAAAATAGTAGTAGTAGTAATACTGGTTGAAAATAAAAATGTAATAATAAAAAAGTTAAAATTAATTGAGGAAAAAGAAAAAAAACTTAGTATTTTTAATTAAAATATGAAAAAATAAAAGATAATTAAAAATAAAAGATTAGAATATACAGTAGTGGAGGTCATTCACTTCCTCTATTGTTCTGTTTGGCACACCTGTTTCCCAGTCAGGATGGTATTGCAGTTTCCTATGTTCCTCTGTTGCTCAGTGTTGTAAGCCAGTCCTGATTTTTAAGCAGGCAGTGTGTCTTAATATCTTTATTCTTTTGTGATTGTACAAGAGTCAATTTGAGAGTCATCTCCTGGGTGGCAGTATTTCAGAATTGACCTCTGAGACTATAGGTCCTCTATAGCCTGTGCTCAAATCCCGCTTTCTTTGTGGCACTCAATGTGGGTGTGTGGGAGAAGGTTGCCCCAGAGCTGGTTCTCTGATGGTTATTCTGTGCTCTGATCTCCAGGTTCCAGAAAAACAACTTTCCCCTGCAGTTTCTTTGGATGTCCTCAAATGGGTGATCCTTTATTGGGCTTTGTAATCAGAAGCCAGAGTCTGAAGAGGAAAGAGTGCAGTCTGTGCACTCCCCCTTTACCTGCTCCTGTTCAAGCAGCTGGGACAATTCAATAACTCCCAGGCTGTCCTTCTGCCTCAGATCAAAATGGGTTGCTTTCTAGAGGTTCCCTCTGTTAACAGATCTGAGGGCCCCCTTCCACATTCAGGAATCATCCCCTGCCCAACATCCATGGATTTTTCTAGGTGCAGCTTTCCCCTGGTCCAGTTCCCACAGTGTGCATGAATCTCTGTTCTGTGGGCCTAGAGACCTCACTTTATTTCAGGTAAAATCTGACCTTTTTGTGTGGCCTGTGAAGCTCCCCTGAATCCAAGTGTTTGTGCCGATTGGGAAGTGGTGTTCTGGGTCCACCCGCTGTTAGGTGGGTGCCACAGTTGTACCTTTTCAGGCTGTCGTGAACATCCACTTTCCCCTTCAAAATGGAATGGTCTCCACGTTCATGCTGATAGCTCTGGGAGAAAAAACCCTGTGGCAGGGGGGCTGCCTGGTGAGGGGAGCCCCGTCCAGCAGTCTTCCACCTTCTTCTGGAGGATAACTGTCCCTTAACCTGCCAACAAACACTCCCAGTGTGACCCTCAGCTGTTCTCTTTGTTTGCTCAGTGACAAGGCTCAGGACACATCCGTCTATTCTGCCACCATTTTTTTCTCTCCTCTACCCTATGTCTTTTGATTGGAGCATTTAATCCGTTAGTATTTAATGTTATTATTGATACTTATTTGTCGCCATTTTTATTCTTTACCCCTGTGTTCCTTCTTTGCTTCCTATTTCTTTTTCTTTTCTTTTTTTTTAACAGCAGACCCTTTAATATTTCTTGCATTACTGGTTTAGTGGTAATAAATTCCTTTGGTCCTTTTTTGTCTGTGAAGCTCCTGATTTAACCTTCAGTTTTGATTGAAAGCCTTGCTGGGTACAGTATTCTTGGATTCAGACCCTTCCTTTGTATGACTTTGTATATTTCATTCCATTCCCTTCTGGCCTGATAAGTTTCTGTTGAGAAATCAGATGCTAGTCTGATGGAGGTTCTATTGTAGGTAATTTTCTGTCTCTCTCTGGCCGCTTTTAAAAATTTTACTTTGTCATTGGTGTTTGCCAATTTAATTATAATGTGCCTTGGTGTTGGTCTTTTGGGGTTCATTTTGCTTGGAACTCTGTGAGCTTCTTGGATATGTGTGGGTTTTTCTCTCCCCTATATCAGGGAAGTTTTCTCTCATTATTTCTTCAAACAGGTTTTCTATTCCTTGCTCAGTTTCCACTCTTTCTGGAACCCCTATTATGTGGATATTGTTTTGTTTTGTGTTATCCCAAAGTTCCCTTAGGCTCTCCTCTTGCTTTTAAATTTTTTTTCTTGAAGCTGCTGTAGTTGGGTATTTTTTCCTACCTTGTATTCTAGCTCACTGATGTGGTCCTCTGCTTTTTCTAGTCTACTTTTGATGCTTTCTATTGAGTTCCTTAGAGCAGCAATGTCATTTTTCATTTCTTCTTGACTATTCCTTATTTCTTCTTGGTTCTTCTTCATTTCCTTTTGATTCTTACTCATATTGTTGAATTCGTCTTCCATTCCTTTCAGCCACCTTATGACCATTTCTCTGAACTCTTTCTCTGGCAGGTTGCTTGCCTCCATTCCGTTTACTTCCTTTTCTGGTGATGCCTGCTTTTCTTTCATATGCGGGCTGTTTCTTCATCTGACCATTGTCTTTCTTCTCCAGGTGTCTGGTTTTGCAATTCTCTCTCCTGTGTTGATTTAAATACATAAAATACAGCACAACCAGGTACAATGCACAAGATACTGAACAGAAATGTATTTATGATGTTAATAACCACAAATAAGGTGACCACCAGTGAAAGACATATTAGGGGAAAGTAGAGAAAGAAGAGAGAAAGGAGGAAAAGAGAAAAGAAAGAAGTGCCAAAATGAAATTGGGAGAAGGGCAAAAAAAGAGGGGTAAAAGAAGAAGAGGAAAAAAAGTAAGAGAGAAAAAAAAAAGAGAATAAGAAAGAAAAGGGGAACAAATTATATATATGAGGAGAAAACTCCACTAGAACAGCCACTAATCCCAAGAAATGCTGGCAACAAGAACCTGGAGATTAATACACACTACAAATATCAAGGGAGGTGAGGGAAAACAGAGATAAAAAAAACAAAAAACGAAGTGAAGAAAAAGCAAAAAAAAAAAACAAGTTGAATAAGCAAAAACAATCTCACAAAAAAAGTATAAAAATTGATATAATTAACGTTCAAGCAAACTACAACAAAAGGACATATAGAAAAACAATTTCTGGAAGGTGAAGACAGCGAAGAGCGAAGTGTGTATGGACTTGGGAGTAGGGTATTTGAAATTAGATATATAAGTGTGTTGAAATTTTAACTGGGTAAAAAGAAAGAATAGGGAAAATCTAAAGTAGGAAAAGGATAAGAGAAACAAGACAATAAAATGGGAAAAGTTAGGAAGAGAGTGTTGGCATAAAGGTAGAGTTGAGATAGAGTAAAATGAAGCTAAAGAAAGATGAAAATAGAATGTAGAACTCGAATCCCAAAGTAAAATAAAGAAAAAATAAAATGACACTTCTTTTTTACAAAAAGATAAAATAGTAGTATTAATAATACTGGTTGAAAATAAAAATGTAATAATTAAAAAGTTAAAATCAATTGAGGAAAAAAGAAAAAAAATCTTAGTATTTTAAATTAAAATATGAAAAAATTAAAAATTAAAAATAAAGAAAAATTAAAATATAAGAATAGAATGTGAAGTAGTGGAGGTCATTCACTTCCTCTATTGTTCTGTTTGGCACGCCTTTTTCCCAGTTGGGATGGCATTGCAGTTCCCTGCATTCCATTGCAGCTCAGTGTTGTAAACCAGTCCTGGTTTTTAAGCAGGCAGTGTGTCTCAATCTCTTTATTCTTTTGTGATTACACAAGAGTCAATTTGTGAGTCATTCCCTGGGTGATAGTATTTCAGAATTGACCTCTGAGAGTCTAGGTCCTCTCTAGCCTGTGCTTAGATCCTGCTTTCTCTTTGGGACTCAATACCGGTTAGTAGGAGTGGGTTGCCCCAGAGCTGGTTCTCTGATCCCCAGGTTCCAGAAAAACAACTTTCCTCTGCAGTCTCTTAGGTTGTCCTCAAATGGGTGATCCTTTGTATTGGGCTTAGCAATCAGAAGCAAGGATATGTGCATTCCCCCATCCCCGCTCCTGTTTGAGCAGCAGGGACACTTTAACAACTCCTAGGCTGTCCTTCTGCCTCAGATAAAAATGTGTTGCTTTCTAGAGCTCCCCTCTGTTAGCAGCTCTGAGGGCCCTCTTCCACATTCAGGGATCACATCATGCCCCACATCCATGTATTTCTCTAGGTGCAGCTTTCCTCTGGTCCAGTGTGCATGTCTCTCTGTTCTGTGGGACCAGAAACCTCACCTTTTCCCAGGCAAAATCTGACCTTTCCATGTGGCATGTGGCGCTCCTCTGAATCCAAGTGTTTGTGCAGATTGAAGAGCAGTATTCTGGGTCCTGCAGATGTTCGGTGGCTGCTGCAGCTGTAGCTTTATAGGCTATTCAGTGTGTGCCACAGCTGTAGCTTTTCAGGCTGCTATAAATATCCACTTTCCCCTTCAAGATGGCATGGTCTCCGCATTTGCGCTTGTGGCTCCGGGAGAAAATACCCTGTGTCAGGGGCCTGCCTGGTCAGGGTAGCCCTGAACAGTAGTCCCTCACCTTCTCCTGGAGGCTAACTGTCCCTTAACTTGCTAACAAACTCTCCCAGTGTGACGCTCAGCTGTTCTGTCTGCTCAGCAACAAGGCTCAGGACACATCCGTCTATTCCGCCATCATTTTTTCTCCTCTTTTATCTTTTTGCTCTTTTGTTGGGTGTTTTTGCTTCCTCATATTTCAAATTGTTGATTTGATTCTCAGAATCATCTACTCCACTGTCAAATCCCTGTATATTATTATTTATTTCTGTCCGTGATGCCTAATTTTTGACTGATCCTTTTCCATTTTTTTGGACATTTCTATTGATTCTTGAGTAACCTTATAACTATTGTTTTGAACTCTATGTTCAGTAGTTTATTTTCTTCCATTTCTTTCATTTGTGACCTGTTTCTTTGTCTCTGCATTTTGGCTGCTTCCCTGTGTTTGTTTCTATTTATTGGGTAGAACTGCTATGTCTCCTTGGGTTGGTAGAATGGCCTTGTATAGTACATGTTCTATAGGGCCCAGTGGCTCAGCCTCCCCAGTCACCTGAGCTGGGAGCTCTAGGTGCACTCCTTGTGGGCTGTGAGTAGTCTTGCTATACCTGAGACTTGATTGCTGTTGGTGTCACTTGGAGGAAATGATCTCCAGGCCAAACTGGCTGCAATGATTAGCTGCAACTACAGTGGGAGAGCTGCTGTGCAGGAGACAACCTTATGGAGCAGGACTTGCTTCAGTGGGGCTTTGGTGCTCACTGATTCTGCCCCTTGAATGCACTGCTTATGGATGTGAAGAGTTGTAATCTGGTATGGTCTGACACTGTCCACTGGGTACACTGGTTCTTGGGTCTCCAGGGAGGTGCAAAGTCAGCCACTGCCTGGGGCCACCCAACAGGAACTACAGAGAATTCTTCAGATTCCTCCTCTTTGTATCAGGTTTGGAAGTGCCCAGATGAGGCCGAGCTGTGAAGTAAGGCAGGCTATTACTGGTGCCAGCTCTTGGGATTTTTATTGGTAGGTTTGGGGCTGCCTGACCCAGATATTAGCTGTATGCAAAATCTGCTGCACTCAGGTTGAGTGGGCCTGAAAATTGGATGGGGTGGGGTCTCAAGGAATCACTTGGGTGAAGCAGACAGAAATGGCTGCCAGTTAGCCCAGCCACCAGAAAGGTCCAAGCATAGGGACAATGATTCTTGTGAGTAGTTCCATCTGGAGAAAGCCACCCCCGAATTCCTGCCCTGATGCCAGACAATCCAGTTCCTCCTTGTATGTGTCTGTGTCCCCAGGGCCTTGCCCTGGCACTGGAGCTTAGAGGACGTAGGACCTTTTAAGTTCAGTTTGTGCTGCTGGCCTGTTAAGAGGAGCAGTTGGGTCTCCAGCAGCCTCTGTGTCACTGAGCCCCAATCCACACTGATTTTTTTAAAATATTTTTTTATTGATTTTAGAGAGGAAGGGAGAGGGAGAGAGAGATAGAAACATCCATGATGAGAGAGAACCATGGATCAGCTGCCTCCTGCGAGTCCCTCACTGGGGATTAAGCCCGCAACCCAGGCATGTGCCCTTGACTGTAATCAAACCCGGGACCTTTCAGTTCACAGGCTAATGCTCTATCCACTGAGCCAAACTAGGTAGGGCCACACTGATTTTTACAGCTGTAGTTACAGGAATTTCTTTTTCTCACTCTGGGACCCTGGGATGGGGGTCTAGTGTGGGGTTGGGATCCCTTGCTCCTCTGGGTAGCCTCCACAGTGATGATATCCCTCCAGATTAAAAAAGCAGCACACAGTCAAGACTGGTTTGGCTCAGTGGATAGAGCGTCAGCCTGCGGACTGAAGGGTCCTAGGTTCAATTTTGGTCGGGGGCATGTACCTTGGTTGTGGGCACATCCCCAGTGGGGGCTGTGAAGGAGGCAGCTGATTGGTGTTTCTTTCTCATCGGTGTTTCTAGCTCTCTGTCCCTCTCCCTTCCTATCTGTAAAAAATCAATAAAATATATTTTTTTAAAACAGAGGCACACATGGGTGCTGGACCAGCCCATTCCATGCCTCCACATCTCCTACCAGTCTCAGTGTGCTTTCTTCTTTACTTCTCTAGTTGTATGACTTCCATTCAGCCAAGTTTCTGTCAGTTCTGGATGATGGTTTGCCAGAATCCAATTCCAGCATGTAATAATTACAAGAGTTCCATCAAAAGGTTGATGGGACTTGGTGGGCTCAACAAGGGTGAGCCACATATGTAATTTACCTGTTGGAAATGGCTAAACGGCATTTTCCCCAAACCTGAATAGGATAATAGTTTGCCGCCAGACAGCTCATGGCATTTTATTGCCCTCCTGTTGGCCAAATACCTAAACAGCTGTAGGCTATTCCCCAATATGACAATATCCTTTGATACATTACCCTTTGAAGTGTATTATCTCCACTTTGCCTTAGGATAAATCATGTTAATAAAAGCAGGGTCCTGAGTGAAGGAAGAGATTCTTTAGATACTTTAACTGAAGATCCTCTGACCCACAATGCCTTTCAAAATTATCTTTCGTCTTTGGACTCCTTCTTAATCATCTACACACAGCTCCTTTCTCCAGAATGCTGAACCCTTTGAAAGGCTGGGAAAAGAACCCCGACAACGGTTGTTCTGTATTTTAGTTGTAATTTTGTGTGGTTGTGGGAGGCAGTGAATACAGGCATTTACTTATACCACCATCTTAGTCTCCCTCAATTCATCTCAATTTAAAATTTTAACTTCGTTCAAAGCCATCTACTTCTCTTTACCTCCATAGCCATTACTCTAGTCAAGACAAGCAAAACTTCTCATATGGATTACTTTACTGCATAAGTCTTCCAACACATCTTCCTGCTCCCATTTTTACCCTTTTCCCACCTATTCTCCATCCTGCAGCCAGGGTGAGCACTCTAAAAGGAAAATGTGATTGGTTTAGGTATGTCACATCCCCCACCCCAGCCAACATTTCCCACTCATATTACACTCTGTCCCACACTAACTGCTCCTTGTGATTTGTCAAACTCATGTTTCTGATTTTTTGCATTAGAGGCTTGTTCTCCCTGGGACTCCCTCCAATTTCTTTACCTTCTACATAGTTTGATCCTCTTAGTCTTTTAAGGGTCAGCTCATCTGTCACCTACTCCAAGTCTTCCTTGACCCTTTCCCTCCTCCTGAGTCTAGGTTAGTTACTTTTCTGCCAGGAAACCACAGTACTTATGCATGTCTCAAGAAATGCACCAATCCTATTGTCTTATAATTACTTGTTTTCTTATATATTTCTCCCAATAGACTGTGAGTTTGTGTTTCATGAGGGCAAAGACTGTATAATTATGCATTACTACAGCTCTAGTCCCTAACACAATATCTGCCAATCAGCAATACTCAGCAAATATTTGTTGAATGAATGAACAATATCCAAATGGTGTAGATAAGCTAGGGGAATAAGTGCTGTTCTTTGCAAAAGGGAAAACTGAAAATCAACTGTAAAAGGATAAATAAAAGATCAGAAAAAAATCTGAAAAAAAACATATTTGAGGAGGGATAAGGTCTATCAGATTAAAACATAGTATGATGCTACCTTAAAACAGTTGAGTTCTTGGCCCAGCTGGCATGGCTCAGTGGTTGAGCACCAATCTGTGAACCAGAAGTTCATGGTTTCATTTCTGGTTGGGGCATATGCCTGGATTGCAGGCTTAATCCCCAGTGTGGGCATGCAGGAGACATCCAATCAATAATCCTCTCTCATCATTTATGTTTCCATCTCTCTCTCCCTCTCTGAAATCATTAAAAATATTTTAAAAAAACCAATTGAGTTCTAACTCATGGATGTCTGCTTTCACCACTTTTACTCAACATAGTACTGGAAGTTCTAGCCACAGTAATCAGACAAGTAGAAAAAATAAAAGGCATCCAATTTGGAAAGGAAGAAGTAAAACTGTCATTATTCACAGATGACATGATATTGTACATAGAAAATCCTAGAGACTCCATCAAAAAATGACTAGAGCTAATAAATACACTCAGCAAAGTGGCAGGATACAAAATTAATATTCAGACATTAGTGGCATTTTTTTATACACCAATAATGAACTATCAGAAAGAGAAACTAAGAAAGTAATCCCATTTACTATTACAACACCACCACCAATAAAAAGGTACTTAGGAATAAATTTAAACAAGGATATAAGAGACCTGTACTTGGGAAACTATAGGACATTGAAGAAAGAAATTGAAGAATATACAGAAAGGAGAAAGTAGCCGGAACCGGTTTGGCTCAGTGGATAGAGCATCGGCCTGTGGACTGAGAGGTCCTGGGTTCGATTCCAGTCGGGGGCATGTACCTGGGTTGCAGGCACATCCCCAGTAGGGGGTGTGCAGGAGGCAGCTGATCGATGTCTCTCTCTCATCGATGTTTCTAACTCTCTATTTATCTCCCTTTCTCTCTGTAAAAAAATGAATAAAATATATTTTTTAAAAAAGGAGAAAGTATATATACTATTTTCATGGAAGAATTAAAATATCCATCCTACCCAAAGCATTCTATAGATTCAACACAATTCCTATGAAAATACCAATGGCATACTCCACAAGTCTAGAAGAAATATTCCAAAAATGTATATGGAACCAAAATAAGACCCCTAATAACCTCAGCAATCTTGAGAAAGAAGAACAATGTTGGAGGGATCACAATATTGAATATCAAACCATATTACAAGACCATTGTAATCAAAATAGCCTGGTACTGACGTAGGACCAGCCATATATATCAACTAATGGCCCAGTTCACACAATTTGTGTGTGTGTGGGGGTGTCCCTCAACCAGGCCAGAACCCTCTCCAATTTGGGACCCCTTGAAGGATGTCTTATTGCTGGTTTACAGAAATTGGGCCTAAATCAGCAGTCAGACATCCCTCTCACAATCCAGGACTGCTGGCTCCTAACCACTCACCTACCTGCCTGCCTGCCTGATTGCCCCTACCCACTCTGCCTGCTGGCCTGTTCGCTTCCAACTGCCCCCTGCAGCTGGCCTGCTTACCCTCAAATGGCCCCCCTGCTGGCCTGCTTACCCCCAACTGCCTCCCTGACCTGCTCTTTCCCACCTCCCTTCCCCACTGGCCTACTTGCCCCCAATTGCCCCCAAACTGGCCTGCTCACTCCAAACTGTCACCCTCCCCCCTGTCCTGATCACCTCCAACTGACCTCCACTGATGGCCTTCTCACCCCCAACTGGCCCCCCTGTCTGTCTGCTTAGCCCCAACGGCCCCGCTCCCCACCAGCCTGATCACCCACAACTGCCATCCCATCCTGGCTTGATCATCCACAACTGCCTTCCCCTCTTGGCCTCTAACCGCCTCTACCTTGGCCCCACCACCATGGATTTGTCTAAAAGAACATCCAGAAGGTCTCCTGGAAGGTCTCCCAGTTTCAGTAGCATATTTTCATTTTATTAGTAGAGATAGAGGCCTGGTGCACAGGTGGGGGCCGGCTGGTGTTCCCAATCAGGGTGAGGGTTCACTTGGGATGTGGGGAAGGCTGGGAGAGGGACCTGTGGTGGTTTGCAGGCCAGACACACACCCATGGGATGAGGGACCCACTGTAGGAGATGTGGCCAGCCTGGGTGAGGGGCTGAGGGCTGTTTTCAAGCTGGCCACACCCCGTGCAAGGTGGGGGTCCCTGCTGGGGTGCCTGGCCAGCTTGGGTGAGGGGCTGATGGCTGTTTGCAGAGTGGCCATGCCCCCCAGCGGGGACTTTTACTCCATGGTGACGTGGCCAGCCTGGGTAAGGACCTGAGGGCCATTTTCAGGCTGGCTACAACCTCTTCAGGGTGTGTGTGGGGGTCCTTCTGGGGTGCCTAGCCAGGCTGGGTTAGGGACTGAGGGCTGTTTGCAGGCTGGCCAAGACCCCCAGAGGGGACCCTCACCCCATGGGGGTGTAGCCAGCCAGTGTAAGGGGTTGAGGGCCATTTTCAGGCTGTCAACACCCCCCCAGTGACCCAGGCTCCCAGCCCCTTCTTTTTTTCTTTTTCTTTTCTTTTTTTTCAGCACCTCCTTGAGCAGAGGCCAGGGCTGGCTGGAAGCAGGTATCTGGGATTTATTTATCTTCTATAATTGAAATTTTGTAGCCTTGAGTGGAGGCCAGGGCAGGCAGGAAGCTTGGCTTCCTCCATCACTGGGGGCAACCCAGCCTCCTGCTTGCTCCAGATCTGTGGCCGCTGCCATCTTTGTTGGGTTAATTTGCATACTCGCTCTGATTGACTGGTGGGCATAGTGGAAGTATGCTCAATTTGCATCTTCTCTTTTATGAGTGTAGATGGAACAGAACAGAGAGCGCAGAAATCAACTGACATCTCTATAGTTAATTAACTAACATTAAACAAAGCAGGCAAGAACATATAATGGAGTAAAGATAATGTCTTAAATAAATGGTATTGGACAGGTACATGTAAAAAAGTAAAACTAGACTGTTACACCATATACAAGAATAAACTAAAAATATATTAAAGACTTAAATGTTAGACAAAAAAACATAATGACCCTAAAGAAAACATAGGCACTAAAATCTCAGATGTTTGTCATAGCAATATTTTTTTCTGATATATTTCCTTGGGCATGGGAAACTATATTAAAAATAAACAATGGGACTATATAAAAATAAACAGTTTCTGTACAGGAAAGAAACCCATCAACAAAATGGAAAAAAACACACAGCAACCCACTGAATTGGATAACATATTTACCAAAGATACATCTGATAAAGAGTTAATATACAAAATTTATAAAGAAGTTATAACACTCAACCCCCGCACCCCCTCCCCCCCAAAAAAAAAACCACACACAACACAATCCAATTTAAAAATGAACAAAGGACCTGAATAGACACGTCTCCAAGGAGGACATAGAGATGGCCAATAGATACATGAAAAGATGCTCAACATCACTAATCATCAGAGAAATGCAAATTGAAACACACTTGCCAGAATGGCTACTATCAATAAATCAACAAGTAACAATTGCTGGTGAGGATGTAGAGAAAAGGGAACCCTTGTGCACTGTTGGTGGAAGTGGCAGACTGGTGCAGCCACTGTGGAAAATAATAATGGAACTGCCTTATGACCTAGTGATTCCACTTTTGAGAATTTATCTAAAGAAACTCAAAACATTCATTCAAAAGAATATATTCACCACTATGTTCATTGCAATATAATTTACAATAGCCAAGATTTGGGAGCAGCCCAAATGTCCATCAATAGGTGAGTGGATAAAAAAGCTATGGTACATTTACACAATGGTATACTACCTGGTCATAAAAAGAAGGAACTTTTACCCTTTGCCGCAGCATGGATGAACCTGGAGATTATTATGCTAAGCAAAATAAGTCAGTCAGAGAAAAACAAGTACCGTATGAACTCACTTATTGTGGAAGCTAATGAACAAAATAAAGTGATGAAGAGATTAGGACCAGTGGCATGGACACATGGAACAGACTGACAGAAGACTGGGTAGGGTGGGGGGACTGAATGAGAGAAGGTGAAAAGTTTGTCCAAATAACATATTTGCATAGCCAATGGACACAGGCAACAATGTGGTGATGGCCAGAGGTGGGGCAGGAGCTGGGTGGAGGTGAGTAAATGGAGGGGGGCGGGGAGAATGGAAGACATCTGTAATAGTGTCAACAATAAATTTTTAAAAAAGAATATAGAAAAAAAACAGTTGGGTTCTTAAGAAAAAAATCAATGTCTGTTCACAATCTTCAATACATGTGGGAAATTAGAATATTTTAAAGATGGCATATCAATAGGAGAAAAAGATGGATTACTCAAAAAGTTTATTTGCATAATGGGCTAGCTGAATTCTCAAATTTACTCATTTCATCAAAATTAATTCTAGATGAATCCAAGATTTTAATGTGAAAAATGAAATCGTAAAGGTACTAAAAATATGAGAGAATTTAAATACACATAATCTTGAAAGGGGGAATGCCTTTGGTAAGCAGGTAAAAAAATCCAGAAACCATTTAAAAATTGATAAATGTGACTAGGTAAAAATTTACAACTTCTGCACAACAAAACTACATAAATAAAGTAAAAAGACAAATGAGAAACCTCAACAAGGTATTTGCAATACTTATGACAAAGGATGAATTTCCAAAGAGCTAAAATAAATCAACAAGAAAAATGCCAACAACCCAAAGGCAAGCAAGCAAAAGATATGAATAGGCAGTTCACTAAAAATGAAATACAAATAGGAACTACACATATAAAAAAATATTCACCCTTACTCCTAAACAAAAGAATGTAAATCAAAACAGCAAGATGCCCTTTTTCACCTACCAAACTGGCAAACATTTTTAAAGATTTATAATATCAAGTGTTGAGATTATATGGAAACAGGCAATTTAGCTATTATAATTGACTCTTGAACAATGTGGGGGTTAGAGGTGCCAATCCCCATGAACAGTTGAAACTCCACATAACGTAAGTTTGCTCTCAGCGTCCATGGATTTACAACTTTGGATCAAGAATGCTGTTTTTGATCCACAGCTGGTTGAATCTGTGGATGTGAAACCTGGGTATATGGAGAACCAACTGTATACTTATTGGGAAAAAAGTCCACATGTAAGTGAATCTACACAGTACAAACCCATATTGTTCAAGGGTTAACTGTATAATTTTTAATGTACATATCCTCTGACCTAGCAATTCCATATATATAGCATAGTAATTGAGAGCACAGGTTCTGGAGTCAGGCTGCCTATGTTCAAGTTCTATATATATTACGTAACTTTGCAATCTTGGGAAAGTTACTCAATATCATTAAGCCTGTTTCCTTATCTGCAAAATGGGGATAATCATAGTATTGTCTTAGTCTGCTTGGACTGTTATAACAAAATACCACAGACTGGGTAGCTTATAAACAAACAACAGAAATTAATTTATCAGTTCTAAAGTCTGGGAAGTCCGAGGTGAAGGTGCGAACATGGTCAGGTTCTGGGAAAAGACTTCCAGGTTACAGGAAGCCTCCTTCTTGCTATAAGTTAACTTGATTGAAGAGGCATGAAGGTCTCTCAGGTTTCTTTTGTAAGGATACATCCCATTCATAAAGGTTCTGCTCTAATGACCTAACCACCTCCAAAAGTCCTCACTTTCTGATACCTGTAATGACATTAGGGCATATGGGCATTAGGTTTCCAACATATGAATTTTGGGGGCACACAAACATTCAATCTATAGTAAATGGTTACCTCATAGAGTTGTTGTAGGTATAAAATGAGATAGGGCATGTAAAATCCTTAGCACAGTCCCTAGTACATAGTAAGCACACAATAAATGCTAGCTATCATTATTATTATTGTGCCCAAAGAAGCATTTATTAATATATTTATTGCAGTATTGTTTATAATAGCAAAACAACAAAACAAACAAACAAAAAACCCTCTAGAAATACCTAAATAGCCGCCAATAAGTAATTGGTTTAATAAATTATGATAGACAGTGTAGTGGTATGCAGCCTAATATTAATAAGAATGAGATGAGATACATATGTATGGATCAATATAAAAAAATCTCTAAGCTATGAACTGTATAAAATGTATAATTCGTATAATTCTATTTTTATAAATAAAAGAGAAACTATGCCTCCCTATAGTCATACACATATCTAAGTGTGCATTTTTCTTCTTAAAGGTTATTTAAGATCCTATAAATAGTGTTTATCTTTGGAGAAAAGATCTGGTGGAGATAGAAGGAAGGGAGAGTTTTGGTTTTCATTTCATACTTTTATGTATGATTTGATTTTTTCCATCATGTACATGTATAGCAGTATTTAAAATTTAAAGAAATGATCTGATTTGATCCTGTCACTCTTCATAATTATAAAATTGATAAATGTGACTAGGTAAAAATTAAAAACTTCTGAGTCTAATGGCTTCCCACCTCATCTATGTTAATAATCTATACTAATAAGAGGGTAATATGCAAATTGGTCACAATGCCCTCACAGTAACAACTGAACAGCAGGCTCCCAGGGGCTACAAGGCTGGCAGGGGGGTTAGTGAGGGATGACCAAACAACTCACCAGCAGGCTGCATGGGGTGACCAGACTGTCAGGGCAGGCAGTGAGGGGCAACCAAGCAAGTAGGGGGGCAGCTGGGGGCAACCAGGCTGGTGGGGGGGGGCAATTATTGGCGACCAGACCAGTGGGGAGTGGCAGTTGGGGGCAATCAGGCAGGCAGGCAGGTGAGCAGTTAGGAGCCAGTAGTCCCAGATTGTGAGAGGGATGTCCAACTGGCAGTCTGACATTCCCCAAGGGGTTCCGGATTGCAGAGGGTGCAGGCTGGGCTGAGGGGACCCCTTCGCCCCATGCATGAATTTCGTGCACCACACCTCTAGTTCTGAATAAAAGCCTAAGTCATTTCAGTGGCCTGCAAGGTCCTCATGATATAAGCTCTAGCTCTGCCATTAGCTCTCCATTCTCATCTCCTGCTTTTCTTTTCCTCACTAACTCTGCTCCAGACACACTGGCTTCTACACTGTTCCATAGATGTGCCAGCCAGAGTCCCCTACCTCACAACTTTTGCCCTTGATATTTCTATCTACCTTTGAAGTTACTCACAAGGCTCACTCTCTCACTGTCTTTGATTCTTAACTCAAATGCTGCATTCTCAGTGAGTCCTCCTCTGTCCTTTTCCCATTTAGAATCACAACTCCTGACATCTCTAGCCCCATATCCTGCTTAATTTTTCCCATAGTGTTAATAACAATCTATTATACTATATACAGATTCAGGCAAAAGTAGGTTTACAGTTTTTTGTAAAGAATAATATGGGGGAGGGGTAGTAGGGGGATAAGGACGCACATGTAATACCTTAATCTATAAAGAAATTAAAAAAACAAGTGAATCTAAAAATCAAATGAATAAAAAATCTGATGAACAGAAAAAAAAGAATAATATAAGAATAAACTCTGTATATTCCTCAATACTTTATGACCTGTTTCTCTCCATTATCATGTAAGTTTCATAAGGACAAGGATTTTTGTTTTGTTCTTATTCATTGTTCTATATCTAGTGACTAGTGTTTCACAAATAGCATGTACAGTCATCTCCCTTTACCCACAGAGAAACATTCCAAGACCCCCAGTAAATGCCTGAAGCTGGGATTAGTAGAGAACTATTTTTTCCTATGCATACATAACTATGATGAAGTTTAATTTATAAATTAGGCACAGTAAGAGATGAACAATAATCTGTACTAATAAAAGGGTAATATGCAAATTGGTCAGGACACCCTCACGGTAATGACCAAATAGCAGGCTGCATGGGGAAACAAGGCCAGAAAGGGGTTATTGCGGGATGAAAAAATGATTCAATAGCAGGCTGCATGGGGCAACCAGGCCAGCAGAAGGGCTAGTGAGGGATGACCAATGACTGAACAGCAGGCTGCATGAGGCGCCCAGGCTGGCAGGGGGTGCAGTGAGGGGTGACCAGACCAGTGTGGGGAGGGAAATTGGGGGAGACCAGGCCAACAGGGGGGAAGCAAGGGGCAACCAGGCCAGTGGGAGGATAGCTAGGGGTGACCAGGCTGGCATGGGGTGCAGTTAGGGGAGATCAGGACAGCAGGCAGAGGCCATTAGGGGTGATCATGCTAGCAGGAGAGGAAGTTAGGGGAAATCAGGCAGGTAGGCAGGCGAGTGGTTAGGAGCCAGCAGTTCTGGATTGTGAGAGGGATGTCTGACTGCCAGTTTAGGCCCAATCACACAGAGACATCCCCCGAGGGGTCCCAGATTGGAGAGAGTGCAGGCTGGGCTGAGGGAACCCCCCATGCACTAATTTTATGCACAAGACCTCTAGTTACTTACAATAAAATAGAATACAGTGGTACCTCGAGATACGAGTTTAATTCGTTCCATAACCTTGAGGGGTGGGAAACTATGAGACGCTCGAGTCTCGGTAAACTGGTGGGTCGTGCGCAGCTGGCCGATCCGTGCAATTACTCATATCTCAACTGTTGCTCATATTTCAAAGCAAAAATCGTTCACTCGACAGCTAGTATCTCAAAAATCTCGTATGTTAGGGCACTCGTATCTCGAGGTACCACTGTAATTATAATAATACCAGGGGCCCAGTGCACAAATTTATGCACCTTGAAAGGAACTGTGGGCTAAGAGGCTGCAGTGGGCACAGGGAAGGGTCTCATCCCATCCTCCATGCCCACTGCAAGGTCCCTCCCACCATGGCCCTGGTCCTCTCTCTGTCTGCCAGCAGTCCTGCTCTCACCTCTGCCATTTCCATGCGCTGACAGTGCTGGCCCCAGCTTGCATCCACTGATGGCACCAACTGATTAAGGCCATTGCCAGAAGCAGATGCAAGTGGTATCAGTGCCATCAGCAGGTGTAAGCACAGCTGCTGTCCCAATCACCCCTCAGGAGCAGGGGGAGGTGGAGAAGCTCTCAGGGGCAATCAGGGCTGGCAGCCAGCACTCACACCCACTGATGGTGCCAAGCAATTAGGACAGCTCTTGGGCACTAGCAACGGGTGCAAGTGGTGGCATCGGCTGTAGGTGTGAGCGGGGCCAGTGCCAGCAGCAAGTGCAGGAGGTGGCTGCCAGTCCCAATTTCCCCTCAGGTGCAGGGGAAGGTGGAGGGGTGGTCGGAGCTGGCAGCCACTGCTTGCAACCTCTCTCAGTGCCAAGCAATTGGGACCAGCACCGAATGATCAGGACCAGCGCCAGGTACTGGTAGTGGGTGTAAGTGCTGGGCAGGACTGTAGCATGTTGGAACAAAGAATTTTCAGTAACCACCAGAGGCCTGCCCCAATGCCCACCTTGGCTTGGCACCCCCATTCACCTGCTCCACCATCCAGCCATGGCCGATGTCTGCCATGTTCTGTGCTCTGCCGCCTACTGCTGATGCCTGCCATGTTGCGCGCATGCCCCCTGGTGGTCAGTGCATGTCATACCCACTGGTTGTTTAGTTGTCCTGCCATTTGGTCTATTTGTATATTAGGGTTTTATATATATAGATATTGCAATAAAAGTTTTGTGAATGTGGTCTCTTTCCACCACCCTTCTCTCTACTAATTAGCCAAAAATTATTATTTTTTTAAATTTCATGGATAGAAGATTCATAGCAACTGGAGCATGCATTTCTTTTTTTTTTTCTTATTAAGTGGAGAACTTTAATCTTTTCACTTAAAGGAAGCACTTTAAGGCTTCTCTTTGGCATATCAGAATTGTCAGCATCACTCACTACTCTTGCACTTTGGGGCCTTTATTAAGTAAAATCAGGGTTACTTGAACACAAACACTGAAGTACTTCCACAGTTGATCTGATTACCAAGAGGACTATTAAGTGACTAATGAGCAGGGAGCTTATACAGCATGGACTCACTGGACGATTCACATCTCAAAAGGAAAGGAGCCCAGTGTCATGAGATTTCATCACACTATTTGGAACATTGCACAATTTAAAAATTATAAATTGTTTATTTCTGCAATTCTTCACTTAATATTTTCAGATCATGATTGAACACAGGTAACTGAAGCCACAGGAAGCAAAACCACAGATAAGGGGGGACTACAGTACTAAAAAAAATATTTGAATAAGAAAATAGATGAGATTTCCAGGCAACAAAGAGCTTAGGAAATCAGACCTCCATTATCCTTATTCCAAATCTTTTTTGGGATTATCTCTTAATTCTTCTCAAATTTCCAACTTGTCTTTAACCTTATGCATGGCACAGAGCTCAAAAAATTTGCTGAAGAATGGATTTATATGGACCAAGTCTGAGATCTGAGTGATTGATAATCTATACTAATAAAAGGGTAATATGCTAATTAGACCAGATAGACCGGACATTTTCTGGATGTCCTTCCAGATATCCTTCTGGACAAAGCCACAGTGGCAGGCCAAGGCAGAGGTGGTTAGGGGTAATCAGGCAGGCAAGCAGGTGAGCAGTTAGGAGCCAGTGGTCCCGGATTTCGAGAGGGATGTCCAACTGCTGGTTTAGGCCTGATCCTGCAGTCAGACATTCCTTAAAGGGTCCTGGATTGGAAAGGGTGCAGGCCTCTAGCACTAAATGCAATATCCTTCCTTGGGCAGGTCAGAAATATCTTGTGAAGACTGGTCATTTCTGAAAGGTAGAAAAGGTGGCTGCAGAGCTTAAAGCTGATGGCAATTTGGACTACCTGTGATATCAAACAACATCTTAGGACAGTATCCCCACTAAACTAGTGACTAACAAAAAGGTTGAAAGTATGAAAGAGCTAAGAGAGGAGAAAAATTATGAAGTCAAATATATCAGCTTAAGAGAACCAAATCATTGGTCTGAAAGAATGTTCTATTGTTCAGACCTCAGATCATTTGACCAGTATGAAGAAGAGAACCTACTTGTAACTCAGTGGTTCTCAACCACTTGTTTGTTAAAAGTCAGTTTCCTAGTCCTTGTTCCCATAGATTCTTATTCAGTTTTGTTGAGGAAGGGCCTATGAATCAGCATTTATGAAATGCTCATAGGTCTTGCCAATGCTACTGGGTCTTCAAGGACCACACCTTGAGAACCACAGCTTTTAATGTGTTAGCTCAGCACTTCTCAAGTTTTCATGTATATATAAATCATCTGAAGATCTTGTTAAAATGCAGATTTTGATTTGGCAGGTAAGGTGGAACATGAGGCTCTGCATTTCCAACAGGCTTCCTGGGGGTGGCAGTGTTGTTGATCCACAGATAACATTTTGGCTAGTGTGAGTTTAGTTTATGTCCCCTATAATAGTTAATTTTATGACTGAGCCACAGAGTGCTCAGATATTTGGTCAAACATTATTTTGGGTTTGTCTCTAGGGGTGTTTCTGGATAAGATTAATATTCGAATACTTAGATTAAGCAAAGCAGATTGCCATCCCCAATGTGAGTGGGCTTCATCCAATCAACTGAGACTTGAATAAAGAGGTTCAGTAAGAGGAAACTCTTACTGTCTGACTGTTGAGCTTAGACATCCATCTTTTCCTGTCTTTGGACCCAAATTGAAAATTGGCTTTTCTTGGGTCTCAAGTTTGCTTCATTTTGAACTGAAACTAACACCATCAACTTTCTGGGTTGTCAGATCTTTGGACTCAGACTGGAACTACACAATTGGCATTCCTGCATCTCCAGCTTTCTGACTGTAGATTTTGGGACTTCTCAGCTTCCATAACTGCATGAGCCAATTTCTCATACTAAATTACTATCTCTATCTCTATATCTATCTCTATCACTATCTCATCTCTGTCTTTATCTAGATCTGTGTCTCTAGATCTCTATCTTATTGGTGCCATTTCTCTGGAGAACTCTAGCTAATATGTCCCCAGATCTGATTTGAAAACCCATTCTTTCAGTGACTGGGCACTGTATTTCCATGGCAGGAGATATTTATATTAAGATTTTGGAACCCTCAAGAATCACACTCTTTGTAATTAGAAACAAGGGTTAATATCTTCCATGGATTCATGGTTCCCCTTAGTCCCATAAACAATAAAACTAATATTTACTGAACTGTCATTGGTGTACCAGGAACTATGCTAAAATGTACAGGAATTATCTTTGTTTTGAAATGCCTAGTAGGTGTTATTGCTATGACAATTTTTGAAGACAGAGATGAGATAGTGATAGAGATGGAGACTCAAAGAGTTTTATTAAGTTAAGTAAGAGAGACACACCTTTATTCCCTTCTTTAATTTCCAAAAGAAATTGTGGTTAGTGTTTCAAGGGGTTTTTGAAGCCAAGCAGTTTTATAGAAAGCACAAGCTTCTATCTATACTATGACACTGTCTTCCCTGCTGGTCACTTATGCCACTGCATGATTCACATAAGGTGTGCAAGGGATATTTTAGAGCCAAATCTGTCTGCTGGTTTTGCAGGAGACCCACTGAAAAGTTATTCTGGTTTCTTTCTTACTCAATGATTATGGGTCGTTTACATATTAAAATGTGGCAATATTGCTCAGCTTTGTATGGCTCATTTTGAGCCATGGCTATATTTTGGGTTTCCTTGGTATACTCAGGTTACAACCATTACCTTCTTCATGCTCATATCATCCCAAAGATCTAGGCTATTTTCAGTAGTCCAACAGCACTTATAGATTTTGTGTGCATGCTTCAGCACTGTGATTATTAGTAGACATCAGCTTCCAGAACATAAGATCTAGCACTTTGGATAATGGGCAGGAGCCTATAAATTTCAGTCCCAGGCAATGTTTCTTGTATGTGTAGGTGGAAACAAGCAGAGTCACGGACCAGCTGAAATAAACAGTTTCAGGAGTGGCTGAAGTCCAGATCCGATAGGAGATTTTTTTGAAGCTCCCATTTCTGAAACAATTCATAATTCTCAGAGAAGAGGAATGTGGCTCTTTCAAAGCAAAAAACAAAAACAAAAACAAAAAAACTAAAAAACCTTCTATGACTAGATTAAATCTTCTGTTACAGAGGTAAAGCTCAAAACTAAAAACTGTCCCAGTAGCTATGATGATGCCAATCCATCAGCAAATTCAAGGGTGTATTAGACAGCACACAGAATAGGAGACAGAGTCAAATCAGTGAAGTCACCTGGGCCCTTAACTGTCAGGGCCCAGAAATAAAAAAAATATATATATTTCTCACTTCAACTGATGGCATTAAGATCTCAAGGTACTATGGCTCATTTATGGTTGTTATTGATACCTTTGTTTAGTGATCATATAAAGTGTGTGTGTGTGTGTGTGTGTGTGTGTGTGTCCTTTTCTCTTTTCTGTGTGGGTCTCCTCTCTTCTCCATGCAATTACTGCTGCACAAACTAGAAAATCTTTTGGGCTACAAGTCTGAGTGGTTTGGCCAAGCATCCACCCTTTACACAAAGTAAGGTTTTAGTGAAGAAAAGGAACAAGGTCTGGGTGGTATAATCTTTAGATGGGTTTTTGTATCTTTGGCCAAAGATGCCAGTGCTGCCAACCCTTCCATTTCTATGTGTTTGCATTTGATTTCTAATTCCAACCTTATCTCTGCTGAACTGAGGGATTTGTCCACAATTGGGCAGCTTAGAAAGGGAAACATTGGATTGTCAGAGGCCAAGTGTGGCAGTGGCAGCATCCATCTTGGTTCAGTATTCTAGGGAAAGCCCACAGAGGTGGAGGGAGAGGCAGATAGAGAGTGGAAGACAGGAGGGGGTGGGCAGGCCACTGAAGCTGCTGTATCTGTTCTGCTTGAAATTATCCTTCCCTTTTGATTTCCATAACAGGAATGGTCCACACTATATTATTTTAACATCTCAAACTTTGCAATATGAAATGCCACCAGGGTAACTAATTTACAGCCTACAAGAAAAGAGAGACCACAAGGACTATTGTGTCCAGATCTTGAGTGCAGTGCAGCATCAGATTCTGATGCTTTAGAGCTTGTTTGTTCAAGGGAGCAAGGTGGGGGATCTCCTTAAAAATATTGATCCATTTATCCTGTTCCCCACTTCACCCTCAGCAATAAACAAATCTGTAGGTGAAAAGATAGACCCAGGGGAGAGGTGCCTCAAAGCCAGAAAACTGCACAGGTTTCTTTGAGAGGTTTGGAGGCTCTACTTCTGGTTCTGCAGCTACATATGCTGTTTTTGCTTCCCTGGGACTCGAGGCAAAACTTCAGTCCTTTCTTTTATTTCTAAAAAATCTACTCATAGCCAGTATTCATTATGTCTGGCGAGACTTTACTGATTTGGGAAAGAGGGTGCTAGGGAGGGGGTCATGGCACAGAACCTTTCATTAACTCCTTGGCATTCTTCTCTTTCCTTCTCTCCTCTTTTTTACCCACTTCCCTCCTAGATTGTGCTCCTATCTGTCCCACAATTGTTTTTTCTCTTTTAGAGAATCTAATAGGTCAATCCATCAAGGCCTCAACAGAATTAAGAATCTTTCTTCCATGTGCCAGGAGTCACCCTCTTGAAAAAGAAGCTTGGATTATAAATAGCTATTTATTATTGCTGTATCATTTATCCTCATACTTTTCTATTAGACAGATGAAAAAACTGAGGTAATATTCACCTATTAATCCAACTGGTTCTCTTTTCTTCAGAGCTCTCTCTTTTCTTTGTAGCAGTTTTATCAATGCTACATATTCTAATGTGGAATCTTTTATGAATGGTGGATGGTCTTGTTATCCCCTAGTCTCCATGTTTCTCTAGGGTCCCAGGAGAAAACACCATCTCCCCAAGAGTCGGGAGCTCTTGGAATGCAGCCAAAGACCCTTCTAGGATTCATGATAGTTGTTTAGCTTGTTTGCAGTATATTTCTCATTTTTCAAAACTGGCTATAAAATAAGAAGTGGGAGGGATGAATAGAAAAGGCTGAAAAAAAGAACTCTTTCATAAAGGACTTTTTAAAAAAAGTCAGAGAGCCAATTACTGCTGTGGTCAATGCACACAACCAAATACTGGCCTTATTCTGGAAGGACCTGCTCCTTCTCTTGCACAAAGAACACTTGCCCCTGAATTCTGTATGTAGGAAGACACAGCAGAACTGGAAGAGGTCCACAGAGATAGTGAAGGCAGATGTGGTCACAAAATCTAGGAGATTCTATAAGAGCCCACTTGAGGCTTTGAAATAGGTCCATTTAGAAAAACACAAGTAGATGTGATATTATGCAAGGGGAAACAATGCATGGAATTCATTATCCTTGAGAGTTAGTGTAAGCTGAAAGGATGTATAAATAAATACCTTTTCAAAAGGACTAGATACATTCATAAATTTATGCATAGCTGGTTACTAAGGGCAACTAATATGATTTCATAGGAAGCTGGAAACAGAAGAGACTTTAGAGATCAGCTAATCTCTACCTCTCCAGCCCCCTCCCCCAACCTCTGCAGTGAGGGTTATTAAAAAGGGGCTCCTGGAGCCAAAGAGGGGACTAGATGGGAAATGAATGTTTCCTAGTGGTCTCCCAGATAACCCGCACCCCACCCATATTTTTCTTAAAGTTAATTTAAGTTTTTCGAGTTGGAGAGGAGACCAAGCAGGCTTAAAAACCTCTAATTAGATAGAGGAGCCACATAGACTCTGTGTACACCTTGGAGTGTGGCGGTTTGAGCAGAGGGTGGATATGCAAAATAGATAAAAAGAGCCTATTTTGCCCTTGGAGAGATCTTATTCTAATAAGGGACATAAAATAATAAAATCTTAGAAGTTTATGTACAGCCTACCAGAGTATACTGTGCAGGGTTGGAGCAGGGCAAACTGGCCCTCACATGAGAGAGAACCTAAAGCAAGTGGCAGCATTTGGTTTAAACACACTAAAAGGGGAACAGTTAGCCTATCATCACACAGTCAGGCCTATATAGTCAGTTTAAAGCTCAAGGTTCTTCAGAAACATTGTAAATGGTGCCCCCTGGATTTGTGTATCTCAGCAGTCCTCCTCAAAGATTAGCTGCCACGACTCCCCCACTACTTGGGTTGCATAGCTATTTCACGTCATAATGGGTCTCTAGTTTGCCTTTGCCACACTACCTTGACATGGAAGTTGGGTTATCAAAGGCAGCCAGGTCCTCTCACAACACATGCCAAGAGATATCTTCATCAGGGCCACAGCTAGCCAACATACATTAGAGTTAGGTGCTTCATTAATTAGAATTAGAAATACTTCTTTTGATGAATGAAAAAAGGGTATCTCTTCTCCTAGACAGATGCAGACTTTCATAGGAACTCAGCTTGGCAAGTAGATCTTGAGTTCGACTTCAGATCTCTCTGGCTTCCTCAATTGGTTGTCATGCATTGAACAAACTGCCAAATCCTAAGAGGTAGCCCCACCCATTAGGGAGAGGATTCTTGGGCTAAAGAGAATGTGAAGTTAATCCAGAAAGCATTGTTGTTATAAAGCCACTCTATTGTCTGAGCCAATTCCTCCCCACCTTAGCCCCAGCCCCTGGGGTGATGGCATCTCAGTTATTGGAGACAAAGTTATTGGAGACAAAGAAACCAGTCTGGTTTCTTTCATATTTTGAAGTCTGTAAAGTGGTGTGGACTCCTTCCAGCTATAAAACAGTTCATGAACATAAGATGTTATAATATCACTAGTAAATAAACAGTACAGAGATTAAGTTTTATTTGAAAAAATGAATCAGCTTCCTTCACACTGCTGGAAGTTCTCAAATAAAGGGCCAAACTTCATTTTTAGTGCCTGTTGAATAAAAAGTTCACTCAGCTGCCTTGCTCCAAGCAAAGCCTTCCAGTTTTGCCAATCCAGTCACCTCCTCAATTTTGGCAGGGCCTCAGCAGCTAAGAGCAGCCAACTTTCTCCTCTTATAATTTTCTAAGGGCTGTGGGACCAGCACTAAGTCTCATCCCCTCCTCTTTGGTCTATGCAACTTTTGCAGTATGTAGCATGCTCAGATTGGCTTCTTTCAGAATTATGACCAATTAAGCACAACAGAAAATCTTGAAATTGAGCTTGACCGTGCTCTTTCTTCAATTGCCCCTCTGTTTTCTAAGGCCAAGAACATGAGATTAGGCAAAAAACCTGGGGGAGTCCTGGCCAGGTAGCTCAGTTGGTTGGAGCCTAGTACTATATACCAAAAGGCTGCAAGTTTGATTACAAGTCAGGACACATACCTAGTTGTGGGTTTGATCCTCATTTGGGACACATGTGGGAGGCAACTGAACAATTCTCTCTCTCTCTCTCTCTCTCTCTCTCTCTCTCTCTCTCTCTCTCT
>JAAGEH010000031.1:12180194-12208539 GCA_011751065.1 Lasiurus cinereus
TCTCTCTCTCTCTCTCTCTCTCTCTCTCTCTCTCTCTCTCTCTCTCTCTCTCTCCATTCATCTCAAATCAATGCATATATCCTCAGGTGAGGATTAAAATAAAGAAGAAGCCCAGGGGAAATTTTCTCCAATAGTCACATCATCCACTAGTGCCTAGAAGTTTCCCATGAGTCTAATTTCTTCCTAACATGCGACTCCAAGATCCCTAGGTAATTACAAATAGCTCTGATAGGGAGAACACATAGTATCAGTCATTGAAACTGTATTTCCCATATATTTTTCCAATGAGACAGAAAGGTATATGAATGAAGAGACATGTAAATATCCCACACTTCAATGGAATGGATGTACTTCACCAAAGGTAGTTGTAAAATGAATTCTAGTTTTACATTAATTATTTTCCTCCCTCCCTCCTTCCCTCCCTCCCTCCCTCCCTCCTTCCCTTCCTTCCTTCCTTCCTTCCTTCCTTCCTTCCTTCCTTCCTTCCTTCCCTCCTTCCATTTGGGAGGGCAGTAAAAATAGAATTATCATGGGGGACATTCCTTCAATAGAATCAAACTGTTATATAACAGTTCAGTGGGACTTTAGTGGTCAAGAGAGGAGAGGTTGTGAGAGTTAGAGAGGTTGCTGTGCCTATCTGAGATTGTCCCAAATGGGATTCAGTTGCTTGTGAGGCCTGAAATGCATCTTGGGTTAAGGTAAGTGCTAGAGCCCAGCACGAGCTATAGGTTTTAGTAGGAAGAGATTTTTTGCAGATCTTTTGAAACCTAACTGTCCCTTTAAACATCAATTTCTATCTACCATGCAATATCAGGAGTTTCTGTTTCCTCACTTGCACTTTCCAAAACTGTTGCTCACACATTCCCTCCACTTTTTAAAACTTAACAGACTATTTTTAGAACAGTTTTAGATTTACAGAAAAATTGAATGGAGACTGCAGAAAATTCTTACCCCTCTTCCTCTGCACAGAGGTGCGTCTATTATTAACATCTTGAATTCGTGTGGTACATTAGTTACAATTGATGAAGCAATTTTGATACATTATTATTAATTAAAGTCCATAGTTTATATCAATGTTCACTCCATATGGTTCTATGGGTTTTGACAAATATCCACAATTACAGGATCATACAGATAGTTTCACTGTCCTAACACACACACACACACACACACACACACACACACACACACACATCCTGTCCTATACTTATTCATGCCTTCCCCTCACCTCCCAGACCCGGGCAATCATTAATCTTTCTACTCATTGTAGTTTTGCCTTTTCTAATATAATTGCAATTTTGCAGTATGTAGCCTTTTCAGACTGGCTTCTTTCTTTTTTTAATGAAATATATTGTATTGATTTTTTACAGAGAGGAAGGGAAAGGGATAGAAAGTCAGAAACATCGATGAGAGAGAGAGATCGATCAGCCGCCTCCTGCACGCCCCACACTGGAGATGTGCCTGCAAGCAAGGTACATGCCCCCAACCAGAATCGAACCTGGGACCCTTCAGTCCGCAGGCCGACACTCTATCCACTGAGCCAAACTGGTCTCGGCTCAGACTGGCTTCTTTCAATTAGAGATATGCATTTAAGTGATATCCATGTCCTTTTGTGGCTTGAGCGCTCATTTCTTTTCATTGCTGTATAATATTATATTGTACAATGTACCACAGTTTATCTATTCACCTATTGAAATATACCTTATTTGCTTCAAATTTTTGCCAATTATGAATAAAACTGCAATAAACCGGATAGACAGGACATCTTCCGGACGTCCTTCTGGACAAAGCCGTGGTGGCGAGGGACAAGGCAGATGCGGTTAAGGGCAATCAAGCCAGCAGGGGAGAGCAGCTAGGGGTGATCAGGCTTGCAGGAGAGAGCAGTTAGGGGTGATCAGGCCAGCAGAGGAATAGTTAGGAGCATTAACAGTCAGGCAGAGGTGGTTAGGGCCAATCAGGCAGACAGGCAGAGGCGGTTAGGGATGACCAGGCAGGCAGGCAGAGTGGTTAAGCGTGTTCAGGCAGGCAGACAGAGGCAATTAGGTAAGATAAGGCAGGCAGGCAGAGGGGTTAGGGGCAATCAGGCAGGCAGGCAGGCCAGTGGTCCCAGATGGCAAGAGGGATGTCCAATTGCCAGTTTAGGCCCTATCCCAGTAGTCAGACATCCCCCAAGGAGTCCTGGATTGGAGAGGGTGTAGGCTGCTCTAAGGTGCCCCCTCTGGTGCATGAATTTTGTGCACTGGGCCTCTGATCCTATATAATAAAAGCCTAGGTGGCATTGCACAATGTCATCACAAGATCGTCAATGTGATGTCATCACAATATGGCCACCACAAGATGGTGGCCACGAGATGGTCATCACAAAATGGCCTGCAGGGGAGGACAGTTGGGGGTGAGATCAATCAGGCCATCAAGGAAGGGCAGTTGGGAGTGAACAAGCCAGCTAGGGAGGGCGGTTGGGGGCAATTGGGCAGTCAGGGGAGCAGTTAGCCTTCAATCAGACTGGCAGGAGAGTGGTTAGGGGACGATCAAGCTAGCAGGCAGAAGCAATTAGGGGCAATTAGGCAGGCAGGCAGGCAAGCGGTTAGGAGCCAGCAGTCCCAGATTGTGAGAGGGATGTCCAACTGCTGGTTTAGGCTCGATCCCCTGAGGGGTACCAGATTGGAGAGGGTACAGGCCGGGCTGAGGGACACCCTTCCCACCATGCATGAATTTTGTGCACTGGGCCTCTGGACTATATAATAAAAGCCTAAGCGATTGTTACGGCAGAATGACCAGTTACTATGATGTGCACTGACCACCAGGGGGGCAGACATTCAATGCAGGAGCTGTCCCCTGGTGGTCAGTATGCTCCCAGAGGGGAAGTGCCGCTCAGCCAGAAGCCGGGTTCATGGCTGGTGAGTGCAGCAGTGGTGGTGAGAGCCTCTCCTGCCTCTGCAGCAGCACTAAGGAGCAGCGAGCAGAGGGGTAAGGAAGAGCGAGCAGGCGGGTGGTAAGGAGTGAGGGGGTCCCAGACTGCGAGAGGGCACAGGCCGGGCTGAGGGAACCTCCCCCCCGCCACTCCGTCCCAATGCACTATTTTCATATAAAATTGGTCAGTTTTTACATGGAGATATCATGAAACCAGCCATCATCCTCAAAAGTTTTCTGTGTCCAGTTTTTTGTTGGCTTAACAACAGACATTTATTGACTCCCATGATTTACATTTTTTAAAGGATCACTCTGTGATCTTTCCTCACTGTTGTGAGAAAAATAGAATCAAATAGAGCAAGAGTGATGGCAGGTAAACTAGATAGGAGCTATGACAGTCATCTATTCAGAAAAAAATTGGGTGCCTGAACTTGAGCAGAGTGGTCAGTGACAGTTGGAATGGAGAGAATTAAAAATGAATGAATGGGAATTTATTTTGCCAGACAGTGGACTGGACATTACAAGCTGCATTAGTTGTACAATCTCAGTGCTTCTATCTAGCCACAGAAGGGTGTCTTCTTCCACTTCTGGTTTGAGTACTTCTTCTCAAAGAACCTTAATTGCCCACAAGCCTCAAGTCACCCCATTAGTTCCTCATTTTATCCCAATAAGCTCTGCGAGTGGTTATTGCATGTCCTTGTACCTACCAACAACATATGTTCAGGGGACCACTGTTTCCATCTCTAACAGGTATTTCGACATTCTGGTCACATTCCAGATAGTGCATACCCTGAGGATCATGGTTCTCCTCTCTCCCAGGTGGGTGGCATTTAGAATGATTATTATTCAGCAGTACTCAGGCTTCTACTAAATAGTATAACAGAAGAAAGAAATTGACTATCAGCATGATTAGAGCATGGAATGGATTGCTTGAGGAGGTTATGCAGGTTCCTTTGGCCAGATAAGCTGCTGAAATATGAAGACATTATGTGTCAACGTGAGTAGCATCTTTATGTTCAAAGAGTGGGTAGAGAAAGCAATTCAAGTAATAAAGGGAGTAAGGTGGAAGGACACTGTCAATGCTAGGGCATGGGTCTCTGCCAAACAATGCAAGGAAGGACTTGTAGCCAGGTTGAGCCAGCAAGTGATTAGGGAAACTAGAAATGACCAGGGAGCTAGATACCATAAGTTTTGACAGTGAAGTTAAGGTATGAATCAAGGATATAAAGCCAAACTGGAGGACACAGAGAAGGACTGGATTCTGAATAGATAGGCAAGAGTGAAGCTGCAGAATTCCAATCCATACAGAAGGCAGTATCAGTAGAATCCTTGTCTAATGGTGGAATTGGTATGTGATTGGGCTTTTCTTTTTCAAGCCAAGAAAAGGAAAATAGATGGAGATAAAATAAGAGTAAAAAAATATATTTCTTGAATCAGAATAGGTAGGTAGGTCCATATCATAGCTCAGCCATAGTATGCCAGTGGATCCCAGAACTAGGACCCATCTGCATTCTGCCCGTTCTTTTTTTTTTTAATCTTTATTGTTGAAAGATTACTTATGTCCACTTCTTCCCACCCCACCCCCCATTGACCCGATTTAGCCCGCCTTTGTCTCCTGCCCCAGGCCTTCACCACACTATTGTCTGTGTCTATGGGTTATGCATATATGCATAGAAGTTCTTTGGTTGTTCACTTCTCAGACACCCTTCCCCCAACTTCCATCTGAGATTCTACAGTCTGTTCTATGCTTTTAGTCTCTGGATCTATTCTGTTCATTGCTTTATTTAGTCTTTAGATCCCACATGAGTGACTTCATGTGATAATTGTCTTTCTCTTATTGGCTTATTTTGCTTAGCATAACACTCTCCAGGTCTTTCCATGCTGTCTCAAAGGGTAAGATATATTCTTTTTTATTCCTATATAGTTGTCCATGGTGTAAATGTACCAACACTTTTTTTATCCACTTCTCAACTGACAGGCAGTTCAGCTATTTCCAGATCTTACCTATTGTAAATTGCACTGCTATGAATATAGGGGAGCATATTATTTCTAATTGGTATTTCAGGTCCTTAGGATATATTCCTAGAAGTGGGATCACTGAGTCAAATAGCAGGTCCATATTTAATTGGTTGAGAAAACTTCATACTATTTTCCATAATGGCTATACCAGTCTGTATTCTCACCAGCAGTGTCTCAGGGTTCCCTTTTGTTTACATCCTCAGCAACATTTGTCATTTGTTGATTTGTTGATGGTCACCAATCTGACAGGTGTGAGGTGTTTTAATTTGCATCACTCTGTGATGAGTGACTTGGAGTATGTTTTCGTATGTTTCTTGACCATCCGTATGTCCATTTTGAAGGAGTGTCTATTTAGGTCTCTTGCCCATTTTTTAATTGGACTGTTTGTCTTTTTTTTGTTGTTGTTAGATTGTATGAGTCCTTATATATATTTTTCTCCATTTTATTTTTCTCCATGTTTGGGAAATTTTATTTTATTTTATTTTTATTTTTTTATTGAAGTATTACATGTAAACATATCTTCCCATTGTCCTCCCTCCTAGGCATACCATAACCCCCGAGGATCTTGCACTCATTGGTTATGTTTATATGCATGCATACAAGTGTCCTTTGTTTGATCTCTTATTTAACTCACCTCTCCCTAACCTTCCTGCTGTAATTTGACAATCAGTTTGAAGCTTTACAGCCTCTGTATCTATCTTTTTGTTTATTAGTTGATAACGTTCTTTATTATCCACAAATGAGTGAGATCGTGTGGTGTTTCTTCTTCAATGACTGACTTATTTCACTTGGCATAAGGATCTCCAGTTCCTTCCAGGTTGCTGAAAATGGTAAGAATTCCTTCTTTTTTATTGCAGCATAGAATTCCATTGTGTAGATGTACCATAGTTTTCTGATCCACTCATCTGCTTACGGGCACCTAGGCTGTTTCCAAATTGTAGCTATTGTAAATTGTGCTGCTATGAACATAGGGGTGCGTAAATACTTTCTGATTGGTGTTTCTAGTTTCATAGGATATATTGCTAAAAGTGGAATTGCTGGGTGAAATGGGAGTTCCATTTTTAGTTTTTTGAGGAAACTCCATACTGTTCTCCACAGTGGCTGCACAAGTTAGCATTCCCACCAGCAGTGCACTAGGGTTCCTTTTTCTCCGCATCCTCCCCAACACTTGTCATTTGTAGATTTGTTGATGATTGCCATTCTGACAGGTGTGAGAGAGTATTGCATTGTCGTTTTGATTTGCATCTCTCAGATAATTACTGACTTTGACCATGTTTTCATGTGTCTCTTGGCCTTCCTTCTGTCGTCTTTTGAAAAGGTTCTATTTCAGTACATAGCCCATTTTTCTATTGGATCATTTATCTTCCCTTTATTAAGTTGTATAAATTTGCTATAGATGTTGGAGATTAAACCTTTATCAGTGATAACATTTGCAAATATGTTCCACCATACAGTGGGCTTTCTTGTTGTTTGGTTGATGGTTTCTTTGGCTATGCAAAAGATTTTTATTTTGATGTAGTCCCTATTGTTTATTTTCTCTTTAGCTCCCATTGCCTTGGACCTGTAGCAGTGAAGAAGTTCTTTGGGCATATGTCTGAGATTATGCTACCTGTGGATTCCCCTAGTATTTTTATGGATTCTCATCTTATATTTAAGTCCTGTATCCATTTTGAGTTTATTTTTGTGTATGGTTTAAGTTGGTGGTATAGTTTCATTTTTTCGTGTATCTGTCCAATTTTCCCAAAACCATTTATTGAAGAGGCTGTTTTGACTCCATTGTATGTTCATGCCCCCTTTGCCAAATATTAATTGAGCATAGTGGTTTGGGTGGATATCTGGATTCTCTATTGTATTCCATTCATCAATATGTCTGTTCTTGTGCCAGTACCAGGCTGTTTTGAGAACAGTTGCTTTGTAATACAGCTTGAAATCTGGTATTGAGAGCCCACCTACTTTATTCTTCTTTCTCAGGATTACTGTGGCAATGCGTGGTCATTTTTTTGTTCCAGATGAATCTTTGAAGAGTTCTTTCTAGGTCTGTGAAATACGTCATTGGAAGTTTAATGGATAGTGCATTGAATCTATAGATTGCTTTGGGTAGTATGGACATTTTAATGATATTGATTCTCCCAATCCATGAACATGGTATGCTCTTCCACCTGTTTAAGTCTTCTTCTATCTCTTTTTTCAGTGTCCTGTAGTTTTCTGTGTATAGGTCTTTTACGTCCTTAGTTAGGTTTATTCTCAGGTATCTTAATTTTTTTGGTGCGATGGTAAAAGGGATTGCGTTTTTAGTCATTCTTACTGCAATTTCACTATTAGTGTATAGAAATGCCATAGATTTCTTGGCTTTGATGTTCTATCCTCCTACATTGCCCAGTTCATTTATGAAGTCTATTAGTTTTTGAATCGAGTCCTTCGGGTTTTTATGTACACTATCATGTCATCTGCAAACAGGGACAGCTATACTTCTTTTCTAATTGGGATGCCTTTTATTTCTTCTTGTTGTCTAATTGAAATGGCTAATACTTCCAGTACTATGTCGAACAGGAGTGGTGCGAGTGGGCATCGCTCTCTAGTTCCTTTTCTTTTTTTAAATAATTTTTTATACATATCTCCCCATTGCTCCCACTCCCTCCCAGGCATAACCCTACCCCCCCAGTGTCTGTGTTCATTGGTTATGCTTATATGCATGCATACAAGTCATTTGATTGATCTCTTATCTACCTCACCTAACTTTAATCTTCCTGCTATAATTTGACAGTATCTTTGAAGCTTTACTGCCTCTGTATCTATCCTTTTGTTCATCAGATTATAATGTTCTTTATTATCCACAAATGAGTGAGATCATGTGATGCTTCTCCTTCATTAACTGGCTTATTTCACTAAGCATAAGGCTCTCCAGTTCCAACCAGGTTGCTGCAAATGATAAGAATGCCTTCTTTTTAATGGCAGCATAGAATTCCATTGTGTAGATGTACCACAGTTTTCTGATCCACTCATCTGCTGACGGGCACCTAGGCTGGTTCCAAATTGTAGCTATTATAAATGGTGCTGCTATGAACATAGGGGTGCATAAATCCTTTCTGATTGGTGTTTGTAATTTCTTAGGATAAATTTCTAAGAGTGGGATTACAGGGTGAAATGGTAGTTCCATTTTTAGTTTTTTGAGGAAACTCCATACTATTCTCCACAGTGGCTGCACCAGTCTGCATTCCCACCAACAGTGTATAAGGATTCCTTTTTCTCCGCATCCTCGCCAACACTTGTCCTTTGTTGATTTGTTGATGATTGCCATTCTGACAGGTGTAAGATGGTATTGCATTGTCCTTTTGATTTGCATCTCTCGGATGATTAGTGACTTTGAACATGTTTCATGTGTCTCTTGGCCTTCCTTCTGTTGTCTTTTGAAAAGGTTCTACTTAGGTCTGTTGCCCATTTTTTTAATTGGATCTTTTATCTTCCTTTTATTAAGTTGTATAAGTTGGCTGTAGATTTTGGAGATTAAACCTTTATCAGTGATATCATTTGCAAATATGTTCTCCCATACAGTGATCTTTCTTGTTGTTTTGTTGATGATTTCTTTTGCTGTACAAAAGCTTTTTATTTTGATGTAGTCCCATTTGTTTATTTTTTCTTTAGCTTCATTTGCCTTTGGAGCAGTATCAGTGAAGAAGTTCTTTCAGCATATATCTGAGATTGTGCTGCCTATGGATTCCTCTAGTATTTTTATGGTTTCCCTTCTAATGTTTAAGTCCTGTATCCATTTTGAGTTTATTTTTGTATTTGGTTTAAGTTGGTGGTCCAGTTTCATTTTTTTGCATGTATTGGTTCAATTTTCCCAACACCATTTATTGAAGAGGCTATCTTGGCTCCAATGAATGAATGTTCATGCCTCCTTTGTCAAATATTAGTTGAGCATAGTAGTTTGGGTGGATATCTGGGTTCTCTATTCTATTCCATTCATCAATATGTCTGTTCTTGTGCCAGTACCAGGCTGTTTTGAGAACAGTTGCTTTGTAGTATAGCTTGAAATCTGGTATTGAGATCCCACCTACTTTATTCTTCTTTCTCAGAATTGCTGTAGCTATTCGTGGTATATTTTTGTTCCAGATAAATCTATGAAGAATTCTTTCTTGGTCTCTGAAATACGTCGATGGTATTTTAATAGGTAGTGCTTTGAATCTGTAGATTGCTTTGGGTAGTATCGACATTTTAATGATGATGATTCTCCCAATCCATGAGCATGGTATGCTCTTCCATCTGTTAACATCTTCCTCTATCTCTTTTTTCAGTGTCCTGTAGTTTTATACATATAGGTCTTTTATTTATTTAGTTAGGTTTATTCCTAGGTATCTTAATTTTTTTGGTGTGATGGTAAATGGGATTTCTTTTTTAGTCTCTCTTTCTGTAATTTCACTATTAGTGTATAGAAATGCCACAGACTTCTTAGCATTAATTTTGTATCCTGCCTCCTTGCCAAATTCATTAATTAAGTCAATTGGTTTTGAAATGGAGTCCTTTGGGTTTTTTATGTACAATATCATGTCATCTGCAAATAAGGACAGCTTTACGTCTTCTTTTCCAATTTGGATGCCTTTTATTTATTCTTCTTGTCTAATTTCAATGGCTAATACTTCCAGTACTATATCAAACAGTAGAGGTGAGAGTGGGCATCCCTGTCTTGTTCCTGTTCTTAGGGGAAATCATTTTAATTTTTGCCCATTGAGTATGATGTTAGCTGTGGGTTTATCATATGTGCCTTTTATTATGTTGAGGTACGCTCCTTCTACTCCCACTTTGCTGAGTGTTTTTATCAAGAAAGGGTGTTGTATTTTGTCCAATACATTTTCTGCATCAATTGATATGACTATGTGATTTTTATCTCTCAATTTGTTTATGTGATGTATCACGTTTATTGATTTGTACACATTGTACCATCCTTGCATTCCTGGGATGAATCCTACTTGGTCCTGGTGTATGGTCTTTCTGATGTACTGTTGGATCTGATTTGCTAGAATTTTGTTGAGGATTTTGGCATCTATGTTCATGAGAGATATTGGCCTATAATTCTCTTTCATTGTGTTGTCTTTATCTGGTTTTGGTATTAGGGTGATGCTGGCTTCAAAGAAGGTGTTTGGAAGTGTTCCTTTTTCTTGAATGTTTTTGAATAATCTGAGGAGGATAGGTTTTAATTCTTTCTTGAATGTTTGGTAAAACTCTCCTGTGTAGCCATTTGGTCCCGGGCTTTTATTTGATGGAAGCTTTTTGATGACTGCTTCAATTTCTTCCATAGTTATTGCCTTATTGAAATGTTTAGATTCTTCCTGATTAAGTTTTGGAAGGTTATATTTTCCTAGGAATATGTCCATGTCTTGCAGGTTGTCCAATTTATTGGAATAGAGTTGTTCATAGTATTTTTTAACAATTCTTTGTATTTTTCTGGGATCTGTTGTTATTTCTCCTCTTTCATTTCTGATTTTGTTTATTTGGGTCTTCTCTCTTTGCTTCTTGGTGAGCCTGGCTAGAGGTCCATCAATCTTGTTTATCCTTTCAAAGAACCAACTCTTGGTTTTGTTGATCTTTTGAATTGTTTCTTTGGTCTTCTTCTTGTTTATTTCCGCTTTGATCTTTACTATTTCCTTTTTCCTGCTTACACTGGGCTTTTCTTGTTGCTCTCTTTCTAGCTCATTGAGTTGTAAGGTTAGGTAATTTATTACCATTTTTTCCTGTTTTTTGCAATAGGCTTGTAGTGCTATGAACTTCCCTCTCAGGACTGCTTTCACTGTGTCCCATAAATTTTGTATTGTTGTGTTGTCATTGTCATTTTTTGCCATGATGTTTTTTATTTCTTCCTTGATCTCTCTGGTTAACCAGTCGTTGTTTAATAGTGTGCTGTTTAGTCTCCATGTATTTGATTTCTTTGTATTGTATTTATTGTAGTTGATTTCCAGTTTTATGCCACTGTGATCTGAGAAAATGCTTGATATGATTTCTATCTTCTTGAATTTGAAGAGACTTTGCCTATGACCCAACATATGGTCTATCTTTGAAAATGACCCATGTGCGCTTGAGAAGAATGTATATTCTGTGGATTTCGGGTGAAATGTTCCAATGATGTCAAATAATTCCACCTGGTCTATTGAGTCATTTAGAAATGATGTTTCTTTGGTGATTTTTTGTTTAGACAATTTGTCAAGTGGTGACAGTAGAGTATTGTATTGCTGTCAATCTCTCCCTTGATATCCTCCAGCAGCTGTTTTTTTTTTTTGCTTGTTTTTTGTTTTTTAATTAAATCTTTATTATTCAGGTTACTACATTTGTTTCTCTTTTTTTCCCTCCATAGGTCCACTACACCCAGCTCCCACCCCTCCCTCTACCCTTACCTCCACCCCATTGATGAATCCATAGGTGTGATTTTTGTCCAGTCACTCCCTGTACACCCCTTATCCCTTTCCCCCTGAGAATTATCAGTCCATTCTCTTTCTGTGCTCCTGATTCTATTATATTCACCAGTTTATTCTGTTGATCAAATTTTTAAAATACCTTAATTTTTAAATTCACTTGTTGATAGATATGTATTTGTTCATAATTTTTTTATCTTTTACCTTTTTCTTCTTCCTCTTCTAAAAGAGTACCTTTCAGCATTTCATATAATACTGGTTTGGAGTTGATGAACTCCTTTAGCGTTTTCTTCTCTGTGAAGTTCTTTATCTGCCCTTCAATTCTGAATAATATCTTTGCAGGATAGAGTATTCTTGGTTGTAGGTTCTTGTTATTGATTACGTTGAATATATTTTGCCACTCCCATCTGGCCTACATCGTTTCTGTTGAGAAATCAGCTGATAGTCATATTGGTGCGCACTTATAGGTAATCAATTGTTTTTCTCTTGCTGCTTTTAATATTCTCTCTTTGTCTTTTGCTCTTGGTATTTTAATTATGCTGTGTCTTGGTGTAGTCCTCTTTGGATTCCTTTTATTTGGGGTTCTGTGTGCTTCCTGGACTTGTAAGTCTATTTCTATCACCAGATATGGGAAGTTTTCAGTCATTATTTCTTTAAATAGGTTTTCAGTATCTTGCTCTCTCTCTTCTTCTGGCACCCCCACAATTCTGATGTTGGTACGCTTGAAGCTGTCCCAGAGGCTCCTTACATTATCTTCACATTTTTGGATTCTTTTCTCTTCTTGCTTTTCCAGTTGAGTGTTTTCTGAGTCTTTATATTTCAAGTTTTTGACTTGATTCTTGCCTTCCGCTAGTCTGCTGTTAGGTCTCTGTATAATATTTTTTATTTCAGTCAGTTTATGTTTAATTTCTATTTGGTCCTTTATCATCTCTAGTTGGTCCTTTTCCATCTTTAGTTGGATTTTTGCATCTCTAGTTGGTCCTTTTTCATCTCCTGTTGTGACTCGCTATATTTATCCATCTTTTCTAGGATATTCTTGAAAAACCTTATAAGCATGGTTTTGAACTCTATATCCAGTTGTTTTTTTTCCCTCCATTTCTTCTGTTTGTGATCCCCTCCCTCGTCTTGGCATTTTCACTATGCTGGGAGAACTTCTGTGTTGGATTCAGCCTAATGATACCAGACTTGAAAAACCACAGAAGCCTCTCTGTTGAGCTTGGGATGGGTGGAGTCTTAGGGCTTAAGGGACCGCCTTGCCTTCCAGTTGGCCCCGCCCTCCACGGCCCCCGATTCTCATGTGACTGGGCAATCACTGGAATGGTCCCTGTGTGCCCGTGCTTACTCTCGCAGGGCCTCTAGACTTCTGCCTTCCTGGCTCCCCTGTGCTCCGTAACCACACAAGTCTGGGTCCCCAGGGTTTTGCCCGAAACTGGGGTTTAGTGCAGTTAGAAGTGGCACAGTTGGGAGGGTCTGTCTCCCGCCCATTCCCGAAAGCCAGCTGCACAATCAGCAGTCGGTCCTCTGCTCGCAAATTCGTGTCCGACACTAGACTTCTGATCTTTTGCTATTCCCCTAAATTTCTGTGCACTTCTCCCCCTTCACAGTCCAAACTCCCCCCGTATGAGTTTTGGCTGGATCTGGGGTTTAGTGTCGTAGGATAAGGGGTTCAATGCCTTTGAGAGTCTCAATCTCCCTCCTGCCAAAGAAAGTCAGCCAGCCAGGTTTGCCGTCACCCACTCTCTCTATGCGCATGCGTACCTCAGCTTTTTGCAGCTCCTCTGGGTCTCTGTGAGCCCCTCTCTTTCCTTCTAGTTGTAGAATTTCCTCTCAGCCAGCTTTCCTGTGGTTCTGGATGATGTCCGTTCCGTCTTTTAGTTGTAGTTTTGAAATTGTTGTGTGAGGCAGCAGTGTAGGTGTTTACCTAATCCGCCATCTTGGATTCTCCAGCAGTTTTTTTTTTTAATGTATTCAGGTACTCCTGTAATGGGTGTGTATATGTTTACCAGAGTTATTTCTTCTTGTGGGATTGTTCCCTGTAGTATTATGAAGTGGCCTTTCTTATCTCTTTTTATGTCCTTCACTTTTCCAGATATAAGTATTGCAACCCCAGCTTTTTTTTTTCATTCCCATTTGCCTGAAGAACCGTCTTCCATCCCTTCACCCTCAGTATTTATGCACCTCTTTTTCTGAGGAGGGTTACTTGTAGACAGCAGATATATGAGTCATGTTTTCTTATCCAATCCATTCCCCTCTGTCTTTTGATTGGAGCATTTAATGCATTTCCATTTAAAGTTATTATTGATAGGTATTTATCTGTCACCTGTGTTCCCTCTTCACCTCCTATTTCTTTTTTTACAGCAGACCCTTTAATATTTCTACATTGCTGGTTTGGTGGTAATGTTTCCTTAGTCCTTTTTTGTCGGTGAAGATCCTGATTTCACGTTCAATTTTGATTGAAAGGCTCTCTGGATACAGTATTCTTGGATTCAGACCCTTCCTTTGCATGACTTTGTATATTTCATTCCATTCCCTTCTGGCCTGATGAGTTTCTGTTGAGAAATCAGTTGCTAGTCTGATGGGGATTGCTTTGTAGGTAACTTTCTGCCTTTCTCTGGCTGCTTTTAAGATTCTTACTCTGTCTTTGGTGTTTGTCAATTTAATTATAATGTGCCTTAGTGTTGGTTTTTTGGGGTTCATTTTGTTTGGGACTTTGTGAGCTTCTTGGATTGGTGTGGGTTTTTTCCTTCCTATATCAGGCAAGTTTTCTGTCAGTATTTCTTGAAACTTGTTTTCTATTCCTTGATCCGTTTCCACTCTTTCTGGAACCCCAATTATGCAGATGTTGTTTTGTTCTGTGTTATCCCAAAGTTCCCTTAGGCTCTCCAATTTCTTTTCAAATTTTTTTTGAAGCTGCTGTACTTGTGTATTTTTTCCTACCTTGTCTTCTAGCCCACTAATGTGGTCCTCTGCTTCTTCTAGTCTACTTTTGATGCTTTATATTGATTTCTTTACTGCAGTGATGTCATTTTTTATTTCTTCTTGATTCTTTATAATTTCCTCTTGGTTCTTACACTTATTGTCGAATTTGTCTTCCATTCTTTTCAGCCACCTTATGACCATTTCTCTGAACTCTTTCTCTCACAGGATGTTTGCTTCTATTTCGTTTACTGCCTTTTCTGGTGATGCCTGCTTTTCTTCTCTATGCGGCCTGGTTCTTCATCTGCACATGGTGTTTTTTGTCCGGATGTCTGCTTATGAAGTTCTCTCTCTTTATCCCAGGTGAAATCTGACCTTTCTGTGTGGCATGTGGAGGTCCTCTGAATCCGAGTGTTTGCTCTGCTTGAGAAGCGATGTGCTGGGTCCCCCAGCTCTTAGGTGGGTGCTGCAGCTATAGCTTTTCAGGCTGCAGTAAATATCCACTTTCCCCCAGAAGATCTTATTTTATTTTTTGAATTTTTTTTATTAATGTGTTACATGTGTACATATCTTCCCTTTGTAATCATCGCCCCCATTCCCATACATGCCCTCACCCCACAGTGTCTTGCAACCATTGGTTATGCTTATAATCATGTATAAAAGTCCTTCGGTTGCTCTCTTATCTACTCAACCTCTCTCTAAGCTTTCCTCTGATATTTGACAGTCTGTTTGATACTTTAGTGCCTCAGTATCTATTTTTGTGTTCATCAGTCTATAATGTCCTTTATTATCCATAAGTAAGTGAGGTCATGTGGTGTTTTCTTTCATTGACTGGCTTATTTCACTTAGCATAATGCTCTCCTGTTCCATCCAGGTTGCTCCAAATGGTAAGAATTCCTTCTTTTTTATGGCTGTATAGTATTTTATTGTGTAGATATGTATAAAAATTTTTATTGTATTCTTTTTTTATTGTGTTACATGTATACATATCTCCTCATTGCCCCCCCTCTCTCCCAGACATACTCCAACCACCCAGTGTCTGTGTTCATTGGTTATGTCTATATGTATAGATACAAGTCCTTTGAATGATCTCTTATCTACCACACCTCTCCTTAATCTTCCTGCTATTATTTCACAGTCTGTTTGAGGCTTTACTACCTCTGTATCTATCCTTTTGTTCATCAGTTTACAATGTTCTTTATTATCCACAAATGAGGGAGATCATGTGGTGCTTCTCTTTCACTAACTGGCTTATTTCACTAAGCATAGGCTTTCCAGTTCCATCCAGGTTGCTGCAAATGGTAAGAGTACCTTCTTTTTAATGGCAGCATAGAATTCCATTGTGTAGATGCACCACGGTTTTCTGACTCACTCATCTGCTGACAGGCACTTAGGCAGTTTCCAAATTGTAGCTATTGTAAATTGTGCTGCTATGAACATAGGGGTGCATAAATCCTTTCTGATTGGTGTTTGTAATTTCTTAGGAGAATTTCGTAAGAGTGAGATTGCTGGGTCAAATGGGAGATCCATATTTAGTTTTTTAAAAAATCTCCATACTCTTCTCCACAGTGGCTGCACCAGTCTGCATTCCCACCAACAGTGAACAAAGGTACCTTTTTCTCCACATCCTCGCTAATACTTTTCCTTTGTTGATTTGTTGATGATTGCCATTCTCACAGGTGTAAGATGGTATCACATTGTTGTTTTGATTTGTATATCTCAGATAATTAGTGGCTTTGAGCATGTTTTCATGTGTCTCTTGGCCTTCCTTCTGTTGTCTTTCGAAAAGGTTCTATTTAAGTCTGTTGCCCATTTTTTTTTACTGGATCATTTATTTTACTTTTTTTTTTAAGTTGTATAAGTTGGCTGTAGATGTTAGAGATTAAACCTTTATCAGTGATAACATTTGCAAATATGTTCTCCAATACAGTGGTCTTTCTTGTTGTTTTGTTGATGGTTTCTTTTGCTGTACAAAAGCTTTTTATTTTGATGTAGTCCCATTTGTTTACTTTTTCTTTAGCTTCCATTGCCTTTGGAGCAGTATCAGTGAAGAAGTTCTTTTGACATATGTCTGAGATTTTGCTGCCTGTGGATTTCTCTAATATTTTTATGATTTTCCTTCTAATGTTTAAGTCCTGTATCCATTTTGAGTTTATTTTTGTATTTGGTGTAAGTTGGTGGTCCAGTTACATTTTTTTACATGTATCTGTCCAATTTTCCCAACACCATTTGTTGAAGAGGATATCTTTACTCCATTGTATCTTCATACCTCCTTTGTCACATATTAGTTGAGCATAGTGGTTTGGATAGATATCTGGATTCTCTATTCTATTCCATTGGTCTATATGCCTGTTCTTATGCCAGTACCAGGCTGTTTTGAGAACAGTTGCTTTGTAATATAGCTTGAGGTCTGGTATTGAGATCCCACCTACTTTATTCTTCTTTCTCAGAATTGCTGTGGCTATTCATGGTGTTTTTTTCTTCCAGATGAAACTATGAAGAATTCTTTCTAGATCTGTGAAATATGTCATTGGTATTTTACTGAGTAGTGCATTGAATCTATAGATTGATTTGGGTGGTATGGATATTTTAATGATGTTAATTCTCCCAATCCATGAGCATGGTATGCTCTTCCATCTGTTAACATCTTCCTCTATCTCTTTTTTCAGTGTCCTGTAGTTTTATACATATAGGTCTTTTACCTCTTTAGTTAGGTTTATTCCTAGGTATCTTAATTTTTTGGTGCGATGGTAAATGGGATTGCTTTTTTAGTCTCTTTTCTGTAATTTCACTATTAGTGTACTGAAATGCCACAGATTTCTTGGCATAAATTTTGTATCCTGCTGCATTGCCGAATTCATTTATTAAGTCAATTAGTTTTGGGATAGAGTCTTTCGGGTTTTTTATGTACGGTACCATGTCTTGTGCAAATAAGGACAGCTTTATTTCTTCTTTTCCAATTTGGATGCCTTTTATTTCTCCTTGTTGTGTAATTGCAACGGCGAATAGTTCCAGTACTATGTCGAACAGGAGAGGGGAGAGTGGGCATCCCTGTCTTGTTCCTGTTCTTAGGGGAAATGGTTTTAGTTTTTGCCCATTGAGTATGATGTTAGCTGTGGGTTTATCATATATGGCTTTTATGATGTTGTGGTATGATCCTTCTATTCCCACTTTGCTGAGTGTTTTTATCAAGAAAGGGTGTTGGATTTTGTCAAATGCTTTTTCTGAATCAATTGATATGACTATGTAATTTTTATCTTTCAATTTGTTTATGTGATGTATCACGTTTATTGTTTTGCGGATATTGTACCATCCCTGCATTCCTGGGAAGAATCCTACTTGGTCATGGTGTATGATCTTTCTGATGTACTGCTGGATCCAATTTGGTATAATTTTGTTGAGGATTTTTGCATCTGTGTTCTTGAGAGATATTGGCCTATAATTCTCTTTCATTGTGTTGTCTTTATCTGGTTTTTGTATTAGGGTGATGCTGGCTTTACAGAAGGTGTTTGGAAGTGTTCCTTTTTCTTGAATGTTTTTGAATAGTCTGAGGAGGAAAGGTTTAAATTCTTCCTTGAATGTTTGGTAAAACTCTCCTGTGTAGCCATCTGGTCCCGGGTTTTTATTTGATGGAAGCTTTTTGATGACTGCTTCAATTTCTTCCATAGTTATTGGCCTATTGAGATGTTTAGATTCTTCCTGATTGAGTTTTGGAAGGTTATATTTTTCTAGGAATAGTCCTGTTTCTTGTAATAGAGCTGTTCATAGTACTTTTTTAACTATCCTTTGGATTACAGAGCGGTCTTTTGTTATTTCTCCTCTTTCATTTCTGATTTTGTTTATTTGGTTCTTCTCTCTTTGCTTCTTGGTGAGCCTCGTTAGAGGTCCATCAATCTTGTTTATCCTTTCAACGAAACAGCTATTGGTTTTGTTGATCTTTTGAATTGTTTCTTTGGTCTCCATGTTGTTTATCTCCACTGTGATCTTTACTATTACCTTTTTCTGCTTACACTGGGCTTTTCTTCTTGCTCTCTTTCTAGCTCTTTGAGTTGTAGGGTTAGGTAATTTATTACCATTGTTTCATGTTCTTTTGCAGTAGGCTTTTAGGGCTATGAACATACTCTCAAGACTGCTTTCACTGTGTCCCATAAATTTTGGATTGTTGTGTTGTCATTGTCATTTGTTGTCATGATATTTTTTATTTCTTCCTTGATCTCTTTGGTTACCCAGTCGTTGTTTAATAGCATCCTGTTTAGTCTCCATGTGTTTCATTTCTTTCTATTGTTTTTATTATAGTTGATTTCCAGTTTTATGCCACTGTGGTGTGAGAAAATGCTTGATATGATTTCTATCTTCTTTTATTTGAGGAGACTATTCTTATGAGCCAACATATGATCTATCTTAGCAAATGACCCCTGTACACTAGAGAAGAATGTACATTCTGTGGCTTTGGGGTGAAATGTTCTGAAGAGGTCAAAGGTCAATTAATTCCATCTCGTCTAGTGAGTCATTTAGGATTGATGTTTATTTACTGATTTTTTGTTTAGAGGATTTGTCCAGTGGTGACAGTGGTGTGTTAAAGTCTCCTACTATGATTGTATTGCAGTCAATCTCTCCCTTAATATCCTCCAGGAGTTTTTTTTATGTATTCAGGTGCTCCTATATTGGGTGCATATATGTTAACCAGAGTTATTTCTTCTTGTTGGATTGTTCCCTTTAGTATTATGAAATGGCCTTCTTTATTTCTTATGTCCTTCACTTTGAGATCTAATTTGTCAGATATAAGTATTGCAACCCCAGGTTTTTTTTTTCATTTCCATTTGCCTGAAATACCATCTGCCATCCCTTCACCCTCAATCTGTGTGCATCTCTTTTTCTGAGGTGGGTTTCTTGCAAACAGCAGATATATGGATTATATTTCCTTATCCAATCGGTTACCCTATGTCTTTTGATTGGAGCATTTAATCCGTTTACATTTAAAGTTATTATTGTTAAGTACTTATCTGTCACCATTTTTAGCCTTTAGCCCCGAGGTCCTTCTTTGCTTCCTATTTCTTTTTATTACAGCAGACCCTTTAACATTTCTTGCATTGCTGGTTTGGTGGTAATATATTCCCTTAATCCTTTTTTGTCTGTGAAGCTTTGATTTCACCTTTAATTTTGATTGAGAGTCTTGCAGGGTACAGTGTTCTTAGATTCAGACCCTTCCTTTACATGACTTTGTATATTTCATTCCATTCCCTTCTGGCCTGATGAGTCTCTGTTGAGAAATCAGTAGCTAGTCTTATGGGAGTTCCTTTGTAGGTAACTTTTGGTTTCTCTCTGGCTACTTTTAGGATTCTTACTTTGTCATTGGTGTTGCCCATTTAATTACAATGTGCCTTGGTGTCGGTTTGTTCAGGTTCATTTTGCTTGGGACTCTGTGAGCTTCTCAGATTGGTGTGGGTTTTTTCTTTCCTCTATTGGGAAAATTTTCTGTCATTATTTCTTCAAACAGGTTCTCTAATCCTTGCTCAGTTTCCACTATTTCTGGAACCCCAATTGTGCGGATGTTGTTTTGTTTCATGTTACCCCAAAGTTCCCTTAGGCTCTCCTCTTGCTTTTTAATTTTTTTTCTAGAAGCTGCTGTACTTGGGTATTTTTTCCTACTGTGTCTTCTAGCTCACTGATGCAGTCCAGTGGTTCTTCTAGTCTACTTTTGATGCTTTCTATTGAGTTCTTTATAGCACTGATGTCATTTTTAATTTCTCCTTAATTATTCTGTAATTCTTCTACATTCTTCAGCATTTCTTCTTGCTTTTTATGAATTTCTTCTTGTTTCTTCATTTCCTCTTGGATCTTACACACATTGTCAATTTTGTATTCCATTCTTTTCATCCACCTTATGATCATTTCTCTAAACTCTTTCTCTGGCAGGCTTATTTCTGTTTCTATTTCGTTTACTTCCTTTTCGGGTGAAACCTGCCTTTCTGTCTTATGTGGGCTGTTTCTTTTTATTCCCATGGTCTTTCTTCTCCGGGTGTCTGGTTATGTAGTTCTCTCTCTCTCCTACGTTGATGAAAGGCATAAACTACAACACGACCAGGTACAGCACACAACGCACTGAGTAGAAATGTATTCAGGATGTTAATAATCACAAATAAGGTGACCACCAAGGATAGACAAACTAGGGGTAAGTAGAAAAACAAGAAGTGGAAAATGAGGGGAAAAAAGAGAAAGAAATGCAAAAACAAATTGAGAGAGGTAGGAAAAAAACAAATAAATGAATAAAATAATAAAATAAAATAAAATAATAAAAGGAGAAGAAGAAGAAAAGAGAAAGAGAAAACAAGTCAGAGAGAAAAGAAAGAGGAAAGAGAGAAAGGGGGAACAAAATATAGATGTCAGGAGAAAATACCAATAGAACAGTCACTAATCCCAACTATGGCAGCAACCAGTACCTGGATATTAATACAAACTACAAATAACAACTGGTATGGAGGGAAGCGAGGGAAAACACAGGTAAAAAAAAAAAAAAAAAAAACAAAGCAAACACAAAGTAAAATAACACAAGTAGAATAAGCTAAAACAATATCATCACAAAAGTACAAAAATTCAATATAATCACCGTTCAGGCAAACAGCAACAAAAGGACATAGGGAAAAACATATTTTTGGATAGTGAGGTCAAGAAGAGAGAGGTTTGCATGGACTTAGAGTAGGGGATTTGAATTTAGATATATAAGTGGGGTGTAATTTTAACCAGGTAAAGAGAAAGAATAGGGAGAATCTAAAGTTGGAAAAGGGAAAGAGAAAACAAGACAAAAAAATGGGGAACGTTAGGAGGAAAGTGTTGGCATAAAGGTAGAGTTGAGATAGAGTAAAATTATGCTAAAAGAAAGATGAAAATAGAATGTAGAACTCAAATCCCGAAATAAAATAAAGGGAAAACAAAATGACACTTGTTTTTTTTCCAAAAAGGTAAAATAGTAGTAGTAATAATACTAGTTGAAAACAAAATGTAATAATTAAAAATGTTAAATCGAGGGGAGAATCCAAGATGGCGGCATAGGTAAACACCTACAGTGCTGCCTCGCACAACAATTTCAAAACTACAACTAAAAGACAGAATGGACATCATCCGGAACCACAGGAATGCTGGCTGAGTGTAAGTTCTACAGCTAGAAGGAAAGAAAGGGGCTCACAGAAACCAAGAGGAGCTGCAAAAAGCTGAGGTAATGAGACGGGAGCACTGAGAGAGTGAGTGCCGAAGTACCTGGCTGCCTTTCTTTGGCGGGAGGTAAACAGAGACTCCCAATGGCATCGAACCGCTTATCTTAGGACACTAAACCCCAGATCCAGCCAAAACTCATATGGGGGGAGTTTGGACTGTGAAAAGGGAGAGGTGCAGGGAAATTTAGGGGAGTCGCAAAAGCTAAGAGGACTGGTGGCAAGCACAGCACTGCTCAGAGGACAGATTGCTCATTGTGCCTCTGGCTTTCGCAAGTGGGCGGGAGACAGACCCTCCCAACTGTGCCACTTTTGACTCCACTAAGCTGCTGTTTCGGGCGATACCCTGGAGACCTAGACTCCTGTGGTCCTGGTGAGCAGGGGAGGTGGAAAGGCAGAGGTTTAGAGGCACTGCAGGTGCGCGTGCACAAGGATCGCTCCAGCAATTACCCAGTCACGTGAGACTCAGGGGCGGTGGAGGGCAGGGCCGCCTGGAAGGCAAGGTGGTCCCTTAAGCCCTGAGACTCCACCCATCCCAAGCTCAACAGAGGCCTCTGTGGTTTTGCAAATCTGGTAACATAAGGCTGAATTCAACACAGGAGTTTGCCTGGCATAGTAAAAATGCAGAGACAAGGGAAGGGATCACAAACAAAAGAAATGGAGGAAAAAAAACGACTGGATAGAGAGTTCAAAACTATGCTTATAAGGTTTTTCAAGAAGATGCTAGAAAAGTTGGGTAAATTCATCAAGTCCCAAGAGGAGATGAAAAGGACCAACTAGAGATGCAAAAAATCCAACTAGAGATGATGGCTAAATTTAGCGAGTCCCATGAGGACATGAAAAAGGACCAACTAGAGACACTGTCTGAAATAAAACATATTATACAGAGTCCTAACAGCAGATTAGAGGAAGGCAAGAATCAAGTCAAAAATTTGAAATATAAAGAAGCAGAAAACACTCAACTGGAAAAGCAAGAAGAGAAAAGAATCCAAAAATATGAAGATAATGTAAGGAGCCTCTGGGACAGCTTCAAGCGTACCAACATCAGAATTGTGGGCGTGTCAGAAGAGAGAGAGCAAGATACTGAAAACCTATTTAAAGAAATAATGACTGAAAACTTCCCACATCTGGTAAAAGAAATAGACTTACAAGTCCAGGAAGCACACAGAACCCCAAATAAAAGGAATCCAAAGAGGACCACACCAAGACACATCATAATTAAAATACCAAGAGCAAAAGACAAAGAGAGAATATTAAAAGCAGCAAGAGAAAAACAGTCCATTATCTACAAGGGAGCACCCATATGACTGTCAGCTGATTTCTCAACAGAAACGATGCAGGCCAGATGGGAGTGGCAAGAAATATTCAACGTGATGAATAGCAAGAACCTACAACCAAGAATAATCTATCCAGCAAAGCTGTCATTCAGAATTGAAGGGCAGATAAAGAGCTTCACAGATAAGAAAAGGCTAAAGGAGTTCATCAACTCCAAACCAGTATTATAGAAATACTGAAGGTACTCTTTTAGAGGAGGAAGAAGAAAAAGGTAAAAGCCAAAAAATTATGTACAACATATACATATCTATGAACAAGTGAATCTACAAATTAAGTGAATTAAAAATTTGATCAACAGAATAAACTGGTGAATATAATAGAATCAGGAGTACAGAAAGGGAGTGGACTGATAATTCTCAGGGGAAAAGGGATGAGGGGTATATAGGGAGAGACTGGACAAAAATTATACACCTTTGGATGAGGTCAATGGGACGGAAGTAAGGGCAGAGGGAAGGGTGGGTGCTGGATGGAGGGGTTCTATGGAGGGGAAAAAAGAGAAACAAATGTAACAGTCTGAATAATAACGATTTAATTTTTTAAAAAACGTAAAATCAATTGAGGAGGAATGAAAAAATAGTTTTTAATTAAAATATTCAAAAATGAAAATATAAATAAAATAAAATTAAAAAGTTAAAAAAAACGAAAAAAATAAGAAAAAAATAGAATAGTCATTCACTTCTACTATTGTTCTGCTTGGCACTCCTGTTTTCCAGTAGGGAGGGTATTGCAATTATCTCTGTTCCACTGCTGAGGTCTTAATCTCTTTATTCTTTTGTGGTTATGGGAAAGTCAATTAGTGGGTCTTCCACCGGGTGGCAGTGTTTTGGAATTGACCTCTGAGACTAAGCATAGCCCCTCTCTAGGCTGTGCTCATATCCTGCTACTCTGTGGTTCTCAAAACCGGTTTGTGGGGATTTTGCAGCCGGGACACTGTAATAACACCCAGGCTATCCCTCTACCTCAGATCAAAATGAGTTGTTTTCTAGAGCTCCCCTCTGTCAACACCTCCGAGCATTTGCCTCCACACTTAGGGATCCTGCCCTCCCCTACCTCCGTGGACCTCTCCAGAGGCAGCTTTCCCGCAGCCAGGTTTCCACAGTGTGCACATCTCTATTCTGCAGGACAGGAGACCTCACCGTATCCCAGGCAAAATCTGACCTTTCCGTGTACCGTGTGGATCTCCTCTGAATTTGCCAGGTGTCTGCCCCAATTGGAAGCAGTGTTCTGGGTCCCCTGGCTTGCTGTTTGGTGAGTGCTTCAGCTGCAGCTTTCAGACCGCTACAGACATACACCTCCCTCTGCAAGATAGTGCGGTCTCCGAGTTCGTGATGGTGGCTCCAGGCAGACAAAAACCCTGTGGCAGTGGGACTGCCTGGCCAGGAGAGCCCCGTCCAGCAGTACCCCACCTTCACCTGGAGGATAGCTGACTCTTAACTTCTCAACAAACACTCCCAGTGCGACTCTCGGCTGCTCTCTCTCCCTCTGCCCAGCGACAAATCTCCAAACGCGTATGTCTACTCTACCACCATTTTCCTCTCACTGTCAAAATTCTTTAATTCGGGGGAGAATCCAAGATGGCGGAATAGGTAAACACCTACACTGCTGCCTCGCACAACAATTTCAAAACTACAACTAAAAGACAGAACGGACATCATTCAGAGCCACAGGAAAGCTGGCTGAGTGGAAGTTCTATAGCTAGATGGAAGGAGAGGGGCTCACGAAGACCCAGAGGAGCTGCAAAAAGCTGAGGTATGGAGACGCACTTGTGGAGAGACCGGGTGCCATAGTAACTGGCTGGCTTTCTCTGGCAGGAGGGAAATGGAGACTCTCAAAGGCATTGAACCCCTAACTTACCACACTAAACCCCAGATCCAGACGAAACTCATACAGGGTGAGTTTAGACTGTGAAAAGGGAGAGGTGCACGGAAATTTAGGGAAGTCTCAAAAGATCAGAGGACTGTTGGTGCGCATGGCACTGTGCAGAGGACAGACTGCTGATTCTGCCGCTGGCTTTCGCGACTGGGCGGGAGACAGACCCTCCCAAGTGTGCCACTTCTGACTCCACTAAGCCTCTGTTTCGGGTGAAGCCCTGGGGACTTAGACTCCTGTGGTACTGTAGCGCAGGGAAGCCGGAAAGGCAGTAGTCTAGAGGCAATGAGGGCGCGCGTGCACAAGGACTGCTCCAGCCATTACCTAGTCATGTGGAACTCAGGGGCAGTGGAGGGTGGGGCCGACTGAAAGTCAAGGCGGTCCCTTAAGCCCTGAGACTCCACCCATCACAAGCTCAACAGAGGCTTCTTCGGTTTTGCAAGTCCGGTATCATGAGGCTGAATCCAACACAGAAATTCTCCCGGCATAGTGAAAATGTCGAGATAAGGGAAGGGATCATAAACAAAAGAAATGGAGGAAAAAAAATGACTGGATATAGAGTTCAAAACCACGATTAAAGGTTTTTCAAGAATATGCTAGAAAAGTTGGATAAAATTACTGAGAGCATAGAGGAGATTAAAAAGGACCAACTAGAGACACTGACTGAAATAAAAAAATATTATACAGAGTCCTAACAGCAGACTAGAGGAAGGCATGAATCAAGTCAAGAAACTGAAATATAAAGAAGCAGAAAACATTCACCTGGAAAAGTAAGAACAGAAAAGAATCCAAAAATGTAAAGATAGTGTAAGGAGCCTCTGGGACAGCTTCAAGCGTACCAACATCAGAATTGTGGGGGTGCCAGAAGAAGAGAGAGAGCAAGATACTGAAAACCTATTTAAGGAAATAATTACTGAAAACTTTCCACATCTGGTAAAAGAAATAGACTTACAAGTCCAGGAAGCACACAGAACCCCAAATAAAAGGAATCCAAAGAGGACCACACCAAGACACATCATAATTAAAATACCAAGAGCAAAAGACAAAGAGAGAATATTAAAAGCAGCAAGAGAAAAACAGTTCATTACCTACAAGGAGCTCCCATACGACTGTCAGCTCATTTCTCAACAGAAACAATGCAGGCCAGATGGGAGTGGCAAGAAATATTCAACATGGTGAATAGCAAGAACCTACAACCAAGAATAATCTATCTAGCAAAGCTATCATTCAGAATTGAAGGGAAGATAAAGAGCTTCACAGATAAGAGAAAGCTAAAGGAGTTCATCAAATCTAACCAATTATTATATGAAATTCTGAAAGATACTCTTTTAGAAGAGGAAGAAGAAAAAGGTAAAAGCCAAACAATTTTGTACAACAAATACATATCAACAAGTGAATCTAAAAATTAAGTGAATTAAAAATTTGATCAACAGAATAAACTGGTGAATATAATAGAATCAGGAGTACAGAAAAGGAGTGGACTGATAATTCTCAGGGGAAAAGGGGTGAGGGGTATACAGGGAGAGACTGGACAAAAATTATACACCTTTGGATGAGGTCAATGGGAGGGAGGTGGGGGCGGAGGGAGAGGTGGGAGCTGGGTAGAGTGGTGCTATGGAGGGGAAAAAAGAGAAACAAATGTAATAATCTGAATAATAAAGATTTAATTTAAAAAAATTTTTAATTCACTCATTTGCTGATTGACACGAGCTGTTTCCAAATCTTAGTTATTGTAAATTGTTCTGCTCCTGTGATATATGAACATAGGGGTACATATATCCTTTCTGATGGTGTTTTCTGAGTTCTACGGATACATTCCGAGAAATAGGAATCCTGGGTCAAATGGGAGTTCCATTTTTAGTTTTTTGAGGAAACTCCATACTCTTCCAGAGTTGTTTGCACAAGTTTGCATTCCCACCAACAGTGAATGAGGGTTCCTTTTATTTTGCTTCCTTGCCAACACTTGTCATTTATTGATTTGTTGATGATTACCATTCTGACAGGTGTGAGATGTTACCACATTGTCATTTTGATTTGCACCTCTTGGGTAATTGGTGACTTTGGGCATGTTTTCATCTGTCTTGGCCTTTTTTCTGTCTTTTTTTGAAAAGATTCTATTTACATCCATTATCCATTTTTTTGGATCATGTATCTTCCTTTTATTAAGTTGTATATGTTGCTTGTAGATGTTTATGTCTTCCTCTATCCCTTAATTTAGTGTCCTGTAGTTTTCCATATATAGGTATTTTACCTCCTTAGTTAATTTTATTATCAGGTATCTTAATTTTTTTGGTGCGATGGTAAAAGGGATTGCTTTTTTAGTCTCTCTTTCTGTAAGTTCACTATTGGTGTATAGAAATTTCATAGATTTCTTGGCATTAATTTTGTGTCTTGCTTCATTGCCAAATTCATTTATTAACTCTATCAGTTTTTGATGGAGTTTTTCATTTTTTTTTTATGTACAATATCGTGTCATCTGCAAATAACAGCTTTACTTCTTCTTTTTCAATTTGGATGCTTTTATTTCTTCTTCTTGTCTAATTGCAATGGTGAATACTTTCAATACTATGTCGAACAGGAGTGGTGAGAGTGCGCATACCTGTCTTGTTCCTGTTCTTAGGGGAAATGGTTTTAGTTTTTGCACATTGAGTATGATGTTAGCTGTGGGTTTATCATATATGCCTTCTATTATGGTGAGGTATGATCCTTCTCTTCCCACCTTGCTGAGAGTTTTTATCAAAGAAATGTTGTTGGATTTTGTCAAATACTTTTTCTGCATCAATTGATAGGACTGTGATTTTTATTTCTCAATTTGTTTATGTGATGTATCACATTTATTGATTTGAAGATATTGTACCATCCTTGCATTTCTGAGATAAATCTTATTTGGTCATGGTGTATGATCTTTCTGTTGTACTGCTGGATCCGTTTTGCTAGCACTTTGTTGAGGATTTTGGCATCTATGTTCATGAGGGATGTTGGCCAGTAATTATCTTACATTGGGTTGTATTTTTCTGGTTTTGGTATTAGGGTGATGCTGGATTCATAGAAGGAGCTTGGAAGTTTTCTTTTCTCTTGAATTTTCTGGAATAGTCTGAGGAGTTTCAGCTTTATTTATTCCTTGAATGTTTGATAAAACTTCCCTGTGAAACCATGTGGCCCCGGGTTTTTGCTTGCTGGAAGATTTTTAATGACTGCTTCAATTTGTTCCATAGTTATTGGCCTATTGTGATGTTTAGATTCTTCCTGATTGAGTTTTGAAAGGTTATATTTCCCTACGAATATGTGCATTTCCTCCAGGTTCCGTTGTTGGAATGAATTGTTCATAGTATTTTCTATCAAACCTTTGGTGAGATCTTATGTTATTTCACCTCTTTCATTTCTGATTTCTTTTATTTTAATCCTCTCTCTCTGCTTGTTGGTGAGCCTGACCAAGGTTCATCAATCTTGTCTATCCTGTCAAAGGACCAGTTCTTGGTTTCATTGATCTTTTGTATTGTTTCTTTGTTCTCTATGTTCTTTATCTCCATTCTCATCTTTATTATTTCCTTCCTTCTCCTTCCACTGGTCCTTTCTTGTTGCTCTCTTCCTAGCTCTTTGAGTTATAACGTTAGGTAATTTATTACCATTGTTTCTTTTTCTTTCTTTCTTTCTTTCTTTCTTTCTTTCTTTCTTTCTTTCTTT
>JAAGEH010000031.1:12216788-12355162 GCA_011751065.1 Lasiurus cinereus
TTCTTCTTCTTCTTCTTCTTCTTCTTCTTCTTCTTCTTCTTCTTCTTTAGTCTCTGTTACTTATTTCTGTTCTAATCTTTATTATTTCTTTCTTTCTACTCACTTTGAAATGTTCTTGTTTTTCTCTTTCTAATTCTTTTCTTTTTTTAACATTTAATGTTGAAGTTATTACAGTGGCCCTTGTTTCCCCTCCATTGTCCCCCTCCACCAGTTCCCACCCTGCCCCAAGACTTCACCATCCTATTGTCTGTGTTCATAGGTAATACATATATGCATATAAGGTCTTTTTTAAATTAAATCTTTATTATTCAGATTACATTTGTTTTTCTTTTATCCCATCCATAACACCCCTCCACCCAGCTCCGACCCTTCCCTCCCTCCCGTTGACCTCATCCATAGGTGTATGATTTTTGTCCAGTCTCTCCCTGTATACCCCTCACCCCTTTCCCCCTGAGAATTATCAGTCCACTCCCTTTCAATGCTCCTGATTCTAGTATATTCACCAGTTTATTCTGTTGATCAAATTTTTAATTCACTTAATTTTTAGATTCACTTGTTGATAGTTACGTATTTGTTATTCATAATTTTTTTACTTTAATCTTTTTCTTCTTCCTCTTCTTAAAGAGTACCTTTCAGCATTTCATATAATACTGGTTTGGAGTTGATGAACTCCTTTAGCTTTTTCTTATCTGTGAAGCTCTTTATCTGCCCTTCAATTCTGAACGATAGCTTTGCTGGATAGATTATTCTTGGTTGTAGGTTCTTGCTATTCATCACATTGAATATTTCTTGCCACTCCCGCCTGGCCTGCATCATTTCTATTGAGAAATCAGCTGACAGTCGTATGGGTGCTCCCTTGTAGGTAATGAACTGTTTTTCTCTTGCAGCTTTTAATATTCTCTCTTTGTCTTTTGCTCTTGGTATTTGAATTATGATGTGTCTTGGTGTGGTTCTCTTTGGATTCCTTTTATATGGGGTTCTGTGTGCTTCCTGGACGTGTAAGTCTATTTCTTTCACCAGATGTGGGAAGTTTTCAGTCATTATTTCTTTAAATAGATTTTCAGTATCTTGCTCTCTCTCTTCTGGCACTCCCACAATTCTGATGTTGGTACGTTTGAAGCTGTCCCAGAGTCTCCTTACATTATCTTCACATTTTTGGATTCTTTTCTCTTCTTGCTTTTCCAGTTGAGTGTTTTTTGCTTCTTTATATTTCAACTTTTTGACTTGATTCTTCCCTTTCTCTAGTCTGCTGTTAGGACTCTGTATAATATTTTTATTTCAGTCAGTGAATGTTTAATTTTTAGTTGGTCCTTTTTCATCTTTAGTTGGACCTTTACCATCTCTAGTTGGCTCTTTTGCATCTCTAGTTGGTCCTTTTTCATCTCCTCTTGGGACTTGATAAATTTATCCATCTTTTCTAGCATATTCTTGAAAACCCTTATAAGCGTGGTTTTGAACTCTATATCCAGTCGTTTTTTCCCCTCCATTTCTTTTGTTTGTGATCCCTTCCCTTGTCTCGGCATTTTCACTATGTTCGGGAAACTTCTGTATTGAATTCAGCCTTATAATGCCAGACATGCAAAGCCGAAGAAGCCTCTGTTGAGCTTGGGAGGGGTGGAGTCTCAGGGCTTAAGGGACCGCCTTGCCTTCCAGTCGGCCCTGCCTCCACGGACCCTGAGTCTCACGTGACTGGGTAATCCCTGGAAAGGTCCTTGTGCCGATGAGCCCGTAGTGCTTCTAGACCACTGCCTTTCCAGCTCCCCTGCGCACCAGGACCACACGAGTCTAGGTCCCCAGGGTTTCACCCGAAACAGGGGCTTAGTGGAGTCAGAAGTGGCACAGTTGGGAGGGTCTGTCTCCTGCCCACTCACAAAAGCCAGCGCCACAATCAGCAGTCTGTGCTTCGTGCAGTGCCGTGCGCACCGCCACCAGCCCTCTGATCTTTTGCGACTCCCCTAAATTTCCATGCACTTCTCTCTTTTCACAGTTCAAACTCCCCCCGTATGAGTTTCGGCTGGATCTGGGGTTTAGTGTCGTAAGAGAAGGGGTTCAATGCTGTTGGGAGTCTCCGTTTCCCTCCCGCCAGAGAAAGCCAGCCAGTTACTCTGGCACCCGCTCTCTCCGCATGCGCGTCTCCGTACCTCAGCTTTTTACAGCTCCTCTGGGTCTCCGTGAGCCCCTCTCTTTCCTTCTAGCTGTAGAACTTCCACTCAGCCAGCTTTCCTGTGGTTCTGGATGATGTCTGTTCTGTCTTTTAGTTGTAGTTTTGAAATTCTGCATATAAGATCTTTGTTTAAGCTCTTCCAGCCCCCTACCCCCTTTCCTCTGAGAATCATCAGTCTGTTCCATTTCCTTGGTTATAATTCTATTCTGTTTACCAGTTTATTCTGTTCATTAGATTTCTTATTCATTTATTTTGATTTTTACATTCAATTGTTGATAGGTATGTATTTGTTGTCATTTCATTTTTCATATCTTTTATCTTTTTCTTCTTCCTCCTCTTCTTAATGATTACCCTTCAACATTTCATATAATAGTAGTTTGCTGGTAATGAACTCCTTTACCTTTTCCTGGTCTTTGAAGCTCTTTATCTGACCTTGAATTCTACATGAGAGCTTTGTAATCTTGGTTGTAGGTCCTTGCTATTCATCAATTTGAATATTACTTGCCACTTTCTTCTGGCTTGCATAGTTTCTGTTGAGAAATCAGCTGATAGTCATATGGGCACTCTCTTGTAGCTAGTGAACTATTTTTCTCTTGCTGCTTTTAAGATTCTTTCTTTATCTTTAATCCTTGACCCTTTAATTATGATGTCTTGGTGTGAGTCTCTTTAGGTTCCTCTTGTTTGGGACTCTGTGCTTCTCAGACTTGTAAGTCTATTTCTATCGCCAGGTAGGGAGTTTTCTGACATTATTTCTTCAAGTAGGTTTTCAATATTTTGCTTTCTCTCTCTTCTTCTGTCACACTCATAATGTGAATATTAGTACACTTGAAGTTGTCCCAGAGACTCCTTATACTGTCTTCATACATTTGGATTCTTTTTTTATTTTTGCTTTTCTGGATGGGTGTTTTTTGCTTCCCCATATTTCAAATTGTTGATTTGAATCTCGGAATCCTCTACTCTACTGTTGAATCCCTGTAAATTATTCTCTATTTCAGTCAATGTATGCTTAATTTCTGACTTGTCCTTTTCCATTTTGTGGCATTCTCACTAAGATCTTTGAAAGTCTCACTAAGTCCCTTGGAGGTTTCTAGAACAGTGGTCACCAACCTTTCGGACCTCCTGGACCACCAGTGGTCTATAAACCACCAGTTGGCAACTGCTACTCCAAAGGTTTTCTTAAACCAGTGGTTGCCAACGTTTCGGACCTCATGGACCACCAATGGTCCACAGACCACTGGTTAGCAACTTCTGTTCTAGAAGATTCTTGAGTAACCTTATAACTGTGGTTTTGAACTCTATATCTAGTAGTTTACTTTATTCCATTTCTTTCATTTGTGAATTTTTTTTGTCTCTACATTTTGACTGCTTTTCTGTGTTTGTTTCTATATATTGGCTAGAGATGCTATGTGTCTGTGAACTGATAGAGTTACCTTGTGTAGTAGGGTCCTATAGGGCTCAGTGGCTCAGCATCCCCAGTCACCTGAACTGGGGACTCCACTTTGTGGAGTGTGAGAATAGTCTTATTGTAGTTGAGTCTTGACTGCTGTTGGTGTCACTGAGAGTAATTGACCTCCAGGCCAATTGGCTGTGAGGACCAGCCTTTCCCCTCCCTTCCCCTGTCACATAGGAAGCTCTATTTTGAATAATAGCCTTGTTGGATATATTTATTTTTGTTTCAGATCTCTACTTGTCATTACATTGAAAACTTTGTGCTATTCCATTCTGGCCTGTTTCTGATAAAAAATCAACTGACAGCCTTATGGGACCTTCTCTGTAGGTAGTAAATTGCTTTTCTCTTGCTGCCTTTAAGATTCTCTGTTTTTAATTTTTGGCCTTTTAAGTATGATCTCTTTGGGTGTGGGCTTGTATGTATTCTTCTTGTCTGGGATTCTCTGTGTCTCCTGTACTTCCGTGATTTTTTCCTTCACCAGGTTAGGGAAGTTTTCTGCCATTATTTCTTCAAACATATTCTCTAGCCCTTTCTCAGTTTCTTCTCCTTCTGGCACACCTATTATGTAAATATTTTTACATTTCATGTTGTCCCACAGTTCCTTGAAGCGGTCCTCCTGTTTTTTAACTTTTTTTGTTTTTGGTTCTCAAGAGATTTGTTCTTCCTTGTCTTCTCATTCATATATATGATCCTTGGCTTCCTCTAATCTTCTTTGTATTTCTTCCACTGTGTTCTTTATTAGAGCTATGTTATTCTTCACAGTTACTATATCTTTTCTCATGTTATTTAGCATCTTTGCCAACTTCTGTTTGGTTCAGGGAGCTTGTTGGTGTAGCATCCTTATTGTCAACTCTGTGTCTGAAAAATTTCCTATCTCCATTTCATTTACCTCTTCTTCTGGAGAATTCTCTTTTATTTTCATTTGGGGGTTGTTTTTTTTTGTCTCCCCATTTTAGCTGCCTGTTTGTTTGTGACTATGTATTAGGTAGATCTGTTATCCGTCCAAATTTCTAGTGCAGGATAGTGTCAAACGATGTTTCTGACTAATTAGGTCATGCAAATACTCAAAGCCTTCAAAAATCTGTTTCTGCCTGTGGACCGATTGGATTCAGTGTTGACTAGCCTCAGGTAATTGTTCACTGGTGGGGAGAAATGTTTTTCATAAGGATGGGTCAATTTCCTCTGCTTTGAAGCTAATTGTTATTCTCAGTCTAGCAATGGATCTCAGAAACTCCATAGGGTGGGGCAACTGTCTTTAACCCAGGCAAAAACCACCTGGATAGCAGAAGTCTACCTCAGAAAGATTTCTACCTCAGTGTAAGGGAGTGACTTAGCAAAGGAAACTGGGCTGTCTGCCTTCTGAGCTCTAATCCCAGAATCACCAACCCTGTCTTCTGTTCATGCAGCTCCAGTCCACTCTGCCATCCCTCTTCTGGAGCTCAAGGTAGGTGCCTGCACACAAATTTTTTTGCATTACCCCTTTAAGTGGGTACCTATATTTCCAGCTGTCTCTCCCTGGCAGACAGCAACCCTGCTGCTTTTCACAGCCAGATGTTATGTAGACACCTTTCTCAGTTCTGGTGCTCTCTACTGGGGGGAGGGTCAAGCTTTGATTTTAGACACCAGATTTCTCAGAGGAAAGCCCTCACAGCTGAGATATCTCTTCAGAACTTCAGCTGCTGTCTATGATAGCCTGGTCAGCTCTTTTGCGTTTCCCCCTTCCTACCAGTCTCTATGCAGTCTCCACTTTTGGTCTTTGATTATCAGGATTATCTCTAGCTAGTCTTCAGTTGATTATTCAGGATTTTTTTTTTTTTTGTATTTTAGTTGTAACTCCTGTTTGGTCCTGGGAGCTTGTCTGTGTAGCATCCACTTACACTGCCACCATTTTAAATCTCTTCTTCCCTGTTTTGAACTTTCAAGAGAGAGGTAGAGTTTCACAGATTTTGTGACTTCAGCACAGTGCTAAGGCCTCTGGGAAATGGGACATCACTAGGTGATCTGTTGATGCTCTTCCTTACATTTCTGTGGCCAGTGGACATCCATGTGACTTGGAAAATAAACTGGAAGTAAAATCAAGTTTACAATATAATCACAAAAAGGAATTTCTCTGACTCTGCCTTGAAGTATTTGCCTCCCCCCAAATCCTTTCACTGCCCAACATTTTCTGTGACTCTCTGTGATGTTTTTCAAATGGGTTTATTAAAAGAATTCTTTCACCTTCCCAGTGGTTTCCACTATTTCCTACTTTCCTTCACTAGCTCCCTGGGATGATAATCTGCTTCCAGGGCTTTTGATGGTTATAACAAAGGCATTTATGCATTGAGGTGGCTGTTGTCGCCATTGCTGCTGTCTCTAAGCTGCCTCCCACCCAACTGAAACTATTAAGGCCAATGTTTTTGATGTACCCTGTGTACTCAATGCTCCACAGAGATTTTAGTGAAACATTCTTTTAAATTGGTACTCTTACAAAACCCTCTCTTCTTCAGACTCAGGTCTGAATCCTGAGAGCATGATCAGAATATAACCAGTGTAGTGGCCTCTGGTTATTGTTGTTGTTATTATTATTGTTTTATTGTTGTTGCTATAGTTTGGTTTTGGTCTTCCCAGTAAGCTTTTTCATTCTTTTCATATGGTTAAGACTCTATTACTAGCCTCAAGAATAAATATGTGCACTAGACCTGGCCAATCACAAAACATCCATTCTCTTAGAAACAGTGATTAGACCAAGTTAGGAACACATGACCACAAAAGGCCAATTATAATTGTTCCCTAGAATAGATCCTTGAACTCTGGGAGATAGAAGCTCTGTTTGCTAAGGTGCAGCTGCTGGTAGCTGCATTTCCTTCAATATGGAGAAGATCAGTCTATAACAGGGGAGGATGAAACAACTGGGAAAAACGAAGCAGAGGCAAGCAGAAATGAGATACAGATACGATGAGTTCTGACCATGCTTACTCTCCAGCCCTGGTTCCTTTAAGCATCCTACTCTCCTCCCTAGCCTTTTGAACCAATATAACCTCTTTTCTGGTTCAGGTGAGTTGAGTTAGGTTTCTCTTATTTCTTATTTTAAAATGTTCTGATTAATTACAACCTGGGAGTTATATTCAAAATTGTCCCTCTCCTTCCAACACGAAGTCTAGCAAAAGCCTACATTTTCAGTCTTTCTTCCATTAGGTTAAAATATTTCCTAGAGACTCTTTGGTCTTATAAAGATATAGTTCCCTGGAAGACTCATCTCTTAGACCCTCCAGAAATACACAAGATATATATGAAACCAATTTAGGCTGTCAAGTTGGGTCTCATCCACATAACCATTCATTCACTTAACAAATATTGAGCTCTTACTATGTACTAGACACTATTTTAAGAGCTGAGAATATAGAAGTGAATTAAACAGACATTTTCTTGGTACTTTCAGACTAGCCACAGAGATGCAGATTATAGCATAGGAAATATAATTAATAATATTGAGATAAATATATATGGGACTAGGTAGGTACTTGAAGCAGCAGGGGGACCACTCTATAAAGTACATTATTTTGTAACCACTTTGCTATACATCTGAAGCTAATACAGAATAATATTGAATGTAAACTTTAATTGAAAAATAAAAACATTAATGAAAAATAGTAAATCATTTCAACATTTTATAAAAGGATATAGATGTTAGCACAACTGTTTATAGTGCATAAAGTCCACATTTAGACCAAATATCAAGCTATGTATGGTTCTTAATTCTCACAATTTATTTATTTATTCATTCACTCATTCACACACACACACACACACACACACACACACACACACAACAAACAAACAAACAAAAACAACCCAGACATTTCTCCCGCCATGAAGCTTGAATTTTGATGAGAAATAGATAACAATTGATCATTTATAATATAATCTCATCAGTATTGTGAAGGAAATAGAGCAAGTTAATAAGATAGAAAATCTGGTACAGTGCTTTTTTAGGTAGTATGGACTGAGAGGCTCTCCGAGGACTGAACAGTCCTAAATAAAGTGAGTACATGAGTTATGTGAATACTTGGGAGAAAAGTATTTAGGCTAGGGGGACAGAAAGTGCAAAATCTTGGAGTTGCTTGACATGTTCAAAAGGCATGCCAGTAGTGTGACGTGAGTTAAAGGAAGAAATTAGGCCAGAGAGGCAGCCAAACTATAGAAGGTCTTGGAGTAAGACCTTTGTATTTTTTCCTAATTGTGATGGGATGCCATTAGAGTGCCTTGATCTAGAAGTTAACAGTGTCAGATTGACCTTTTACAAGCATCCCTCTGGCTGTAGTATAGATAATGGAATGTAGGGGGTAAGAGTAGTAGCATGGAAAACAGACAGGAGACTATGGAATTAGTGCAAGTGAGAGATGATGGTGGTGTCAACTAGGGTGCAGCAGTGGACAGTGAAAAGTAGATGAATTCAGAATATATTTTAAAGACAGTTAAAACTAATAGAATTTACTGATGGATGGGATGTGGAGTGTGAGAGAGGGTCAAGGATGACTCCAAGTGTTTTAGTCTTAGTAACTAGGTGAATTAGGATAGCATTTATTGAGATGAGGAAAAATGGAAGACGTGAAATTTTAGTGATTGGAAAAATCATGACTTTAGTGTGGGTTTGGTTATATCTAAGATGCCTATTAGATATGCAAATGGAGATGTGAAGTGTGGAGAAAGGAAATATATGTCAAAAAAAGGAGAACAAAGTGTTTGGATAGAAAAGGGGGGTTCTTGAGAAGCAAAGATCCACACCCATGCAGAGGACATCACACGGCCAATATTGAAGGATAGTAAATATATTTATTTTCTCTTTTCCCATTATTTTACCAACGAGGGCTTGGCAAAAATCCAAGCTATGTTAATAGAATTTGTTACTGTACATCAAGGTGGGTAAAGAGACAGTGACTATTTTATTTTTATTTATTTATTTATTTTTAATTTTTAATTAATTTTTTATACATATCTCCCCATTGCCCCCCTCCCTCCCAGGAATACCCCAATCCCCCAGTGTCTATGTACATTGGTTATGCTTATATGCATGCATACAAGTCCTTTGATTGATCTCTTATCTACCTCACCTAACTTTAATCTTCCTGCTGTAATTTCACAGTCTGTTTGAAGCTTTACTGTCTCTGTATCTATCCTTTTGTTCATCAGTTTATAATGTTCTTTATTATCCCCCAATGAGTGCGATCATGTGATGCTTCTCCTTCATTGACTGGCTTATTTCACTAAGCATAAGGCTCTCCAGTTCCAACCAGGTTGCTGCAAATGGTAAGAATTCGTTCTTTTTAATGGCAGCATAGAATTCCATTGTGTAGATGTACCACAGTTTTCTGATCCACTCATCTGCTGATGGGCACCTAGGCTGTTTCCAAATTGTAGCTATTGTAAATTGTGCTGCTATGAACATAGGGGTGCATAAATCCTTTCTGATTGGTGTTTGTAATTTCTTAGGATAAATTCCTAAGAGTGGTATTACAGGGTCAAATGGGGGATCCATTTTTAGTTTTTTGAGGAAACTCCATACTGTTCTCCACAGTGGCTGCACCAGTCTGCATTCCCACCTACAGTGCACAAAGAGTTCCTTTTTCTCCGCATCCTCGCCAACACTTGTCGTTTGTTGATTTGTTGATGATTGCTATTCTGACAGGTGTAAGATGGTATCCATTGTCGTTTTGATTTGCATCTCTCGGATGATTAATGACTTTGAACATGTTTTCATGTGTCTCTTGGCCATCCTTCTGTCGTCTTTTGAAAAGGTTCTATTTAGGTCTGTTACCCATTTTTTTATTGGATCCTTCATCTTCCTTTTATTAAGTTGTATAAGTTGGCTGTAGATTTTGGAGATTAAACCTTTATCAGTGATAGCATTTGCAAATATTTTCTCCCATGCATTGATCTTTCTTATTGTTTTGTTGATGGTTTCTTTTGCTGTGCAAAAGCTTTTTATTTTGATGTAGTCCCATTTGTTTATTTTTTCTTTAGCTTCCATTGCCTTTGGAGCAGTATCAGTGAAGAAGTTCTTTCGGCATATATATGAGATTGTGCTGCCTGTGGATTCCTCTAGTATTTTTATGGTTTCCCTTCTAATGTTTAAGTCCTGTATCCATTTTGAGTTTATTTTTGTATTTGGTGTAAGTTGGTGGTCCAGTTTTAATTTTTTGCATGTATCTGTCCAATTTTCCCAACACCATTTATTGAAGAGGCTATCTTAGCTCCACTGAATGTTCATGCCTCCTTTGTCAAATATTAATTGAGCATAGTGGTTTGGGTGGATATCTGAGTTCTCTATTCTATTCCATTGATCTATATGTCTGTTCTTGTGTCAGTACCAGGCCGTTTTGAGAACAGTTGCTTTATAGTATAGCTTGAAGTCTGGTATTGAGATCCCATCTACTTTATTCTTTTTTCTCAGAATTGCTGTAGCTATCCATGGTCTTTTGTTGCTCCAGATGAATCTATGAAGAATTCTTTGTAGGTCTGTGAAATATGTCGTTGGTATTTTAATGGGTAGTGCGTTGAATCTGTAGATTGCTTTGGGTAGTATGGACATTTTAATGATGTTGATTCTCCCAATCCGTGAGCATGGTATGCTCTTCCATCTGTTTCTATTGAGAAGTCAGGAGCTAGTCTTATGGGGGTTCCTTTGTAGGTAACTTTCTGTTTCTCTCTGGCTGCTTTTAAGATTCTTACTTTGTCGTTGGTGTTTGCCAATTTAATTATAATGTGCCTCGGTGTCAGTTTGTTGGGGTTCATTTTGCTTGGGACTCTGTGAGCTTCTTGGATTTGTGTGGGTTTTTTTCTTTTCTATATTGGGGAAATTTTCTGTCATTATTTCTTCAAACATATTCCCTAATCCTTGTTCAGTTTCCACTCTTTCTGGAACCCCAATTATGAGGATGTTATTTTGTTTCATGTTATCCCAAAGTTCCCTTAGACTCTCCTCTTGCTTTTTAACTTTTTTTTCTATAAGCTGCTGTACTTGGGTATTTTTTCCTACCATGTCTTCTAGCTCACCGATGCGGTCCTCTGCTTCTTCTAGTCTACCTGTGATGCTTTCTATTGAATTCTTTATAGCAGTGATGTCATTTTTCATTTCTTCTTGTTTATTCTGCACCTCCTCTAGATTCTTCTGCATTTCTTCTTGCTGCTTCTTCACCACCTCTAGGTTCTTCTTCATTTCCTCTTGGCTTTTACTCATATTGTCAAATTTGTCTTCCATTCTTTTCAACCACTTTATGATAATTTCTCTGAACTCTTTCTCTGGTAGGCTTATTTGTGGTTCTATTTCGTTTACTTCCTTTTCTGGTGAAACCTGCCTTTCTGTGTTATGTGGGCTGTTTCTTTTTCTGCCCATGGTCTTTCTTCTCTGGGTGTCTGGTTATGTAGTTCTTTCTCCTACATTGATTGAAAGGCACAAACTACAACACGACCAGGTACAGCACACAAGGCACTGAGTAGAAATGTATTCGAGATGTTAATAATCACAAATAAGGTGACCACCAATGAAGGACAAATTAGGGGTAAATAGAGAAAGAAGAAGAGGAAAATGAGGAAAAAAGAAAAGAAAGAATTGCCAAAATCAAATTGGGAAAGTGAGAAAAAAAAGATAAATAAATGAACAATAAAATAAAATAAAATAAGAAAATAAAAAGGAGAAAAAGGAGAAGGAAAGAGGAAGAGAAAAAAGTCAGAGAGAAAAGAAAGTGTATAAGAGAGAAAAGAGGAACAAAATATAGATGTCAGGAGACAACTCCAATAGAACAGTCACTAATCCCAATAAAGGCCAGCAACCAGTACCTAGAGATTAAGGCAAATTGCAAATAGCAACTGGTATCGAGGGAGGTGAGGGAAAAGAGTGGTAGAAAACAGAGCAAGCAAAAAGCAAAATAAAACAAGTAGAATAAACTAAAACAATCTCACAAAAAAATTTCAAAAAATCGATGTAATCACTGTTCAGGCAAATAGCAACAAAAGGACATAGAGAAAAAAACAAATTTTGCCTAGTGAAGACAAGAGGAGAGAGGTTTGTGTGGACTTGTAGTAGGGGATTTGAAATTAGATATATAAATGGGTTGAAATTTTAACCAGGTAAAGAGAAAAATAGGGAGAATCTAAAGTTGGAAAAGGGAAAGAGAAACAAGACAACAAAATGGGGAAAGTTAGGAGGAAAGTGTTGGCATAAAGGTAGAGTTGAGTTAGAGTAAAATTATGCTAAAGGAAAGATGAAAATAGAATGTGGAAATCTAATCCTGAAATAAAATAAAGAGAAAACAAAATGACACTTTTTTTTCCCCAAAACGGTAAAGTACTAGTGGTAATTAATAATACTAGTTTAAAACAAAAATGTAATAATTATAAAGGTAAAATCAATTGAGGCAGAAAGAAAAAAAATATTCTTTTAATTAAAATATGTGAAAATGAAAAATAAAAAATTAAAAATTAAAAAAAAAGAAAAAAGGAAAAAGGAAAAATAAGAAAAATAAAAAAAAAAAGAAGAAAAATAGAATGGTCCTTCACTTCCACTATTATTCTGCTTGGCACTCCTGTTTCCCAGTACGGGAGGTATTGCCGTTCCCTGTGTTCCCCTCTTGGTGTTTCAATCTTTTTATTCGTTTGTGGTTATGCGAGAGTCAATTTGTGTGTCATCCATTGGGTGGCAGTGTTTTGGAATTGATCTCTGAGACAAAGCACAGGACCTCTCTAGGCTGTGCTCAGATCCTGCTACTCTGTGGTTCTCAAAACCAGTTTGTGGGGGTTTTGCAGCCGGGACACTGTAATAACTCCCAGGCTGTCCTTCTGCCCCAGAAAAAAAAAAAAGAGTCGTTTTCCAGATCTCCCCTCTGTCAACAGCTCAGAGGGTTTGCCTTCACACTCAGGGATTACGCCCTGACCACCTCTGAGGACCTCTCCAGAGGCAGCTTTCCCGCAGCCCGGCTCCCACAGTGCGCGTCTCTGCCCTGAGTAAGTAGGAGACCTCACCCTGGCCCAGACGAAATCTGACCCTTCTGCGCCCTGTGGATCTCTGAATCCTCCGCCTGCGCGTCTGTGCCACTTGGGAAGCCCAGCTCTGGGTCCTGGCTGCTCTGTGGGTGCCTCTGTCAGCCGCAGCTTTCAGACCCTGGCAGACATCCACCTCCCCCTTAAGTCAGGCGCAATCTGACCTTTCCGTGTACTCTGTGGATCTCTTATTCCACCTCGTGTCTGCGCCGATTGGAGAGCAGAGTTCTGGGTCCCCAGGGTCCCTGGCTGCTCGATGGGTGCTCAGCCGCCAGCCTCAGACCGCCCCAGACATCCACCTCCCACTGCAAGATGGCTTGGGGTCCCTGATCGCGCTCGACAGTGACTATTTTAGCATATGAATCTACCAAAGGCATGTTAAAAGAATGTCAATATTGGCAGTGTGGAATGTTCAATTTTCTCAAAGATATTTATTTACCTTGAGGTCAGTCTTTGGTTAGGACCTTCTCATCTTCTCAACCCAGAGGAGTGAAAGAACTTCCTTATATACACTCAGCTTTGGAACTGGATGAAGCCAAAAGACTGACAATGAGTGACCATGAATGTAGAGACCCACATCAGAAAAGGGAGGGGGAGGAAAAATGGTGGCGGAATAGACAGACGCTTCTGGAGCTTTTCTCTGGGCAGAGGGAGAGAGAGCAGCTGAGATTCGCACTGGGAGTGTTTGTTGGCAAGTTAAGAATCAGTTATCCTCCAGGAGAAGGTAGGGGACTGCTGGATGGGGCTCTCCTGACCAGGCAGCCCCACTGCCACAAGGTTTTTCTCTGCCTGGAGCCACCAGCGCGAACACAGAGACGGCGCCATCTTGCAGAGGGAGGTGGATGTCTGCAGCAGTCTGAAAGCTGCAGCTGAAGCACTCACCCAACAGCCAGCTGGGGGACCCAGAATACCACTTCCACTCGGCACAGACACAGGACTCAGAGGAGATTCACACGGCACACAGAAAGGTCAGATTTTGCCTGGGATAAGTTGAGGTCTCCTGTCCCGCAGAACAGAGACGCGCACACTGTGAGAACCAGGCTGCGGAAAAGCTGCTTCTGGAGAGGTCCACAGATGTGGGGCAGGGCGTGATCCCTAAGTGTGGAAGCAAACTCTCGAAGCTGTTGACAGGGGGGAGCTCTAGAAAACAACTCGTTTTAATCTGAGGCAGGACAGCCTGGGAGTTATTACAGTGTCCCGGCTGCAAAGTCCCCACAAACCGGTTATGAGAACCACAGAGTTGCAGGATCTGAGCACAGCCTAGAGAGGTCCTGTGCTTAGTCTCAGAGGTCAATTCCGAAACACTGCCACCCAGTGGATGACGCACAAATTGACTCTCGCATAACCACAAAAGAATAAAGAGATTAAGACCCCAGCAGTGGAACAGAGGAAACTGCAATACCCTCCCTACTGGGAAACAGGAGTGCCAAGCAGAACAATAGTGGAAGTGAATGACCATTCTATTTTTTTCTTTTTCTTTTTTTTAAATTTTTTATTGTATTTTATTTATTTTTTCATTTTTGAATATTTTAATTAAAAACAATTTTTTTTCTTTCCTCCTCAATTGATTTTACCTTTTTAATTATTACATTTTTGTTTTCAACTAGTATTATTACTACTACTATTTTACCTTTTTGGGAAAAGACAAGTGTCATTTTGTTTTCCTTTTATTTTACTTTGGGATTAGAGTTCCACATTCTATTTTCATCTTTCTTTTAGCATAATTTTACTCTATCTCAACCCTACCTTTATGCCAACACTTTCCTGCTAACTTTCCCCATTTTGTTGTCTTTTTTCTCTTTCCCTTTTCCAACTTTAGATTCTCCCTAGTCTTTCTCTTTACCTGGTTAAAATTACGCCCCACTTATATATCTAATTTCAAATCCCCTACTCTAAGTCCATACAAACCTCTCTCTTCTTGTCTTTACTCCCCAAAATGTTTTTTTTTCTCTATGTCTTTTTGTTGCTGTTTGCCCGAACGGTGATTATATCAATTTTTTGTACTTTTTTGGTGAGATTGTTTTAGCTTATTCTACTTGTTTTATTTTGCTTTTTGTTTGCTTTGTTTCAGTTTGTTTTTTACCTCTCTTTTCCCTCGCCTCCCTCACTTACCAGTTCTTATTTGTAGCTTGTATTAATCTCTAGGTACTGGTTGCTGGCATTTGTTGGGATTAGTGACTGTTATATTAGAGTTTTCTCCTGACATCTATATTTTGTTCTCCTTTTCTCTCTTATCCTCTTTCTTTTCTCTCTGACTTTTTTTCTCTTTCTCTTTCTCTTTTCTTCTTCTTCTCCTTTTTATTTTTTTGTTCATTTATTTATTTATTTTTTCTCTCTCTCCCAATTTGATTTTGGCACTTCTTTCTTTTCTTTTTTCCTCATCTTCTTTCTCTACTTACCCCTAATTTGTCTTTCATTGATGGTCACCTTATTTGTGATTATTAACATCGTGAATACATTTCTGTTCAGTGCCTTGTGTGTTGTACCTGGTCGTGTTGTAGTTTGTACCTTTGAAAATTTACATTTTTTAAATTAATTTTTTATACATATCTCCCCATTGCCCCCCTCCCTCCCAGGCATACCCCAACCCCCCAGTGTCTATGTTCATTGATTATGCTTATATGAATGCATACAAGTCCTTTGATTGATCTCTTATCTACCTCACTTAACTTTAATCTTCCTGCTGTAATTTCACAGTCTGTTTGAAGCTTTACTGTCTCTGTATCTATCCTTTTGTTCATCAGTTTATAATGTTCTTTATTATCCACAAATGAGTGAGATCATGTGATGTTTCTCCTTCATTCTTACCATTTGTAGTTTGTACCTTTGAATCAATGTAGGAGAGGGAACTATATAGCCAGACACCTGGAGAAGAAAGACCACAGGCAGAAGAAGAAACAGCCTGCATATTACAGAAAGGCAGGTATCACCAGAAAAGGAAGTAAACGAAATAGAAGCAGAAATAAGCCTGCCAGAGAAAGAGTTCAGAGAAATGATCATAAGGTGGATGAAAAGAATGGGAGACAAAATCGACAATGTGAGTAAGAGCCAAGCGGAAATGAAGAAGACCCAAGAGGAAATGAAGAAGAAGCAAGAAGAAATGCAGAATAACCTAGAAGAAATGCAGAATAATCAAGAAGAAATGAAAAATGACATCAGTGCTATAAATAACTCAATAGAAAGCATCAAAAGTAGACTAGAAGAAGCAGAGGACCGCATTAGTGAGCTAGAAGACACGGTATGAAAAAATACCCAAGTCCACAGCTTCTGGAAAAAAGAAATTAAAAAGCAAGAGGAGAGCCTAAGGGAACTTTGGGATAACAGGAAACAAAACAACATCTGCATAATTGGGGTTACAGAAAGAGTGGAAACTGAGCAAGGATTAGAGAACCTGTTTGAAGAAATAATGACAGAAAATTTCCCCAATACAGAAAATGGAGTTCCCAGAGTTCAGCGGGGAAGGGAAAAAAGGCAATAGGGGTTTCCCCACTGACTGCAAGAGGAAAGGGCACTCCAAAGAATCTAGAAAAAAGATCTTGTGCCCACTGAAGAACTGAAAATGAGTGGAATAGTAAGTAGCCATTCAAATATTGACATGTCCATTTGACTCATATCATTTGAAATGATGTGACTTAAACTGAGACTAAGATCATTTTGTGCATTTTTCTAAACTCCATTTATATATGGGTGACTGTCTATTTTAATTACTCCCTTCTTTCCACCCTGGGATTACTCAGTATTGAAATAATGAACTCCTTGAAGGCAGGAACATAGTAGGCATTCAATATTGCTTGTTAAATTTTTTAAAGCTACTAAAAGAATAGTCCAAACAGACTGAGGTGAGAGTCAAACCAAAAGGACAATTGAGCAAAAGAAGAGGAAAGAAAAAAGAGAAAAATGTAAAAGTGAAGGATAAGACTACCTGACTACCCTTGAGAGAAGAATGAGATGCAATAAGAGTAGGAAAATTTAAAAAGGAAGCCAATTAGAGATTAAACTTATTTTAAAAGGCAGGTAGACTTGAGCAAAATTTGGCTGCCAGCTTTTCTGCCTGACTCCTGCCAACAGGTTGTAGCTTTGTTGATGAGGATCTTTTCTTGGCCTCATACAATGGTAGAGCACTCACAGAAAAAGACTCAGTTTCAACTTTCAGAGGTCACAGCCAGGTAGTGGGGATGGGAACCAGTTTTGATTAATGTAGAATTTATTTACAATGTAATGTTTTTTGTACTTCAAAGTAAGATACCAGAAGAGGACAACTCAGAGGCAGTCTTCATATTCTTCTGCCCACACGGAAAAACTAGTAAGAAGAGCCCATGTCACTGAATTCAAGATATACAATATTGGGAAAGGGTGACTTGTGGATAAGGCATGACAAAGAAGAGGTAGTGGGAGAAAGAAAGGGCAAGGACCTAAAAGGGAAGACCAAGAAAGTAATGTACAGGTAAATATCAAAGGACTCAAAGGATGGCTAGGCCCGTCAAATAGATATTTATGGGTGAGGGGATGAGAACATTAAAAATATCTTTGAGAGGTTTGGGGGAATGTAAGAAAGAGGGCAAAGAAGAATATCTTACATAAGAAGCAGCTAGTGAAAACTAATATGTAACAGGATAGAAAGAAGGGTGTTTGTATGGGGGGGGCACCCTAGCTCTTAGTGTCTGCATGAATATAAAGAATGGAAATTATATGGCTCCCCAGCTAATGTATCCCTGTTAAGACAAAAGAAATCCTATGGTGCATCTATTTTAAATAGAGAGGAGAATGAAGCAGTATGGTAACCAAGCATTGGTATCAATAAAGTGGCATTAGCATCTCAGTTCTGTCATTTAAAAGGTGACTACTTTGGGCAGTTCTCTAGATTTTTAAGTATCAGTTTCTTGTCTGTAAATTGGGGACAATAAAACCCAAACCACAAGATTATCATTAGGATAAGCAATGCATGGATGGTGCCTTGCACAAAGATGGAAGCCAGTATTACTACAACTACTTTTACTACTACTACAACTACTATTACTACTACTACTTATTCTACTATTATTCAACCATCTATTTACTTAAAAAATAAATGAACAAACAAAATACATTGTTGGAGATTATTTTAGCCCTAACAATAGGGCTTTAGTTCTCACAGTAAAGAAAGAGAGTGGGACAAAAGAGGAAGGGCAAAAGCATGATCTTAGACATAAAACCTTATCTGAATAGGAGAATTATATAGGTAATAAAGGCCCAGTGCAGAAAATTCATGCATAGGGGGAGTGTGTCCCTCAGCACAGCCTACACCCTCTCCAATTTGGGACCCCTCAAGAGATGTCCAACTGCCAGGTAGGATGGGGCCTAAACGGGCATTTGGACATCCCTCTCACAATCCAGGACTGCTGACTCCCAACTGCTTGTCTGCTTGCCTTCTTGATTGCCCCTAACCACTTCTTCCTGCCAGCCTGATCACCCCTAACCACTCCCCTGCCAGCCTGATTGATGCCTAACTGTTACCCTGCCAGCCTGATTAGCCCTAACTGCCCTCCCCTGCAGGCCTAATCACCCCTAACTTCCCTCCCCTACAGGCCTGGTCACCCCTAATTGCCCTCCCCTGCAGGCCTGGTTCCCCCAACTTCTCTCCCCTACAGGCCTGGGTCCTCTTCAACTGTCCTTCCCTGCAGGCTTGGTTTCACCCAACTTTCCTCCTCTGCCACCCTCATCACCCCTAACTGCTCTCCCCTGCTGGCCTGGTCCCCCCAACTTCTCCCCTACAGGCCTGGGACCTCTTCAACTGCCCTTCCCTGCAGGCCTGGTTGCCTCCAACTTTCCTCCTCTGCCAGCCTCGTCACCCCTAACTGCCCTCCCCTGCTGGCCTGATCGCCCACAACTGCCCTCCCTTGCAGCCCTGGTCCCTCCCAACAGCCCTCTCCTGATGGCCATCTCATGGTGGCCATCTTTTGTCCACATGGGGGCAGCCATCTTCTGTGTTGGAGTGATGGTCAATCTGTATATACTCTTTTATTAGATAGGATAGAGGCCTGGTTCATGGGTGGGGGCCAGCTGGTTTGCCCTGAAGGTTGTCCTGGATCAGGGTGGGGGTTCTCTTGGGGCCTGGGGTGACCTGGGTGAGGGGCCTATGGTGGTTTGTAGGCTGGCTATGCCCCCCCGGTGACCCAAGTGGAGGCCCTGGAATCTGGGGTTTATTTATCTTCTATAATTAAAACTTTGTAGCCTTGAGCTGAGCTAAGCCTCCTGCTCACTCCATGGCTGTAGCCATTTTGGGGGGGGGGATTTATTTATCTTCTATAATTGAAACTTTGTAGCAGAGGCCAAAGCAGGCCAGGGTTGTGGGAGCTTGGCTTCCTTCATCGCTGGGGGCAACTCAAGCCTCCTGCTCTCTCCAGCTCCATGGCTATCTCCACTTTGGGGGGGATTTATTTATCTTCTATAATTGAAACTTTATAGCCTTGAGTATAGGCCTGGGCCAGCCAGGGCAGCAGGAAAGCTTGGCTTCCTCCATTGCCAGGAAAACCCAAGCCGCCTCCTTGTTGCAGCTCCGTGGCCACAACCAACTTGGTTGGGTTAATTTGCATACTCACTCCTGATTGGTTGGTGGGCATGGCTTGTGGGTGTAGTGGAGGTACAGTCAATTTGCATATTACTCTTTTATTAGATAGGATAGCTAAAGCAAGGAATTGGAGCATGAATAGCATATATTAAGTTCAAGCGAGGGGACACTTAGATGGAGAAAGGATGAAAATTAGAATCAAGTGTGCTGCAAAAGTGATATTGATCACTTGTAGGAAGGCATTTGGCAACAGAAAATGAACTGTAAATGGACAGAATGAGAGCTTTTATAATTAGAAACCCAATGACATGGCCTTCCCTGGAGCTCCTTAAGAATTAGCCCTCATCTGTCTGTCATAAAGACAGAGGCAGCTCCTATGGAGAAACAGACAGAGGTACTGGATAACCTATATTTTTAGAGTGTCCTCTTTTTACTTCCCTTCTCTTCCAACCAATCCCCTGACTGTATTCAAATGTCCAAGGGCCCAGAGCTGAGCTGGGCCACACATTGATAACATGCTTGTCAAGTAGACCTGGGTGTGTGTGTGGGGTGGTTTCTTCTCTTTTACTGGTAATGTGTCTTATTTTAGTAACAAGCAATACAGACTGAGGGAGAAGACAAGACAGATAATCCTTACAGTTCTGGTGAAGGCATGTTTCTGGGAGTGGAAGAAGGAGCACTGCCCACAGATAAATGCATTTTATCAATGGTTCTGAAGAGGAAAAAGAACTCCAGAAGTGGGTGGAGACTGGAACAAACTGTGTATGCAACCAAATAAAAACGCTGCTAGTAAGAAGAGCAAGGCTTAGAGCAGCCCAAGAGTTAAAAAGGAAAGAGCTTTGCCCTTTGGCTCAGTGGATAAAGCATTGGCCTGCAGACTAAAGGGATCTGGGTTCAATTCCAGTCAAGGGCAGGTACCTTGATTGCATGCTCCTCCTGGCCCAGGCCCTGGTTGGGCTTCGCGCAGGGGGCAATCAATTGATGTGTTTCTCTTACATCAATGTTTCTCTTTGTCTTTCCCTTCTCTCTTCCACTCCCTAAAAATCAATGGAAAAATCTCCTTGGGTGAGATTGGAAAAAAAAAAAAAAGGAGAGAGCTTAGAAATGCAAATGGCTATTTACCTAGGCTGTTCTGCATGGGGCAGGCTGGCCACTGTCTTGGGGTCGGGGTCAGGGGCCAAGAAAGGCCTTATAAAGAGAGGCTTACATAATTTGCAGGGATCAGAGCAAAGTAAAAAGACAGAATCCATTGTTCAAAAATTATTAAGAATTTCAAGGCAGTAACAGCATAGCATTGAATCAAGTTTGGGCCCTACTAAGCATGGGGTCCTATGCAACTGGACAGATTTCACACCCATGACACTGGCCCTGTCTAGGAACATATTTAAGTGACTCTCCAAATGTGGGCTCATTATTTTATCTAACAAATCAAGATCATTGGGCTAGAATAAGTTTTGTGCTGCTGTCTTGCAAGTTTTGTTTTATGAATTTAAAACTTCTATTATTATTTTATGGTATATATAATACATATTATAACAAGCCAATGGTATTATCATAAGAAGTGAAGAGAACATATGAATTTTTTTCTGCAGATGTGCATGAATGGCCAAGTGCCTGTCCTTTAATCAGGACCTCTGTTTCCTATTTCCTTTAGTTGCCCAGCCCTGTGAGATTTTGACTGAGGCTCTGTAGAATGAAGAAAAAAAAGTTGAAGAAGGTTATTTCCAGTGCTCTCCTCCCAGCCCTATACCACTCTATATGTTCTCATTCTGGGCTTTTCTCCCAGCTCCCCTCCCTAGCAAATCTTTCCCTGAGATCTTAAATGTTTATTCCACTTATTTGTCACCCCTTGTGGCAGCTATTAAACCAAATTCTTACTTTGAGACTTGGTAATTAAAGGAAAAGAATTAAGCATTTATACTGCCCTTCTAATAGGACCTATATTTTAGTATATTGGTAAGTAAACAGCCATAATTTTTTTAAGTTAATTTTTATTAATTTTTTATACATATCTCCCCATTGCCCCCCCTCCCTCCCAGGCGTACCCCGACCCCCCAGTGTCTGTGATCATTGGTTATGTTTATAAGCATGCATACAAGTCCTTTGATTGATCACTTATTTATCTCACCTAACTTTAAATCTTTCTGCTATAATTTCACAGTCTGTTTGATGCTTTATGATTTTTGTCCTCCTGAGAATTATCAGTCTACTCCCTTTCTGTGCTCCTGATTCTATTATATTCACCAGTTTATTCTGTTGATCAGATTTTTAATTCACTTGATTTTTAGATTCACTTGTTGACAGATGTGTATTTGTTGTTCATAATTTTTTGTCTTTTACCTTTTTCTTCTTTCTCTTCTAAAAGGGTACCTTTCAGCATTTCATATAATACTGGTTTGGAGTTGATGAACTCCTTTAGCTTTTTCTTCTCTGTGAAGGTCTTTATCTGCCCTTCAATTCTGAATGATAGCTTTGCTGGATAGATTATTCTTGGTTGTAGGTTCTTGTTGTTCATCACGTTGAATATTTCTTGCCACTCCCGTCTGGCCTGCATCATTTCTGTTGAGAAATCAGCTGACAGTCGTATGGGTGCTCCCTTGTAGGTAATAAACTGTTTTTCTCTTGCTGCTTTTAATATTCTCTCTTTGTCTTTTGCTCTTGGCATTTTAATTATGATGTGTCTTGGTGTAGTCCTCTTTGGGTTCCTTTTCTTTGGGGTTCTGTGTGCTTCCTCGACTTGTAAGTCTATTTCTTTTACCAGATGTGGGAAGTTTTCAGTCATTATTTCTTTAAACAGGTTTTCAGTATCTTGCTCTCTCTCTTCTGGCACCCCCACAATTCTGATGTTGGTACGCTTGAAGCTGTCCCAGAGGCTCCTTACATTATCTTCACATTTTTGGATTCTTTTCTCTTCTTGCTTTTCCAGTTGAATGTTTTCTGCTTCTTTATATTTCAAATTTTTGACTTGATCCTTGCCTTTCTCTAGTCTGCTGTTAGTACTCTGCGTAATAGTATTCATTTCAGTCAGTGTATTTATTATCTTCTCTTGGGTCTCACTAAATTTATCCATCTTTTCTAGCATATTTTTGCAAAACCTTATAAGCGTGGTTTTGAACTCTATATCCAGTCGTTTTTTTTCCTCCATTTCTTTTGCTTGTAATCCCTTCCCTTGTCTCGGCATTTTCACTGTGCCGGGGAAACTTCTGTGCTGGATTCAGCCGCAGAAGCCTCTGCTGAGCTTGGGAGGGTGGAGTCTCAGGGCTTAAGGCACCGCCTTGCCTTCCAGTCGGCCCCGCCCTCCACGGCCCCTGAGTCTCACGTGACTGGGTAATGGCTGGAGCGGTCCTTGTGCGCGCGCACCCGCAGCGCCTCCAACCGCTGCCTTTCCGGCTCCCCTGCGAACCAGGACCACACGAGTCTAGGTCCCCAGGGTTTCGCCCAAAACAGGGGCCCAGTGGACTCAGAAGTGGCACAGATCGGAGGGTCTGTCTCCCGCCCACTCGCGAAAGCCAGCGGCACAATCAGCAATCCATCCTCCGCGTGGTGCCGTGCGCGACCAGACCTCTGATCCTTTGCAACTCCCCTAAATTTCCGTGCACTTCTCCCTTTTCACAGTCCAAACTCCCCCCGTATGAGTTTCGGCTGGATCTGGGGTTTAGTGTCGTAAGAGAAGGGGTTCAATGCCGTTGGGAGTCTCCGTTTCCCTCCCGCCAGAGAAAGCCAGCCAGGTAGTCCGCTCGTCTCCGTACCTCAGCTTTTTGCAGCTCCTCTGGGTCTCCGTGAGCCCCTCTCTTTCCCTCTAGTTGTAGAACTTCCACTCAGCCAGCTTTCCTGTGGTTCTGGATGGTGTCCGTTCTGTCTTTTAGTTGTAGTTTTGAAATTGTTGTGCGAGGCAGCAGTATAGGTGTTTACCTATGCCGCCATCTTGGATTCTCCTCAACAGCCATAATTTTACTTTTTATTTATTAACACTTATATAGCACTTACCATGCAACATGCCTTATTCTGATTGCTTTACTAATATTACCTCATTTAATTCTTATAGTAACCACATTTTACTGATAAGGAAATTGAGGCACCTGGAGGTAAAGTGACTTAGTCACACCTCTAGGAAGTGGTGGGGCTAGGATTTAAATCCAGACAGTATAGCTCCAAAGTACATCACTAGGTTGCCTTGATTAAACAAATAAAGTCCTAATTGTAAATTCCGGCTAGTAAATATAGTGTCAGGCCAGTTATTTTTAAACCTGTCATGAATTCATTGATCTAGGCAAGAGTTGTCAAGTGGGATTAAAACAATCATGTGAATAGTTGATGGGTAGCTGAGCATTTGCATGGTAACAAAATAAGAGCCCACAGACTATTTTCTGGGCATTAGGAGGCAAACCTAATTATACAATAATCTAGCTACCATGGTGCTGTTGCAAGTGGTCAATCACAGCTTAGCTACAGCAGGGCAATTGGACACATGTGTCCTGATGCGCTGCAATACCATATTGATGTATTCTAGCCAATTACATCTTTAACTTGAATGTGATCAAGCCTTTAGACCTAATGTCCAGTTTATAGGATATACAGGAGATTAAGCAACAAACTAAACACCACATTTAAGCACTTAGACAAATCTAAAAAGTGGGACATTCTTCAAAATAACTGGCCTGATTTCTTCAATAAGTCAATAAACATGAAATAAAAAAGAGTATCTTCACCCTAGCTGGTTTGCCTCAGTGGATAGAGTGTCAGTCTGTGGACTGAAAGGTCCTGGGTTTGATTCCGGCCAAGCAGGTACCTTGGTTACAGGCTCCATCCATGTGCAACCATTTGATGTGTCTCTCTCACATCGATGTTTATCTATCTCTGTATCTCTCCCTCCCTCCACTCTTTCTAAAAATCAATGGAAAAATATCCTCGGGTGAGGAATAACAAAAAAACAAACAAACAAATAAAAAAGTCTTCAAATTAAGGAAATTTAAGGGAGTTAAAAGATGAATGTGTGATTTTGGATTGAATTCTGATTTTGACAAACCAGCTGTTAAGGGCATTTCTTGAATAATTAAGGGAAATTTAAATATGCTTTGAACATTATGAGGTGTTAAAAATTTTCACACTGAAATAAAGAATTAATACAATTATTTTTAAAATGTCTATTTTAAAGTAAATTAGGTCTATCACTCTCTTTCTAGTTACAGATGGAATCCTGACTCCTGGTTTACATGTTGCTTCTTGTAGTAGATACTGTTGGTGCTCCACCCATCTCCCCATTTCTGTCTGTGCCAGCCTGACTTCCAACTGCCAGCCCCTTCATTCCTTTGCCTAGAGGTTTTCCTCTTGCCTCCAAAGACCTCTTTGCCTGTATACAGAAGAAGCCAGAAGTGCCAACAGATAAATGATCTCCTTGGAACAGCTCTGAATCAATTACTGACAGGAGTAAGTTGTTCCTCAGGTGGAATAACTCTGAATTGCATGTTCAACACTACTTTCTAAAATTCTCCAGAATGATTAAACTCCAGTTACCCACAGTGGTAATTTTTATTAAAATATGCCCCTTTATCCTGGCTGGCATGGCTTAGTGGTTGAGCATTAACCTATGAGCTAGGAAGGAGGTCACGGTTCGATTCCCAGTCAGGACACATGCCTGGATTGCAGGCTCAGTCCCCAGTAGAAGGGGTGCAGGAGGCATCAACCAATGTGTCTCTCTCATCGATATTTCTATCTCTGTCTACCTCTCCCTTCCTCTCTACCTAAAAATCAATAAAACACATTCAAAACAAAACAAAACAAAAAAACATGCCCCTTTATCCCTAGATGGTTTGGCTCACTGGATAGAGCGTTGGCCTATGGACCGAAGAGTCCCAGGTTTAATTTGATTGCAGACTCCTCCTTGGCCCTGGCCCTGGCCCTCATTGGTCACTCCTGCAGGAGGCAACCAAATGAAACACATGCCCCTTTATTGGCTTTCTTCCCTCCCTTATCTCACCCCCTAACTCCTTTATGTGTATTTCCTGTGATCACTTCCCCCAAAAAACTACTTATGCTGGAATATTTATCTCCGAATCTGCTTTGGGCACAATCCAGACAAAAATATTTCCTCTGAAGTGAATTTTCTTTCTCCCAAAGCCTGAGAGCCAGTGTTTTCCTAGTGCCCTTCTTTTACTCTCATGTAGCATTCCTTCCTTCTTTGACCCTCACATCATTTACCCTTTACTGGTATGCGTCCTCACTATTAACATTTATTGGCATTCTAGTTACTTTCCCAGATCCATGGAAGATACTGGCATGCCCTTATAGCCCAAATTCTGTCATTTGCCTGAGAACCCTATATAGAATGACCAACTTTGGCTTCTTGACTCCCTAATTTTAGGTTTTCTTTAGCTTTGCTCCATTTTAGCCACTGCCTTAAGCCACATGGTAGACCTCATCATCACCCAGAACTGCTCTATTTCGGAAACTGTAAACCCCAATTTCCATTCTTAGACTATAAGATTCTACTTCACCAGCTCTCTTACCTTATCAATACTTGTTCTTGGAGTGTACCTGTCCTAAAAGCCCCCACCCAAAGTCAGTCTGTAATGTACTTTTTATTTTTTTGCTTAGTGTAGGGTAGCAACCTCCCTCTCTCAAGTAATGTTCTTTTAAAAGAGTAATTTATCCGGATTATTTTTTAATTTTTTTATTTTTATTGATTTCAGAGAGGAAGGGAAAGGGAGAGATAGAAACATCAGTGATGAGGGAGAATCATTGATTGGCTGCCTCCTACATGTCCCCTACTGAGGAATGAACTCACAACCCCAGGTATGTTTGTGTCCTTGACCACAATCAAACCTGGAACCCTTCAGTCTGCAGGCTGACGTTCTCCATTAAGCCAAACCAGCCAGGGCTCAAGTAATATTCTTGAGAGTTGTCTAGGGCCCTTCTCATTTCTTAGTGTACTTACTCCTCTTCCAATTGGGTTGCCATTTTGCCTCTCACTCTTGACTCTGTCCTGTTTTACAATCTTCTTTTTGCTATGGAGTGGTCCCATTCTTTCTTAAGATCTTGGTTCAAATGTGTATGCATAAAATTTCCTCTTGCTGTTCTCTTAGGACTCCAACTGTTGTTCTAGCCTTGGATTGGAAACCTTGCTGAGACCAACCAACTTTACTGCTTCCATAGTGCTTTCCTTCTCCCATATCAATCACTAAAAGGGGATTTAGACACCTTCTATTTATTAATTAATAATTTCAACAAGTTGTTCTTTCATTTCTTTTTTTAAAAATTATCTTTGTTGTTAAGTATTACAGATGTCCCCCCTTTTACTCCTATTAACCCCTGCCCTACTCAGGCCTTCACCACACTATTGTCTGTGTCCATAGATTATGCATATCCTAATATATAAAAACCCAGGGTCCATAACATCCAAAATGATTGAAGGCTCAATTGATCAGAAGTCAGTGCCATGGCGACCCAGCACTGATTGCTGCCACTGCATGTGCCCCGATCCAGCACTGACTGCGAGGGGGTTGCGTATCAGGCCCAAAGAGAGGCCTTAGAGAGAAGCAGAGTCTGATCCATAGTCTGTAGCATCTGTTGATTGGCACTTGCTTCTCCCTTTCACAGAGGGCTTCACCAGCAGGGGATGAGATCAGGCCGGCAGGGGAGAAAAGTTGGGGGCAAAATTAGGCCAGCGTGGGAGGGCAATTGGGGCTGAAATCAGGCTGGCAGGGGAGGGCAGTTGGGGGCAAGGTCAGATCGGCAGGGGAGGGAAGTTGGGGGTGAGATCAGGCCTGCAGGGGAGGGCAGTTGGGGGCAACCAGGCTGGCAGACAGAAGCAGTTAAGGCTCATCAGGCAGGCAGGCAGAGAAGTTAGGGGAGATTATGCAGGAAGGCAGAGGGGTTAGGGGAGATCAGGTAGGCAGGCAGGTGAGCAGTTAGGATCCAGTGGTCCTGATTGAGAGAGGGATGTTTGACCACTAGTTTAGGCCTGATCCTTGATTGGAGAGAATGGAGGCTGGGCTGAGGAACCCGCTCCCCTGTGCACAAATATCATGCACTGGACCACTAGTATGCATATAAAATCTTTGATTAATCTGTTTCCACCTCCCCCCTTCCCTCTGATATCCATCAGTCTGTTGCATGCTTCCATGTCTACAGATCTATTTTGTTTGTCAGTTTATTTTGTTCATTAGATTTTGCATAAAAAGTGAGATATTGTGATATTTGTCTTGCTCTGACTGGCTTATTTCACTTAGTATAATACTCCCCAAGTCCCTCCATGTTGTCTCAAAGGGTAAGAGATCCTTATTTTTTATAGCTGCATAGTATTCCAATGTATAAATGCATAACATCTTTTTATCCACTCATCTACTGATGGGCACATGGGCTGTTTTCAGGTATTAGCTACTGTAAATAATACTGTTATGTGTTCAGGAAATAAAAAAAAAGAGAGAGAGAGAGAGGCTAGCTATTAGGTACATACTTACATTATGCCCCACTTGGGGCTCTTGCCCCTCCTGTCAGTTTTCCTGATACAGTGGTACCTCGAGATACGAGTTTAATTCGTTCCATAATCTTGAGGCGTGGGAAACGATGAGACGCTTGAGTCACGGTAAACTGGTGGGTCGTGTGCAGCCGACCAATCCACGCGATTACTCCTATCTCAAATGTTGCTCGTATTTCAAAGTAAAAATCGCTCGCTCGACGGCTCGTATCTCAAAAATCTCGTATGTTAGGGCACTCGTATCTCGAGGTACGACTGTATTCTTATTATAGGTTTCCCAAAACATGATTAACAGCCTTCAGTTTTCAGTAAACTGCCTCACCCAGTTTTCAGTGAACTGACTACATCTGGCCCCCAACCTCCACCTGGTCTAACTGGCTACTCTGACCTTTACAAGATACATAAATATCCTGCACTCCCTACTCTGCTCTGTCGATGCCATTTTGGTCTCAGCCTTCTGCTCACAGATGTAACAATCCTATATAATAAAAACCTAATATGCTAAGTGTCCTGTCATCCAATCATCTGTTCAACCAATCAAAGCATAATATGCTAATGATAAGGCAACTCAACTGTTCACTATGACATGCACTGACCACCAGGGTACAGTCGACCAGTTAACCAGTTACTATGATGTGCACTGATCACCAGGGGACAGATGCTCTACTTGGTAGGTTAGTTTGCTGCTGGGGTCCAGCTTATTGGGATTGAGTGAGATGGGCTGGGCCAGACATGCCTTGGAGCCCTGCTGTGGTCCCTCTCCAGTTGGCCAACCTCCCATATCCTGCACTGTTGGGGTCCCTTGGCCTGGCCTGTGCCCTCTTGGAATCCAGGACTCCTTGGGGGATGTTGGAGAGCCAGTTCCAGCCCGATCCTGCAGGCCAGGCTGAGGGACCTCACTAGTGCACGAGTTCATGCACCTGGCTGCTAGTAAATTTATAATTCTTTATCAGTTTTGCTCTCATGCTTTCCTTCTTCAGCAATGCTAACACTATAAACAGAGGGGTGCATATGTTCATTCTGATTGGTGTTTCAGGATTCTTAAGATATATTCCTAGAGGTGGGATCACTGGGTAAAAGGGAAGTTCCATTGTTAATTTTTTGAGGAAATTCCATACTGTTTTCCATAGTGGCTGTATCAGTCTACATTTCAACCATTAGTGTATAGGATGCCCTTTTCTCCACATCCTCTCCAGCACTTGTCATTTGCTGATTTATTGATGATAGCCATTATGGCAGGTGTGAGGTGGTACCTCATTGTCATATTAGTTTGCATCTCTCTGATGATTAGTGACGTTCAGCATTTTTCACATGTCTCTTGGTCCTCTATATATCATTTTGTAGAAGTGACTATTTAGGCCCTTTGCCCATTTTTAATTGGATTGTTTGTCTTTCTCTTGTTGAGTTGTATGAGTACTTTATATATTTTGGAAATTAACCCCTTATCAGAAGTATTATTGGCAAATATGTTCTCTCATACAGTGGGCTCCCTTTTCATTTTGATGCTGATTTCTTTTTCTGTGCAGTAGCTTTTTATTTTTATGTAGTCCCATTTGTTCATTTTCTCCTTTGTTTCTCTTTCCCTAGAACATATATCAGCAAATATATGGATATGAGAGATGTATGAGTGTTCGCTGCCTATAGTTTTATTTTTTAGGATTTTTATGGTTTCACAACTTACATTTATGTCTTTTATACATTTTCAGTTTATTCTTGTATATGGTGTAAGTTGGTGAAATAGTTTTATTTTTTGCATGTCCCTGTTCACTCACCCAACACCATTTATTGAAGGGACAATCTTTGCTACATTGCCAAATATTAATTAAGTGTAATAATTGGGTCAATTTCTGGGTTCTTTTTTCTGTACCATTGACCCTATATGCCCGTTTTTGTGCCAGTGCCCGGCTGTTCTGATTATGGTGGCTTTGTAGTATAACTTCATGTTTGGTATTGGTTACTCATGGTCTTTTTGGTTCCTTATAAATTTTTGGAGTATTTCCTCTACATCTGTGAAATATGGCATTGTTATTTTAATAGGAATTGAATTAAATCTATAGAATGCTTTGGGTAGTATGGACATTTTAATTATGTTAATTCTAGCAATCCATTAATACACTATATTCTTCCACTTGTTTATATCTTCCTATATCGCTTTTTTCCATGTCCTATAGTTTTCCAAGTATAGGCTTTTTACCTCTTTGGTTAAGTATATTCCTAAATCTCTTAATTTTTTGTTGTTGTTGCAATAGTAAATGGAATAGTTTTTTGTGTTTTTTTAGTTTCTCTTTCTGAGAGTTTATTATTGATATATAAATATTCCATTACTTTCTGTGTCTTAATTTTGAATCCTGTAACATTGCAAAATTCATTTATGAAATCTGGTAGTTTTTTTGTGGAGTCTTTAGGGTTTTCTATGTACAATATCACGTCATCTGTGAATAACAACAGTTTATATTACTCTAGGAATATAGCTTAAGAAGCCTGAAACACCAATTAGTATGATGTTGGCTTTAGGTTTGTCATTCGTGGCTTTTTTATGTTGATGTATGCTCCCTTTATTCCCACTTTACTGAGAACTTTTATCAAAAATGGGTGTGGGATTTTGTCAAATGGTTTTTCTCCATGTGTTCATATGATCATGTAATTTTTGACTTTCTATTTGGTTGTGTGATGTATCACATTTATTTATTTGTGAACATTGTAGCAGCCTTGCATCCCTGGAATAAATCCCTGGAATTAATTCCTATTAAAATACATATTGGTCATGGTGTATGATATTTTTAATTTAGTTTTTGAACCAATTTGCTAATATTTTGTTGAGGATTTTAGCATCTATTTTCATCAGGGATATTGGCCTGTGATTCTCTTTCTTTGTAGTGTCTTTATCTAGTTTTGGAATTAGGATAAGAGCTTGGAAGTGTTCCTTCCTCTTGGATTTTTTTTTGGAATACTTTGAATAGTATAAGTATTCATTCTCCTTTGAATGTTTGGTAAAAATCCCCTGTGAAGCCATCTGGAGTAGGGCTTTTGTTTGCTGAGAGTTTTTTTTGACTACTGCTTCAATTTCATTGGTTGTTATCAGGCTATTCATGTTTTCTAATTTTTCCAAATTAAGTTTTGAAGATGGTATTTTTGTTAGGAATTTGTCCATTTCATCCACATTGACCAGAATGTTGGCATATAGTTATTCATAGTATTTTTTCTATAAATGTACAGTATTTTTTTCATTATTGATTAAGGTATTATACATTTGTCCTTATTCCCGCATTGTACCCACATTCCCCAGTCCTGCCTCACCCTCGGCCCTGTTGTCTGCGTCCATCACTTATGCTTATATGCATACATACAAGTCCTTTGATTGATCTCTTCCCCATACCCCCACCTTCTCCTACCTTCCCTCTGAGGTTTTAGCATCTGATCAATGCTTCTCTGTCTCTAGATCTGTTTTTGGTCATTGGGTTATGTTGTTCATTATAACCCACAAATGAGTGAAATCATGTGATATTTATCTTTTCCTGACTGGCTTATTTCACTTAGCATAATGGTAGGAATTCCTCCTTTTTTACAGCAACGAAGTATTCCATTGTGCCAAAATTTTTTAATTCACTCATTTGCTGATGGGCATTTAGGCTGATTCCACATATTAGCTATTGTAAATTGTGCTGCTATGAACATAGGGGTGCATATATCTTTTCTAATTGGTGTTTCTAGTTTCTTGGTATGTATTCTTAAGAAATTGGATCACTGGGTCAAATGCAACTTCCATTTTTAGTTTTTTGAGGAAACTCCATAATGTTCTCCACAGTGGCTGCCCAGTCTGCATTCCTACCAACAGTTCACAAAGGTTCCTTTTTCTCCATATCCTTGCCAGCACTTGTCATTTGTTGATTTGTTAATGATAGCCATTCTGACAGGTGTGAGATGGTACCTCATTGTTGTTTTGATTTGCATCTCTCAGATGATTAGTGGCTTTGACCATGCTTCCATATGTTTTCTTGGCCTTCCTTATGTCTTCTTTTGAAAACTATCTATTTAGGTCGGTTGCCCATTTTTTTGATTGATTAGGTTTGTTTGACTTCCTTTTGTTAAATTGTATGAGTTCCCTTAAATGTTGGAGATTAAACTCTTATTGGTGATAACATTGGCAAATATGTTCTCCCATGCAGTGGGTTTTCTTGTTCATAGTGTTTTCTAAAACCCTTTCTATTTCTGTGGTATCAGTTGTTCTTTGCCTTCTTTGTATTTATTTGGTCTTTTTTCTTTATTTCTTGATGAGTCTGGCTAAAGGTTCATCAATCTTGTTTATTTTTTCAAGAACCATCTATTGGTTTCATTGGTCTTTTATATTATTTTTTCAGTCTGTGTCTTTTTTTGTTGATTAAAAAAATTTATTAATGTATTACATGTAAACATATCTTCCAATTGCCCCCCACTCCCAGGCATACATTACCCCCCAGTGTCTTGTGTTCACTGGTTATGCTTATATGCATGCACACAAGTCCTTTGGTTGATCTCTTATCTATCCCACCTCTGCATAAACTTCACACTGTAGTTTGACAGTCTGTTTGATGCTTTACTGCCTCTGTATCTACCTTTTTATTCATCGGTTTTTAATGTCCTCTATTATCCATAAGTGAGTGAGGTCATGTGGTGTTTTTCTTTCATTGACTGGCTTATTTCACTTAGCATGATGCTCTCCAATTCTATCCAGGTTGCTGCAAATGGTAAGAATTCCTTCTTTTTAATGGCAGCATAGTATTCCATTGTGTAGAGGTAGCATAGTTTTCTGATCCACTCATCTGCTGACGGGCACCTAGGCTGTTTCCAAATTGTAGCTATTGTAAATTGTGCTGCTATGAACATAGGGGTGCACAAATCCTTTCTCATTGGTGTTTCTAATTCTTAGGATATATTCCTAAGAGTGGGATTTCTGGGTGTAATAGGAGTTCCATTTTTAGTTTTTTGAGCAAACTCCATACTGTTCTCCACAGTGGCTGCATCAGTCTGCATTACCACCAGTAGTGCACAAGGGTTCCTTTTTCTCTGCATCTTCCCAACACTTGTCATTTGTGGATTTGTTGATGATTGCCATTCTGACAGGTGTGAGATGGTACCACATTGTCGTTTTCATTTGCATCTCTTGGATAATTAGTGACTTTGAGCATGTTTTCATGTGTCTCTTGGACTTCCTTCTGTCGTCTTTTGAAAAGGATCTATTCAGGTCCATTGCTCATTTTTTTATTGGATCACTTATCTTCCTTTTATTAAGTTGTATAAGTTGGCTGTAAATGTTGGAGATTAAAACTTTATCAGTGATAATATTGGCAAATCTGTTCTCCCATGTAGTGGGCTTTCTTGCTGTTTTGTTGATGGTTTCTTTTGCTGTGCAAAAGCTTTTTATTTATTTATTTTATTTTTTATTTAAAAAAATTTTAATACATTCCACTGATTTTGTACAGAGAGGAAGGGAGAAGGATAGAGAGTTAGAAAGATCGATGAGAGAGAGACCTCAATCAGCTGCCTCCTGCACGCCCCCCCACTGGGGATGTGCCCGCAACCAGGATACATGCCCCCGACCGGAATCGAACCCGGGACACTTCAGTCCGCAGGCCGACGCTCCATCCACTGAGCCAAACCGGTTTCTGCAAAATCTTTTTATTTTGATGTAGTCCCATGTGTTTATTTTTTCTTTAGCTTCCAATGCCCTTGGAGGAGTTTTCTCACCATATGTCTGAGATTGTGCTGCCTGTGGATTCCTCTACCATATTTATGGTTCCCATCTATGTTTAAATCCTGTATCCATTTGGATTTAATTTTTGAGTGTGATGTAAGTTGGTGGTCCAGTTTCATTTGTTCCCAACACCATTTATTGAAGAGACTGTCTGGACTCGATTGTATGTTCATGATTTCTTTGTCAAATATTAGTTGAGCATAGTGGTTTGGGTCGATATCTGGATTCTCTATTCTATTCCATTGGTATATGTGTCTGTATGTGTCTGTTCTTGTGCCAGTACCAGGCTGTTTTGAGAACAGTTGCTTTGTAATATAGTCTTGAAATCTGGAATTGAGATTCCACCTACTTTATTCTTCTTTCTCAGGATTGCTGTGGCTATTTGGGGTCTTTGTGTTCCAGATGAATCTCTGGAGAGTTCTTTCTATGTCTGTGAAATATGTTGTTGGTATTATAATGAGTTGTGCATTGAATCTATAGATTGCTTTGGGTAGTATGGACATTTTAATGATGTTGATTCCCCAAACCCATGAGCATGGTATGGTCTTCCATCTGTTTACATCTTCTTCTATCTCTTTTTTCAGTGTCCTGTAGTTTTCTACATATATGTCTTTTACCTCCTTAGTTAAGTTTATTCCTAGGTATCTTAATTTTTTTGGTGTGATGGTAAATGGGATTGCTTTTCAGGTTTCTCTGTAAGTGCACTATTAGTATATAGAAATGCCATAGATTTTTTGGCATTAATTTTGTATCCTGCTACATTGCCTAATTCATTTATTAAGCCTATTAGTGTTTGGATGGAGTCTTTCAGTTTTTTTTATGTACAGTAGCATGTCATCTGCAAATAAGGACAGCTTTCATTCTTCTTTTCTAGTTTGGATGCCTTTTATTTCTTCTTCTTGTCTAAGTGCAATCGCTAATACTTCCAGTACTATGTCGAACAGGAGTGGTGAAAGTGGGCATCCCTGACTTGTTCCTGTTCTTAGGGGAAATGGTTTTAGTTTATGTCCTTTGAGTATGATGTTAGCTGTGGGTTTATCACATATGGCTTTTATGATGTTGAGGTATGATGTTTCTATTCCCACCTTGCTGAGAGTTTTTATCAAGAAAGAGTGTTGGATTTTGTCAAATGCTTTTTCTGCAACAAATGATATGACTATGTGATTTTTATCTCTCAGTTTGTTTATGTGAGGTATCACATTACTTGATTTGGGTATATTGTACCATCCTTGCATTGTTGGGATAAATCCTATTTGGTCATGGTGTATGATCTTTTTGATGTACTACTGCATCAGATTTGTTGGAATTTTGTTGACGATTTGGCATCTAGATTCATGAGAGATATTGGCCTGTAATTTTCTTTCATTATGTTCTCTTTATCTGCTTTTGGTATTAGTGTGATGCTGGCTACATAGAAGGAGCTTGGAAGTGTTCCTTCTTCCTGAAAAACAATTTTTTAAATGCTTAATTATTTATTTTTATTCACCACTTATTTTAGAATAAGAATTTCCAACAAGTTTCTAAGAATCCGCTACTAAAGTGTCTCTATGTGTATGTGTACATATGTGTGTTTTATCATAAAATTATAAATTTAAAGTTTGATGTATTCAATCTATTTCCATTAATATTCTTTCTGGACCCCAATATATATATATATATATATATATATATATAATTTATTTATTTACTATTATTTTCCCCTATTGCCCTCCCCACTCCCCAGTACATGCCCTCATCCATGCCCACCCCCCACCCCCCGCCTTCCCCCATTGCCCTGTATCCACTGGCTATGCCTACACACACATGCATACAAGTCCTTCAGTTGATCTCCTATAGGACCCTCCTGCCCAACTTCCCCTGCCTTTCAGCTGTAGCACGACAGTCCATTCATTGCTTCTTTGCCTCTGCATCTGTTTCTACCCCCCTCCATCCCCTGTTTCTTGTCTTTAAAAACATCTTGCCCCTGCAGGCTAGAAATAAACCCACCAGAGCAAAAGAAAAATGATTGAGTCCCAATTTCAATTCCAATAGCTTTGAGTCCCAGTTCCAATGTCAGACAGATCCTTATTGTACATGTCATCAATGGTATCTGGATACTGGAGAGATGGTGGCGATGCTGGTCTGACCCTCTCTGGTTTGGTCCTGGGCATCTGTAGCGATGCTCAGCTGCTAACTGCTCATGTGGCAAGGCGTCATCAGCCTCTTCCATCTCTGGACTGTTTCTCCTCTTGCCATCATGTTTGGCACAGACCTGTCAGTTCCTCTCTGTTGCAGGAATCCATTTGGTCTTTGAGTTGTTTTCTGAAAGTATATAAACATATTCTTGACCAAGAGTTAACACAGGAATCTTTTCTATAAAATTGATTTGGGGTCCTTTTTATTTTTGCCTACCCACTTTTCCTTTGGCTTATTTTGACACCTTGTGTGTTTTTCATGGGTGTCTTGCTTTTCCTAGGTGAATTTTCCTTCCTTCACTCTTCAGCGAAAAATACCTTCTCCTCCAGACGTCCCGCGGTCAGGCACCAGATGTGGAAACCTCTTTCCACGTCGCGCATGATTCAGGGTTCCCGGTTCAGGGTGTGGGTTCTGGAGGAGGCTGTAAGCAAACGAAAAGAGAAACTAGAAAAGCATTAATTTGGTGATACTGGGGTGCGAGGTGGGAGCCTTCCTCAAGTGGAAAGAATGCCCTGAAATTTTTGGAATAGTCTGAGGAGGATAGGTTTTAATTATTCCTTGAATATTAGGTAAAACTCTCCTGTGTAGCCATCTGGTCCCGGGCTTTGGTTTGCTGGAAGCTTTTTGATGACTGATTTAATTTCTTCCATGGTTATTGGCTTATTGAGATGTTTAGATTCTTCCTGAGTGAACTTTGGAAGGTTATCTTTTTCTAGGAATATGTCTATTTCCTGCAGATTGTCCAGTTTTTTTGGAATAGAGTTGTTCATAGTATTTTTTAAAAATCCTTGGATTTTGGAGGGATCTGTTGTTATTTCTCCTCTTTCACTTCTGATTTTGTTTATTTTGTGTCTTCTCTCTTTGCTTCTTGGTGAGCCTGCCTAGAGGTCCTTCAATCTTGTTTATCCTTTCAAAGAACCAGCTCTTGGTTTTGTTGATCTTTTGAATTGTTTCTTTGGTCTCTATGTCATTTATCTCTGCTCTGATCTTTACTATTTCCTTCCTTCTGCTTACACTGGGCTTTTCTTGTTGCTCTCTGTCTAGTTTTATTGAGTTGTAGAGTTAGGTAATATATTACCATTGTTTCTTGTTTTTTTGCAGTAGGCTTGTAGAGCTATGAACTTCCCTCTCAGGATGGCTTTCACTGTGTCCCATAAATTTTGTATTGTTGTGTTATCATTTGTTGCCATGATGATTTTTCTTTGTTCCTTGATCTCTCTGTTTACCCAGTTGTTGTTAAATAGTGTGCTGTTTAGTCGCCATGTGATTGATTTCTTTGTATTGTTTTGATTGTAATTGATTTCCAGGTTTATGCCACTGTGATGTGATAAAATGCTTGATACGATTTATCTTTGAAAATGACCCAAGTGCACTGGAGAAGAATGTATATTCTGTGGCTTTGGAGAGAAATGTTCTGAAGATGTCAATTAATTCCATCTGGTCTAGTTTGTCATTTAGGATTAATGTTTCTTTGCTGATTTTTTGTTTAGAGGATTTGTCCAATGGTGACAGTGGGGTATTAAAGTCTCCTACTATGATTGTATTGCTGTCAATGTTTCCCTTAATATCCTTCAGGAGTTTTTTTATCCTATATTGGGTGCATATATGTTTACCAGAGTTATTTCTTCTTGTTGGATTGTTCCCTTTAGTATTATGAAGTGGCCTTCTTTACCTCTTGTTATGTTCTTCACTTTGAGTTCTAATTTGTCAGATATAAGTATTGCAACCCCAGCTTTTTTTCATTTCCATTTGTCTGAAATACTATCTTCCATCCCTTCACCCTCAATCTGTGTGCATCTCTTTTCCTGAGGTGGGTTTCTTGCAGACAGCAGATATATGGATCATGTTTTCTTATCCAATCGGTTACCCTATGTCTTTTGATTGGAGCATTTAATCCGTTTACATTTAAAGTTATCATTGATAAGTACTTATCTGTTGCCATTTTTGGTCCTTACCCTCGAGTTCCTTCTTCGCTTCCTCTTTCTTTTTATTATAGCAGACCCTTTAACATTTCTTGCATTGCTGGTTTGGTGGTAATATATTCCCTGAGTCCTTTTTTGGCTGTGAAGTTTCTGATTTGACCTTCAATTTTGATTGAGAGTCTTGCAGGGTACAGTATTCTTGGATTCAGACCATTCCTTTGCATGACTTTGTATATTTCATTCCATTCCCTTCTGGCCTGATGAGTTTCTTTTGAGAAACCTGTAGCTAGTCGTATGCGGGTTCCTTTGTAGGTAACTTTCTGTTTCTCTCTGGCTGCTTATAAGATTCTCACTTTGTCGTCGGTGTTTGCCAATTTAATTATAAGGTGCCTTGGTGTCAGTTTGTTGGGGTTAATTTTGCTTGGGACTCTGTGAGCTTCTCGGATTAGTGTGGGATTTTTCTTTCCTATATTGGGGAAATTTTCTGTCATTATTTCTTCAAATAGGTTCTCTAATCCTTGTTCAGTTTCCACTCTTTCTGGAACCCCAATTATGCGGATGTTGTTTGCTTCATGTTATCCCAAAGTTCCCTTAGGCTCTACTCTTGCTTTTTAACTTTTTTTTTCTAGAAGCTGCTATACTTGGGTATTTTTTCCTACCATGTCTTCTAGATCACTGATGTTGTCCTCCACTTCTTCTAGTCTACTTTTGATGCTTTCTATTGAGTTCTTTATAGCAGTGATATCATTTTTCATTTCTTCTTGATTATTCTGCATTTCCTTTAGGTTCTTCTGCATTTCTTCTTGCTTCTTTTGCCTTTCTTCTTGCTGCTTCTGCATTTCTTCTTGCTTGTTCTGCATTTCCTCTTGGGTCTTCTTCATTTCCTGTAGGTTCTTCTTCATTTCCTCTTGGCTCTTGCTCACAATGTTGAATTTGTCTTCCATTGTTTTCATCCACCTCATGATCATTTCTCTGAACTCTTTCTCTGCAGGCTTATTTCTGCTTTTATTTCATTTACTTCTTTTTCTGGTGATACCTCCCTATCTCATGTATGTGGGCTGTTTCTTCTTCTGCCCATGGTTTTTCTTCTCCAGGTGTCTGGTTATGTAGTTCTCTCTCCTATGTTGATTCAAAGGCACAAACTAAAACCCGACCCCGAACCTCACAGAAGGCACTGAACAGAAATGTACTCATGATGTTAATAATCACCAATAAGGTGACCACCAATGAAGGACAAATTAGGGGTAAGTAGAGAAAGAGGAAGAGGAAATTGAGGAAAACAAAAAGGAAAGAAGTGCCAAAATCAAATTGGGAAAGGGAGAAAAAAATAAAATAATAAATGAACTAAAAATAAAATAAAACAAAATAAAAAATAGCAGAAGAAGAAAAAGAAAAGAGAAAGAGAAACAAAGTCAGAGAGAAAAGAAAGCGGATAAGAGAGAAAAGGGGTACAAAATATAGATGTCAGGAGAAAACTCCAATAGAACAGTCCCTAATCCCAATATAGGCCAGCAACCAGTACCTAGAGATTAATACAAACTGCAGATAACAACTGGTATCGAGGGAGGCGAGGGAAAAGAGAGGTAAAAAACAAAACAAGCAAAAAGCAAAATAACACAAATAGAATACGCTAAAACAATCTCACAAAAATGTTCAAAAAATCGATATAATCACTGTTCAGGCAAATAGCAAGAAAAGGATATAGAAAAAAAACAACTTTTTGGCTAGTGAAGACAAGAGGAGACAGGTTTGTATGGCCTTGTAGTAGGGGATTTGAAATTAGATATATAAATGGGGTGAAATTTTAACCTGGTAAAGAGAAAGAAGAGGGGGATTCTAAAGTTGGAAAAGGGAAAGAGAAAACAAGACAACAAAATGGGGAAAGTTAGGAGGAAAGTGTAGGCATAAAGGTAGAGTTGAGTTGGAGCAAAATTATGCTAAAGGAAAGAAGAAAATACAATGTAGAACTCTAATCCCGAAGTAAAATAAAGAGAAAACAAAATGACACTTGTTTTTTTCCAAAAAGGTAAAATACTAGTAATAATTAATAATTCTAGTTGAAAACAAAAATGTAATAATTAAAAAGGTAAAGTCAATTGAGTCGGAAAGAAAAAAATAGACTTTTAATTAAAATATGTAAATATGAAAAAAATTAAAAAAAGAAAAATAAGAAAAAAAAATAGAATGGTCCTTCACTTCCACTATCATTCTGCTTAGCACTACTGTTTCCCAATAGGGAAGGTATTGCAGGTCCCTGTGTTCCTCTGTTGGTGTTTTAATCTCTTTATTCTTTTGTGGTTATGCGAGAGTCAATTTTTGCATCATCCACTGGTTGGCAGTGTTTTGGAATTGATCTCTGAGACAAAGCACAGGACCGCTCTAGGCTGTGCTCATATCCTGCTACTCTGTGGTTCTCAAAGCCGGCTTTTAGGGATTTTGTAGCTGGGACCTTGTAATAACTCCCAGGCTGTCCCTCTGCCTCAGATAAAAAATGAGTCCTTTTCCAGAGCTCCCCTCTGTCAACAGTTTAGAGAGTTTGCCTCCACACTTAGGGATCACGCCCTGCCCACCTCCGTGGACCTCTCCAGAGGCATCTTTCCTGCAGCGCAGTTCCCACAGTGTGCATGTCTCTGTTCTGAGGGGCAGGAGACCTCACCTTATCCCAGGCAAAATCTGACCTTTCCCTGTGTCGTGTGGATCTCTGAATCCGCCGTGTGTCTGTGCCTATTGGAGAGCAGTGTTCTGGGTCTCCAGCTGCTCGGTGGGTGCCCCAGCCGCAGCTTTCAGTGCGCCACAGATATTCACCTCTCTCTGCAATATGGCATGGTCTCCGCGTTCGCGCTGGTGGCTCCGGCCAACAAAAATCCCATGGCAGTGGGGCTGCCTGGCCAGGAGAGCCCCATCCAGCAGTTCCCCGCCTTCTCCTGGAGGATAACTGACTCTTAACTTGCCAACAAACACTCCCCGTGCGACTCTCAGCTGCTCTCTCTCCCTCTGCCCAGCGACAAAGCTCCAGATGTATCCGTGTATTCCACCGCCATTTTTCTATCGGGGAAAATTTCTGTCATTTTTTCTTCAAACAAGTTCTCTAATCCTTGATCAGTTTCCACTCTTTCTGTAACCCCAGTTGTGCAGATGTTGTATTGTTTCGTGTTATCCCAAAGTTCCTTTAGGCTCTCCTCTTGCTTTTTAACTTTTTTTTCTAGAATCTGCTGTACTTGGGTATTTTTTCCTACCATGTCTTCTAGCTCACTGATGCGGTCCTCTGCTTCTTCTAGTCTACTTTTGATACTTTCTATCGAGTTCTTTATAGCAGTGATGTCATTTTTCATTTCTTCTTGATTATTCTGTATTTCTTCTATGTTCTTCTGCATTTCTTCTTGCTTCTTTTGCATTTCTTCTTGCTTCTTCTTCATTTCCTCTTGGCTCTTACACACATTGTCGATTTTGTCTTCCATTCTTTTCATCCACCTTATGATCATTTCTCTGAACTCCTTCTCTGGCAGGCTTCTTTCTGTTTCTATTTGTTTTACTTCCTCTTCTGGTGAAACCTGCCTTTCGGTATTATCCAGGCTGTTTCTTTTTCTTCCCATGGTCTTTCTTCTCCGGGTATCTGGTTACGTAGTTCTCTCTCCTGTGCTGATTGAAAGGCACAAACTACAACATGACGAGGTACAGCACACAAGGCACCGAGTAGAAATGCATTCAGGATGTTAATAATTACAAATAAGGTGACCACAAATGAAAGATAAATTAGGGGTAATTAGAGAAAGAAGAAGAGGAAAATGAGGAAAAAAGAAAAGAAAGAAATGCCGAAAAGAATTTGGGAGAGGGAGAAAAAGTAATAAATAAGTGAACAAAAAACAAAATAAAGTAAAATAATAAAAAGGAGAAACAGAAGAAGAAAAGAGAAAGAGAAAAAAGTCAGAGAGAAAAGAAGGAGGATAAGGGAGAAAGGGGGAACAAAATATAGATGTCAGGAGAAAACATCAATAGAATAGTCACTAATCCCAACAAATGCCGGCAACCAGTACCTGGAGATTAATACAAACTACAAATAACAACTGGTATGGAGGGAGGCGAGGGAAAAGAGAGGTAAAAAACAAACCGAAACAAATCAAATAAGAAGAAAAATAAAACAAGTAGAATAAGCTAAAACAATCTCACCAAAAAGTACAAAAAATTGATATAGTCACCATTCAGGCTAACAGCAACAAAAGGACATAGAGAAAAACAACTTTTTGGATAATGAGGTCAAGAAGAGAGAGGTTTGTGTGAACTTGGAGTAGGGGATTTGAAATTAGATATATAAGTGGGTGTAATTTTAACTAGGTAAAGAGAAAGAATAGGGAGAATCTAAAGTTGGAAAAAGCAAAGAGAAAACAAGACAACAAAATGGGGAAAGTTAGGAGGAAAGTGTTGGCATAAATGTAGAGTGGAAATAGAGTAAAATTATGCTAAAGGAAAGATAAAAATAGAATGTAGTACTCTAATCCCGAATTAAAAGAAAGGGAAAACAAAATGACAGTTGTTTTATCTAAAAAGGTAAAATAGTAGTAGTCATAATACTAGTTGAAAACAAAAATGTAATAATTAAAAAGGTAAAATCAATTGTGGATGAAAGAAAAATATAGTTTTTTAATTAAAATATGCAAAAATGAAAAAATATAAAATAAAATAAAATTTAACAAAAAGAAAAAGAAAAAAAATAGAATGGTCATTCACTTCCGCTATTGTTCTTCTTGGCACTTCTGTTTCTCAGTGGGGAGGGTATTGCAGTTCCCTCTTTTCCACTGCTGAGGTCTTAATCTCTTTATTCTTTTGTGGTTATGCGAGAGTCAATTTGTGCATCATCCACTGGGTGGCAGTGTTTTCGAACTGACCTCGGAGACAAAGCACAGGACTTCTCTAGGCTGTGCTCATATCCTGCTACTCTGTGGTTCTCAAAACCAGTTCGTGGGGATTTTGCAGCCGGGACACTGTAATAACTCCCAGATTGTCCCTCTGCCCCAGATGAAAGCGAGTCATTTTCCAGAGCTCCCCTCTTTCAACAACTCCGAGAGTTTGTGTCCACACTTAGGGATCACACCCTGCCCCACCTCCGTGGACCTCTCCAGAGGCAGCTTTCCCGCAGCCCGGTTCCCACAGTGTGCACGTCTGTTCTGCAGGACAGGAGACCTCCCCTTATCCTAGTCGATATCTGACCTTTCCGTGTGCCATGTGAATGTCCTGTGAGTCCCTGTGTCTGTGCCGATTGGAAGTGGTGTTCTGGGTCCCCCGGCTGGCTGTTCAGTGAGTGCTTCAGCTGCAGCTTTCAGACTGCTGCAGACATCCACCTCCCTCTGCAAGATGGCACGGTCCCCGCGTTCGCGCTGGTGGCTACGGCAGACAAAAACCCCATGGCAGTGTGGCTGCCTGGTCAGGAGAGCCCGTCTAGCAGTCTTCCACGTTCTCCTGGAGGATAACTGACTTAACTTGCCAACACACACTCCCCGTGCGACTCTCAGCTGCTCTCTCTCCCTCTGCCCAGCGACAAACTCCAGACACGTCTGTGTACTCCACCGCCATTTTTCTTGAGGCCAGTTGCTAGTCTTATGGATAACTTTCTGTCTCTCTTTGGCCAGTTATAATATTCTTACTTTGTCATTGGTGTTTGCCAATTTAAATTATAATGTACCTTGGTATATGTCTTTTGGGGTTCATTTTGATTGGGACTCTGTGAGCTTCTTGGATTTGTGTGGGTTTTTTCTTTACTATATCAGGGAAGTTTTCTGTCAGCATTTCTTCAAACAGGTTTTCTATTCCTTGCTCAGTTTCCACTCTTTCAGGAACCATTATTACACGGATTTTTTTTGTTTCATGTTATCCCAAAGTTCCCTTAGGCTCTCCTCTTGATTTAAAAATTTTTTTTCCAGAAGCTGCTGTACTTGGGTATTTTTTCCTACTTTGTCTTCTAGCTCACTGATGTGGTCCTCTGCTTCTTCTAGTCTACTTTTGATGCTTTCTATTGAGTGCTTTACAGCAGTAATATCATTTTTCGTTTCTTCTTGATTATTCTCCATTTCCTCTTGGTTCTTACTCATATTGTCAATTTTGTCTTCGATTACTTTCAGCCACCTTATGACTATTTCTCTGAACTCTTTCTCTGGCAGGTTGTTTGCTTCTCTTTCGTTTACTTCTTTTTCTGGTGATGCCTGCTTTTTTTCCATATGCAGGCTGTTTCTTCATTTGCCTATGGTCTTTCTTCTCTGGCTGTCTGGTAATGTAGTTCTCTCTCTTGCGTTGATTTAAAGGCACAAAATACAACACAACCAGGTACAATGCATAAGGCACTGAACAGATATGTATTCATGATGTTAATAACTACAAATAAGGTGACCAGCAGTGAGAGACAAATTCGGGGTAAGTAGAGAAAGAAGAGAGAATGAAGAAAAAAAGAAAAGAAAAAAACTGCCAAATGAAATTGGGAGTAGGGAGATAAAAGAGGGGGAAAAAAGAGGAAGGAGAAAAGAAACAAAAGTAAGAGAGAAAAGAAAGAGAAGGGGAACTAATTATATATATTGGACAAAACTCCAATAGAACAGCCACCAATCCTAACAAATGCCAAAAACAAGTACCTGGAGATTAATACAAAGTACAAATAACAACTAATATCAAGGAAAACAGAGATAAAAAACAAACAAAAATGGCCGAGACTGGTTTGGCTCAGTGGATAGAGCGTCGGCTTGTGGACTGAAAGGTTCCAGGTTCGATTCTGGTCAGGGGCATGTACCTTGCTTGCAGGCACATCTCCACTGTGGGGTGTGCAGGAGGCAGCTGATCGATGTCTCTCTCTCATTGATGTTTCTAACTTTCTATCTCTCTCCTTTCCTCTCTGTAAAAAAATCAATAAAATATTTTTTTAAAAAACAAACAAAAATGAAGTAAAGAAAAAGCAAAATAAAAGAAGTAGAATAAGCATAAACAGACTTTCAAAAAATATATAAAATATCAATATAATCAACGCTCAAGCAAATAACAACAAAAGTACATAGAGAAAAACAATTTTTTGGATAGTGAAGATAGAGAAAAGAGAGGTGTGTATGGGCTTGGAGTAGAGGATTCTAAATTAGATATGTAAGTGTGTTGAAATTTTAACCAGGTAAAAAGAAACAATAGGGAAAATATAAAGTAGGAAAAGGATAAGAGAAACAAGACAACAAAATGTGAAAAGTTAGGAAGAGAGTGTTGTCATAAAGGTAGTGTTGAGATAGAGTAAAATGAAGTTAAAGGAAAGATGAAAATAGAATGTAGAACTCTAATCCCAAAGTAAAATAAAGAAAATAAAATAATACTTCTTTTTTTTTCCAAAAAGGTAAAATAGTATTAGTAATAATACTTGATGAATATAAAAATGTAATAATTAAAATATAAAATCAATTGAGAAAAAAAGAAAAAGATAGTTTTTTTCAATTAAAAGATGAAAAAATAAAAAAATAATTAAAAAGAAAAGAACAGAATGTGCAGTAGTGGAGGTCATTCACTTCCTCTATTGTTCTGTTTGACATGCCTATTTCTCAGTCAGGATGGTTTTCCAGTTTTCTGAATTCCACTGATGCTCAGAGTTGTAAGCCAGTCCTGGTTTTTAAGGAGGTGGTGTGTCTTAATCTCTTTATTATTTTGTGATCACGTAAGAGTCAATTTGTGAGTCATCCCCTGGGTGGTAGTGTTTCAGAATTAACTCTGAGACTATAGGTCCTCTCTAGCCTGTGCTCAGATCCTGCCTTCTCTGTGTTACTCAATGCCTGTTTGTATGAGCGGGTTGCCCCAGAGCTGGTTCTCTGATGGTTATTCTGCACTCTGATCTCCAGGTTCCAGAAAAACAACTTTCCCCTGCAGTCTCTTAGGATGTCCCCAATTGGGTGATCCTATGTACTGGGCTTAGCAATTAGAAGCCAAGGTCTGAAGAGGAAAGAGTGCATTCTGTGTACTCACCCTTCCCCGCTCCTGTTCAAGCAGCTGGGACACTTTAACTACTCCCAGGCTTTCTGCCTCAGATGAAAATGGGTTGCTTTCTAGAGCTCCCCACTATTAACAGCTCTGAGGGCCCCTGTCCACATTCAGGGATCAACCCCTGGCCAACATTCACGGATTTTTCTAGGTGCAGCTTTTACCCAGTCCAGTTCCCACAGTGTGCATGTCTCTCTGTTCTGTGGGTCCAGAGACCTCACCTTATCCCAGGTGAAATATGACCTTTTCGTGTGGTGTGTGAAGCTCCTCTGAATCCGAGTGTTTGCGCCAATGGGGGAGCAGTGTTTTGGATCCTCCCCTCCCCCGCTGGTGGGTGGGAGGCAGCAACTGTAGCTTTTCAGGCTGCGGTAAACATCCACTTTCCCCTGCAAGATGGCGTGGTCTCCGTATTCGTGATGGTAGCTCCAGGAGAAAAATCCCCATGGCAGTGGGGCTGCCTGGTCAGGGGAGCCCCGTCCAGCAGTCCCCCACCTTCTCCTGAAGGATAACTGTCCCTTAACTTGCCAACAAACACCCCCAGTGTGACCTTCAGCTGTTCTCTCTATCCACTCAGTGACAAGGTTCTGGGCACGTCTGTCTATTCCACACCATTTTTTCTCCCCAGTCTCTGTGTCTTTTGTTTCTGCTCTGATCTTTATTATTTCATTCCTTTTACTTACTCTGGGATCACTAAGTATTTAATGAATATCTATTGAGCCTGTTGACAAGTATAGTGCCAGAAATTTTGGTTGGTGCTGTGATATATAAGAAAGAGAAGTATATAAGAAAGAGAAGTTTTCTGACCTCATGTACTTGCACATTGCAACAATACCATTAAATAAAACCTGATAGAAAATAGTAAGACATAACTCCTTTAGATAAGGTAATCCAGGTACACCTCTGTGACAAAATACCATTTGATTCAAGACTTGAAGATTGGAAAGTAGCCAGTAATGTGGAGAAACTTGTGCGAAAGCATTTCAGGCAGAGGGACTTAAAAAGAATCTTTAGGATGAAAGAATTCTGAGGCTAGAAAGAGCTTTACATATAATGCAAATATCAAAGACCAATATGAATGGAACATAGAAAGTTGAAACTAAAAGAGTTGAATGAAAATGAACCAAGATTCATCCAGACTATGGGGCCATATCATGTAGGAGCTTCAAATTTATTTTTAGTGTAATTAGAGGATTTTAATCAGGAGAGTGACAAGATTTAATTTCCATTTTAAAAAGATTATCGCATCTTACAGTTTCAGCAAGAGATGAGTTTCCCTTAGAGTAGGGTAGGAACAGTGAAGAAGTGAATGAATTAGAAATTCATATAAGATGTAGAATGGTCAGGATTTGCTGGTGGATTAAAATTTGGGAATAGAAGAGAAGGAGGATTAATGATGACTTCCAGGATTCTGACATGTTAATGTCATTTTCTAAGATGTAAAACATGAGAAAAGTACACATTGGGTAGGAGGAGGGTGCCAAGAATTCTATTTTACATGTGTTATGTTAGAGATATATAATAGACAACCAAGCAGATATTTTAAATGCACATATATTAATATATGAATCTAAAGTTTAGAATCTTTTGAGGACCTTCTATGGGAGTCATCAGCATAAATATGGTGTTTAGAATTGTGGGAATGGGAGACTACCAAAGGAATGACTTGAAAGAGAGAAGAGAGGGCTGAAAACAAAATATGGTTAACTCTAATATTTAGAGTTAAGGTAGAGAGCACTGTAACAAAAGTGGTAAGGTTGGCAAATATATGGTATTAACAAAGTCAAAAGTGGAAACCTTTCAAAGAAATAGGGAGTGATTATCTGTTTCAAATACTAATGAGAGAACTGATAAAATTAAGACAGAAATGCTATCATTAGATTTGGTAACATAGAGGTCTCTGGGGATATTGACAAGAGTGGTTTTGATGAATTCATGAGTATGGAAACTAAATTGGAGTGGACTTAAGGATAAATAGGAAATGAGGAAAAATAGATTGCATGTGTAGACAATTCTTTTGATGTTTGCTGTTTGTGTGTATAGAATGCGGGAAAGCAGCTTGGAGGGATAGTAGGGTCAAAGGGATATTAAATGCTAACTCAAATTTATATGCTGTTAATTATTTGCTAAAAAGGGCAAAGATTCTTAAAAATGGAAAATGAGGAGAGATGGGGAAAATGGCGGCGGAGTAGACGGACGCGTCTGGAGCTTTGTCGCTGGGCAGAGGGAGAGAGAGCGGCTGAGAGTTGCATTGGGAGTTGTTTGTTGGCAAGCTAGGAGTCAGTTGTCCTCCAGGGGAAGGCGGAGAACTGCTGGAAGGGGCTCTCCCGGCCAGGCAGCCCCACTGCCACGGGTTTTTGTCGGCCGGAGCCACCAGCGCGAACGCGGAGCCCGAGCCATCTTGCAGAGGGAAGTGGATGTCTGCTGCGCGCTGAAGCCTTCGGCTGGGCACCCATCGAGCAGCCAGGAACCCGGGGACCCAGAACTCCGCTCTCCAATCGGCGCAGACACGCGGCGGAATCAGAGATCCACAGAGCACACAGAAAGGTCAGATTGCGCCTGACTTAAGGGGGAGGTGGATGTCTGCCGAGGTCTGAAAGCTGCGGCTGACGGAGGCACCCACAGAGCAGCCAGGACCCAGAGCGCGGCTTCCCAGGCGGCACAGACCCGCAGGCTGAGGATTCAGAGATCCACAGGGCGCGCACACGTGGAAGGGTCAGACTTAGCCTGGGCCAGGGTGCGGTCTCCTACCCCCACAGGGCAGAGACGCGCACACTGTGGGAGCCGGGCTGCGGAAAGCTGCCTCTGGAGAGGTCCGAGGAGGTGGTCAGGGCGTAATCCCTGAGTGTGAAGGCAAACCCTCTGAGCTGTTGACAGAGGAGAGCTCCAGAAAACGACTCTTTTTTTTTTTTCTTCTCTTTTTCTCTGGGGCAGAGGGACAACCTGGGAGTTATTGCAGTGTCCAGGCTGCAAAACCCCCACAAACTGGTTTTGGGAACCACAGAGTAGCAGGATCTGAGCACAGCCTAGAGAGGTCTTGTGCTTGGTCTCAGAGATCAATTCCGAAACACTGCCACCCAATGGATGACACACAAATTGACTCTCGCATAACCACAAGAGAATAAAGAGATTAAAACACCAAGAGGGGAACACAGGGAACTGCAATACTTCCCCTACTGGGAAACAGGAGTGCCAAGCAGAATAATAGTGGAAGTGAAGGACCATTCTATTTTTCTTCTTCTTTTTTTTTCCTTTTTTCTTTTTCTTAATTTTTAATTCTTTATTTTTCATTTTCACATATTTTAATTAAAAGAATATTTTTTTTCTTTCTGCCTCAATTGATTTTACCTTTATAATTACTACATTTTTGTTTTAAACTAGTATTATTAATTACTACTAGTATTTTACCGTTTTTGGAAAAAAAAGTGTCATTTTGTTTTCTCTTTATTTTATTTCGGAATTGGAGTTCTACATTCTATTTTCATCTTCCCTTTAGCATAATTTTACTCCAACTCAACTCCACCTTTATGCCAACACTTCCCTCCTAACTTTCCCCATTTTGCTGCCTTGTTTCTCTTTCCCTTTTCCAACTTTAGATTCTCCCTATTTTTCTCTTTACCTGGTTAAAATTTCAACCCATTTATATATCTAATTTCAAATCCCCTACTACAAGTCCACACAAACCTCTCCCCTCTTGTCTTCATTGGCCAAAAAGTTGTTTTTTCTCTATGTCCTTTTGTTGCTATTTGCCTGAAAAGTGATTATATCGATTTTTTGAAAAATTTTGTGAGAGATTGTTTTAGTTTATTCTACTTGTTTTATTTTCTTTTTGCTTGCTTTGTTTTATACCTCTCTTTTCCCTCATCTCCCTCGATACCAGTTGCTATTTGCAATTTGCATCAATCTCTAGGTACTGGTTGCTGGCCTTTATTGGGATTAGTGACTGTTCTATTGAACTTCTCTCCTGACATCTATATTTTGTTCCTCTTTTCTCTCTTATACACTTTCTTTTCTCTCTGACTTTTTTCTCTTCCTCTTTCCTTATCCTTTTTCTCCTTTTTATTTTCTTATTTTATTTTATTTTATTGTTCATTTATTTATCTTTTTTTTCCTCACTCTCCCGATTTGATTTTGGCACTTCTTTCTTTTCTTTCTTCCTCATTTTCCTCTTCTGCTTTCTCTATTTACCCCTAATTTGTCCTTCATTGGTGGTCACCTTATTTGTGATTATTAACATCTTGAATACATTTCTACTCAGTGCCTTGTGTGCTGTACCTGGTCGTGTTGTAGTTTGTGCCTTTCAGTCAACGTAGGAGAGAGCACTACATAACCAGACACCCAGAGAAGAAAGACCATGGGCAGAAAAAGAAACAGCCCACAAAAGACAGAAAGGCAGGTTTCACCAGAAAAGGAAATAAACGAAATAGAACCACAAATAAGCCTACCAGAGAAAGAGTTCAGAGAAATTATCATAATGTGGTTGAAAAGAATGGAAGACAAATTTGACAATATGAGTAAGAGCCAAGAGGTAACGAATAAGAACCTAGAGTAGGCGAAGAAGCGTGAAGAATAAATGCAGAAGAAACTAGAGGAGGTGCAGAATAAACAAGAAGAAATGCAGAAGAAACTAGAGGAGGTGCAGAATAAACAAGAAGAAATGAATAATGACATCACTGCTATAAAGAACTCAATAGAAAGCATCAAAAGTAGACTAGAAGAAGCAGAGGACCGCATCAGTGAGCTAGAAGACATGGTAGGAAAAAATACACAAGTACAGCAGCTTCTAGAAAAAAAAGTTAAAAAGCAAGAGGAGAGTCTAAGGGAACTTTGGGATAACATGAAACAAAATAACATCCGCATAATTGGGGTTCCAGAAAGAGTGGAAACTGAACAAGGATTAGAGAACGTGTTTGAAGAAATAATGACAGAAAATTTCCCCAATATAGAAAAGAAAAAACCCACACAAATCCAAGAAGCTCACAGAGTCCCAAGCAAAATGAACCCCAACAAACCGACACCGAGGCACATTATAATTAAATTGGCAAACACCTACGACAAAGTAAGATTCTTAAAAGCAGCCAGAGAGAAACAGAAAGTTACCTACAAAGGAACCCCCATAAGACTAGCTACTGACTTCTCAACAGAAACTCGTCAGGCCAGAAGAGAATGGAATGAAATATACAAAGTCTTGCAAAGGAAGGGTCTGAATCCAAGAATACTGTACCCTGCAAGACTCTCAATCAAAATTGAAGGTGAAATCAAAAGCTTCACAGACAAAAAAGGACTAAGGGAATATATTACCACCAAACCAGCAATGCAAGAAATGTTAAAGGGTCTGCTGTAATAAAAAGAAATAGGAAGCGAAGAAGGAACTCGGGGGTAAAGACTAAAAATGGCAACAGATAAGTACTTATCAATAATAACTTTAAATGTAAACGGATTAAATGCTCCAATCAAAAGACATAGGGTAACCGAATCGATAAGAAAACATGATCCATATATCTGCTGTCTGCAAGAAACCCACCTTAGGAAAAGAGATGCACACAGATTGAGGGTGAAGGGATGGAACATGGTACTTCAGGCAAATGGAAATGAAAAAAAAGCTGGGGTTGCAATACTTATATCTGACAAATTAGATCTCAAAGTGAAGGACATAACAAGAGATAAAGAAGGCCACTTCCTAATACTAAAGGGAACAATCCAACAAGAAGAAATAACTCTGGTAAACATATATGCACCCAATATAGGATAAAAAAACTCCTGAAGGATATTAAGGGAAACATTGACAGCAATACAATCATAGTAGGAGACTTTAATACCCCACTGTCACCATTGGACAAATCCTCTAAACAAAAAATCAGCAAAGAAACATCAATCCTAAATGACTCACTAGAACAGATGGAATTAATTGACATCTTCAGAACATTTCACCCCAAAGCCACAGAATATACATTCTTCTCCAATGCACATGGGTCATTTTCAAAGATAGATCATATGTTGGGTCATAAGAAAAGTCTCTTCAAATTCAAGAAGATAGAAATCATATCAAGCATTTTCTCAGACCACAGTGGCATAAAACTGGAAATCAACTATAATACAAACAATAGAAAGAAATCAAACACATGGAGACTAAACAGCATGCTTTTAAACAATGACTGGGTAACCAGAGAGATCAAGGAAGAAATAAAAAACATCATGGCAACAAATGACAATGACAAGACAACAATACAAAATTTATGGGACACAGTGAAAGCAGTCTTGAGAGGGAAGTTCATAGCCCTACAAGCCTACTGCAAAAAACAGGAAATAATGGTAATAAATCACCTAAACCTACAACTCAATGAGCTAGAACGTGAGCAACAAGAAAAGCCCAGTGTACTCAGAAGGAAGGAAATAGTGAAGATCAGAGCAGAGATAAACAACTTGGAGACCAAAGAAACAATTCAAAAGATCAACAAAACAAAGAGCTGGTTCTTTGAAAGGATAAACAAGATTGATGGACCCCTAGCCAGGCTCACCAAGAAGCAAAGAGAGAAGACCCAAATAAACAAAATCAGAAATGAAAGAGGAGAAATAACCACAGACCCTGTGGAAATACAAAGGATTGTTAAAAAATACTATGAACAACTCTATTCCAACAAATTGGACAACCTGCAAGAAATGGACATTTTCCTAGAAAAATATAACCTCCCAAAACTCAATGAGGAGGAAGCCAAACATCTCAATAGTCCAATAACTATGGAAGAAATTGAAGCAGTAATCAAAAAGCTTCCAGCAAATAAAAGCCTGGGTCCAGATGGCTACACAGGAGAGTTTTACCAAACATTCAAGGAAGAATTAAAACCTATCCTCCTCAGACTATTCAAAAACATTCAAGAAGAAGGAATACTACCAAACTACTTCTATGAAGCCAGCATCACCCTAATACCAAAACCAGATAAAGACAACACAATGAAAGAGAATTATAGGCCAATATCTCTCATGAACATAGATGCCAAAATCCTCAACAAAATTCTAGCAATCCGGATCCAGCAGCACATCAGAAAGATCATACACCATGACCAAGCAGGATTCATCCCAGGAATGCAGGGATGGTTCAATATCCGCAAATCAATAAATGTGATACATGACATATACAAATTGAGAGATAAAAATCACATAGTCATATCAATTGATGCAGAAAAAGCATTTGACAAAATACAACATCCTTTCTTGATAAAAACTCTCAGCAAAGTGGGAATAGAAGGATCATACCTCAACATCATAAAAGCCATATATGATAAACCCACAGCTAACATCATACTCAATGCGCAAAAACTAAAACCATTTCCCCTAAGAACAGGAACAAGACAGGGATGCCCATTCTCACCTCTCCTGTTCGACATAGTACTGGAAATATTAGCCATTGCAATTAGACAAGAAGAAGAAATAAAAGGCATCCAAATTGGAAAAGAAGAAGTAAAGCTGTCCTTATTTGCAGATGACATGATATTGTACATAAAAAACCCAAAGGATTCCATTCCAAAACTAATTGACTTAATTAATGAATTTGGTAATGTAGCAGGATACAAAATTAATGCTAAGAAGTCTGTGGCATTTCTATACAGTAACAATGAAATTATAGAAAGAGAAACTAAAAAAGCAATCCCATTTACCATCGCACCAAAAAAAATTAAGATACCTAGGAATAAACCTAACTAAAGAGGTAAAAGACCTTTATGCAGAAAACTACAGGACACTGAAAAAAGAGATAGAGGAAGATGTTAACAGATGGAAGAGCATACCATGCTCATGGATTGGGAGAATCAACATCATTAAAATGTCCATACTACCCAAAGCAATCTACAGATTCAACGCACTACCCATTAAAATACCATCGACATATTTCACAGACCTACAAAGAATTCTTCATAGATTCATCTGAAACAAAAAAAGACCACGGATAGCTACAGCAATTCTGAGAAAAAAGAATAAAGTAGGTGGGATCTCAATACCAGACTTCAAGCTATACTACAAAGCAACTGTTCTCAAAACAGCCTGGTACTGGCACAAGAACAGACATATAGATCAATGGAACAGAATAGAGAACCCAGATATCCACCCAAACCACTATGCTCAATTAATATTTGACAAAGGAGGCATGAACATTCAATGGAACCAAGATAGCCTCTTCAATAAATGGTGTTGGGAAAATTGGACAGATACATGCAAAAAATTGAAACTGGACCAACAACTTACACCAAATACAAAAATAAACTCAAAATGGATACAGGACTTAAACATTAGAAGGGAAACCATAAAAATACTAGAGGAGTCCACAGGCAGCACAATCTCATATATATGCCGAAAAAACTTCTTCACTGATACTGCTCCAAAGGCAATGGAAGCTAAAGAAAAAATAAACAAATGGGACTACATCAAAATAAAAAGCTTTTGCACAGCAAAAGAAACCATCAACAAAACAACAAGAAAGATCAATGCATGGGAGAACATATTTGCAAATGCTATCACTTATAAAGGTTTAATCTCCAAAATCTACAACCAACTTATACAACTTAATAAAAGGAAGATGAAGGATCCAATAAAAAAATGGGCAACGGACCTAAATAGAACCTTTTCAAAAGACGACAGAAGGAAAGCCAAGAGACACATGAAAACATGTTCAAAGTCATTAATCATCCGAGAGATGCAAATCAAAACGACAATGCGATACCATCTTACACCTGTCAGAATGGCAATCATCAACAAATCAACAAACGACAAGTGTTGGCGAGGATGCGGAGAAAAAGGAACCCTTGTGCACTGTTGGTGGGAATGCAGACTGGTGCAGCCACTGTGGAGAACAGTATGGAGTTTCCCCAAAAAACTAAAAATGGATCTCCCATTTGACCCTGTAATACCACTCTTAGGAATTTATCCTAAGAAATTACAAACACCAATCAGAAAGGATTTATGCACCCCTATGTTCATAGCAGCACAATTTACAATAGCCACAATTTGGAAACAGCCTAGGTGCCCGTCAGCAGATGAGTGGATCAGAAAACTGTGGTACATCTACACAATGGAATTCTATGCTGCCATTAAAAAGAAGGAATTCTTCCCATTTGCAGCAACCTGGTTGGAACTGGAGAGCCTTATGCTTAGCGAAATAAGCCAGTCAATGAAGGAGAAGCATCACATGATCGCACTCATTGGGGGATAATAAAGATCATTATAAACTGATGAACAAAAGGATAGATACAGAGACAGTAAAGCTTCAAACAGACTGTGAAATTACAGCAGGAAGATTAAAGTTAGGTGAGGTAGATAAGAGATCAATCAAAGGACTTGTATCTATGCATATAATCATAACCAATGAACATAGACACTGGGGGGTTGGGGTATGCCTGGGAGGGGGGGGCATTGGGAAGATATGTATAAAAAATTAATAAATAAAAAAAGCATTAAAAAAATGGAAAATGATGCTGTGATAATGACTTCTAGCTAGTCTCTAATATTTGCCTTCTCTTCTTTCACAATAATAAAATTTCCAAGTCATAGTTATCCTCATAGCCTACTAGAATAAAATTATACTTTCAAGTCTTCCTTATTGCTAAGTGTAGCCATGTAACTATCTCTGGCCAATAAGATGTAATCAGAAGTGTCATGTGAAACCTCTTGGTAACCTTCTTTGAAAGACAGCTGCCACATGCCCTTTATTCCATCTCTTGTCCCTTCCTCCGTCTAGCTGCCTGAAATTTGAATGTGATGGATGGAGCTCCAGATACCATTTTAGACACTGAGGACAGGGCCACACCCAAGGGATGTGGAGAGTTTAGAGGAGCCTAGGTTTCTAAAGATTTTGTTAAGGAGGTTTTTCATATAAACTCTGGACTGCCTGCTTCCACTCATTTGTGTAAAAAAATAAACTCTCTTATTTAAGTAAGTATTATTTTGGACCCCCTGTTCCTCTCAGATGAACCTAATCCTAACTGATTCATATGGAATCCAGTTCACAAATGGAAAGAATAGCCTTTAACAAAACACAGTTTCTAAGCCACCTCAATGAGAAAATCAACAACTTACATAAGAATCAAGAGGAAATTAAGAATGATGTAGCTACAATAAAAAACAAATACAATGTAATGTTCCCGCAATAGACTAGAAGAAATGGAGGACCAAATTAATAAGGTAGAAGACAGGGCTGAAAAACATAACCAATATAAACAGCAATTGGAGAAAAAATTAAAAAGCAGGAAGAGAATTTAAGGGAGCTTTGGGACAAAATGGAAAACAAGCAACAAACATATAATAGGGGTGCCAGGAGAACAAGAAGAGGAGCAAGGATTAGAAAACCTATTTGAGGCTCAGAAAATGGCGGTGGAATAGACTGATGTGTCTGGAGCCTTGTCACTGGGCAGATGGAGAGAGAGCAGCTGAGAGTCGCACTGGGAGTGTTTGTTGGTAAGTTAAGAGTCAGTCAACCTCCAGGAGAAGGTGGGAGACTGCTGGACAGGGTGCCTCTGACCAGGCAACCCCACTGCCACGGAGTTTTTGTCTACCGGAGTCACCAACGTGAATGTGGAGACCATGTCATCTTGCAGGGGGAAGTGGATGTCTATGGCGGTCTGAAAGCTGCGGCTGCAGCACCCACTGAACAGTGGGGGGACCTAGAACACCACTCTCCAATCGGCAAAGACACTTGGACTCAGCAGACCTGCACATGCCACATGGAAAGGTGAGATTTTGCATGGGATAAGGTGAGGTCTCCTATCCCATAAAACAGAGACGAGCACACTGTGGGAACTGGACTAGGGGAAAGCTGCTTCTGGAGAGATCCGCGGATGTGAGGCAGGGCGCGATCCCTAAATGTGGAAAGGGGCTCTCAGAGCTATTAACAGATTGGAGCTCTAGAAAACAACCCATTTTGACCTGAGGCAGAAGGACAGCCTGGAAGTAATTACAGTGTCCCAGCTGCTCGAACAGAAACGGGGAAGGGGGAGAGCACAGACTGCACTCTTTATTCTTGAGACACTGGCTTCTGATTACTAAGCCCAATACATAGGATCACCCAATTGCAGACATCCTTAGAAACTGCAGGGGAAGGTGGTTTTTCTGGAACCTGGGATCAGAGCCAGAATAACCATCAGAGAATCACTTCTGGGGCAACCCTTCCCCACAAACCAGTACTGAGAACCACAGAGTAGCAGGATCTAAACATAGGCTAGAGAGGTCCTGTAGTTAGTCACAGAGGTCAATTCTGAAACACTGCCACCCAGTGGATCACTCAAAAATTGGCTCTAGTATAGTCACAAAAGAATAAAGAGATTAAGACACACCTCAGCAGTGGAACACAGGAAACTGCAATACCCTCTGGACTGGGAAACAGGAGTGCCAAACAGAACAATAGTGGAAGTGAATGCCCTCCACTACTGCCCATTCTATTTCTTTATTTTCATTTTTTTGGCATATTTTAATTAAAAAACTATTTTTTTCTTTTATCCTCAATTGAATTTACCTTTTTAATTATTACATTTTTGTTTTCAACTAGTATTATTACTACTACTATTTTACATTTTTGAAAAAAAAGAGTGTCATTTTATTTTTTCTTTATTTTACTTTGGGATTAGAGTTCTACATTCTATTTTCATCTTTCTTTAGCATAATTTTACTCTATCTCAACTCTACCTTTATGCCAACACTTTCTTCCTACATTTTCCCATTTTGTTGTCTTCTTTTTCTTTCCCTTTTCCAACTTTAGATTCTCCCTATTCTTTCCCTTTACCTGGTAAAAAATTTCACCCCACTTATATATCTAATTTCAAATCCCTGACTCAAAGTCCATACAAACCTCTCTCCTCCTGTTCTCACTACCCAAGAAATTGTTTTTCTCTATGTCCTTTGGTTGTTGTTTGCCTGAATGGTGATTATATCAATTTTTCATACTTTTTTGTGAGATTGTTTTTGCTTATTCTACTTGTTTTATTTAGCTTTTTGTTTGCTTTGATTTGATGTTTTTTTTTTTTACCACTCTTTCCCTCGCCTCCCTTGGTATTAGTTGTTATTCATAGTTTGTATTAATCTCCAGGTACTTGTTGCCAGCATTTACCGTGATTACTGGTTCCTCTATTGCAGTTTTCTGCTCACATCTATAATTTGTTCCCCTTTTCTCTCATATTCTCTTTATTTTCTCTCTTTTTTTTCTCTTTCTCTTTTCTTCTTCTTCTTCCCTTTTAATTAATTAATTGATTTATTTATTTTTCTCCTTTCTCAAAATTTGATTTTCACACTTGTTTCTTTTCTTTTTTTTCCTCATTTCTCTTTTATTCTATCTCTACTTACCCATAATGGGCCTTAATTTTTTTTATTATAAAGTCTTTATTTCCCAAGTATACATCATTTTTTATTGTGTTACATGTATACATATCTCCACATTGCGTCCCCCTCCAAGGCATACCCCAACACCCCACTGTCTGTGTTCATTGGTTATGCATATATGCATGCATACAAGTCCTTTGATTGATCTCTTATCTACCCCAACTCTCCTTAAACTTCCTGCTGAAATTTGACAGTCTGTTTGATGCTTTACTGCATCTGTGTCTACCCTTTTGTTAATCAGTTTACAATGTTCTTTATTATCCACAAATGAGTGAGATCATGTGGTTCTTCTCCTACATTGACTGGCTTATTTCACTAAGCATAAGGCTCTCCAGTTCCATCCAGGTTGCTGCAAATGGTAAGAATTCCTTCTTTTAATGGCAGCATAGAATTCCATTGTGTAGATGTACCACAGTTTTCTGATCCACTCATCTGCTGACGGACACCTAGGCTGTTTCCAAATTGTACCTATCGTAAATTGTGCTGCTATGAACATAGGGGTGCATAAGTCCTTTTTGATTGGTGTTTGTAATTTCTGAGGATAAATGCCTAAGAGTGGGATAGCTGGGTCAAATGGGAGATCCATTTTATTTTTTTTTCAGGATACTCCATACTGTTCTCCACAGTGGCTGCACCAGTCTGCATTCCCACCAACAGTGCACAAGTGTTCCTTTTTCTCTGTATCCTGGCCAACACTTGTCATTTGTTGATTTCTTGATGATTGCCATTCTCACATGTGTGAGATGGTATCGCATTGTCATTTTGATTTGCATCTCTCAGGTAATTAGTGACTTTGAACATGTTTTCATGTGTCTCTTGGCCTTCTTTCTGTTGTCTTTTTTTAAAAATTTTTATTAATTTTTATACATATCTCCCCATTGCCCCCCTCCCTCCCAGGCATACCCCAACCCCCCAGTGTCTATGTTCATTGGTTATGCTTATATGCATGCATACAAGTCCTTTGATTGATCTCTTATCTACCTCACCTAACTTTACTTTCTGTTGTCTTTCCAAAAGGTTCTATTTAGGTCCAATGCCCATTTTTTTATTGGATCATTTATCTTCCTTTTCTTATGTTGTATGAGTTGACTTTAGATGTTGGAGATTGGATGTTTATCAGTGATAACATTTGCAAATATGTTCTCCCATATAGTGGTCTTTCTTCTTGTTTTGTTGATGGTTTCTTTTGCTGTGCAAAAGCTTTTTATTTTGATGAGTCCCATTTGTATATTTTTTCTTTAGCTTCCAATGCCTATGGAGCAGTATCAGTGAAGAAGTTCTTTCGGCATATGTCTGAGATTGTGCTGCCTGTGGATTCTTCTGATATTTTTATGGTTTCCCTTGTAATGTTTAAGTCCTGCATCCATTTGGAGATTATTTTTGTATATGGTGCAAGTTGGTGATCCAGTTTCATTTTTTTTGCATATATCAGTCCAATTTTCCCAACACTATTTATTGAAGAGGCTATCTTGGCATCTTGGCTCCATTGTATGTTCATGCCACCTTTGTCAAATATTAATTGAGAATAGTTCTTTGGATGGATATCTGGATTCTCTGTTCTATTATATTGGTATATGTGTCTGTTCTTGTGCCAGTACCAGGATCTTTTGAGAACAGTTGCTTTGTAATATAGCTTGAAATCTGGTATTGAGATCCCTCCTACTTTATTTTTCTTCCTCAGAATTACTGTGTCTATTCGTGTTTTTTTTTGTTGTTGTTGTTCCAAAAGAATTTTGAAGAATTCTTTCTAGCTCTGTGAAATATGTGGTTACTATTTTAATGGATAGTGCATTGAATCAATAGATTACTTTGGGTAATATGACATTTTAATGATGTTGATTCTCCCAATCCATGAGCATGGTATGATCTTCCATCTGTTAACATCTTCCTCTCTTTCTTTTTTCAGTGTCTTGTAGTTTTCTTCATATAGGTCTTTTACCTCTTTAGTTAGTTTATTCCTTGGTATCTTAATTTTTGGTGCAATGGTAAATGGGATTGCTTTTTTAGTCTCTCTTTCTGTAATTTCACTATTAGTGTACAGAAGAAATGCCACAGATTTCTTGACATTAATTTTGTATCCTGCTACATTGCCAAATTCATTAATTAAGTCAACTAGTTTTGGAATGGAGTCCTTTGGGTTTTATGTACAGTATTATGTCATCTGCAAATAGGACAGCTTTACTTCTTCTTTTCCAATTTGGATGCCTTTTATGTCTCCTTCTTGTCTAATTGCAATGGCTAATAATTACAGTACTATGTCGAACAAGAGAGGGGAGAGTGGGCATCCCTGTCTTGTTCCTGTTCTTAGAGGAAATGGTTTTAGTTTCTGCCCATTGAGTATGATGTTAGCTGTGGGTTTCTCATATATAGCTTTTATGATGTTGAGGTATAATCCTTCTATTCCCACCTTGTTGAGAGTTTTTATCAAGAAAGGGTGTTAGATTTTGTCAAATGCTTTTTCTGCATCGGTTGATATGTGATATTTATCTCTCAATTTCTTTAAATGATGTATCACGTTTATTAATTTGGGGATATTGTACCATCCTTGCATTCCGGGGATGAATCCTACTTGGTCATGGTGTATGATCTTTCTGATGTACTGCTATATACAATTTGCTAGAATTTTTTTGAGGATTTTGGCATCTATGTTCATGAGAGATATTGGCTTATAATTCTCTTTCCTTCTGTTGTCTTTATCTGGTTTTGGTATTAAGGTGATGCTGGCTTCATAGAAGGTGTTTGGAAGTGTTCCTTCCTCTTGAATATTTTGGAATAGTCTGAGGAGGATAGGTTTTAATTCTTCCTTGAATATTTGGTAAAACTCTCCTGTGTAGCCAACTGCTCCCTGGATTTTGTTTGCTGGAAGCTTTTTGATGACTGCTTCAATTTCTTACATAGTTATTGGACTGTTGAGATGTTTAGATTCTTCCTGATTGAGTTTTGGAAGGTTATATTTTTCTAGCATTATGTCCATTTCTTACAGGTTGTCCAATTTGTTGGAATAGAGTTGTTCATAGTATTTTTTTTTTTTTAACAATCCTTTGTATTTCCACAGGGTCTGTTGTTATTTCTCCTCTTTCATTTCTGATTTTGTTTATTTGTGTCTTCTCTCTTTGCTTCTTGGTGAGCCTGGCTAGGGGTCCACCAATCTTTTTTATCCTTTCAAAGAACCAGCTCTTGGTTTTGTTAATCTCTTGAATTGTTTCTTTGGTCTCCAAGTTGTTTATCTCCGCTCTGATCTTCACTATTTCCTTCCTTCTGCTAACACTGGGCTTTTCTTGTTGCTCTCATTCTAGGTCTTAGAGTTGTAGGTTTAGGTAATTTATTGCCATTGTTTCCTGTTTTTTTTTGCAGTAGGCTTGTAGGGCTATGACCTTCCCTCTCAAGACTGCTTTCACTGTGTCCCATAAATTTTTTGTGCTGTCATTGTCATTTGTTTCCATGATGTTTTTTATTTCTTCCTTGATCTCTCTGGTTACCCAGTTGTTGTTTAATAGCATGCTGTTTAGTCTCCATATGTTTCATTTCTTTCTATTGTTTTTATTATAGTTGATTTCCAATTTTATGCCACTGTGGTCTGAGAAAATGCTTGATATGATTTCTATCTTCTTTAATTTGAGGAGACTTTTTTTATGACCCAACATATGATCTATCTTTGAAAATGACCCATGCGCACTGGAGAAGAATGAATATTCTGTGGCTTTGGGGTGAAATGTACTGAAGATGTCAATTACTTCCATCTGGTCTAGTGAGTCATTTAGGATTGATGTTTCTTTGCTGATTTTTTGTTTAGAGGATTTGTTCAGTGTTGACAGTGTGGTATTAAAGTCTCATAATATGATTGTATTGCTGTCAATCTCTCCCTTAATATCCTCCAAGAGTATTTTTTTATGTATTTTGGTGCTCCTATATTGGGTGCATATATGTTTACCAGAGTTATTTCTTCATGTTGGATTGTTCCCTTTAGTATTACAAAGTGGCCTTCTTCATCTCTTGTTATGTCCTTCACTTTGAGATCTAATTTGTCAGATATAAGTATTGCAATCCCAGCTTTTTTTTTTTCATTTCCATTTTCCTGAAATACCATGTTCCATCCCTTCACCCTCAATCTGTGTGCATCTCTTTTCCTAAGGTGGGTTTCTTGCAGACAGCAGATATATGGATCATGTTTTCTTATCCAATCGGTTACCCTATGTCTTTTGGTTAGAGCATTTAATCCCTTTACATTTAAAGTTATTATTGATAAGTAGTTATCTGTTGCCATTTTTAGTCTGCATCCCCGAGTTCCTTCTTCGCTTCCTCTTTCTTTTTATTACAGCAGACCCTTTAACATTTCTTGCATTGCTGGTTTGGTGGTAATATATTCCCTTCGTCCTTTTTTGTCTGAGAAGCTTTTGATTTCACCTCAATTTTAATTGAGAGTCTTGCAGGGTACAGTATTCTTGGATTCAGACCCTTCCTTTGCATGACTTTGTATATTTAATTCCATTCTCTTCAGGGTTGATGAGTTTCTGTTGAGAAGTCAGTAGCTAGTCTTATGGGGGTTACTTTGTAGGTAACTTTCTGTTTCTCTCTGGCAGCTTTTAAGATTCTTACATTGTCTTTGGTGTTTGCCAATTTAATTATAATGTGCCTTGGTGTCGGTTCTGTGGGGTTCATTTTGCTTGGGACTCTGTGATCTTCTTGGATTTGTGTGTTTTTTTCTTTCCTATATTGGGGAAATTTTCTGTCATTATTTCTTCAAATAGGTTCTCTAATCCTTGTTCAGTTTCCACTCTTTCTGGAACCCCAATTATGCGGATGTTGTTTTTTTTCGTGTCATCCCAAAGTTCCATTAGGCTCTCCTTTTGCTTCTTAACTTTTTTTTCCCAGAAGCTGCTGTACTTGGTTATTTTTTTCTGCCGTGTCTTCTAGCTTACTCATGCAGTCCTCTGCTTCCTCTAGTCTACTTTTGATGCTTTCTATTGAGCTCTTTAAAGCAGTGATGTCATTTTTTATTTCTTCTTGCATTTCTTATTGCTTCTTCTTCATTTCCTCTTGGGTCTTCTTCATTTCTTCTTGGCACTTACTCATATTGTCGATTTTGTCTTCCATTCTTTTCATCCACCTTATGATCATTTCTCTGAACTCTTCTCTGGCAGACTTATTTCTGCTTCTATTTCGTTTACTTCCTTTTCTGTTTAAACCTGCCTTTCTGGCTTATGTGGGCTGTTTCTTTTTCTGCCCATCCTCTTTCTTCTCCGGGTGTCTGGTTATGTAGTTCTCTCTCCTACGTTGATTGAAAGGCACAAACTACAACACGACCAGGTACAGCACACAAGGCACTGAGTAGAAATGTACTCAAGATGTTAATAATCACAAATAAGGTGACCACCAATGAAGGACAAAGTAGGGGTAAATAAAGAAGAAGAGGAAAATGAGGAAAAAAGCAAAGAAAGTAATTCCAAAATCAAATTGGTAGAGTGAGAAAAAATATATAAATAAATGAACAATAAAAAAAATAAAATAAGAAAATAAAAAGGAGAAGAAATAAAAGGAAAGAGGAAGAGAAAAAAGTCAGAGTGAAAATAAAGTGTATAAGAGAGAAAAGAGGAACAAAATATAGATGTCAGGAGACAACTCCAATAGAACAGTCACTAATCCTAATAAAAGCCAGCAACCAGTACCTAGAGATTAAGGCAAATTGCAAATAGCAACTGGTATCAAGGGAGGTGAGGGAAAAGAGACTTAGAAAACAACGCAAGCAAAAACCTAAATAAAACAAGTAGAATAAACTAAAACAATGTCACACAAATATTTCAAAAAATCGATTTAATCACTTTTCAGGCAAATAGCAACAAAAGGACATAGAGAAAAAACAACGTTTTGGCTAATGAAGACAAGAAGAGAGAGGTTTGTGTGGACTTGTGGTAGGGGATTTGAAATTAGATATATAAATGGGGTGAAATTTTAACCAGGTAAAGAGAAAGAATAGGGAGAATCTAAAGTTGGAAAAGGGAAAGAGAAACAAGAGAACAAAATGGGGAAAGTGAGGAGGAAAGTGTTGGCATAAAGGTAGAGTTGAGTTGGAGTAAAATTATGCTAAAGGAAAGATGAAAATAGAATGTAGAACTCTAATCCTGAAGTAAAATAAAGGGAAAACAAAATGACACTTCTTTTTTTCCAAAAAGGTAAAATACTAGTAGTAATAATACCAGTTGAAAACAAAAATATAGCAATTATAAAGGTAAAATCAATTGAGGCGGAAAGAAAAAAAATAGTTTTTTAATTAAAATATGTAAAAATGAAAATAAAAATTAAAAAAAATAAAAAAAATAAAAAATAAATAGAATGGTTATTCACTTCCACTATTATTCTGCCTGGCACTCCTGTGTCCCAGTAGGGAAGGTATTGCAGCTCCCTGTGTTCCATTGTTGGTGTTTTAATCTCTTTATTCTTTTGTGGTTATGCGAGAGTAAATTTGTGCATCATCCACTGGGTGGCAGTGTTTCGGAATTGATCTCTGAGACAAAGCACAGGATCTCTCTAGGCTGTGCTCAGATCCTGCTACTCTGTGGTTCTCAAAACTGGTTTGTGGGGATTTTGCAGCCAGGACACTGTAATAACTCCCAGGCTGTCCCTCTGCTTCAGATAAAAAACGAGTTGTTTTCCAGAGCTCCCCTCTGTCAACAGCTCTGAGAGTTTGCCTCCACACTTAGGGATCATGCCTTGCCCCTCCTCCACGGACCTCTTCACAGGCAGCTTTCTCCCGGCCCGGTTCCCACTGTGTGCGCGTCTCTGTTCTGTGGGGCAGGAGACCTTACCTTATCCCAGGCAAAATCTGACCTTTCCGTGTGCTATGTGGATCTCTGAATCCACTGCATGTCTGCGCCAATTGGAGACCAGTGTTCTGGGTCCCTGGCTGTTTGGTGGGTGCTTCAGCTGCAGTTTTCAGACCGCCACAGACATCCACCTCCCTCTGCAAGTTGGCATGGTTGCGCTGGTGGCTCTGACTAACAAATACCCCATGGCAGTGGGGCTGCCTGACCAGGAGAGCCCCGTCCAGCAGTTCCCCGCCTTCTCCTGGCGGATAACTGACTCTTAACTTGCCAACAAACACTCCCAGTGTGACTCTCTGCTGCTCCCTCTCCCTCTGCCCAGCAATAAAGCTCCAGACACGTCTGTCTATTCTGCCGCCATTTTTTTCCTCCCCATAGTAGGAAACTTTAATACACTACTGATATCTCTGGATAAATCCTCTAGACAAACAATCAGCAAAGAAACAGCCATTCTAAATGACTTACTAGATCAGATGGAGTTACTTGACATCCTCAGAGCATTTTACCCCAAAGCCATGGAATATAAATTCTTCTCAAGTGCACATGGGACATTTTAAAAAATAGACTACAGCCAAAACTGGTTTGGCTCAGTGGATAGTGCATTGGCCTGCGGACTGAAGGGTCCCAGGTTTGATTCTGGTCAAGGGCATGTACCTTGGTTGCAGGCACATCCCCAGTGGGAGGTGTACAGGAGGCAATTGATCAATGTTTCTCTCTCATCAATGTTTCTGATTTTCTATCTCTCTCCCTTCCTTTCTGTAAAATAATCAATTATATATACATATATATATAAAATAGACCACTTATTGGCTCACAAGCAAAGTCTCCCTGAATTCAAGAAGATTGAAATCATATCAAGCATTTTCTCAGATCACAGTAGCATAATATTAGAAATAAACTACAATAAAAACATTCCAAAAAATTCAAACACTTTGAAGCTGAATAGCATGCTATTAAACAATGATTGGGTTTCCAATGAGATCAAAGAAGAAGTTAAAAACATCCGGGAGACCAATGACAATAAAAAAAAAACAATAATGCAATGCTATGGGACACAATGAAAGCAGTCCTGAGAGAGAAGTTTATAACTCTACAGGTCTACCTGAAACGAAACAAGAAAAAAATGGTTATAAGTCATCTAACTCTACAACTCAAAGAATTAGAAAGAGAGCAACAAACAAATCCCACTGTGAACAGAAGGAAGGAAATAATAAAGATTAGAGCAGAAATGAATGACATGGAGACCAAAAAAAAAAAAATACAAAAGATTAATGAAACCAAAAGCTGGTTCTTTGAAAGGATAAACAAGATTAATAAACCTCTAGCCAGACTCACCAAGAAGCAAAGAGTGAAGACCCAAATAAACAAAATCAGAAAAGAAAGGGCAAAATAACAACAGATCCCACAGGAATACAAATGATTGTTAAAAAAAATACTGTAAATAACTCTATTCCAACAAACTAGACAATCTGGAGAAAATGGACACATTCCTAGAAAAATGTAACGTTCCAAAACTCACTTAGGAAGATTCTAAACTACTCAATTGGCTGATAACTATGGAAGAAACTGAAGCAATCATCAAAAAGTTTACAGCTGCCAAAACTGGTTTGGCTCAGTAGATAGCGTGTCTGCCTGCAGACTGACTGGTCCCAGGTTTGATTCTGGTCACGGGCATGTACCTTGGTTGCAGACACATCCCCAGTAGGGGGCGTGCAAGAGGCAGCTGATTGATGTCTCTCTCTCATCAATGTTTCTAACTCTCTATCCCTCTCCTTTCCTCTCTGTAAGAAATCAATAAAAATATATTTAAAAAAAAAAGCTTACAGCAAACAAAAGGCCATGACCAGACAGCTTCGCAGGAGAGGTATACCAAACATTCAAGAAAAACTAAAATGTATCCTCCTCAGACTATTCCAGATAATTCAAGAGGAAGAAACACTTACAAGCTCCTTCTATGAAGCCAGCATCACTCCAATACCTAAACCAGATAAAGATAACACAATGAAAGAGAATTATAGGGCAATATCCCTCATGAACATAGATGTCCAAATCTTAAAACAATATTCTAGCAATTCAGATCCAGCAGTACATCAGAAAGATCATACAACATGACCAAGTAAGATCTATCCCACGCATGCAAGGATGGTATAATATTTGCAAATCAATAAACATGATACATCATATAAACAAATTGAGAGATAAAAATCACAGTCATATCAATTGATGAAAAAAAAGCATTTGACAAAATCCAACATTTTTTCTTGATAAAAACACTCAGCAAGGTGGCAATAGAAGGATCATACCTCAACATCATAAAAGCCATATATGACAAACCCATAGCCAACATCATACTCAAAGGGCAAAAACTAAAACCATTTCCCCTAAGAACAGGAACAAGACAGGGATGCCCACTCTCACTTCTGTTTGACATAGTGCTAGAAGTACTAGCCATTGTGATCACACAAGAAGAAGAAATAAATAAATTGGAAATGAAGAAGTAAAGCTGTCCTTATTTGCAGATGACATGATACTGTACATAGAAAACCCTAAAGACTTTATTAAAAAACAATTAGACTTAATAAATGAATTTATCACTGAATCCAGATACAAAATTAATATCAAGGAATATATGGCATTTCTACATACCAATAATGAACTTACAGAAAGAGAGACTAAAAAAGCAATCTCATTTACCATCGCACCAAAAAAATTAAGATACCTAGGAATAAATTTAACTAAGGTGTTAAAAGACATATATTTGGAAAACTACAGGACATTGAAAAAAGATATCGAGGAAGACATAAAAAGATGAAAGAACATACCGTGTTCATGGATTGGTAGAATCAACATCATCAAAATGTGCATACTACCCACAGTAATCTAAAAATTCAATGCATCTCTCATTAAAATACCAATGGCATATTTCTCAGATCTAGAACAAACTTTCCAAAAATTCATTTGGAATAAAATGTGAACCTGAATACCTGCACCAAATCTGAGAAAGAACAAAGTAGTTGGGATCTCAATACCAAATATCAAGATGTATTACAAAGCCATTGTTCTCAAAACAGCCTTGTACTGGCATAAGAACAGACATATAGACCAATGAAATAAAATTGAAAACCCAGAAATCAACCCAAACTATTATGCTCAATTATTATTTGACAAAGGAAGCGTGAACATACAATGGAATCAAGACAGTCTCTTCAATAAATGGTGTTGGGAAAATTGGACAGATACATGCAAAAAATGAAACTAGACCATCAACATACACCATACATAAAAATAAACTTAAAATGGATACAGGACTTAAATATACTACAAGAAACCATAAAAATATTAGAGGAATCCACAGGCAGCAAAATCTCAGACATATGCTGAAACAATTTCTTTACTGATACTGCTCCTAGAGCAATGGAAACTGAAGAGAAACAAATGCGACTATATTAAAATAAAAAGCTTTTGCACAGCAAATGAAACTATCAACAAAACAACAAGAACACCCACTGTATGGGAGAACATATTTTTCAATGAAATAAATGGTGAGGGTTTAATCTCCAACATTTACAGGAACTCATACAACTTAATAAAAGGAAGTTAAACAACCCAATGAGAAAAATGGGCAACTGACCTAAATAGATACTTTTCAAAAGAAGACAACAAGAAGGCCAAGGGACATATGAAAACATGCTCAAAGTCACTAATCATCTGAGAGATGCAAGTCAAATCAACAATGGAATACCATCTCACACCTGTTAGAATGGCCCTCATCAACAAATCAACAAATGACAAGTGCTAGTGAGAATGCAGAGAAAAAGGAACCCTTGTGCACTGCTGGTGGGGATGCAGACTAGTACAGCCACTGTGGAGAACAGTACGGAGTTTCCTCAAAAAACTAAAAATGGAATTCCCATTTGACCCAGTAATCCCTCTTGTAGGAATATATCCCAAAAAACTAGAAACATGAATCAGAAAGGATATATCCACCCCTATGTTCATAGCAGCACAATTTACCATAGCTAAGATTTGGAAATAGCCTAAGTGCCCATCAGCAGATGAGCGGATTAAAAATTGTGGTACATCTACACAATGGAATACTATGCTGTGGTAAAAAATTGTGGTACATCTGTACAATGGAATACTACGCTGTGGTAAAAAAGCAACATGGATGGAGCTGGAAAGCATAATGCTAAGTGAAATAAACCAGGCAGATAAAGGTAAATATCACATTATCACATTCATTTATGTACTATAATGAACAATATAAACTGCTGAACAAAAACAGATCCAGAGGCAGAGAAACATCAATCAGAACCTCAAACTTCAGGGAAGGTAGGGCAGGGTTGGGGTAAGAGGTAGAGATTAACCAATGGACTTCTATTCATGCATATATGCCCAATCAATGGACACAGACAATAGGGGGGTAAGGGCATGAATGGGTGGTTGGGGAGTAATGGGGGGATAAGGACACATATGTCATACCACAATCAATACAAATAATAAAAATAAACAATAAATAAATAAATAAATAAATAAATAGATAGATAGCAAATCAAAAAAAAAGAAAAGGAAAATGTAATAATTAAGGTAAAATCAATTGAGGAAAAAAGAAAAAAAATTAGTTTCTTAAGTAAAAGGTGAAAAAAAAATGTGCAGTGCCTAGACCAGTTTGGCTCAGTGGATAGAGCGTCGGCCTGCGGACTGAAGGGTCCCAGGTTTGATTCCGGTTGGGGGCATGTACCTTGCTTGCGGGCACATCTCCAGTAGGGGGCGTGCAGGAGGTGGCTGATCGATGTCTCTCATGGATGTTTCTGACTTTCTATCCCTCTCCCTTCCTCTCTGTAAAAAATCAATAAAATATATTTAAAAATAAAATAAATAAAATAAAAATGTGCAGTAGTGAACGTCATTCACTTTCTGTTTGGCATGCCTGCTTCCTAGTCAAGACAGTATTGAAGTTCCCTGCATTCCACTGCTCCTCAGTGTTGTAAGCCAGTCCTGATTTTTAAGCAGGCAGTACATATTTATTTCTTTTATTCCTTTATTTGTGTTTACACAAGAGTCAATTTGTGATTCAACCCCTGGGTGCCAGTGTTTCTGAATTCACCTCTGGGTCTATAGGTCATATCTAGCTAGTTTTAGATCTTCCTTTCCCTGTGGCACTTAATACTGGTTTAGGAGAGTGGGTTGCCCCAGAGCTAGTTCTCTGATGGTTATTCCCTGCTCTGATCCTCAGGTTCCAGAAAAACAACTTTCCCCTGCAGTTTTACAGTGTTCCCAATTAGGCGATTCTCTGTATTGGGCTTAGTAATCAGAAGCAAGGATTTAAAGAGGGAAAAATAAAAGAGCAAGAGTAAGTGTGCGAAATCTGGTGCTGTGTGCAAGTCTGTGCAATCTTTTTTCCCCTTGGATCTAAGCAGCAGGTAAAGTTTTAAAATTTTTAGGCCATCCTTTTGTACCCAGATCAAAATGGGTTGCTTTTTAGAGTTCCCTTCTGTTATCAGCTCTGCAGACCCCCTTCCAGATTCATGGATCACTCCAGCCCAACAGCCATGGATTTTTCTATGCTTCCCAGGTTTTCCAGTTCCCACTATGCCCGTTTCTCTCTCCTACCAGGACCACAGACTTCACCTTAGCGCAAGCGAGATCTGACCTTTCTGTGAGGGAATGTAGAGCTCCTCCGAACCTACATGTTTGCACCACTTGGGGACTGGTGTTCTCAGGTTCACAGCTGTTACATGGGTCCCATAGTTGTAGATTCCCCAGGCTTTTCAGGCTTCTGATAACATCCACTTTCCCCTTCAAGATGGCATGGTCCCTGTGTCCGAGCTGGTCTCTCCAGGAGGGAACCCAGCAGCAGTGGGGGCTGCCCAGTGAAGAGAGCCCCGTCCACAGTGTTCTGGAGTATAGCTGTCCCTCAACCACCAACAAACACTCCCTGTGTGACCACACACTCTTCCTTTGTTTTCTCACTCACACACTATCTTGCAGTCTGCCTTTCCATTGGCAGCCATCTTCCTATAACTTCTTTTGATCTTCATATTTAATTCTAATTGGTGATAGAAAGGCTTTCTGGGGAAAAAAAACACACCTATATTACCCTCCCAGATTTAACAGGTATAAGTAAAGAGTTACATGTGTGGTTTTGTTTTTAAACCTTACTGCATGCCACAATAATATGTGTTGTAGTTAGCTAGGGCTGCTAAAACAAAATATCATGGTTTGTGTGGCTTAAACAACAGAAATGTATTTTCTCCCAGTTATGGAGGCTAAAAGTCTGAGATCAAGGTGTCTTTAGGGTTGATTTCTTCTGAGGCCTTTCTCCTTGGCTTGAAAATGTCACTTTCTGCCTATGTGTTCATATGGTCATTTCTCTATGCATGCATATGTCTAGTGTCTCTGTATTTCCTAACTTACTCTTCTTAGAAGGACACAAATCTTATTGGATTAGGGTTTACCTTAATGATCCAATTTAAACTTACTTTTAAAAATTGATATTTATTGTTGAGATTATTACAGATGTCTGTCTTTTCTCACCCATAGTTCCCCTCCACGTGGTTCCTACCCCACCCCAGGCCCTGACCACTCTATTGTCTATGTCCATAGGTCATGCACACATGCATATAAGATCTTTGTCCAATCTCTTCCCACACCCTCCCTCTGAGAATTGTCAGTCTGTTTCATTTTCATGCCCCTAGGCCCTTGAATCTATTCCATTCACCAGTTTAATCTGTACATCAGATTTTTAATTCATTTGATTTTTAGATTCAATTGTTGATAGATATGTATTTGATGTCACTTTGTTGTTCATATTTTTATGTTTACTTTTTTTCTTCTTCTTCCTCTTCTTAAAGAATACCCTTCAGTATTTCATATAATACTGGTTTGGTGGTGATGAACTCCTTTAGCTTTTTCTTGTCTTGAAGCTCTTTATCTGACCTTCAATTCTAAATGATAACTTTGCTGGGTAGAGTAATCTTGCTTGCTATTTATCACTTTGAATATTTCATGCCACTCCCATCTGGCCTGCATAGTTTCTGTTGAGAAATCAGCTCTCAGTCATATGGGCACTCCTTTTAGGTAATTACCTATTTTTCTCTTGCTGCTTTTAATATTCTCTCTTTGTCTTTAACCCTTGGCATTTTACTTATGATGTGTCTTGGTGTGGTCCTCTTTGGATTCCTCTTGTTTTGGGTTCTCTGTGCTTCCTGGACTTGTAAGTCTATTTCTTTCACCAGGTAGGGTAAGTTTTCTGTCATTATTTCTTCAAATAGGTTTTCAATATCTTGCTCTCTCTCTTCTTCTGGCACCCCCATAATGTGAATTATGCTTGAAGTTGCCCCAGAGGCTCCTTATACTATCTTCATATTTTTTTGGAATCTTTTTTCTTTTTGCTCTTCTGGTTGGGTGTTTTTTGCTTCTTTATATTTCAAATCTTTGATTTGATTCTTGGGATCCTCTAGTCTACTGTTGAATCCCTGTATATTCTTCTTTTTTTTTTCTTGAATTTATTGTTCTCTTTAATTTTTTCTTTCATTGCACATATTAGAAGTTCTACAAAGGAAACCACCGATTTTAGGATAAAAATTTATAACTGGAATGATAACTGAATACAGACACAATATGATTTAGAGATTTTTTTGTCAATTTTGTCAAAAAAGCTTTTATGATAAAATTGGGTGAAACATACTCTTTCTATGTACCCAAATATACACTGAGTGGCCAGATAATTATGATTTCTGAACACATAATACCACTTTCCAGTCCAGTGAGTATGTCAGGCTCATGCAGTACCATATGTGCTCAATGTTGACATGCAAAGCTGGATGGCAAAACCTATTTTACCTGGAAAGAGACCATTGCCCGGGACACTGAAAGTAAATGTTAGCCGAGACCAGTTTGGCTCAGTGGATAGAGCATCGGCCTGCGGACTGAAAGGTCCCAGGTTCGATTCCAGTCGGGGGCATGTACCTTGCTTGTGGGCACATCTCCAGTGTGGGGTGTGCAGGAGGCGGCTGATCAATGTCTCTCTCATTGATGTTTCTGACTTTCTATCCCTCTCCCTTCCTCTCTGTAAAAAAAATCAATAAAATATATTTAAAAAATAAAATAAAAAAAGTAAATGTTAGTTTCTGGATATTTTAGAAAGGCAATGTAACATTTAAGAAAGAAAATATCTTTCCACCAGTCCATGTTAAATAAACATTTCAATTTATGTCAAAGCAAAATTTAGCAGATGTCCTGTCTTTGAAGCTTTGTGTTAGGTAAAATGTTAAATCAATATCATCAAAGGACCTCTGAGAAACTGTAGGTAAAAGGTACACACAAAATGCTTTGCAGATGAATTCACAAATGAAATGGAAAAGAGCATATCCAAGAAAAGGAGCAATTATATGAAAACAACAAAACTTCCAAAATAAAAGAATGACCCAAGTAAAATCACACCAAAAAGCAGATGGAGAATGGGGTATGAGTTGGGACAGACAAAGGGAGTGGCACATGGACATATTAGCAAAAGAAAGGATCCAAATATTGTATGTTATTGTTTTAGCAAAATGTGTAAACATGTCCATACTGAGAAATATGACTTGGGACCAGTTCATTGAATAAGTAGAAACACAAATACATAACACTCAGCTTTTTCTTTTGATAAGTGGTATTTTAGATACAAAAATCCAAAAATATTATCTTTGTAGAAGAATTATACATTTATCATTCAATACTCATTATACATTATTCCTAACAAACCAATCATTTTTAAAACAATAAAGATTATAAATAACATGAAAAAAATATCCATACAGATGACCACACATTAATCTTCACACCTTCACTGTTAGATTTAAAGATATTTGTAGACAATTTTTTTTATAACTTAGTAGCTAAGCAGGGGGATATTTAAATTAGAAGATATATTCAAAATAAAAAAATTAAATTATTTGAATATTGTTACAACTAAAGGAAGCATGAAATTTGAGGACTCCTGGAGAGGCCACACTCCAGTCAGGCTTATGGATTGGTAGTGTAATTACCATATAATATGGTAGCTCTACTATGAGAGCAGCCTGTCTTCTTAGAGGTGCTACCAAGAAGTCAAAGCAGGCAAAGCCATACTCCATGTTTGAGCATTAGAAAATGAGGATGGAAGGATAAATTTGAGCTCACTGATATGGACTTCCAGGGACTAGGGAAAAAACTTGCTGTATTAATATAAATATGAAAGATGTACAAAATATTAAGTATCAGAAAAGTATTTCAGTATCATTAGGACTGTGATTATCTTTCTATTCACCAGGAGAGTTTAAAAACAATATTCAGCCTTGTTCTATACTTTTGAAATCACATTCTCCAGGATATTTATAAACCCAAATTTAAAAAAATGAGAATTTCTTATTTTGACCACCTATGTATTTTACACAGTGAGAAAACTGATAAAACTTTACTGAACATAAAATATAGGTCTTTATTGAATTTACTTTTTATATTACAGTGTGGAGTTTGTACCAAATCTCCCCTTATCTTGATTACCTGGGTTTTTTAGTAGGGCCAACCAACAATATTAATTCTCCATCCATTATGGTTTCTTTCAATCATGGCTGCACATATAGCCAGAATGATCTTTCCCCATCAGATGTGATTTGCTCTCTCCTCTTACATAATTGCACACCTTGGCCTTGTCCATTCCCTGATGACTCCAAAGGATCACAATCAGCATCAGCAGTTCTGGAGTCCATGGTCACATTCTTCTAGTTACACTTTTTTGTCCTCTTGACATTGCATTTTAAACTCTGGAATGGGGGATTTAGATGCAGCCTCAGCCCAGAGGGACTGGGAGGCAGCCCTGGGAGCTCAGCTGCAACTGCCTGAATGAAGAAGGCAGTCCCTATATACTATTCTGTATTTCAATCAGTGTATGCTTAAATTAAAAATTTTCCATTTTTTGGGGGGTGGTGGTGGTGGTGGGCATTCTCACTAATATCCTTGAAAATCTCACTGAGTTCCTCAGAGGTTTTGAAAAGATTCTTGAGTAACCTTATAACTGTGGTTTTGAACTCTATATCCAGTATTTTGCTTTCTTCCATTTCTTTCATTTGTGACATGTTTCTGTCTCTACCTTTTGGCTGCTTCCCTGTGTTGTTTCTATGTAATTGGCTAGCTGCTAAGTCTTCTTGAGTTGATACAATGGCCTTATATAGTAGGTGTCCTATAGGGCCCAGTGGCTCAAACCCCCCGCACCTCCAATCATTTGAGATGAATACTCTTGGTGCACCCCTTGGTTGGCTGTGTGCATAGTTTTGTTATAGTTGAGCCTTGATTGCTGTTGGTATCACTGGGAGGAATTGACCTCCAGGCCAATTGTGGGGACCAGCTGTGACTACAGTGGGAGAGCTGCTGTGTAGGAGACCCTTATGGAGCAGGACTTGCTTCAGTGGGGCTCACTGAACAATGTGGTGTTCACTGAATATGCCTCTTGAGTATGTCGCTTGTGGATATGAAGAGTTGTATTCTGGTGTGATCTCACACTGACCTCTGGGTACACTGGCTCTTTGGTCTCCAGGGGAGGTGCAAATTCAGGCACTGCCTGGAGCTATCCAGAAGGAACTACAGAGAGATCTGCAGATTCCTGCTCTTTGTATTGGGTTTAGAAGCTCCCAGAGGAGGCCCAGCTGTGAAGCAAGGCAGACTGGTGCTGATGCCAGGTCTTGGGCCTTTTATTGATAGGTTTGGGGCTCCCTGACCCAGCTGCAGCTTGTTTGATAGATATTTAGCCTGAGAAAGGACAGATCATTCATATGCAAAAGCCACTGTGCACAGCTTGGATGGAGTTGTCAATTGGGTGAGGTGAGGTCTCAGGGAATCATCAGGGTAAAGCCCTACACCCAGGAGGTCCCATAATGGAACAATGACTGCTGTGAGAACCTCCCTCTGCAAAAAAGCCTCTCCCAAATTCCTGCCCTGATGCCAGACAGTCCAGTTTCTCCCCATATATGTCTGGGTCCCCCAGAGCTTCATCTTGCACTGGAGCTCACAGGAACTGGGAGCTTGTAAATTCAGTTTGTGGTGCTGGCCTTTTAAGAGGAGCAGCTGGATCTCCAGCAGCCTGTGTGTCACTCTGCACTTGTTTTTACAGTCCGTAGTTCTTACTGCCCATAGGGACTTCTTTTCCCAGCTCTGAGACCCTGGGCTGGGAGTCTGTTGTGGGGCTGGGACCCCTTGCTCCTCCAGGAAGCATCTGCAGAGGTAATATCCCTCCCAATTAAAAAAGCAGCACACCCAGGTGGTGGACCAGCCGGTCCCACACTTCCTACCAGTCTCAGTGTGCTTTCTTCTTTACTTCTCTAGTTGTAGGTCTTTCATTTAGCCAGCTTTATGGCAGTTCTGGATGATAGTTGTTCTGTATTTCAATTGTAATTTTGATGTGGTTGTGGGAATAAGCAAGTACAGGCATTTACTTATGTTGCCATTTTAGTTCTCCTTTCAAACATAATTATTTGTTAAAGGCTCTATCAGCTGCATTCTGAGGAACTAGGGGTTAGGGACTCAACATGTGAATTGGGGTAAGGGAACTACAGTTCAGCCTGTAACAATGTGGAATATGTATTTTGTTTATTTGTTTTGATATTTCTTTCATGGTACCCTGTGTAGAGCTAGGCATACAATTGGTGCCTAATTAATATTGATTGAATGATTAGTAACTCAGCTAAAAATGTTGTGAAAAAGAAGGTATAAAGCAATGAATAAAAGTGATTCATCTTTCTCTGGAGTTTACTATGTTTGTTTCATTTTCATCAGATTGACTACTTAGTAACTGAGCAGTTATTTTCAATTCTAAATAACCCATCATAAGAATCCATGAGACATTCATTCCAAAATATTATAAAGCATTAATCTGCTTGAAGGCTGAACTCTTAAGGCTTTGATATTTCCTTTAAAAGCTGTTGGAATCTCCCTTTTCAGGAAGCCTAGTCAGAGGGTGCTTAGCATTTTACTAATCTAAGTCTTTGCAGTAATGAATTAAACATGTATGGAAAAAGAAGGCATCACATCTTGCAGTATCTCCCTCTCCCAGGCTGAGCTGGCACATCCCAAGGGCAAAGCAAATCAGTCTCGTCATGGGATGGTAGAATCAAATAGGTTTATTTGAGAGGAGGAGCAAAGCAAAGAAAACCCTCTCCATGGCAAAGAAAGAGCCTTTGATTTATCAACTCATCATCCAGACAGAGCTGCTGAGATTGTTTCTTCAGCTTCCACTAGCTTCAACCTGACTTCACTGGCAGGCATATAGGGATTTGCAATGAAGGAATGAACCTGAAGTTAAATCGTGTTATGAAGTTGTAAAAGAAAGACACAAGGCCAATCTGGCCAGACCCTTAGAATAATCATTTGTTCTGCTCACCATACATATAATTTGGCATAGCATATTGACATCTACCAGTTCATTTCACCCTCACAGCAACCTTAGAAAATGGGCAGGATAAGTCATATTTTCTTCTCATTATAGATAACAAAAAAGAGGCCCAAAGAGAAGGAGATGCACATAGTTAAACAGCTGGTTAATGGTAAAGGTGGGACGAGAATCTGAGGTTCCAGACTCTAAACTCAGGGCTCTCCAAACTCTGGCTATCTTAGGTTAGGATTTAATCTAACTTCCTGCCACCCAGATTTTATTTAGGAAGAAAGCAAGGGAGCATTAATACCACAGATTTTAGAATAGGAAAGTCAACTTAGAAAATATCAGATGAGAGTATACAAATTTAGGGAAAGAGCCAGCACGACTCTAGAGGTCTATTACTTTTCATAATTCACTTTGTAAAACCACCTCTGTAATCTTGCCTTGCTCCTGCAAATCCAACTTATATAGTGGCCCATGAAGCCTTTCTGTGCTGAGCCCTGCTACTTTTCTGGCCTCCTCTCTCTTCTGGCCTCCACTATTGTTCCATGATCCAGTCAACAGAACTATGAACAGTTCCTGGGACATGCAGATTGTTTCACACCTCCCAGCCCTCTAATACTTGCTTTTTCACCTCACAGAGCCCTTCAGTCTCATAATCTATCCAGTCTGCCAGTCTGTTAGTCCCTTCTTGGTCTCCCTTCTTTCAGACCCTATGGCTGAGTATCACCCTCCCTTTGCTGGCACTCCCATCCTTCTGCCATACCCACCTAACAAAGTCCCAAATAGAGAACAGCACAGCACTACCTTCTCTTCTCCTTCAGTTGAACAGCTAAGCACCACTGGAGGCAAATCCCACAGTTCTAGAGGCTGCTACACCAACAGATTACCACTCTCCAAATTCAACTAGGCCCACAACTCCATTCATCAGTCCTTTCATTTGATATTAGTTCAAACTCTCTCACACTTCTCTCAGTGACTTTTGCAAACTTTTCACTACTTTCCTCAAGCCCTTTACTTAGCCCTGGTTGCCTCACCCTTGGCAGAAAATTTTGCTTCCTACTTCACTGAGAACATTGAGGCCATCAGGATGAGTCATTCAAACTTCCCACTTCTACCAACTATACTTTCATCTCCAATCACACCCATCTTGCCTCTCTTCTCCAGTTTCAAAGGGTGAGGTGGCCTCTTCCTGTTAAAGATGAATACCTTTAGCTAGCCTTAAACCTACTTCTATTGCTTCCTCTAGGACCTTGCTCTGCCATGTGATCCCTTTCTCCCTTATCCCCCTTATCTCTTTCTCAACCGGGTTCTTCTTCTCTGCCTAAAATTCAAGCCTTTCTTATTAAAAATAAAGCAAAAAATAAACCCAAACACTTTTTTTGGCCCTTGGTCCACTCTAGTTACTATGCAGTCTTTTTTCCCTCTCCTTCTCATCTAATTTTCTCAGAAGAATATTCTACTTTTGCCATCTGAACTTCTTAACCAACTAAAGTCTGGCTTCTGTCCTTCCACCCCCCAACACTCTACTAAGTATTTCCACTGAAATCACCAGTTACCTATTCATTTCCAATCTAATGGGTGTGGGCACTGCTCAGTTCTTATCAAATATCTCTGCCATTTTTGACATTTCTAATTGATCCCTTTTTAAATAAATAAAGAATAAAAAAAAGTTCTCTTGGCTTCCACAGCCCCTGTTCTCCTTGTAGTCCCCATGGATGTGTCTGACCTCCTCTTCCTCCACTTACCCCTTCACTATTGGTATTCCCCACTGTTGTCCTTAGCTTACTGTTTTTATCATGTGCTAGTTTCTCCCAGCATAATCTCATTTATTTTCATGCTGATAACTCCTCTTTTGGTTGAAAAAATCCCTTTACTCAGATATTTTGGAGCTTTCATCTCAGTCCACACCTAGATTGAGATGGGATCTTCAAGAATGGTCAATTCCCACTATCTTTTTTTGTGGACCACATGCTCACTTTCTCTGTTTCTTTGTATCTTTTACTGCAATGTCTACTCCATACTTCTATTTCTATTGACCAATATCCTCTGATTACCCATTGTTTCCACCTATTTCTTTTTTTTTCTGAAATGAAAAATTTTATTCTCTGGTAGTAATTTAAAAGTTCGAAGTTTGCCTTTTCTTTCTTCTTTTTTTTAAATTAAATCTTTATTATTCAGATTATTACATTTGTTTCTCTTTTTTCCCCTCCATAGCACCCCTCCACCCAGCTCCCACCCTTCCCTCCCTCCCATTGATCTCATCCATAGGTGTATGATTTTTGTCCAGTCTCTCCCTGTACACCCATCACCCCTTCTCCCCTGAGAATTATCAGTCCACTCCCTTTCTGTGCTCCTGATTCTATTATATTCACCAGTTTATTCTGTTGATCAAATTTTTAATTCACTTAATTTTAGATTCACTTGTTGATAGATATGTATTTGTTGTTCATAATTTTTTGGCTTTTACCTTTTCCTTCTTCCTCTTCTAAAAGACTACCTTTCAGCATTTCATATAATACTGGTTTGGAGTTGATGAACTCCTTTAGCTTTTTCTTCTCTGTGAAGCTCTTTATCTGCCCTTCAATTCTGAATGATAGCCTTGCTGGATAGATTATTATTGGTTGTAGGTTCTTGCTATTCATAGCATTGAATAATTCTTGCCACTCCCATCTGGCCTGCATCATTTCTGTTGAGAAATCAGCTGACAGTCGTATGGGTGCTCCCTTGTAGGTAATGAACTGTTTTTCTCTTGCTGCTTTTAATATTCTCTCTTTGTCTTTTGCTCTTGGTATTTTAATTATGATGTGTCTTGGTGTGGTCCTCTTTGGATTCCTTTTATATGGGGTTCTGTGTGCTTCCTGGACTTGTAAGTCTATTTCTTTCACCAGATGTGGAAAGTTTTCAGTAATTATTTCTTTAAATAGGTTTTGAGTATCTTGCTCTCTCTCTTCTTCTGGCACCCCCACAATTCTGATGTTGGTTTGCTTGAAGCTGTCCCAGAGGCTCCTTACATTATCTTCACATTTTTGGATTCTTTTCTCTTCTTGCTTTTCCAGTTGAGTGTTGTTTGCTTCTTTATATTTCAAATTTTTGACTTCATTCTTGCCTTCCTCTAGTCTGCTGTTAGGACTCTGTATAATAGTTTTTATTTCAGTCAGTGTATGTTTAATTTCTAGTTGGTCCTTTTTCATGTCTAGTTGGATCTTTTCCATCTCTAGTTGGATCTTTTGCATCTCTAGTTGGTCCTTTTTCATCTCCTCTTGGCTCTCGCTAACTTTATCCAACTTCTCTAGCATATTCTTGAAAAACTTGATAAGTGTGATTTTGAACTCTATATCCATTCTTTTTTTTCCCCCTCCATTTCTTTTGTTTGTGATCCCTTCCCTTTTCTTGGCATTTTCACTATGCCGGGGAAACTTCTGTGTTGAATTCAGCTTTATGATACCAGACTTGCAAAACCCAAGAAGCCTCTGTTGAGCTTGGGATGGGTGGAGTCTCAGGGCTTAAGGGACCGCCTTGCCTTCCAGTCAGCCCCGCCCTCTATGGCCCCTGAGTCTCATGTGACTGGGTAATCGCTGGAGCGGTCCTTGTGCGCGCACGCGTCCGCAGTGCCTCTAACCACTGCCTTTCCAGCTCCCCTGCGCACCAGGACCACACGAATCTAGGTCTCCAGGGTTTCGCCTGAAACAGGGGCTTAGTGGAGTCAGAAGTGGCACAGTTGGGAGGGTCTGTCTCCCGCCCACTCGCAAAAGCCAGCGGCACAATCAGCAATCTGTCCTCTGTGCAGTGCCGTGCACGCCACCACTAGACCTCTGATATTTTGCGACTTCCCTAAATTTCTGTGCATCTCTCCCTTTCCACAGTCCAAACTCCCCCCGTATGATTTTCGGCTGGATCTGGGGTTTAGTGTTGTAAGATAAGGGGTTCAATGCTGTTGGGAGTCTCCGTTTCCTTCCCGCCAGAGAAAGCCAGCCAGGTACTTTGGCACCCGCTCTCTCAGTGCGCGCGTCTCCGTACCTCAGCTTTTTGCAGTTCCTCTGGATTTCTGTGAGCCCCTCTCTTTCCTTCTAGTTGTAGAACTTCCACTCAGCCAGCTTCCTGTGGTTCTGGATGATGTCCGTTCTGTTTTAGTTGTAGTTTTGAAATTGTTGTGTGAGGCAGCAGTGTAGGTGTTTACCTATGCCGCCATCTTGGATTCTCTCTCCACCTCTTTCTTATTTCAGCTTTAAATGGCCTCAGTTTGGCATGTCCCAGTTTTCCACAATCTTCCAACTTCAACTTCCAGTGTTAACTGGCAGTGAATCTCTGTAGTTTTAGATAAAAATATTGAGAGAGGGATTTTAATTAGCCCAGCTTCTCTTTTTCATAAAGCCATAAGTCTTAAGTCTCTTTTCAGGTTAAAGATTGGCTGCACTTGAGTTGGGAACCTACTTGTTGCCATTGACTGCAGTCAAGGCAAGTTAGGGGAGTAGGTAGGATAGATCATGTAGAACAAATTATAAATAGTTAGACAGCCTTCAGTGAATGCAGCAAGTTCTCTTAGAAGTGGAATGTTCATGGCAGGGCTTAAAAATATCCCCAGTACAATTTCAAATCTAAATCTCTAGCATAGACTCTCCTGAGGATTTAAATCTTTCAATTTTAATATTTAAATTTCAAAATACCTGCCAGGAGTCACCTCTTGTATGTTCCATTGACACCTTAAACTCAACATGTCCAAAAGAAAAATTCTCCATTTTCCACTAAGCTAGGACAACTTCCTGAATTCTCTATTATAGTTGATAGCACTATTTTTATTGCTGTATTTATTACTGTTTTTATAAGTGCTATCTATATAGCTACCCAAGCTAGAGATCTGAGTATCATTTTAAAGTTTCCTTCATTCATATCCAACCCATCACAAAATGCTGCTTATTTTGCATATTTTTTAAAAAAATGTTGTCCTCTTTTTTCTACACACCTGGCTCCAATTTAAGGCATCATTATCTTTCTCTTGTTTAAAAAATATATTTTATTGACAAGAAACCAAAATGGCAGCATAGGTAAACACCTGAATTGCCACCTCACACAACCACTTCAAAACTACAACTAAAAGACAAAATGGACATCATCCAGAACCACAGCAAGGCTACCTGAGTGGAAATTCTACCACTAGAAGGGAAGAGAAAAGCACACTGAGACTCAGAGGAGCTGTGGAAGTAAAATACAGAAGTACAGAGGTATGCACACGGAGAGGGCTGGCAACTGAGTATGTGGCTGGCTTTTTCAATCTACAGGGAGACACAAGTTCCTAACTGCTCTGAACTCCAGTTTCAGGCGAGACTCTAGGGACCTAGCCTCATACGTGGAGAGACTGGACTATCTGGCAGCGGGCATAACTCGAGGGCGGCTTTCTCTTAGAGGTGCTTACAGCAATTACTGCGGGACACTGAGACCCAGGGGCCTCTTAGGACAGGGTTGATGGGAAGCCATTGCTGTTTGCTCCACACTGAGAATCCATTCCATCTAAGCTGTGGCAGAGGTTTTTGCATATAAAAGGCCTGGTTCTTTGAAATCTAAACTTACCAATCAAACTGCAACTGAGTCAGAGAGACCCAGAACATCCAAAAGAAAGCCCAAGGCCCCACAGCAGCTTGCATTGCTACGCAGCTGGGCTTCATCTGGGCACCTCCAAAACCCAAAGAAAGAGGAGGAATCTTCAGATCTCTCCATAGCTCCTGCTGTGGGGGAGGTTCAGGTAGAGGCTAAATTAGCACCTCTTTGGAGATCCAAGAGCCAGTGTACCCAGGGGTCAGAGTAGGACTATCCAGATTATAACTCCTCAGATCCATAAGGGACACTTTCGGGGGACAGACTCAGTGAGCATGAAAGCCCCACTGAAGCAAGTCTTGCCTCATAAGGGTGTCTCCAGTACAGAAGTTCTCCCATCACAGACATAGCTGATTCTCACAGCCAATTAGCCTGGAGGTCAATTCCTCCCAGTGATACCAACAACAATCAAGGCTTAACTACAACAAGACTGTACACATAGCCCACAAAGGGGTGCACCAAGAGTGTCTACCTCAGGTAACTTGGGAGGCTGAACCACTGGGCCCTGTAGGACACCTACCACACAAAGCCACTCTATCAACACAGAGAAGCAGACAAAATGTGGAGACAAAGAAACAGGTCACAAATGAAAGAAATGGAGGAAAGCAAACAACTGGATATAGAGTTCAAAACCCTAAGGTTTTTCAAGAATTTTCTAAAAAAAGCTAATAAATTTACTGAGATCCTCGAGGATAGGAAAAAGGACCTAGAAATTAAGCATACACTGATTGAAATAAAAAATAATATACAGAGATCCAACAGCAGACTAGAGGATTGCAAGAATCAAGTCAAAGATTTGAAATACAAAGAAGTAAAAAACACCCTAAAAGAAAAACAAAAAGAAAAAATAATCCAAAAATATGAAGATAGTGTAAGAAGCCTCTGGGGCAACTTCAAGTGTACCAACATCAGAATTATAGGGGTGCCAGAAGAAGAGAGAGACCAAGATACTGAAAATCTATTTGAAGAAATAATGACAGAACACTTTCCCCACCTGGTGAAAGAAATAGACTTACAAGTCCAGGAAGTGTAGAGAACCCCAAACAAAAGGAATCCAAATAGGACCACATCAAGACACATCATAATTAAAATGCCAAGGGCAAAAGACAAAGAGACAACATTAAAAGTAGCAAGAGAAAAATAGTTAGTTACCTACAAAGGAGCACCTATACGACTGTCAGCTGATTTCTCAACAGAAATTATGCAGGCCAGAGGGGAGTGGCAAGAAATATTCTAAGGGATGAATAGCAAGAACCTACAACCAAAATTACTCTACCTAGCAAAGCTATCATTCAGAATTCAGATAAAGAGCTTCACAGATAAGAAAAAGCTAAAGGAGTTCATCACCGCCAAACCAGTATTATATGAAATGCTGAAAGGTATTCTTTAAGAAGAGGTAGAAGATAAAGGTAATGATAAAAATTATGAACCACCAAAACTGTTTTGGCTCAGTGGATAGAGCATCGGCCTGCAGACTGAAGGATCTCAGGTTTGATTCCGGTCAAGGGCATGTGCCCTGGTTGCGAGCACATCGCAATGGGGGGTGTGCAAGAGGAAGCTGATTGATGTTTCTTTTACATTCATATTTCTAACTCTCGATCCCTCTCTCTTCCTCTCTGTAAAAAGTCAATAAAATATATTTAAAAAATATGAACAACAAATACATATTTATCAACAAGTGAATCTAAAAATCAAATGAATAAAATATGATGAACAGAATAATCTGGTGAATATAATAGAATCAGGGGCATAGAAAGGGAGTGGACTGACAATTCTTGGGGGGAAAGGGAGATGGGGGATGTAGGAAGAGACTGGACAAAAATTGTACATCTATGGATAAGGACAGTGGAGGGGGGTAAGGGAATGGGGTGGAGTGGGAACTTGGTGGAGGAGAGCTATGGGGGAAAAAAGAGGAACAATTGTAACAATATGAACAAATAAAGATCGAAATAATAAAAAAGTAAATAAATAAATAAATGAATGTAAATAAATAATAATCTAAGTAATATTTAAAATACATATATTTTATTAATTTTTTTTTACAGAGAGTAAGAGAGAGGGATAGAGTTAGAAACATCGATGAGAGAGAAACATCCATCAGCTGCCTCCTGCACACCTCCTGTTGGGGATGTGCCCACCACCCAGGTACATGCCCTTGACCAGACTCAAACCTGAGACCTTTCAGTCTTCAAGCTGACGCTCTATCCACTGAGCCAAACTGGTTAGGGCATTATCTTTCATTTGGATGTCAGCAACAGTCTCCCAACTGGGTTCCTCCTTTACGGTACTATCCCTCTGTAACCCATCTCTCACACTGCTAATAGAGTGATTTATATTTCTAAAATTATGCATGTCATTCTACTTTCCTGGTTTAGATTTTCCAATGATTCTCTGTCAAATGGATAAAGACTAAGCTCTGGAAATAACATGCAAGGTGCTGCTCTTTTCTCTGCTCCAGCCCATCTGCTTCCACAACTTACCTTTCATTTTACATCTGAGCATTACCACATTACTTATTCCCTCCACACAGCATGCTGTTTCTCACCTCTATGCCTCTGCTTCTGCAGAAGTCCTCTGCTTGGATTATCCTCCCCCCATTTTTTCCTCCACAAGACCCCTGCCAGTATAATTCAGATTCTGTTCAGGTATAACCTCTTCCAGGAAACTTTTCCAGGCTTCTCTCCCATTTCCAATCTGAATAAGGCAGTCCTCTGCGTCCTCATTATGTCCTAGTCTTATTTTTATCATTGCATATCTTCCCATTGTTTCTCTTTAAAGGGTAGAGCCTATGTCTTATTCATATCTATATTTACAATAGGTAGTATAGGTCTTGGCACTCAATAGGGGTTTAATTTTTGTTGAATGCATGAAAAAGGTGGGGGAAACCAAACTGAGGTAATAATAAGCAGGCCAGTGGGTACAAAGAAGAGGGAGGAGAAGAAAGGAAAATGATTAAAGATAGAGAAGGTGGGGTCTCAGGGAGTCTCTAGGCTAGGATGTGGCAAACAGCAATGGCTGCCAGTCAGCCCTCTCTGCTCAGTTCTGTTCAGTGCCCTGTGTCCCACGTCCCAGTGCAGTAAACAATGATTCCAGTGTGCAACTCTGTGAGAGAACCACCCTCCCTTTCAGACCCGATAGCAGACAGTCCAGTTTCTCCCTATATGAGTTTGGGTCCCCAGAATCTCACCAGAAACTGAAGTTCAGAGAGTCGGGAACTTGTGACTCCCTCCCAATTTAAAAACAACAGTTCATGCCCGCCCGATTCGTGCAAGTCTCAGTACCTCTGACTTTCTGAGCCTCTGCACGTCCTACCAGGTCTGGATGCACTTTCTCTTTCTTTCTAGTTGTAGAAATTCCACTCCACCAGCTTTCCCGTGGTTCTGGGGGATAGTTGTTTTGTCTTTGGGTTGTAGTTTTGGTGTGGTTGCGAGAGGCAGCACGTATAGATGTATATCTTATGCCACCATTTTGGTTCTCTCCATAGTTGCCTTCTAAAGCTCAAATCTTTAGTGGCTCCACAATGTCCAACAAATGGAATTCACACAGCTGATCTCAAACTCTCTAATTTTCTTTCTTACCATCTCCAGCATGAACATTTTATTATGGCCAATCTAGAAACTCATAATTATTTCTCTAAACCCCTCTCCCTTCTTCTGTCTTACATCTAAGTTTGACTTGGATTCCTTCCATGTGGAATGCTCTTTACCAATCTTTTCCACAGGAGCATTGCAGTGGTAAATATTGCTAAATCCACAGAGTCAAGTACAGCCCTTTTCATTTACCATCAGTGTGACATTACGCAAATTATGCTTCCACCCTAAGTTTCAGTTCTCTCATTAATTGATCAGGATAAAAACAATACCATTCAGGGTGGTTGGGAAAATACATACATTAAAAAAAAACAACAACACACACACAACATGTATTAGTCAGTGCTCCTTATTGCAAACAATAAAAACCAACTTTAGTTATGTTCAGAAGAGGGATTTATTGAAGGGATTCCAGGTTGCTCACAGAGTCAACTGAAAGGTTGTTATACAGGTCAGAAAATGGTCAGGGATAAGGAGAGGCTGAGCAGGGCAACCTCTAACTAGCTCATATTTCAAAGTCATTCTAGCTAAATAACATGTTGCCACTGGCACTACCCTTGGACATATGACCTCCTTCTGTATTTCTGACACTCCCTCAGATTCAGAGTCCTGGGTGGGAACATAATTTGATCAAGAGTATGCCATGTAGCTGTGCTCTAGGAAGCAGGGAGCTAGAAAAGGAAATATGTACCTCTTTTATTTCCTTTATATATGCATAGCCTAGCTCCTGGTATATGCTTAAGTGCTCAGTGAATGATAGCTTCATAGTAAATTGTCACCATCTTTCAAGGCGCAACTCAACAACAACATTAATACTTTCCACAGATTCCAACACCATTAAATGTTGATGTTCTCACTTGCTATTCAGAAGCACCTTGTCAGGTAGAAAGTTATCCAGCTGGCTCAGAACTTATTAGCCATAGAATACATAATAAGCAAGTGGCAGACTGCAAGCCAGTTTTTCTGTCCCAAAATTCTGCAACAGTAAATTTTTAAAATATATTTTATTGATTTTTTACAGAGAGGAAAGGAGAGGGATAAAGAGCCAGAAACATCGTTGAGAGAGAGACATCGACAAGCCGCTTCCTGCACATCCCCCACCGGAGATGTGCCCACAACCAAGATACATGCCCTTGACCGGAATCGAACCTGGGACCCTTCAGTCCCCAGGCTGACGCTCTATCCACTGAACCAAACCGGTTTCGGCTACAACAGTACATTTTATATGATGATTACTAAATGCTGTCTGTTCAGTTAATAAAATAAAACAAAACCCTAACCACTTTGCTAAGTGAGCTGTTATAACATCTGTTTGAACTCCCCCCCCCACCAACACAAGTAATTATAGTGCCCTTTGGGGGTTAATTAGGGAGGTCCTAGCTGTACTTCCAAAGTTCTCCAGCTGTATAATTCTCAAAATCCCATAATGCTAGTTTATTTAGCAACTATATACTCAATGCCTACCACTGATTAAGCCTGAGGGACCAGCTGGGAGTAGACAGAGAGGGAGGCATAATTCTTACCCTTAAGTAACATGCAGTCTAGTGATGGATAAAGATCGAGTAGCCAGATAATTCAGTACAGAAATCAGTGCTCTTGCAGAGGGAGACACAGTACACAGAGGGAGAACTGTACAAGTGGAGAGGTGCATCTCACTTAGGTGCCAGAGAAGGCTTCCTGAAGGAGGAGAAGATGAAGATCTCAGTTCTGAAGAAGTAGAAGTTAGTGAGGTAAAGAGGGGTACAGGCTTGGGTAAGGTGGTGACTAGGTTATTGCAATCAGGGCAATTATGTTGCACAAATCCAGAGGGACCATTTACACTGTGATCTATGATATAAAAAGTACTTCCTGAAATTGTGTGACTCAGTGACTGAAATTACTTAGCATCTCAATTTTTCAGAAAAAAATTTTAAAATTCTAGGCTGAGAATATGGATTAGGAAGATCTCATTATATGCTAAATGCAAAGAGGAGAGGTCTTTAAGAATGAGCTGTAGCAAAAGAGAAAGGGGGTAGGTTGGGTTTTTAGGTTCTTGCAAAGATTGAGTCGAGCTCTCCACTGGGGCCTGGCTGGAGAATGGAAATGCAAAGCTAAAGAACGGTGGAAAATTAGACCCAGGAGCACTAATAGACATCGTTCATCTATACCAGAAACCAGGCAAGAAATTTACACTTAGTCTTATATTTTATAATCTGAAATTGCTCACATTTGTAAACCCACTTCCAATAAGAAAAAGTCCTGGGAAAGATTGTGAAATAAAATAATCATAGTCCTTTCATTCATGCTGTATGTGTAGTTTACATAAAGTTAGTTTCTCTCTCTCTCTCTCTCTCTCTCTCTCTCTCTCCTTTTAATTTTTTTTTATTTTTATCTGAGCCACAAAAAACCTCATGAAGCAGGTAGAAGAGGGACTATCATTCTCTTCTGGAAGTTGAACAGTTAAAGCCCAGAATAGTTAACTCAATTAAAAGACCCCTTAGGTAGAGCATCCAGGCTATAGTTCAGGCTTTCTGAGACCTGGTTGAAGCTCATTCCACTCTAACATGGAGAAAGGCTTTCCTTTCCTTTTTTTAAAAAAATTTTACTTTATAGTTTAAAGTATCACAAATAGTAGTACATATGTCTCCTTTTTATTTTTCCCATTGACCTTCCCCTGGCCTCCCCTCTCCCCCTACCCTGCAAATGCCTCACTCCACCGCGCCCCCCCAATCCCAATGTCTTGTGTCCATTAGTTATGCTTATATGCATGCACACATGTCCTTTAGTTGATCTCTTACCTCTCTCCAGTCCCCAACCCTTCTAGCCTTCCCGCTGTAGTTTTACAGTCTGTTTGATGCTTCTCTGCCTCTGTATCTATTTTTGTTCATCAGTTTATAATGTTCTTTATTATCCATAAATGAGTGAGATCATGTGGTATTTTTCTTTCACTGACTAGCTTATTTCACTTCATTTGAACAACTTAACTGTCAGCTCCCTTATCCATGTTTTCTGCCTTGGGGGCACAACACTCCTTATATCCACCCGAGAGCCTTCTGCTTTATCTTCCCATTCTATAGCTACCTCTTGTAAGCCACACTCCATCATCTACACCAAACCTTTCTTTTTCTTTATTTTTAGTGATCCAAATGTTTACTAGACTTTGTGTTTCAACAGAACATTCCAGGATTATTCTTACATCATGCAATTTAGAGTTTCCTGATGGTTAAAGTGTGGATTACCATTCACAATAGGTAGACTGTAAGGAAAGGAAAGCCAGACCAATCATTTTACTTTCAGTTTTTTCAGTATTTTTTGTTTAACTTTTATGCCATTAATGATCCTCTTTGCATCTAAGATTTGTCACTTTTGAATTTTCATTGAATCTTGAATACTTTTTATTCCCAAAGTGAATTAAGAGTCCACTTTGAATACTACTTAAGTTAATGGATGTTCTTATTCTTCAGGTATCTTTGGAAGCTCCCCACATTCTTTTTTTTAAAATTTTATTTATTTTTTTAAATAATAAAAAAGGAAGAGGGACTATCATTCTCTTCTGGAGAGGAAGGGAGAGGGATAGAAAAGTTAGAAACATCGATGAGAGAGAAACATCCACAGCTGCCTCCTGCACACCTCCTGCTGAGGATGTGCCCCCAACCAAGGTACATGCACTTTGACCGAACCTGGGGACTTTCAGTCCACAGGCTGACACTCTATCCACTGAGCCAAACATGCCAGAGCTCCCCACATTCTTGAGGTTCCTCAGGTAAATTAGTTACATCATTTGCTGAATTGCATTATTGTAGGTGGCAGGAATGGCACCAGATGTCTGGCCTATGGGGTCAGACCAAATTCGGGTTCAGCAACTTCAGTACTTGGGTTCTGGCTAGGAAAGAATTAAGATCCAGATCTAAACTGTAAGAGAACCTTTATTTGGTAAATCACAGAGGTAGAAAAGGTAATTCCTAGAAGAAATGGGGTTAGGAAACAAGTTATAGAGGTGAAGGAAGGGCCCTTGGGGCTTGGGAGTGAGAAAGCCAATGGTAACATGCCTGGAGCAGAGAGGGGGAATGGAAAGGGAAAGGCATTGGTGTACTTTCCAGAAGAAAGCTCCCAAAGCCTTTCTTTTATCTCAAGAATGTGTTTATGTAGATGAGCTCTTTAAAGGTTCTAATTATTATTAGGGGGGGCGGGACTTACCCAATAACCTAATTTACAAATTCTTGCTGAGAAGTTTGGGAAATAATTGTTACTTCTCACAGGTAACAGTGTACTTCAAGAGAAGTTCTCAATATCTTAATACAAAGGATAGACTCCAACGGTGGGAATCTTGGACTAGTTTGGACTAGCATTTTGGATTAGTCAGAAGCACCTCAGATCCTACCATATAAGTGCCTTCCTTCTGGCTCACACACACTTGGACTAGCCCTACCTGGGTGATAGGTGCCTTCTTCCTTCTGAAGTTTAGGAAACACATGTCCCTGATTCACAGCTGAAGACTGACCTCATGTACAACTGGCATGAAGAGCACTTCCCAGAAGTCAGCTTTTGATGAACTAACAGCACACTTCTGCCTGGTCTACAGTGCCTGCCACCCGTCCCCCTTCCCAAAACTCTAGATAACTGGAAATTCCTTTCTCCCCCCTGAGATGCTCTGGGATTCTTGTCAGGCAAACCAAGAGGGAGCTGACTATTCAGATTTGTCACAGTGGGAAAACAGAAATCTCGGAGCAGACATGCTTTGTGCTGACCAAGATTTCAATCCCTGGCAGATTCACTGAGGCTCCTAATAAGACCCTAGGAACAGAAAGAAGGAAAACATTTATTTAAAAGCCAATGAATCCCAGAAGGGAGAGTGGCTATTTCTAGGAATACCTTATGCCTGGCATTGAGTTGGAGACAAATTGGGAAAAGGGAGTGAGCCCATTGCAGGTCTGGTTGGAGCACTGGGAGGGAGACTAGGTAGTTTATTTAACACTTTGTTCCTGCTATCTCTCTCAGATTGTCAGGTACACAAGGTGAGAGCCAACTCGTCTCCCTGCAAACCTTTTGAAAGGAAAGAGATGTCCTTTAGTTGTTGGCCCTTAGGCCTGAGTGCTTGATAGGTCCCTTAAGCTTTTTTTTCACAGAGCTCCCTCCCATCCCAGGTCTTTCCGACCCAGCCCATAGACAGATCTACTGTTCCCCAGTCCCCTCCTTTCCTGGTGAATGATCCAAAGTTTAATTGTACTTCCTGCATTCCCCAGTTCCCCTTCCTGTAAAATTGCCTGGCTAATTTAGCTCTTTGGCCTGGATTTGCCACTTGGGGAGAATGTCCCCCAACCCCCATCCCCACTTTTTATTGTCTTTATTTTCTGAAATCTGTTTACTTTCTCCAAGTCTTCAAAAGTGGAAATGAAATTAGAGCTGTAAAATACACCATGTCAATGGCTGTAATGAAACTAAATCTCTATTCAAAATGCTTATTAATATTATATTCCAAATGTTCTGTTTTGTGTGTTGAAGGTTTTACCAGAAGCAGCAAGATATTGGAGAAATAAGTATCAAATGTAAATCAAGTCAGACCAACCAGGGGTCCTATTCAAAATGGCTGATAGTGTAACTGAAATGTAGTTTTGGCTACTGCCTCAATGAAAGCCAAACTCATGAGACAGGTGCTAGTGAAAAAGAAAAGAGGTTTATACAGGTGCTGTGACCAGGGAGAATGGTGGACTCCTGTTTCAAAGGCTATCTCCCCTTTCTGCTCAAGACCATGGTTCTTATAGGGATATGGAGGCGAGGAATTTTGTTTCTATCCAATTACCTTGTTAGCTTTTGGCATGCTTGGTCCCTATCCAATCATCTTTCCAGCTTTTGGTGTACTCAGTGTAAGAACCTCTCCCTATACCATATTCACCAATGGAGGAACTTCCCAGTGCTTCCTGTCTACAGTATCAGTGTCAGGGGTAAGGGGTTGCAGGACCTACCATCAGGAAGCCTGGACATGCTACAGATCTCCTCCTGCCTCCTGACATTGGAAATAGCACCCACACATTTGGAGGAGCCAGTTGGAGTCCACGGGACATCCCTGGATCCCAGAGCACCTGTGTCTTCTGCATAGCCCCTGCATGATCTGCTCCTCCAAAGTTGCCAGCCAGGCCCATGCTCATCCTGCCACTGGCCACCTGCACTACAACTGACTGTCTATAGTAACAATTTCCCCCTCGAAATTCTGGACCCTATTAATATTACAAGGGTAAATGGATGGCGGTTTCATCTTCTGTAGTTTCTTCCTGCTGTCAAGGGTGTGATCTTACTCCCTGAAGATATTTTCTATCTACTATAGGAAGAAAGGGGTCAAGAATTGAGAGAAGCTTTTACATGTGGGAAAAAGATTGCTTGTCTTCAGAAGGTGGCATACACAGTGTCTAGAGGATGCCACTGCTGAACAAGTGAAGCTAGTAGACTGCTTCATATTTCAAGAGGAAGTGTTACAACTGCAAAAGTGAGACCTATTGTGTAGACAAGCAATCAAGTATTTAGTGATAGGTTTGCTTAGAGTACAGGTGAAATTGTATGAAATCAGAAACTGGAGAGAATAAAGGGTCCCCGTGATCTGTTTCTAAGCAGAGCTTTGAGTGGCACACCTAACAGCAGGAAAAATTTGCTGAGGAAGCCACCATCTGGGAAATACAGACAAAGGCATTATTGGTCTAATCATGGGCATGAAGTAAAGCAATTGTCAAAGATAATAATTCACTGTCACTTAGCTTTGGGAGGCACTGTCCCTTTCCAAAAGAGAAATTTTAAATCTCTTTCAGATGTACAGATCCAGCTTTCCCTTGCAGTATCAATAGCAGCAGAAAGATCCAAGTCTTCCTCAGAGAGTGCCTACTTTGTCTGTGTGGTGGATGCAGAGTTTGATTTCTGTGGGCTTTAGAGAAGAGTATGTTGTAAGAAAGATGTCAAAGAGACAAGTCCATTGCTTGGATAACTGCTACTCAGGACATTGAGTCTTCCAGGTATTTAGGGTTCATCAGATGGGTAGAGAGATATGCAATGAGCAAACTTGTGCACAGTAGTTACTGTTTGCCCTAAATATTATACATATTGCTTGATAATTTTAAATTCATGTTCTAAATCTAAATAGGATGTTCCTAAAACAGAAGTTCGGGTTTTCAAGATAAACTATTTCAAAAGGGCTTAATTTAAGTCCTCTTGGGGGAGTTATGCTTTTCAAGAGCAAGGCAATATGGAGTGCCAGATCCCATTTCAAATGTGCTTCCTGGCATATTTTTGCTGTTTTTTTTTTATTGTTTGGTTAATTTTCTCAGCCTTCCCTGTAGATTGGGATCTCTAAAATGCATATAGTTTCCATTGAATCTCTAGTGCCTATCCTGTCTTTTGGGAGATTTCTGAAGTGAACAGTAGTCCATTCTTTCTTTGAATGCTGCAGGAAGTCCAAAACTAGGGACTCTTCCTATTTTTAAAATAACTTTGCCAACTTAAAACAATGTTCTTATTGATTTCTTTTTTTAGAGAGAGTGAGGAAAAAAACATCAATGTGAGAGAGAAACATTGATAAGCTGTCTCCCACATGCACCACGACTGGGGATTGAGCCTGCAACCTGGGCATGTGCCCTGACCAGGAATAATACAGGTGACCTTCAGCATAGGAGGACGCTTGATTAACCAATGGAGCCACACTGACTAGGGAGGGATTCTTTCTTTGAGTAGAAATTTTGCTACCTTAGTTTTCTTCTCAGTTCTAGTGGGTATGCCTCTACCAATCCAGAAATGGTGTCCACGAAAACTACCAAAATAGTTTCCTGTGGTTTTAAACATCTGTATAAAATTAAATTGCTAGCCCTCAAATGGGCATATCCTTTAATATTGTACTCCCTTTACTGTTGGGGCATGTTGTTTTAGGATTATTTTTGGCAAATATCTGACAGGCTTGGATAATCTTTTGAATGGTCCTTTGTAAATGAGGGCCCTTCAAATGTGGTCTTATAATGTTCATTAAAGCATCCCTTCCATAATGGTTACCTTCACATAAGTGAGAATGGGCTATAGTAGAACTTCAGGGAGTAAGATAATATCAAGAGTGCTTATCTTCCATATAGGATTAGGGTCAGTTTTAGAAAATCTCAATTCACAGGTGTGTACCTAATTTAAGATTTTTGCAATTCTGACTGAATTCCCTCTAAATGTTTGTTTTTTAAAAAAATATATTCTTAGTGTTCAGATTATTACAGATGTTTCTTTTTTCAACCACCCGGGTCCCACCCCACCCTCTGCTCTTACTCCACCCCCCACTGTCCTCATCCATAGGTGTATAATTTTTGTCCAGTCTGTTCCCACACTCCCAAACCCCCTTCCCTTAGAGAATTGTCAGTCTACTACTTTCTATGCCCCTGATTCTATTATATTCACAGTTTATTCTGTTTGTCAGATATTTTATTCACTTGATTTTCAGATTCACTTGTTGATAGATATGTATTTCTTGTCACTTTGTTTTTCATAATTTTTATTATTACCTTTTTCTTCTTCTTCCTCTTCTTAGAGGAATTCATATAATACTGTTTTGGTAGTGATGAACTCCTTTAGCCTTTTCTTATCCATGAAGCTCTTTATATGGCCTTAAATTCTGAATGATAGCTTTGCTGGGTAGTCTTGGTTGTAGGTTCTTGCTGTTCATCACTTTGAAAATTTCTTGCCACTCCTGTCTGACCTGCAGAGTTGGTGTTAAGAAATCAGCTGACAGTCATATGGGTACTCCCTTGTAGATAATTAATTGTTTTTCTTTTCCTGCTTTTAAGATTCTCTTTTTGGAGAGAATCCAAGATGGCGGCATAGGTAAACACCTACACTGCTGCCTCACACAACAATTTTAAAACTACAACTAAAAGACAGAACGGACATTATCCAGAACCACAGGAAAGCTGGCTGAGTGGAAATTCTACAAATAGAAGGAAAGAGAGGGGCTCACAGAGACTCAGAGGAGCTGCAAAAAGCTGAGGTACTGAGATGCACTCATGGAGAGAGCAGGCAGTGGAGTACCTGGCTGGCTTTCTCTGGTGGGAGGGAGATGGAGACTCTCAACAGCATTGAACCCCTTATCCTATGACACTAAACCCCAGATATAGCCAAAACTCATACGGGGGGAGTTTGGACTGTGAAAAGGGAGAAGTGCATGGAAATTTAGGGGAGTAGCAAAAGATCAGAAGTCTGGTTGTGCGCACAGCATTGCGTGCAGAGGACCGACAGCTGATTATGCCACTGGCTTTCACGAGTGGCCAGGAGACAGACCCTTCCAACTGCGTCACTTCTAACTCCATTAAACCCCGGTTTCGGGTGAAACCCTGGGGACCCAGACTCATATGGTCCCGGAACACAGGGGAGCCAGAGGGGCAGCAGTCTATAGGTACTGCGAGAGAGAGAGCACGCACACAGGGACCACTCCAGCGATTGCCCAGTCACGTGAGACTCAGGGGCCATGGAGGCAGGGCCGACTGGAAGGTAAGGCAGTTCCTTAAGCCCTGAGACTCCACCCATCCCAAGCTCAACAGAGAGGCTTTTGCGGTTTTGCAAGTCTGGTATCATAAGGCTGAATCCAACACAGAAGTTCTCCTGGCATAGTGAAAATGGCGAGAAAAGGGAAGGGATCACAAACAAAAGAAATGGAGGAAAACCAACGACTGGATATAGAGTTCAAAACCAAGGTTATAAGGTTTTTCAAGAATATCCTAGAAAAGTTGGATAAAGTTAGCGAGACCCAAGAGGAGATGAAAAAGAACCTACTAGAAATGGAAAAGGACCAACTAGAAATTAAACATACACTGACTGAAATAAAAAATATTATACAGAGACCTAACATCAGACTAGGGGAAGGCAAGAATCAAGTCAAAAATTTAAAATATAAAGAATCAGAAAACACTCAACTGGAAAAGCAAGAAAAAAAAAGAATCCAAAAATGTGAAGATAATGTAAGAAGCTTCTGGGACAGCTTCAAGGGTATCAACATCAGAATTGTGGGGGTGCCAGAAGAAGAGAGAGAGCAAGATACTGAAAACCTATTTAAAGAAATAATGACTGAAAACTTCCTACATCTGGTAAAAAAAAAATAGACTTTCAAGTTCAGGAAGCACACAGAACCCCATATAAAAGGAATCCAAATAGGACTACACCAAGACACATCATAATTAAAATACCAAGAGCAAAAGACAAAGAGAGAATATTAAAAGCAACAAAAGAAAAAACATTTAATTACCTACAAGGGAGCACCCATACGATTGTCAGCTGATTTCTCAACAGAAACGATGCAGGCCAGACAGGAGTGGCAAGAAATATTCAACGTGATGAACAGCAAGAACCTACAACTAAGAATACACTATCCAGGAAAGCTATCATTCAGAATTGAAGGGCAGATAAAGAGCTTCACAGATAAGAAAAAGTTAAAGGAGTTCATCAACTCCAAACCAGTATTATATGAAATGCTGAAAGGTACTCTTTTAGAAGAGGAAGAAGAAAAAGGTAAAAGATAAAAAAATTATCAACAACAAATATATATCTATCAACAAGTGAATCTAAAAATTAAGGGAATTAAAAATTCAATTAACAGAATAAACTGGTGAATATAATAGAATCAGAAGCACAGAAAGGGAAAATGGACTGATAATTCTCTGGGGGAATGGGGTCAGGGGTGTACAGGGAGAGACTGGACAAAAATCATACACCTATGGATGAGGTCAACGGGAGGGAGGTTAGGGTAGAGGGAGGAGTGGGAGCCGGGTAGAGGGGAGCTATGGAGGGGGAAAAAGAGAAACAAATGTAATAATCTGAATAATAAAGATTTAATTAAAAGAAAAGATTTTCTCTTTATCTTTTGCCCTTGGCATTTTAATTAGGATATGTGGTCCTCTTTTGTATTCCTTTTGTTTGGGGTTCTCTGCACTTCCTAGACTTGTAGGTCTATTTTTCACCAGGTAGGAAAAGTTTTCTGTCATTATTTCTTCAAATAGGTTTTCAGTGTGTTGTTCTCTCTCTTCTTCTGGCACCCCCATAATTCTGATGTCGGTATGCTTCAAGTTGTCCCAGAGGCTCCTTACACTATCTTCATATTTTTAGATTCTTTTTTCTTTTTTTTCTTTTTCACTTAGGTGTTTTTTGCTTCTTCATATTTCAAATATTTCACTTGATTATTGGGATCCTCTAGTCTGCTATTGGATCTCTGAATATTATTCTTAATTTCAGTGAGTGTATGCTTAATTTCTAATTGGTCCTTTTTTCATATCCTTGAGGGTATCACTAAATTTCTGAGTTTTCTAGAAGATTCTTGAGTAACCTTATAACTGTGGTTTTGAACTCTATATCTAGTAGTTTGCTTTCCTCCATTTCTTTCATTTGTGACCTGTTTCTTGGTTTCCACAATTTGGCTGCTTCCCTGTGTTGATAGAGTGGCTTTGTATGCTAGGTGTTCTGTAAGGTCCAGTGGCTTAGCCTCCCCAGTTACCTGAGGTGGACACTCTTAGTGTACCCCTTTATTGGCTGTGTGCACACTCTTATTGTAGTTAAGCCTTGACTGCTGTTGGTATCACTGGAGGAATTGACCTCCAGGCCAATTGCCTGTGAGGATCAGTTGTGATCACAATGGGAGAACTTCTGTGCTAGAGACACCCTTATGTGGCAGGACTTTCTTCAATGGGGCTATGGCACTCACTGAGTCTGCCCCCTGAGTGTGTCTCTTATGGGTGTGAAGAGTTATAATCTGGATGGTCTCACTCTGACCACTGGGCACACTGGCTCTTGGATCTCCAAGGAGGTGCAAACTCAGCCACTGCCCGAGACCACCCAGAAGGAGCTACAGAGAGATCTGCAGATTCCTCCTCTTTTTTGGGGTTTAGAGGTGCCCAAATGAGGCCCAGCTGTGAAGCAAGGCAAACTACTGCCCAGCCTTGGGCCTTCTTTTGGAGGCTCTGGGGCTCTCTGACCCAGCTTCAGTTTGTTAGGTAATGTTAGATTGCAAAAGGCCAGTCCATTAATATGTAAAAGCCTCTGTAAACAGGTTGGGTGGGTTTGTAAATTGGGTGGGGCAGGGTCTCAGGGAATCATCAGGGTGGAGCAAATAGTAATGGCTGCCTGTTAACCTTGCCCCGAAGAGGTCCCTGGGTCTCTGTTTCCCATGGCACTGTGCAGGAACAATGATCACTGCAAGCACCTCTGAGAGAAAGTTGCCCTCCTGTTCCAGTTTCTCCCCATATGAGTCTGGGTCCCCAATGTCTTGCCCAGAACTGAAGTTCAGAGCAATCGGGAACTTGTATCTCTTCACACCCATAAGAGACACACTCAGGGGGCAGACTCAGTGAGTGCCATAGCCCCATTAAAGAAAGTCCTGCCACATTTGGGTGTAGGGCTTAACTACACAAAAAGACAACTGTGTACCCAGTTGCCAGCCATTTTCCATGCACACCTCCATATCTCTGCACTTCACTTTCATAGCTCCACAACTCCTCCCAGTCTCGGTGTGCTTTTTCTTTCCTTCTAGTTATATAAATTCCACTCAGCCAACCTTCCTCTGGTTCTGGATGATATCCGTTTTGTTCTTTAGTTGTAGTTTTGAAGTGGTTGTGCAAGGCAGCAAGTTCAGGTGTTTACCTATGCTGCCATCTTGGTTCCTCCTAAAGCATATATTTTTAAGAGGGTATTGTTATTCCATGAAATCCATGATCCTTCTTTTAGGTTAACTTTAGAAAATTATGCTTGTTATTTTTATCCCCAAACTGGCATTCTAGAGATTGAAGGAATGCCTGTTTTTGTAATTGTCTGGTCACTCCAGTAATCTACATGCAATATTATATTAGTTTCAAGTGTATAACTCAGTAATTAGACATTATATAACTTACTAATTGACATCTTGATAAATCTCATACCTATCTGACACCATGCATAGTTATTAGAATATTATTGACTATATTCCCTATGTTGCCCTTTACATCCCCATGACTATTCTATAACTACCAATTTGTACTTAATCCATTCATCTTTTCATTTATCCCTTCAATCCCCTCCTATCTGGAAACCATCAAAATGTTCTCTGTATTTATGAGTATGTTTCTGTTCTGCTTGTTTATTTCATTTTTAGGTTCAATGTTTGATATATGTATGTATTTATTGACATTTTATTGTTCATATATTTATCGTCTTTTTTTCTTCCTCTTAAAGATGAATATTTAACATTTCATGGAATATTGGTTTGGTGGTTTAACTCCTTTAGTTTTTTTCTTATCAGAGAATCTCTTTATATGTCTTTTGATTCTTCATGTTGGAAGGAATAAACATCAGATTAGGGGAAGCTGAGGATCGAATCAGTGAATTAGAAAACAAGGTAAAAAAATCAATCAGAGAACAAAAAAAGTCAATTAGAAAAATAGGAGGACAGCTTAAAGGAGCTGTGGGACAACATGAAACTTAACAATATTCATATAATAGGTGTGCCAGGAGGAGAAGAATGAGAACAAGGGGTAGAGAATATGTATGAAGAAATAACGGCAACAAAATTCCCTAACCTGGTAAAAGAAAAAGTCACACAAGTTCAGGAGGCACAAAGAGTCTCAAGCAAGAAGAATCCTAAGAGCCCTACTTCCAGACACATCATAATTAAAATTCCAAAAGTAAAAGACAAAAAGAGAATATTTAAGGCAGTAAGAGATAAGCAATTTGTTATCTACAAAGGAGCTCCCATAAGGATTCCAGCTGATTTTCTTTTCATTAGAACTTCTATAGGTGAATGGAATGGCATAAAGTATTCAAGATAATCAAACGCAAGGATCTGAAACCAAGATTACACTATCCAGCAAGTCTATCATTCAAAATAAATGGTGAAATAAAGATTTTCCAGACCCCCCCAAAAAAAAATACTAAAGGAATTTATCATCACCAAAACAGCATTGCAAGAAATGTTAAAGGGACTGCTATAATAAGAATAAATAGAAAGAAAAACATAGGCATAAATAATTAAAATGGCAATAAATAAGTACCTATCAATAATAACCTTAAATGTAAATGGATTAAATGCTCCAATCAAAAGACATAGGGTAGTTGAATGGATACAAAACATGACCCTGTTATGCCCAGAGTCGAAGTCCCCAATAATCAACCACCAGGGAGCCTTTTTCTGATGCAAAAGCAAAGAGTCTTTATTCAAACCCTGGTTTGGATCCCAGCCTCTTTCTGACACAGCAGCGAGATGAGAGAGCAAGCCCCAGAAGAACAGTGGGTTATATACGGTTTGGTCATTTGGGTGGGCTTAGGGAAGTGACGTGGGTTACAAAGATTGGTCACTTGGGTCAGGGTTTTTGTGGTCTAGCTTTATTAGGACCCTTGCTGTATTCCTGGAGCTTCATTGGTCCATTCGGGCGGTGGTCGGGAAGTTAGGACATTGCTGGCATACCTGTGGTCCCTCCCAGGAAAGGGAGGGGGTTTTCGGCAGGGGGCCCAGCCCTATAGGACAAGATGGAGGAGAGTTCGTTTCTGCTTTGTCCTTTCATTCCCCCCTTGTCTTGGGACACACGGCTCAATCATGAGACAGGCTGCATTTCTCAGGTAGAGTGCACTGCAGCTTGAGCTTGAGCGGGTTGCGCTTGTCCTGGTCGATGTTCCATTGTGTGATGAAGTCCTCCTGGATTGCAGAGGGGTCGGCTGGGTGAGCTTGAGTGTGATGGACCCAGATCGAGATGCTGTCTACTTTGAGGGCCGTGGGGGTTGTCAGCACCATGACATAGGAACCCTTCCAACGTGGCTCAAGGGTCTCCTGGCGATGTCTCTTGATGTAGACCTAGTCCCTGGGCTTATGCTGATGAGGAGTCGGGGCTGGGCTGGTTTCGTAGATGATGCGGAGGCAGGGCCAAATGTCCTCATGCATCCTCTGGAGGCCTCTCAAGGAAAGAAACAGTTCTTGACTTTCAAATTCTGCAAGACATTCAGCTTTAAGGTTAGGGATAATAGGGGGTGGCCAGCCAAGCATGATTTCATAAGGAGTAAAACCCAGGGTGTAGGGGGAGTTCCTAACCCAGTAAAGGGCATATGGAAGGAGAGCCACCCAGTCCCCGCCAGTCTCCATGGTCAATTTGGTAAGGGTCTCTTTTAGAGTTCTATTTATTCTTTCTACCTGCCCTGAGCTCTGGGGCCTATAGGCACAATGTAATTTCCAATCTGCCCCTATGACCTTGGCTACCACCTGTGTGTTACCTGTGAAATAAAAGAAGGTCTGTTGTCTGACCCTATCTCATCGGGAAAACCGTACCTGGGCAAGATGTATTCCAGCAGCTTCTTACCTACCGTCTGAGCTGTTTCATGCTTAGTTGGATATGCTTCTACCCATCCAGAGAAGGTATCTATAAATACTAAAAGATATTTATAGCCATACTTTCCTGGTTTAATTTCAGTGAAGTCGACCTCCCATTGTGCTCCAGGCTTGGTTCCTCTGAGCCAAGTTCCTTTTTCACTCAGCCTGGTTCTCACGTTTGTGGGTTGACAGGTCTTGCGGGTGTATACAACCAGCTCTATTTTGATGTCCTGTTGGTGGATCTTTAATTCTGGCGTGTCGGATTAAGTCCTTTAATTTGCATGCCCTCAGGTGAGTGGACCGGTGCATGTGTTTTATCATGGAGACTCCAAGCTGGTCTGGCAGTATGAGCTCCCCTTGTGATGTATACCACCATCCCTTCTCCTCCTTTGCTTGGGGAAGCTTTCTAATGTGCTGTAACTCTTCCAGGGAATATCCTGGCTGAACTGGCAGAACTGGGTCCCCTGGGTCTGGGAGCTGTAGGGCCATGGTGGGGACCGGAGAAAGGGCTACCGCCTTGGCTGCCTGGTTAGCCCTGCAGTTTCCTCTTGCCACTGGGTCGTCAGCCTTCTGGTGCCCTCGGTAGTGTATGATGGTCAATGTGGCAGGGAGCCATAAGGCCAAGAGCAAGTCGAGTATCTTCTGCTAATTCTTTATAGTCTGTCCCTATGCCATTAGTAATCCTCTTTCCTAATAGATTGCCCCATGAACATGAGCTGTGGCAAACGTATAGCGGCTATCTGTGTATATGTTGAGTCGTTTTCCAGCTCCCAGTGTCAGCGCCTTCGTGAGGGCGATGAGCTCTGCTCACTGAGCTGATGTCCTGGAGGGTAGAGCCTCTGCCCACACAATGTCTGTTTCAGTGACCACTGCTGCCCCCATATACCTGTGCCCGTCCCGTATGAAGTTGCTCCCATCCGTGAACCAAGTGATCTCAGCATCTGGGAGGGGCCGGTCAGTCAAGTCCTTTTGGAATCCATGTACCTGCTCTAGGATTCCCACACAGTCATGTAGCGGGGCATCTAGGTGGGGATCAGGCAGCAGGGTAGCAGGGTTGAGGGCCACACTTAGATGGAACTGTACTCTAGGAGGGTTGAGCAGCAAGCTTTGATAGTGGATCATACGTGCATTGCTCATCCATCTATCAGGAGGCTGTCTCAGGACTCCCCTCAATGGCATGGGGGGTTGTGATCCAGATTTCCTGCCCCAAGGTCAGCTTGTCAGTGTCCTTGACTAAGAGCACTGTTGCTGCAATAATTCTTAGGCATGGCAGTCAGCCAGTAGCTACTGGATCTAGCTTTTTGGACAGGTAAGCTACTGGGTGGCTCCAGAGGCCTAAGGCTTGAGTTAAAACCCCCTTCTCTATTCCTTTGTGTTTGTATACAAAGAGGTGAAAGGGCTTTGTAATGTCGGGCAGGCCCAGGGCTGGAGCAACTAGGAGGGCCTTTTTTAACTGGTTAAAGGAAGTCTCTTCTTTCTCAGTCCATTCAAATACCCTCCCTTCTTTGGTAGCTTCATATAGGGGCCTAGCAATTTCAGCAAAACCTGGAATCCAGAGGCAGCAGTAGCCAGCCAACCCTAGGAATTCCCTCACTTCCCTCCGGGAGGTGGGAGTAGGGATTTTCAGGACAGTTTCTTTTCTAGCATTTGATAACTGCCGCTGTTCGCCCTCCAAGATGTACCCCAGGTAACTCACCCACTCTTTGCATATCTGAGCCTTCTTTGCAAATGTCTGGTACCCTAGGGTCCCCAAGGTAGTCAGTAGATCCTGGGTCCCACACTCACAGTCCTCAACCGTGTCAGCAGCAATCAGGATGTCATCTACGTACTGGAGGAGTGTGAGGCCAGGGTGTTCCCTCCTGTACTCTCCCAGGTCCTCGTGTAACACCTTGTCAAAGATGGTGGGCGAATTTTTGAACCACTGAGGCAGCCGCGTCCAGGTTAATTGTCCACTGTAGCCTTCCTCACGATCGTGCCATTCAAAGGCAAATAAGGGTTGGCTTCGGGGTGCCAGCGGCAGACTGAAGAAGTCGTCCTTTAAATCTAGTACTGTATACCAGACTCTGGAGGGCACCAGGAAGCTCAAGAGAGTATATGGGTTGGGGACAGTGGGGTGTATGTCCATAACTCTCTTATTTACTTCCCAGAGGTCCTGCACCGGTCGATAGGTGTGAGGCTTTCTGACTGGGAGGAGGTGGGTGTTCCAGGCAGATTGGCAGGGGACTAGTACCCCTAGACTTCGCAGTCTCCTGATGTGAGGCTGGATTCCCTTCCATGCCTCCTGAGACATAGGGTACTGCTTGATTCTTACTGGGCCTTCTCCTGGTTTTAGCTCTACCAGGATTGGGGCCCTGTGAGTGACTAGTCCTAACCCTCCTGTTTCTGCCCTGGCTGTGGAAAATTCTTGTAGCCTTCTGTCCATGTTGATCTCTACTGGGGGTGCCCTCTGGTGGAGGCAATACTCATCCTCTAATTTTAGAGTCAGGACCTGAATGAGGTGGCCCTTGCCATTCGTGACCTGAGGCCCCCCTTGTCTGAAAGTTATCCGAGCTCCAATCTTGGTCAGTAAGTCTCATCCTAATAGTAGGTAGGGGCATTCCAGTATTACCATAAAAGAGTGGGATACCCAGCCCGTTCCTAGATCCACTGTTCTTCGGGTAGTCCATGAATACTGGCTCATACCAGTTGTCCCTTGCACTCAGGACTTTTTGTTTGCTAGCTCCCCCTGTGGTGTGCTGAGGACTGAATGTTGCGCTCTGGTGTCAACAAGGAAGTCAACAGGGGTCCCCTCCACTCTAAGAGTTACCCTGGGCTCGGGGAGGGGGTCTGAACCCCGACATCCCTAATTACTCAGTTCTTCTAGCTCTAAGACTCACTCGGTCAGTCTTGCCTCCCTTCCCGCAGGCCTTCTTTGAACATTCTTGGGCCCAATGCCCTATCTCCTTGCAGTAAGCACACTGGTCACTTGCCAGCTGCCAGAGGAGCCGGTTCCATTATACCTTTTCGGCTACTACCAACAAGTCCTGCAGACTTTTCTCTCCTAGTCTGTCTATCTTCTGCCGCTTTCTCCTAATGTCTGCAACAGATTGATTTACAAAGGCAATAACAGCTGCCTTGTTCTCGGGAGCCTCTGGGTTCATGGGGGTGTAGGTATGGAATGCTTCCATGACCTGCTCTAGGAAGGTCGCTGGAGATTCGTCCTTCTCCTGCTGTGCATTCCTACTTTAGCCAAATTAGTTGGCTTTCTAGCAGCCATCCGGAGACCCCCCATTAGAGTCTGGTGGTAGACCCAGAGCCTCTCCTTACCTTCTGCTGTGCTGAAATCCCATTAAGGTCTAGTCAGGGGAAAGGAGGTGTCTATCTGAGCCTGGTTGGTGGTAGGGTATGGGCCTGATGCTTCAGCACCAGACATTTTCAGGGCTTGCAAGCAGGATACCAGACTTTTCCTTGGCACTCTTATTGGCTTCAAGTGTTCAGGGTTGAGATAGGGATCTTTAAAACATGATACACTAGTCAAAGTTTCTGGTTAATAAAACCACTATTGGATTGAATTTATGCAAAGAATGTATTGCTATGATTTATTTATTAAATATTGCCAAATTTTGGAGGAATTGTATAAGGAGAAAAATATACTGCAGGCCCTCTATAAGTACTTTGGCATAACTACCCTCTGTTTAGGGAGGCAAAATGCAAATTATTTACTCTTCCTGGCTTACTGACCTGTATTATTTGATTTCATTACAACATTTCTCTTCTCCTTCTTATTATTATATACACAGTTTTTCTAACTTTTACTTCCAAATTAGCCTTTAAGTCTTCTTTCTATGTCCTTTAAAATGCATAATCATGCCTCAGACCTTCTACTCATTATTCCTTATTCTTTGAAACATCAATCCTTTAATGATTCCTAACAAGTAAACAGCCAGAATTTCTGAGGTTAAAGTTCCTTTGCTGAATATTCCACCACTAACCAAGAAGTATCCAGTAACCCCACCCTGCCAGATTGGACAATGAGATTTTCTTTATGTGTATTAAAAGGGTTAAAAAGAAGAAAATGGGGCAGAAGAAGATCCACTGTGTTTTGTAGTAGCATAGTTCAGATAAGCAAGAAACCAAGGACGCATGCAGAGCGGGTTGTAGCCAGCAAAATCAACAAAAACCTATCTCTCCCTGCTTCATAATTAACTGCCAACATCCTCCCTCCCATTCCCCAGTCCAGTTGCTTGTCTCCCTTTCCTATTGTGAGTCAGAGGAAGACAATTTCTACAGAAGGGAGAAACAGAAACAGTGGGAGTTTCAGAGAAAACTACAGACGACTGCTGTAGTAGTGCTCCCTTTCGAAGCCTGAGGTCCAACCTGTGGAGAAAAATGACTCTTAGTCAGCCTGGAAAAATAAGGGTGTGTAGAGAGATTTCTTGCGAACTGAAAGCCTGGATGGCCACCTGAAAAAAAAAAGATCTTTAATCCAGTTACAGATGCTAAAATAAAATAACACATTAATAATAACTCCAGCCTTAGTTCAACCTTAGATGGCTCATGTTGGACTATGATGTCACAGGCAGGGACAGGGCCTGTAATCTCTCTGCCCCACAGAGCTGTAAGCCCTGTCCCTGGCAGTCTCCAACCACCAAAAGAGATAAGAAAGCCATAGATAAAAGTTCTTTGTTCTTTGAAGTGTTATAAATTTATGCCTAGGACTTTAAAATTTAATATAGCAAATTCACAAATCAGAACAAACTGAAATCCCTACTTATACAAAATTAGAGAGGAATTTTTATTAGCTAAATGGGCTGACTCCCTCTCTGACAGAGAGCAAAAACTCAGAAAAAGAATTCCAGCAGCTGCTAAAGACTTTTGCACTTTATCACAGCAGGTCTATCCCAAAACAAATTAAACAATAGAAAGATATAACAAATACTCTCCTGTGTACAGCCAGAAGGCACAAAGTAGCCTCTGCCTCACACAGACCAGTTAATGAGCAGATAAATGAAACAATACCCAACTCCCCAAATGGAACGGGGCGAGGAGGGGGGCGGGCACTCCTGGCACCCATGCTGTCCACTAGGTGTGCTGGGTCCGGGGTCTCCCAGTAGGTGCAGGCCAAGGTCATCCACTAACTTTGCCCTGCCTAGGGCCAACCTGCATGAGATACAAGGCGATCTGAAGGTGGCTACTACATTTTCTTGGTTTGGAGTTAGTAGGGAGAGACCCGACTGCAAACCAAGGCTGGCTGCCACTAGTGCTGAGCCTGGGCCACTTAACGAGAAATATGGGACATGCTGAGGCCAGACACTGGTTGTTTGAGAGATTTCAAGAAAGTCTGAAGCTTGAGCCAACACAAGCCCATTTGTATGAAAAAGCCACTGGAAAGAGCTTGGGTAGGCCCACAAATTGGGTGCAGTGGTGAGGTCTCAGGGAATCACTACAGAAGGGTGAATGGTATTACCCTGGTTGATAGAGTCTCATATGGCTCTGTTGGGGGAGGGCTCATCAGAGAAACAATAGTCTCTGCCAGCACTTCTGCCTGGGGGAAAGCTGCCTCTTTAGCTCTCACCTTGATGCCAGACAAATGAGTTCCTCCCCATATGTCCTCATTGCCTTTTGAGCTGCTGTCCCAGAACTGGAGCTCAGAGGATGTGAGTCTAAGTAACTCCATGCACAGGCTCTTTAAGAGGAACTGCCTGGCTTCTAGCAGCCTTCTTTCTAACTCAGCCACAATCCTAACTGATTTTTACACATAGAACTTATGGGGACTTCTCTTCCTGGTACTAGAATCCTGGGGCTGGGACCCCTGCTCCTCAGGGGGCACCTCTGCAGCTGAGATATTCAACCAAATTTTTATTCTCTACATAAGGGTGTGGGACAAACCCATTCTTCCTTTCCACCCCCCTTACCAGTCTGGATGTGTCTTCTTTTATATCTTTAGCTGTAAGGTGTCTATTTAGCTAGGTTTCAGATAGTTATGAATGATGATTTTTCTATAGTTCAGTTGTAATTTTGATGTGGTTACAGGAAAACGTGAGTACTGCATCTACCTACACTGTCATCTTGACTGGATTCCATAAATAAATTTTCTTAATTTTAATTTATGCAAAACAGGGATATCTGCTTTCACCATTCTTATTCAGCATAGTAATGGATGTCCTAACCACAGTATACAGACAAGAGGAATAAATAAAAAGTATTCAAATTGGAAAGGAAATAATAAAACTGTCTTTATTTGCAGATGACATAATACTGTTTATAGAAAACCCTAAAGATTCCACACAAAAATTATTAGAACTGATAAATGAATTCAGTAAAGTAGTAGGATACAAAATAACTCCCCAGAAATCAGTAGCATTTCTATACACTAATAATAAACTATCAGAAAGGGAAACAAACAAAAAAAAAATACCCACAAAAACAAGGCTATTCACAATTGCTTTTAGATAAAATACTTATGAATAAATTTAACCAAGGATGTAAAAGACCTGTACTTAAAAATTAATAAACACTGAAGAAAAAAAATGAAAAAGATACAAAAAAGTGGAAAGAAGCAGCATGTTCATGAATAGAAAGAACAACCATCATTAAAATATCCATACTTCCCAAAGCAATCTAGAGATTCAACACAATTCCTCCCTAGAAACCAATGGAGTATTTCATAAAACTAGAACAAATATTCCAAAAATTTATGTAGAACCACAAAACACCCCAAATAGCCATAGAAATTTTGACAAAGAAGAACAAAGATGGAAGAATCATACTACCTAATATCAAACTATATTATAAGGCCATAGTAATGAGATAGAGATCTCAATGTACTGGCATATAAATCAATGGTACAGAATAGAGAGCCCAGATATAAACTCCCCGCCATCATGGTCACTTAATATTTGACAAAATATTACAAAAACATACACTGTGGTAAAGATAGTCTATTCAATAAATGGTGTTCAGAAAATTGGACAGATACATGCAAAAAAATTAGATTACTTTCTTACATCATACACAACAATAAACTCAAAATGGATTAAAAATTTAAATGTTAGACTTGAAACCATAAAAATCCTAGAAGAAAACCTAGGCAGTAAAATCCCAGGTATTTCTCATAGTGGTATATATTTTTTTTCATATATCTTTTTGAGCAATGAAAACAAAAGAAAAATAAACAAATGGGACTACATCGAACTAAAAAAAAGTTTGTATAGCAAAAGAAACCATAAACAAAATGAAAGATAACCCACTGCCTGAGAGAACATATTTGCAAAGTTTATAAAGAATTTATAAAAGAAAATAAAGCACATTACCAAACAATCTGTCCCGGCCCTTGTGGCTCAGTAGGTTGAGCATTGTCCTATCCTGTGCACTGAAAATTTGCTCCTTAGATTCCCGATCAGGGAACATGCCCAGATTGTGGGCTCTATCCCCTGTGGGGGGCATGCAGGAAGCAGCTGATCGATGTGCTCTCTCATCAATATTTCTCTCCCTTCTTCTCTAAAAATCAGCAAACTATTCTTTTTTTTTAAATATATCTTATTGATTTTTTACAGAGAGGAAGGGAGAGGGATAGAAAGTCAGAAACATCGATGAGAGAGAGACATCGATCTGCCGCCTCCTGCACGCCCCACACCGGAGATGTGCCCGCAACCAAGGTACATGCCCCGACCGGAATCGAACCTGCGACCTTTCAGTCCGCAGGCCGACGCTCTATCCACTGAGCCAAATGGGTTTCGGCAGCAAACTATTCTTTAAAAAACAATAATAGACAATCCAGTTATAAAATGGGCAAGGAATCTCATTAGACACTTCTCCAAAGAGGACATACAGATAGCCAATAAACATATGAAAAGATGCTCAACATCACTAATCAGAGAAATGCGAACTAAAAGCACAATGAGGAGACACAAAATGGCAGCAGAATAGAGCGACGTGTCCTGAGCCTTGTCCCAGAGCAAATAGAATGAGTAGCTGAAACAAATAACATCCAACCGGAATTGGCGAAGGAGACTCAGCTGGTGAGACAGTTTGCAGCTGGGAAGGGCAGAGGATCCTTGAAGAAAGGTAAAATCAAATATGTATCTGGGCAGGAGAGTCTGTCAGACCTCTGAACCCAGAGGGTTGGAGGGAATTCACACAGCACCAAGCCATGTCCCTGGGGACAGGCACAGCATCTGACTGTGGGAAGAGGGTCCATGGGACTGCTGGATGGCAGGGGATTTTAGATCTAGGCCCACAGTCACAAAAGGCTGAACCCAGAGGGTGAAGCCTGAAGGGCTGGCCAGACCACGCAGCACCAGCAAGAGAGGAGTCCGCAGAGGCCAAGTCTTTCCCCTGCCTGTGGCCTGAGCCTTTCTTCACTGAACCTTTATCTTCCAGATAAAGACATTCACCCGTGGCTGAGGTGAGGGAGAAAGTGTGGACTCTTGGAGGCTGGGGAAAGGAGGGGTCGAGGAGAAGTGGCAGTAGTCTGGCGCTGAGTCATACCTGAGCCTGGGACCTGGGCAGCCATTTTGTCCTGAAGAGGTAGCCCCTCCCTCCAGTGTCCAGGCAACTAATACAGCCAAACCCAGATTTCACCCTGAATGGTACTTAAAAAAAATCTAAATAGTCCCGGAGAGTCCAAATTGGCCTAAAGAGAGACCTTCAGTCCCAGCAACAGGAATCTGAGAAACGGTACAGTACAAAAGACTAGGATCTTAAGCCAGCCAAAGGAATGACACTTCAGTTTTTCTTTCTTTTTTTAAAATTATTATTTTATCTATTTTTTTCTTTGTTTCCCTATTTTTATTTGTTGCTTTATTTTCTATTTCTTTACACATTATTTTTCCATAACTATTTTATTTGCTATTTTAATTTTTTATACCATCTTTGAAATCAATTTTTTTGTAAATTTATTATTATTATTATTATTTTTTTTTTCTTCTCATTCTCTTTCTTCTTATCCATCCTCTTTCTTCTTCCACTACACTGAACTGAGGATCTCCCCATATTCATCCAATTCTTTAACCTTATTTTCTGTATATAAGTTCAGCCTCTACAGATGTTGCCCCCACCCTCTTTGCTGGATGTTTGGTGTTTGTATTTTTTTGGTTTATCTATTGGTTCTGTGGTGTTTTCATATATATATATTTTTCCCCCATATATATACATTCTCCTTTTTCTTCCTTTTTCTTCTTTATCTTATCCTATTCTCTCTCTTTGATATAATTTGTGCTCTCTTTTCCTTCCCTAATTCTCTTTTCTCAAGTGGTTACTTATAGTGGTGTTATTGGTGTCTTGAGTATATTCATGCTTTGTTCCCTTTGTGTTGTGTCTTGTCGAAGTGAATTTTATACTGTCTTGCCAGAAGCTAGAGAGTAGCCACATTAAACAGACACCTGGATAGGAAACTCCATCCACAAATGGGTCAATAACACCCCAGACCCAACTACAGAGGTAGGAAGAAGATGGCAGTGAGAGAGAGAGTGTGAGTAAGGGAGGGAGAAAAAGAGGTGTGGTCATGTGGGTTGTGTGTGTATGTGAGTAAGGCACAGTTAGATCCTGCAGGACCTTTGGGGATCACCTCAAACTGGGATCACCTAACTAGGCAGCCTCTACTACCATTTTGCAAACAGTATCAGGAGGCCAGCTTGTCCTTAGAGGCCTAACATTTTTGAAGAGGAGGGAAGCTATAACTGGGAGCCCAGCCTCACCTTCACCCAGGGTGCCCTCAGAGAACACCTGGGACTCTACAACCACCCCTGCCAGGGACCTGCTACCTCTGCTGTGGCCCCATGGTCAACAAGTCTCCAGCCACCCTGGGCACCGGCTCCTGTGAGTTCTGAAGCATGCTCCCCTCTGACCAGTTCAACGCTTTAGCCCAGGGCACTGCAACCACACGAGCAGCAGACACGTGAGCAGCCCACTCCTTCCAAGGAGCAGCAGCCCTGCGAGCAGCCCACCCTAGACCCAAGAGCAGCAGCCTCAGGTGGCCTGCCCCTGTCCAAGGAGCAGAAGCTGTACTAGTGGTCTACTCCCCCATCTGAGGAGCAGCAACCACAAGAGCAGCCCCCTCCATCTGAGGAGCAGCAGCTGCAAGAGTATCCCACCCATGATTGAGTAGCGGCAGCCACCCGGAGCCCACCCCCATCTGAGGATCAGCAGCTGTATGCAGCCCCCACCCTGCCTGTCCAAGGAGCAACAGCCACGTGACCAACCTGCCTCCATCTGAGGAGCAGCAGCTGCATGAGAAGCCTGCCCCCATCTGAAGAGCAGCAGCTGTGTGAGCAGCCCATCCCTGTACAAGGAATAGCAGCTGTCCAAGCAGCCTTCCCCGGATGGAGGAGCAGCAGCCACACAAGCAGACCGCCGACATCTGAGGAGCAGCAGCCCTGCACAGCCCTCACTGGTCCGAGGAGCAGCAGCCACATGCAGCCTGCACCTGTCTGACAAGCAGCAGCTGGCTGAGTGGCCTTCCCCTGTCTGAAGAGCAACAGCTGCATGTGCAGCTCACTCCCACCCGAGAAGCAGCAGCTGCACAAGCAGCCCATCCCCCATCCAAGGGGCAGCAGCTATGTGAGCAGCCTGCCCCCATTCAAGGAGCAGCAGCCACCCGAGCAGCCCATCCCAGACTGAGAAGCAGCAGCTGGGTGAGTGGCCCACCCCCATCTGATCAGCAGCAGCCGCACATGCAGTTCACACGCACCAGAGGAGAATCAGCCATGCAAGCAGCCCGTCACACATCTGGGATGGTCATTTCGTAATACTAAAGGAATTCACAGAACAAGATGATATAATCCTCATAAACATATATGCACCCAATGCAGGAGCACCCAAATACATAAAAAAACTACTGGAATATATCAAGGGAGAGATAAAAAACAATACAATCATAGTAGGGGACTTTAATATACCATTGATATCACTGGGTAAATCCTCTGGACCAGTGGTCAGCAAACTGCAGCTCGCAAGCCACAGTGGTTTGCTGCTCTGTTGACTAATGAGTTTTCTGACCATTGACTTAGGGGAAAACACTTAAAAAGCATTTTAATAATGTACTAATGTCTTTAACCTGAAGTAAAAAATTCTGGGTAAGAGCAATGCTTTCCGCAGTGATCAGCAAACTCATTAGTCAACAGAGCAGCAAACCGCTGTGGCTCGTGAGACACAGCTTGCTGACCACTGCTCTAGACAAAAAAAATCAGCAAAGAAACAGCAATCCTAAATGACTCACTAGATCAGATGAACTTGATTGACATCTTCAGAACATTTCACCCTGTCTTAAGTGGACATGGGACATTTTCAAAATTAGACCACATATTGGGTCAAAAGCAAAGTCTCCCAAAATTTAAGAAGATTTAAATCAAGCATCTTCTCAGACCACAATGGCATAATATTAGAAATAAACTACAATAAAAACAACTCCCAAAATACAAACACTTGGAAACTAAACAGCATGATATTTAACAGTGATTGGGTTAGCAAAGAGATCGAAGAAGAAATTAAAAACATACTGGAAACTAATGAAAATAAAAGCACAACAATCCAAAATCTATGGGATACAATGAAAGCAGTGCTGAGAGAAGTTTATAGCTCTATTGGTCTACTTCAAAAAAAAAAAAAACAAGAAAAAATGGTAATAACTCATCTAAGTCTACAATTCAAAGAATTAGAAAGAGAGCAGCAAGAAAAGCCCAGTATGAGAAGAAAGAAGGAGATCATAAAAATCAGAGCAGAAATAAATGACATAGAGACTAAAGTAATAATACAAAAGATCAATGAAACCAAGAGCTGGTTCTTTGAAAGGATAAATAACAATGATGAATCTCTAGCCAGGCTCACCAAGAAGCAAAGAGAGAGAACCTAAATAGACAAAATCAGAAATGAAAGAGGCTAAATAACAAGACCTCACAGAAATAAAAAGAATTATTTAAAAATACTATGAACAACTCTATTCTCACAAACTAGACAATCTGGAGGAAATGAACATATTCCTAGAAAAACACAACCTTCCAAAACTCAATCAGGAAGATTCTAAAAATCTCAATAGGCCAATAACTATGGAAGAAATTGAAGCAGTCATCTAAAAGCTTCTAGCTAACAAAAGCCCAGGGCCAGACCACTTCACAAAAGAGTTTTACCAAACATTCAAGGGAGAATTAAAACCTATCTTCCTCAGACAATTCCAAAAAATTCAAGAGGAAGGAACACTTCCAAACTCATTCTATGAAGTCAGCATTGCCTTAATACCAAAACCAGACAAAGACAACACAATGCAAGAGAATTATAGGCCAATATCGGTCATGAACAAAGATGCCCAAATCCTCAACAAAATTCTAGCAAATCTGATCCAGCAGTACACCAGAAAGATCCTATTCCATGACCAATTAGGATTTATCCTGGGGATGCAAGAATGGTACAATATATGTAAATCAAGAAACGTGATAAATCATATAAAAATTGAGAGATAAAAACCACATAGTCATATCAATTGATGCAGAAAAAGCATGTGAGAAAATCCAACACCCTTTCTTGATAAAAACTGTCAACAAGGTGGGAATAGAAGGATCATACCTAAACATAATAAAAGCCATATATGACAAACCCACAGCCAACATCATACTCAATGGGCAGAAACTAAAACTATTTCCCCTAAGAACAGGAACAAGACAAGGATGTCCACTCTTACCACTCCTGTTCAACATAGTAGTGGAAGTAATAGTCATTGTAATCAGACAAGAAGAAATAAAAGGCATCCAAATTGGAAAAGAAGAAGTAAAGCTGTCCTTATTCACAGTTGGCATAATACTGTACATAGAAAACCCTAAAGACTCCATCAAAAAATTATAAGACAATAAATGAATTTGGCAATGTAACTGGATACAAAATTAATGCCAAGAAATCTATGGCATTTCTATACACCAATAATGAACTTACAGAAAGAGAGATTTAAAAAACAATTCTATTTACCATCACACCAAAAAAATTAAGATACTTAGGAATAAAGTTAACTAAGGAGGTAAATGACCTGTATATGGAAAACTACAGAACACTGAAAAAAGAAATAGAGGAAGACATAAACAGGTGGAAGAACATATCGTGTTCATGGATTGGTAGAAAAAACATCGTCAAAATGTCCATACTACCCAAAGCAATGTATAAATTCATTGCCCTCCCCATTAAAATACCAATGGCATATTTCACAGAACTAGAATAAACTTTCCAAAAATTCATCTGGAATAAAATAAACCCCAAATAGCTGCAGCAATCCTGAGAAAGAAGAATAAAGTAGGTGGGATCTCAATTCCAGATATTGAGCTGTATTACAAAGCCACTGTTCTCAAAACAGCCTGTTACTGGCACAAGAACAGACATATAGAGCAATGGAATAGAATAGAGAACCCAGATATGGACCCAAACCACTATGATCAATTAATATTTGACAATGGAGTCAAGACAGTCTCTTCAATAAATGGTGTTGGGAAAATTGGACAGATACATACAAAAAATGAAACTAGACCACCAACTTACACTGTACACAAAAATAAACTCAAAATGGATATAGGACTTAAACATAACATGGGAACCATAAAAAACTATAGAAACCCACTGGCAGCAAAACTCAGACATATGCCAAAGCAAGTTCTTCACTAATACTGCTCCTTATGCAATGGAAGCTAAAGAGAAAATAAACAAATGGGAACACATCAAAATAAAAAACTTCTGCATAACAAAAGGAGCCATCAACAAAACAACAAGAAGGCCCATTGCATGGGTGAACATATTTGCCAATGTTGACACTGATAAAGATTTAATCACCAACATTTATAGGGAACTCATACAACTTAACAAAAGAAAGACAAACAACCCAATCAAAAAATGGGCAACAGATCTAAATAGTTACTTTTCGAAAGAACACAGATGGAAGGGCAAGAGACATATGAAAACATGCTCAAGTTACTAATAATCTGAGAGATGCAAATCAAAATGACAATGAGGTACCATCTCACACCTGGCAGAATGGTTATCATTAACAGATCAACAATTGACAAGTGCTCGTGAGGATGTGGAGAAAAAAGAACCCTCATGCACTGCTGGTGGGAATGCAGACTGGTGCAACCACCATAAAGAACAATATGGAGTTTCTTCAAAAAACTAAAAATCAAAGTTCCATTTGACCCAGTGGTCCCACTTCTAGGACTATATCCCATGAAACTGGAAACACCAATTAGAAAGGATATATGCACCCCTATGTTCATAGCAGCACAATTCACCATAGCTAAGATCTGGAAACAGCCTAAATGCCCATCAGTATATGAGTGGATTAAAAAACGGTAGTACATCTACACAATGGAATACTATGCTACGTTAAAAAAAAAGGAGTTCTTAACATTTGGAATAGCATGGATGGAACTGGAGAGCATTATGCTAAGTGAAATAAGCCAGTGGTGGAAGAAATATACCACATAATCTCACTCATTTATGAAATATGAATAGCATAAACTGATGAACAAAAATAGATCTAGCAACAGAGAAACATTGATAGGACCATCACACTTCAGAAGGAAGGGAGAGGAAGGTGGGGGTAAGGGAAAAGGTCAACCAAAGGACTTGTATGCATCCATATAAGCCTTACCAATGGATACAGAAACCAGGGGGGTGAGGGCATGAGTGGGGGGGATGGGGGTGTAATGGGGGAATAAGGACACACATGTAACACCTTAATCAATAAAGAAATTAAAAAGTAAAAGCACAACCAGTTATTACCTCACACCTGTCAGGGTGGCTACCATCAATAAATCAATAGACAATATGTGTTGGTGAGGATGTGGAGAAAAGGTAACCCTTGTGCATTGTTGATGGGAATGCATACTGGTACAGGTCCTGTGGAAAGCAGTATGAAGTTACCTCAAAATCTAAAAATGGAGCTACCTTATGACCTAGCAATTCCACTTCTGAGAATTTATCCAAAGAAACCTGAAACACTGATTCAAAAGTATATATGCACCCCTATGTTCATTTACAATATCCAAGATTTGGAAGCAGCCCATGTGTCCATCCATAGATGGGTGGATTAAAAATATGGTGGCACATTTACATAATGGAATACTACTTGGCTGTAAAAGAAAGGAAAGCGTACCATTTGTGTCAGCATTGGTGGGCCTGGAGAGCATTATGCTAATTCAAATAAGCCAGTCAGAGAAATATAAGTACTATTTGATTTCACTCATATGTGGAATCTAATGAAGAAAATAAACTAACAAGATAAAATGTGACAGACTCATAGATAGAGAGCAGGCTGTCAGCTGCCAGGGTGGGTGGTGGTGGAGCTGGGTTGGGGGGTAGAGGGATTGAGAAAAAATAAAAAACAGAATAAAACATTATGGACACAACATCAGTGTGATGATTGCCAAGGGGTTGGGTGTTGGTGATAATTGGAGGGGATGAGGGGTAGTGGGGAAAAATGTTGATGGACAGAGACTTGACTTGGGGTGAACACAATACAGTTTACAGATGATTTATTGTAGAATTGTGCACCCTGAAACCTGTATAATTTTGTTAACTAATATTTCCCCAATAAATTCAATAAAAAGGAAAATAGAATAAAATAAATTCAAAATAAAAATCTCTCAAAGAAATAGTCTTTTTTTTTTTTAAAGAGTGTGGTTTCCCTGATCTGCCCAAACCATCTGTAAAATTGATGTCATTCAATTAACTTTCTGTAGGATATACTGGAGCTTTACACTGTGTTTTTTTTCCCATTTCATATTTATCAGTGTATCATTATAATGAGTTTTGCCAAAGTAGTAAAATTCAGTGATAGCGTTCAGTTTCATATTGTTGATGAGAATATTGGTTCTCCTACTGAAAACCCTCCACTTGCTTTTTACTGTACTTTGGAAAAACTCTGAACTTCCTTCTGTGACTTACAAACTCTATGTGATCTAGGCTCTTCCCACTTTTCTGATCTCATCTTGCACTATGCCTCCTGCATTCAAAAATTCTTCAGTCCTGCAAACTTTTTTTTCTGTTCATTTAACCACAAGTCCATTTCTACCTCAGGAACTTTACACCTACTAATTCCTCGGCCTGGTACAGTCCCCACATATTCTTAAATAGCTGGATCCTTCTCATAATTCAGATATCAGATTAAATGTCAGTTTGTCAAAAGGGCTTTTCCTGACCTCCCAAATAAAAACAAAACAAAAATCTTTTTCTTTAGGTCACTTACTTTTATGTCACTCTGTTTTCTTTTATTCACAACAGTTGTCACAATTTGGAAATTATTTTAATTACTTATGTGCTAATCATCTGTTTTCCCCAAGTAGAATGTTAGTTTTATAAAATAGAGAAATATGTGTCTCAATCATTGCTGGGCACATAGCAGGTGCTCAATAAATATTTGTTGATGAATAAATAGATAGCATATAATATTAATTTATAGTAATCTTTCAACTTTGCTAAATAACCCATTATGATTTTCTGTCACATATCTTTTAAGATTACATTTTAAAAATATAGCAGTTCTTGGCTGCTTGGCTATTGGCTTCAGATAATTCATTTATTCAAGTATTTACTGAAGGCCAATACTATGTAAGCATTGAAAATACAAAAGTAAATAAGACTATAGCCTCTACCTTCAGGGATTTCATAGTCTAGTGGGGAAAATGAACATATAAATTATTATAGTACAGTGAGGTAAATGCTATGATAGAAATTTGCTTTAAGTATTGCGGTAACACTGAGAAAGAATCTGTTTCTTTGATGCTGGAGTAGGGATGGAGGTGGTTCAAGAAAGTAGTCTTAGAGGAAGTAATATGTGATCTTGACCCTGAAGAATAGATGAGTCCTTTGGGAAATAAAGACAGGAAGTACATTCTAGCATGTGTGGAATAAGGAAGAGAAAGCATATTGGCTATTCTGGAGATGGGAAAAAGGCAGAAAACTGTTAAGTTGAAAGTAGTTCTCATCTCAACAGGAAAGGGGCAGCTATATATACTTGCTCCCTGTATACACTTTACCCTCTTCCATAAGAAGTTTAACCTGAGGGTTAAACTAGTAAAATTCACCTGCAAGGGATATGATTAGATATCTGGAAATTATCTGTAATGGTGTGACTGGAAACTTAGGGAATTCTTATAACTCTGTTCAAGGTGATCTCTAAGACAAATGTGAAGGAGGCAGAACTAGAAGGCAATTGCAATTTTGTAAGTGGAAACAAAACTAATTGTATTATACACTACTTGGAATTAATAGACAGTAATTGGCCAGATAGAAGCAAAGAAATTACCATTACCATCAAGCTCTATCTCAGAGAATAATCTTGGACAAGTGAACCTAGCATTATGGGTTCTTTGGCAAAGTTGGCCCTATAGTTGATGAAAGTACTTTAAGTTGTGTAATCTTAGAGATCATTCTTGTCATAACTAACTACACTTTTTCTGATTTTGTGCTCACCAAGCAATTTTTTGATAATTTATTTGGCTCCCCAAACAACTTGCCTACAGGGAAAGAATGCACTGATCTGCATACTCAAGCATTTTGGCCAATTTTACAATTACATTTCTCATTGTAAATTAATAAATTGGTATCTCAGCAAATGCTCAGTACACACATACACACACACACACACACACACACACACACACACACACACTGAGTGGCCAGATTATTATGATCTCTGCATAATAATCTGGCCACTCAGTGTATATTTTATACAATAAAAGGCTAATATGCAAATTGTCCCCTTGACCAGCAGGCAGGCCAACTGCCCATGTCGTCTCCCCCTGGCCAGGCTGGCTGGACCCCACCCATTACAAATTCATGCACCAGGCTTCTAATACTGGCCACTCAATGTATATGTCTCTGTATATTATAAATGCATATAAACACACTTTAGTTGACTTTACCTTCTTTAATTCACTAACTCCAGACTCTGGTCTTCAGTCTTCCTGCTCAGAAAGATACTTTTTTCTCTATTCTGAGAGCTCAGCCAACTCCTGAGAGGTTTGTGGAAGTAGCCAATTGTCATTCCCCAAGTGACAGAGGCCTCTGCATTGCTATGTCCTGCACTACAAAGTTTACTAAGGGGATTATGTTCATTCTTCTGTGTTCCTTTTCAAATATGCCATCCATATTGAGGAGTTCACACTAAGAGATTGATCACTGCTATAAAGGTATGTGGATAGAAAATATTCCTGTTTCATTTTTTTTCTTACTTTCAATTCAAAAATTCAACACTGAGAAAATGATTTTGGGTACAAATGGTTTATTTGGGAATTGATCTCAGGAGGCAAAAGAAGGCATTGGGTAAAGTGAGACAAAGAAGAGAAAAAAAGCTAGTAAGGAATATGTCAATGAGCAAGTTACCCTGTGGGCAACTGGAACTCAATCCTGCTGGATACTCTCTGATAAACCCTATGGGACTCAGAATCATCCCACTGGAGGACAATCAGTCTGCAATGTTTATCCACTGACCTACATCCCCATTGGCTGAAGGTTATCCCCAGTGTTGTTAACTATCCTCCACTTCAGGTTGAACCTGACTGAGGCAGAACAAGATTCCACTGTGCCCGAGAAAGCCTCAGCAGAGAAGAGAGACAAGATACTTGTGGTGGGAGACTGTCAGGATGCTGGAAAGGACAGCTTCAGGTGAAATCAGGTAGGTCAGGGGACTCTGGAGTGAGGTATCCGCAGCATCTAGTACATTATGAGAATCAGTATGACAGACCCTAAGACCTCAATAGACCCATGAGCAAAGAACATGAACTAGTAAATTGCACACAAGAAATATAAATGCCAGCAATTACAATTTAAGGTGTATAACCCAGGTAGTAATAAATAAACTGTAAAAAAAAAGAGATGCTATCCTTTTTTGTTTGTTTGTTTTTTGCTTGTCAAATTAGCAAAAGTCTATTTTTTTAAGTTTTTTTAAAAATACATATTTTTATTGATTTCAGAGAGGATGGGAGAAGGTGAGAGAGAGAAATATCAATGATGAGAGAGAATCATTGATTGGCTGCCTCCTGCATGCTCCACACTGGGGATCAAGCAGACAACCCAGTTATATGCCCTGACCAGAAATCAAACCATGAGCTCTTAGTTCATAGGTTGATGCTCAACCACAGAGCAATGCCAGTCAGTCATTTTTTCAGTTTTTTAAAACATATGTATTGTTGGAGGTATATTCTCATTCACTGCATATGAGATTGTAAATTTGTGCACTTTTCTGAGAAGCATTTTTGTAATATGCATCAAGAGCCTTAATAATTTTTGACTAATTTATGATAAAAGACAATGCTATTGATTTCAGTGTTGTCACATGAAATGTCCAATATAGGGGAATGGTTAAGAAAATTATGATATAGGCAAATAATTTTAAAATAGCAAGCAACAAAATCATGTTTTAAAGTATTCAGTGCCGGGGGGGGGGGGGGGAGGAGGAAAAATGGCGGTGGAGTAGACAAACGAGTCTGGAGCTTTGTCGCTGGGCAGAGGGAGAGCAGATGAGAGTCGCACTGGGAGTGTTTGTTGGCAAGTTAAGAGTCAGTTATACTCCAGGAGAAGGTAGGGGTCTGCTGGACGGGGCTCTCCTGGCCAGGCAGCCCCACTGCCATGGGGTTTTTGTCTACTGGAGCCACCAGCTCGAACACGGAGACTGCACCATCTTGCAGAGGGTGGAGGATGTCTTCAGCGGTATGAAAACTGCGGCTGAAGCACCCACTGAACAGCCAGGGACCCAGAACACCGCTCTCCAATCTGCGCAGACACAGAGGAGATCCACAGGGCACACAGGTCAGATTGCGCCTGGGATAAGGTGAGGTCTCCTGTCCTGCAGAACAGAGATGTGCACACTGTGGGAACCGGGCTACAGGAAAGCTGCTTCTGGAGAGGTCCGCAGATGTGGGGCAGGGCATGATCCCTAAGTGTGGAGGCAAATGCTCGGAGTTGTTGACAGAGGAGAGCTCTAGAAAACAACTCGTTTTGATCTGAGGCAGAGGGACAACCTGGGAATTATTACAGTGTCCCTGCTGCAAAATCCCCACAAACCGGTTTTGAGAACCACAGAGTAGCAGGATCTGAGCACATCCTAGAGAGGTCCTGTGCTTAGTCTCAGAGGTCAAATCCGAAACACTGCCACCCAGTGGATGACGCACAAATTGACTCTTGCATAACCACAAAAGAATAAAGAGATTAAAACATAGCTCAGCAATGGAACACAGTGAACTGCAATACCCTCCTTACTGGGAAACAGAAGTGCCAAGCAGAACAATAGTGGAAGTGAATGACCATTCTATTTTTTTTTCATTTTTTCTTTTTCTTTTTTTTAAATTATTTATTTTATTTTATATTTGTTCACTTTTGCATATTTTAATTAAAAAGCTATTTTTTCTTTCCTCCTCAATTGATTTTACCTTTTTAATTATTACATTTTTGTTTTCAACTAGTATTATTACTTTATCTTTTTGGAAAAAAAACAAGTGTCATTTTGTTTTCCCTTTATTTTACTTCGGGATTAGAGTTCTATATTCTATTTTCATTTTTTCTTTAGCATAATTTTACTCTATCTTAACTCAACCTTTATGCCAACACTTTCCTCCTAACTTTCCCCATTTTGTTGTCTTGTTTTCTCTTTCCCTTTTCCAACAATAGATTCTCTCTATTCTTTCTCTTTACCTGGTTAAAATTTAACCCCACTTATATGTCTAATTTCAAATCCCCTACTCCAAGTCCATACAAACCTCTCTCTTTTGTCTTCGCTATCCAAAAAGTTGTTTTTCTCTATGTCCTTTTTTTGCTGTTTGCCTGAACAGTGATTCTATCGATTTTTTTGTACTTTTTTGGTGAGATTGTTTAAGCTTATTCTACTTGTTTTATTTTGCTTTTCGTTTGCTTTGTTTTGGTTTGTTTTTTACCTCTCCTTTCCCTCACCTCCCTCAAAACCAGTTTTTATTTATAGTTTGTATTAATCTCCAGGTACTAGTTGCCGGCATTTGTTGGGATTGATGACTGTTCTATTGGAGTTTTCTCCTGAAATCTATATTTTGTTCCTCTTTTTTCTCTTATCCTCTTTCTTTTCTCTCTGACTTTTTTCTCTTTCTCTTTTCCTCTTCTTCTTCTCCTTTTTATTATTTTATTTTATTGTTTGTTTGTTTATTTATTTATTTATTCATTCATGTATCTCCCTCTCCCAATCTGATTTTGGCATTTCTTTCTTTTCTTTTTTCCTCGTTTTCCTCTTCTTCTTTCTCTACTTACCCCTAATTTGTCTTTCATTAGTGGTCACCTTATTTGTGATTATTAACATCCTGAATACATTTCTATTCAGTGCCTTGTGTATTGTACCTGCTCGTGTTTGTAGTTTGTGCCTTTCAATCAACATAGGAGAGAGAACTACATAACCAGACACCCGGAGAAGAAAGACCATGGGCAGAAAAAGAAACAGCCCACATAAGACAGAAAGGCAGGTTTCAACAGAAAAGGAAGTAAATGAAATAGAAGCCGAAATACGCCTGCCAAAGAAGGAGTTCAGAGAAATGATCATAAGGTGGATGAAAAGAATGGAAGACAAAATCGACAATGTGAGTAAGAGCCAAGAGGAAATGAAGAAGTCCCAAGAGGAAATGAAGAAGACCCAAGAGGTAAAGCAGAATAATCAAGAATAAATGCAAAAGAAGCAAGAAGAAATGCAGAAGAACCTAAAAGAAATGCAGAATCATCAAGAAGAAATAAAAAATGACATCACTGCTATAAAGAACTCGATAGAAAGCATCAAAAGTAGACTAGAAGAAGCAGAGGACTGCATCAGTGAGCTAGAAGACATGGTAGCAAAAAATACTCAAGTACAGCAGCTTCAAGAAAAAAAGTTAAAAAGAAAGAGGAGAGCCTAAGGGAACTTTGGGATAACATGAAACAAAACAATATCCACATAATTGGGGTTCCAGAAAGAATGGAAACTGAGTAAGGATTAGAGAACCTGTTTGAAGAAATAATGACAGAAAATTTCCTCAATATAGGAAAGAAAAAACCCACACAAATCCAAGAAGCTCACAGAGTCCTAAGCAAAATGAACCCCAACAAACAAACACCAAGACACATTATAATTAAATTGGCAAACACCAAGGACAAAAGAAAAATCTTAAAAATGGCCACAGAGAAACAGAAAGTTACCTACAAAGGAACCTCCTTAAGACTAGTTACTGATTTCTCAACAGAAACTCATCAGGCCAGAAGGGAATGGAATGAAATATACAAAGTCATGCAATGGAAGGGTCTGAATCCAAGAATACTGTACCCAGCAAGGCTTTCAATCAAAATTGAAGGTGAAATCAGAAGCTTCACAGCCAAAAAAGGACTCAGGGAATATATTAGCACCAAACCAGCAATGCAAGAAATGTTAAAGGGTCTGCTGTAATAAAAAGAAATAGGAAGCGAAGAAGGAACTCGGGGGTAAAGACTAAAAATGGTGACAGATAAGTAATTATCAATAATAACTTTAAATGTAAACGGATTAAATGCTCCGATCAAAAGACATAGGCTAACCGATTGGATAAGAAAACATGATCCATATATCTGCTGTCTGCAAGAAACCCACCTTAGGAAAAGAGATGCACACAGATTGAGGGTGAAGGGATGGAACATGGTATTTCAGGCAAATGGAAATGAAAAAAAGCTGGGGTTGCAATACTTATATCTGACAAATTAGATCTCAAAGTGAAGGACATAACAAGTGATAAAGAAGGACACTTCATAATAGTAAAGGGAACAATCCAACAAGAAGAAATAACTCTGGTAAACATATATGCACCCAATATAGGAGCACCTAAATACATAAAAAAAATCTTTGAGGATATTAAGGGAGAGATTGACACTAATACAATCATAGTAAGAGACTTTAATACCCCACTGTCACCATTGGACAAATCCTCTAAACAAAAAATCAGCAAAGAAACATCAATCCTAAATGACTCACTACAACAGATGGAATTAATTGACATCTTCAGAACATTTCAACCCAAAGCCACAGAATATTCATTCTTCTCCAGTGCACATGGGTCATTTTCAAAGATAGATCATATGTTGGGTCATAAGAAAAGTCTCTTCAAATTCAAGAAGATAGAAATCATATCAAGCATTTTCTCAGACCACAGTGGCATAAAACTGGAAATCAACTATAATAAAAACAATAGAAAGAAATCAAACACATGGAGAGTAAACAGCATGCTATTAAACAACGACTGGGTAACCAGAGAGATCAAGGAAGAAATAAAAAACATCATGGCAACAAATGACAATGACAACACAACAATACAAAATTTATGGGGCACAGTGAAAGCAGTCTTGAGAGGGAAGTTCATAGCCATACAAGCCTACTGCAAAAAAAACAGGAAACAATGGTAATAAATTACCTAAATGTATAACTCAAAGAGCTGGAACGAGAGCAACAAGAAAATCCCAGTGTACTCAGAAGGAAGGAAATAGTGAAGATCAGGGCCGAGATAAATAACTTGGAGACCAAAGAAACAATTCAAAAGATCAACAAAACAAAGAGCTGGTTCTTTGAAAGGATAAACAAGATTGATGGACCCCTAGTCACGCTCACCAAGAAGCAAAGAGAGAAGACCCAAATAAACAAAATCAGAAATGAAAGAGGAGAAATAACAACAGACCCTGTGGAAATACAAAGGATTGTTAAAAAATACTATGAACAACTCTATTCCAACAAATTGGACAACCTGCAAGAAATGGACATTTTCCTAGAAAAATATAACCTCTCAAAACTCAATGAGGAGGAAACCAAACATCTCAATAGTCCAATAACTATGGAAGGAATTGAAGCAGTAATCAAAAAGCTTCCAGCAAATAAAAGCCCGGGTCCAGATGGCTACACAGGAGAGTTTTACATAACATTCAAGGAAGAATTAAAACCTATCCTCCTCAGCCTATTCAAAAACATTCAAGAAGAAGGAACACTTCCAAACACCTTCTATGAAGCCAGCATCACCCCAATACCAAAACCAGATAAAGACAACACAATGAAAGAGAATTATAGGCTAATATCTCTCATGAACATAGATGCCAAAATCCTCAACAAAATTCTAGCAAACCGGATTCAGCAGTACATCAGAAAGATCATACACCATGACCAAGCAGGAATCATCCCAGGAATGCAGGGATGTTACAATATTCACAAATCAATAAATGTGATACATCACATAAACAAATTGAGATATAAAAATCACAGAGTCATATCAGTTGATGCAGAAAAAGCATTTGAGAAAATCCAACACCCTTTCTTGATAAAAACTCTCAGCAAAGTGGGAATAGAAGGATCATGCCTCAACATCATAGAAGCCATATATGATAAACCCACAGCTAACATCATACTCAATGGGCAAAAACTAAAACCATTTCCCCTAAGAACAGGAACAAGACAGGGATGCCCACTCTCACCTCTCCTGTTCAACATAGTACTGGAAGTATTAGCCATTGCTCTATGGACTGTGAGTGCAAGCTAAAAGAATCTTCTCCTTCCTGACTCCCCCCTATCCCAGTACAGAGCCACAGACTAGTGCGTGCTCATCCCCCATCCCAGTATAGAGCCTTTGGGTTGGTGGATGCTCCATTCCCTGGGCCCAGATCAGAGGTGCTGGTGCCACCTGGTGTGCCCAATCATAAGTCATAGGACCACACTGTATGTGTGCTCCCAGAGGGTCAAAGGGCACCATCCTGCCTTGAGTGCCAAAGATGCACAGTGAATTGCATGCTAGAGGGCTCTGGGCCCTCCCAGGGAGTCACACACAAGAGGAATCATGCATATGAACCCGCTGACCCCAAGAATCTGAAGTGGACATCTGAGAGAGCAGAACAGAGAAGGAGGTACAGCTCAGAGCAGAGACAATAAAGGTATGAAACTCAAGGCAGATTCAGCATCTGGTCTAGCGATCTAGATTATTGAACTGCTAGGAGCTTCAATTCCTCAGACCCCAAGCAGGGAGTCCAGAGCCAGAAAAAGAAAACTAAAAGGGGGGAGGGACAAAAAAACTCCTCAAGTAAAGAAAATGAGGAATCCCCAGAAAGGGAATTAAATGAAATAAAGGCAAGCAATATGTCAGAGAAAGAATTCAGAGTAAGGGTCTTACCTTTCCTAAATCAGCTAGATGAGAAAATTACCAACATATGTAAGAATCAAGAGGAAATGAAGAATTATTTAGCTACAATAAAGAACACAATGGAAGGTTTCAACATTAGATTTGCAGAAGCATAGGACCAAATCAGTGAACTAGAAGATAGGGTAGGAAAAGCACCCAGTCAGAAAGGCAATTAGAGAAAAAAATTTAAAATCTGGAGGAGAGCTTAAGGGAGCTTTGGAATAACATGTAATGAAGCAGCAGCTGTATAATAAGAGTGCCAAAAAACAAACAAACAAACAGACAAAAACAAAAAAAAAATAAAACAAGAAGAGGAGCAAGGATTAGAAAACCTATTTGAAGAAATAATGACAGAAAACTTCCCTGACAAAGAGAGAATCCTAAAGACTGCAAAAGAGAGACAGAGAGTAACCTACAAGGGATCTCCCATTAGATTACAAAACGATTTATCAACAGAAACACATCAGGCCAGAGAAGAACGGAATGAAGTATACAAAGTGATCCAAAGTTAGGGGCTGAATCCAACAATATTCAATCCAGCAAGACTGTTATTCAAAATTGAAGGGGAATCAGAAACTTTGCTGACAAAAAAAAAGCCTAAGGGAGTTTATTACTACAAAGCCAGCAAAGCAAGAAACACTAAAGGAATTGTTGTAATAAGAAGAAATAGAAAGGTAAGAAGGACCACAGGCATAAAGAATAATAATGGCCACAAACAAGTACCTATCAATAATAACCTTAAACATAAATAGATTAAATGATCCAATCAAAAGACATCAAGTGGCTGAATGGATAAGAAAGTATGACCCATATATATGTGTTGTACAAGGGACCCACCTCAGAACAAGGGACTCACACAGACTGAAAGAGAAGGGATAGAAAAAAAATTCAAGCAAATGGAAATGAATATATATATATATATATCCAAAGTTAGGGATTAATATATATATATATATATATATATATATATATATATATGGGGTAGCAATAATTATATCTGAAAAAAAACACAGAACTCAAAATAAAGGCCATGATAAGAGATCAGGAAAGCCACTTACTAAAGGGATTGATACAACAAGAGGGTGTAACTCTGGTAAACTTATATGCACCCAGTGCAGGAGCACCCAAATACATAAAAAGACTTCTGGAAGATATCAAGGGGGAGATTGACAGCAATATAATCATAGTAGGGTATTTTAACACCACATTAGCATCACTGGATAAATCTTCTAGACAAAAAAATCAGCAAAGAAACAGCAATAAAAAATGACTCACTATATCAGATGGACTTAATTGACATCTTCAGAATATTTCACCTCAAAGCTATAGAATATACATTCTTCTCAAGTGTATATGGGACATTTTCAAAGATAATCCACATTTTGGGTCACAGGAAAAGTCTCTCTAAATTCAAGAAGATGGAAATCATATCAAGCATCTTCTCAGATCACAAAGGGATACATAATATTAGAAATTAACTACAAATAAAAACAATAAATAATTCAAACACTTGAAAGCTAAACAGCATGCTTTTAAACAATGATTGGGTTACCAAAGAGATAAAAAAATTAAAAACTTCCTGGAAAAGAATGACAATAAAAACACAATAATCCAAAATCTATGGGATGTGGTGAAAGCAGTCCTGAGAGGGAAGTTCATAGCATTAGAGGCCTGCCTCAAAAAACAATAAAAACTGGTAATAAATTATCTAACCCTACAACTTAAAGACCTAGAATGAGAGTAACAAGAAAATCCCAGAGTAAGGAGAAGGAAGGAAATAATAAAGATCAGGGCAAAAATAAATGACATAGAGACCAAAAACAAATAAACAAACAAACAAAACAAACAATGACAACAACAAAAAACAAAGATCAATAAAACCAAGAGCTGATTCTTTTAAAGGATAAACAACATTGATGAGCCTCTAGCCAGACTCACCAAGAACCAAAGAGAGAGGACCCAAATAAACAAAATCAGAAATAAAATAGGTGAAGTAACAACTGACCCCACAGAAATAAAGGATTGTAAAACAAACAAACAAACAACACTATAAACAACTCTATTCCAAAAAATTGGACAACTTAGAAGAAATAGACATATTCCTAGAAAAATACAATCTTCCAAAACTCAATAAGGAAGAATCAGAGAACCTGAACAGTCTGATAACTATAGAGGAAATTGAAGCAGTAATCAAAAACTTCCAGCAAACAAAAGCCTTGGGCCAGACAGCTTCTCAGATGAGTTTTATCAAACATTCAAATAAGAACTAAAACCTATCCTCCTCAGACTATTAAAAAAAATTGAAGAGGAAAGAACAATTCCAAGCTCATTCTGTGAAGCCAGCATCACCCTAATCCCATAATCAGATAAAGACACCACAAAGAAAGAGAATTATAGGCCAATATCCCTGATGAATATAGATGCTAGGTTCCTCAACAAAATTCTAAAAAATCAGATTAAGCATCACTTTAGAAAGATCATACACCATGACTAAGTGGGATTTATTTATGGGATGCAACAATGGTACAGTATCAGCAAATCAATAAATGTAATACATGACATAAACAAATTGAGAGAAAAACATCACATAATTATATCAATTGATGCAGACAAAGCATTTGACAAAATCCAACGCCCTTTCTTGAGAAAAAACTATCAGCAAAATGGAAATAGAGGGAGCATACCTCAACAAAATAAAAGCCTTATATGCCAAACCTACAACCAACACCATACTCAATGGGCAAAAACTAAAACCATTTCACCTAAGAACAGGAATAAGACACTTTCAACATTCTTCTTTGAAATAGTACTAGAAGTGCTGACCATAGTGATTAGACAAGAAGAGGAAATAAAAGGCAACCAATTTAAAAAAAAGTAAAACTGTTATTATTCACAGATTACAGGATATTGTACATAGAAAGATTCCATGAAAAAGCTACTAGACTTAATAAATGAATTCAGTATTGTATCAGGATAAAAAATTAACACCCAGAAATCTATAGCTTTTTTGTACACCAATAATGAACTCACAGAAACTTAAAAAAACATACACCCATTTACCGTTGCGACAAAAAATTAAGATACCTAAAAGTGAACTTAACTAAGGAAGTAAAAGACCTGTACTCAAAAAACTACAGGTTGTTGAAAAAACAGTAAGGAAGACATAAAGAAATGAAAGAATATACCGTGACCATGGATTGGTAGAATCAACATCATTAAAATGTCAAAGCAATGTATAGATTCAATACAATCCACATTAAAATAGCAACAGCATATTTCACAGACATAAAACAAACTTCAAAAATTCACATGGAATAATAAAAGACCCTGAGTAGCCACAGAAATCCTGAGAAAGAAGAACAAAGTTGGAGGAAACACAATATAAGATATCAAGCTATATTACAAAGCCACTATTCTGAAAACTGCCTGGTACTGGCACAGGAACAGACATATAGACCAATGGAACAGAACAGAGAACCCAGAGATCAACACAAGCCAGTATGCTCAATTAATATTTGACAAAGGAGGCAAGAGCATACAATTGAGTTAAGATAGTCTCTTCAATAAAAGACTTAAATTTAATATGGGAAATCATAAAAATATTAGAAGAATCTATAGGCAGCAAAATATCAGACATATCTCATAGCAATATCTTTACTGGCATATTTCCTAGCACAATGGAAACTAACGAGAAAATAAACAAATGGAACTATATCTAAATAAAAAGCTTTTGCACAGCAAAGAAAACCATCAACAAAACAAGATAATCCACTACATGGGAGAACATGTTTGCATATGTTACATCCAATAACGGTTTAATCTCCAAAATTTACAGGAACTCACACAACTTAACAAAAGGAAGATAAACAATCCTCCCCCAAAATGGCAAAAGACCTAAATAGACACTGTTTGAAAGAGGACATGAGAAAGGCCAAGAGACACATGAAAACTTGCTCAGAGTCACTAATAATTTGAGAGATGCAAATCAAAACAACAATGAGATAACATTTTACACCTGTCAGAATGACTATCATCAACAAATCAACAAACCACAAATGCTGACGAGGATGTGGAGAAAAAGGAACCCACTTTCACTATGTTGGAAATGCAGATGGTGCAGCCACTGTGGAAGACAGTATGGAGTTTTCTCAAAAAATATAAAATGGACTTCCATTTGACCCAGTAATCCCACTTCTAGGAATATAACCCAATATATCAGAAACCCCAATCAGAAAGGGTATATGCACCCCTATGTTCATAGCAGCACAATTTACAATTGCTAAGATTTGGAAACAGCCTAAGTGCCCATCAGCAGTTTAGTGGATTAAAAAATAGTGGTACATCTACACAATGGAATACTACACTGCTGTAAAAAAGGGAATCCTTACCATTTGCAACAGATAGACTTGGAGAACATTGTGATAAGCAAAACAAGCCAGTCAGAGAAAGATAAATATCACATGATTTCACTCATTTGTGGAATATAAGGACCAACATAAACTGATGAACAAAAAGAGATCCAGAGACAGAAAAGCGTCAAACAGACCATCAAACTTTGGAGGGAAGGCAGGAGCAGGTTGGCGGGGGAGGGGGGAGAGAAGCCATCAACCAAAGAACTTGTATGCATGCATATAAGCATAACCAATGGACACAGACACTGAGGAAGTTGGGCAATGTGATGGGGGTTGGGTGTGGCCAGAGAGAGGTCAATGGGGGGAAAAGGGGACCCATTTAATACTATATGTAATATTTGAAAGAAAAGAATTAAAAAAAAGAAAATGCTCATGATATAATATTAAGTTAAAAAGTATAATCCAAAACTGTACATACATTATGATCCCAATTATTTTTCTAATTCAGAGACATCAATGGTAAGACATTGGTTTATACATTGTTTTGGAAGAAAGGAACAATACTTTAATATACCCACATTTTATTATGTTGATAGTAAGTAATGTACATATAGCCGTATAATTATATACCACCATTTTTCTTCATGTATACCATCAAAAGTAGAGTCTAAACTTTTTTCACATTTCAGAGTTTAAAGATACTTCTGAGTTATGTTTGGCCATTGGCAATGATGCAAAATATTTTGGTGTCATGTGGCTGCTTTTCATAACACTGGCTTATGATGCTGTGACAAGATCATATCAGAGCATGTAGAAGAATCCTAGTTTTTCTGTCTTTCCTGCTCGGTTAAACTCATAGCTTCTTTATTTCTTTTCCTTTTTCCCCCCAATTCAATTACATTAGCTAGAAACCAATCAGTTTCTCTTGAAAGCCACTCAGAAGCTTTTTACAGATATATGTTCAATGCCTGAGTAATAGTCCCTCACAATGCATGAAATGGTCACAGTAACCTTTCCTAGCTTTGAAAATTGCATGATGTATTCCAAGAGATTTGGCAGTTTCTACTGCCTTTAATTGCATTGTCTGGCATGTGACAGGCAATCTTCTGCAGACACAATAATTTTTCATTTCAGTGATGCATCATAGTGTAATTTTTAGAAGACATTTTAAGTGACAATTAGGGAGAAAGAAAATTTAAGTGACAAATTTAACCATAAGTGGTGATACCATTGCAAATAACTCAATTGAAGTAACAATCAGATGAACAAATATCCTCTATGGTCAGCTAAGTCTGCACAAACATAAGCAATGACAACAATATCACAGTGGATTTCTCTGCCCAGCCATTTGCAAGTCACTTTTGGCATCCATTATAAGATGCATCCTGATTTCAGAAATGAAAAATATTTGTCTTAGAATGCAGGAAATATGACATAAGATATGTATACATTGTATATACACACACATACACACAATATTTTAATATACCCACATTTTATTATGTTGATAGTAAGTAATGTACATATAGCCATATAATTATATGTAATTATTCAGAGTATTTTCTTGTAATCCTTTGTATTTCTGCAATGTCAGTTATTTCTCTTGAGGCCAGTGGGAACACACACACACACACACACACACACACACACACACACACACACAGAGGAAAACGACAAAAAAAGAAACAGACCAAAATGCTTAGAGCAGTTATCTCTGGGTGGCCGAACTGCAGGTTGTGTATAATTTTGCTTATTTTCATTTTTTTAAATGTCTGAAATAAGCTTGTTTTACTGCTAAATTGTGAAAAATCATAGGTGTTTAAAAACTCTTTGTATGTTGAAGGTTGTCACTCCCTATTGGGAGATAAAAGGTTGGAACAGAGAAGGATAAATTTGAGTCTGAATCAGATGGATACTTGGAGGACCCTAGTAATCTTTGGATCTTCCTGACCCAACAGAATAAACAAGTATCCTCAATTTAGAGATGACTTAAAGGTGAGGCAACAAATCAGAAACTTTGAGGCCACATTTGTCATTTCAGTCCAGTTTTTGATTTGTCACAGAATCTTATTTTCTTTCCTGTAAACGGAGAGAATATCTCTACCCTTCCTCTTCATGGTAATGGCAGAAATGCAGTTAAAAACATAAGCAAAAATATTGATCAAATCCTTCACAGTCTTGCTTGTGTTCCAATTAACAATACAAATATAGATCAATAGTCCATATATATGCTGGTTACTATTTTTGGGGCTGATGCGTGAGGTCTGTTTCTGTCCTTGCAGCCCATTTCTTAGGAGGATTTCACCAGAAAGTTTCCTCATTGTGTGTGTGTGTGTGTGTGTGTGTGTGTGTGTGTGTGTGTGTGTGTCTGTGTGTGTGTGTATGCACACATACACACATTGGGAAATTCAAGATCCAGAGTGGTGGAGAGAGATGGTGAGAAGAGAGTCACAGGGCTGACAGTGTGCACAGAGTTCTGTTTCTGAGGCTTGGGCGAAGTTCCAGGACTGTAATTTCTGTTACTGGGTACAGGCAGATGAATTCTATAATTTCAACAAATTAACATGGCCCCAGCTCCTCACTACCTGTTGATGGGAAATACGGCCTGGGAAATTTGCTTCATCTTACACATTCCTGCTAAGTCTTACTCCCAGGCCTGATTCGCAAAACAAAGTGGGGTGACAGGGAGACAGGGCTGTCAATGAGGATCTCTGGCTACAGATAGCAGATATGCACTATGATGTGATGAAAAGTAGCAGAGCTCACAGCACCTCACTCAGTGTAGTCCTTAGGAAATATGCACTGAAGGGTTGCAATAACTTGTTTCATTTAAACTTTTCAACAGCTCAAGGTTGTACACAGTAGGGTTAGACTGAACCTGGACTGCTTAGTTCATGTCTTGCACAGAATACTCTCAAAACCCAGTACCTGCTTTTATTCTCATCACCATTGTCATTCCAAACACAGAAAGGGCCTGTGGTCATTACCCTACCCAGGCAATGTTTCCACTCTCACCACACCCCAACTTGCACTGTCCTACCATAGGAGCTTAGCTTATTCCTTTGAGGTAGAGCAGTGTAGACCCTATTAAGATGCAGATGTTTTCTGGACCATGATCTTTCTCAAGCTTTTACCGTCAATCAATGGGTAGCTGGGGTGGTGTTCCAGAGAACTATGTGACTGAAGAATAAAGGACCAGCCCTAGCTGGTTTGGCTCAGCAGACAGAGCATCAGTTCCTAGACTGAAGGGTCCCAGGTTCAATTCCAGGCAAGGGCACATACGTTGGTTGCAGTCTTAATCCCTGACTCTGGTCAGTGCAAGTGTGGGAGGCAACCAATTGATGTGTCTCTCTCACATTGATATTTCTCTTTCTCTATCTCTACACCTCCCTTCCACTCTCTCTAAAAATCAATGGAAAAAAATATCCTCACGTGAGGATTAACAAGAAAGGGCAAGAAAGGTGACTACTTCTGTCTTGTCAGAGTCAATCTTGACAGATCCAGTCACCATAATGTCAGTAAGCAGGGCAGTGGAGGGGACTGAACCATGACCTAACCCAAGGCTGGCTTCCTACCCAGGTCTGTATGGATCAGGATGGGGGAGAGAGGAAAGCCACAGAAGTCAGGATGAGACTCATACCTCAGCATCAAAGCCAAGAACAACACAGGTTTTGATAGGGCAAGTTGATCCAGACTGGTAGTGATAGGAAAAATGAGACATTTTCGAGGGGCTAGCAATCTGAATTTGTGCCAGTAACCTAATGCACATTCTTGTTAGCCTATAGCCTAGTCTCATGGTCGGCAAATTCATTAGTGAACAGAGCAGCAAACCATGGCTCGCAAGCTGCAGTTTGACAACCACTGGTCTGGTCACTGTCCCTTCTTTAATTATCTGATCTTGCAAGACTTGTTTACCTAAGCACTACTCCCATTTTAAAGAGGCCATAAACCATGAACAATACACAACCCCTAGACAAAGTTATCAGCACTGGCTTCAGGCCAGGCTGTGGTCTCATGGCCCTCACCCCAACACATGGAGCTTTTGCAAGCCTGCGAAAGGTCCAGAAGTATAATCCATATTTTGGGGAAAAAGAAACCAAAGGGTATAAAGGGAAAGCTTCTTCTATATTGGATTGCTCAGGATTTGAAGAGAAACAGTCTCGCCTGGATCCTGTACTAGTACAGGTGAAACATCTGAAAATAAATGGGTTTTTCCTGTGCCTCCAGTACTCCTGCGTATTTTTCGTTCGCCTGGTAATTCTGTATCAGTAGAAGAAATATGTCCTTTTCCTGAGCTCTCAAGCATCATGAGGGGAGACCTAAGGCAGTATGTATATAAGAGTGGATGAGGACAGAGGTTTGTACTTGCCAACAAAAAAACAGGACATTGCTTTGGACAAGCCAGTGGGACACAATAATTGATTGCTTTATTGCTACAAAATCGAAATAGCTTTTGATGGTCAGCTATTCATTGCTGTAACTGGAATAACACAATTCATTTTAGCTGCTGCCCTGCAAATGGATGACTTTAATAATGGCTAATTTGGGATGATAAATGTGCCATTTGGGGGTGACATTACTGCTGAATAAGGAGAAGGGTGTGCAAGAGACAGAGGGAATAAGGGATGAGCGATAACATGACTAGCCATGTCTGGTAACTTCCAAGGCTGTAAGTCCTTCAATTCCATTATCCAGTATAGAGTGAGCAAGCACCTATTCCCTACCTAGTACTGGGCTCAAGGTTTGAGGGAGATTCTGAAGAGATCTATGACTAGGATGGCCATATGTCCTGGTTCCCCCGGGACAGTCCAGATTTATGCTGGGACCCAGTACAATTATTACTAGCCACCCCCACCACGACTCTAAAAAATATCCCAGTTTGGGCAATAATTACATTATCATTCTGTGTGACTCCATCCCTGCTTTGCATGAGCATACAGCTTTTCTGGGTAGATAAGCCTTATTTATGTACATAGAGCAATTATAGCTTTTCAGAAGACAATATGTAACCAATAGATGAATAAAATGATTGAGAGCACCCAAATTGATTCTTACAAGTTTGAAATTGATGAGGGCTGTGTATTTCAATATTTTGAAGAAGACATTCACATGCACGGGGATGATAAACCCCAAATATACCATCTCTCTTGATCATCATAGAAAACTTTGTATGACCCCTGCCTCATACATGAGGAACTAGAGGCCCAGATAAAGAAGATAATTGCTGAAGGTCACAGAGCTAGTAAGTGATAGAGTCACCATTTAAATTCTAACTGTTTTTGTTTAAAAACCAACTATATTTCTCTTCAAAACAGACAGCAGGGCAGGCTGGACAGATCAAGGAGTGCATGAAGGAAGGGTACTGTCATAAAAAAGTGAATCCATAAGTTAAAGGGAATAGAGTAAAAAGTGGAAGATGTAAGACTGAGAGGAAATATTAAAGAAATTTAAATGAAGTGAAATAAATTAGGGATGATTTGCAGAGGAGGTGAGTTTTGTGTTAGGGTTTAAAATTACAGATGAATACAGATTAAGCGAGATCAAAGAAAGGGCTTTCAGATACATGGGAATGATAAACTCCAAAATTAGGGTGCTATTTATTTTTTCAAAAATAAATTTTATTTCACAGCCTGTGAAATTATAGCAGAAAGATTCAAGTTAGGTGAGGTAAATAAGTGATCAATCAAAGGACTTGTATGCATGCTTATAAACATAACCAATGATCACAGACACTGGGGGGTCGGGGTACGCCTGGGAGGGAGGGGGGGTAATGGGGAGATATGTATAAAAAATTAATAAAAATAAAAAAAGGAAAAAAAATAAATTTTATTATTTTTTCCAGAGAGGAAGGGAGAAGGATAGAGAGTTAGAAACATCAATGGGAGAGAAACATTGATTAACTGCCTCCTGCACACCCCTACTGGGGATGTGCCCGCAACCAAGGGACATGCCTTGACTGGAATGGAACGTGGGACCCTTCACTCCACAGGCTGATGCTCCATCCACTGAGCCAAACCGGTTAGGGCAGGGTGCTATTTCTTGAAAGGGGAAGTGGATGGTAATGGGGCAAATAGGAGTTGCCAATTATATTTTAAAAGGTTTTATTTTTTTAAACACAGTGGTGAATAAATGTGTGTTCATTATACTATAGTATATATTTTGTATAGCTGAATAGTTTATGATAAAATATTTTAATAAGAGATAAATTGGTTTTTCCAGCTGAAGAAAATGCATTAAGCAGGACATAGAAGTATGGGGAAATAAATGTCCATTCTGGTGACATTTAACCAGAAGCCTTATGTTTGGGTTAAGCATTCATAAACTTTCTAGCAGAGTGACTCACGGCCATGTGTTCCTGAGTAGACGGATGGTCGGTAAACTGCAGCTCACAAGCCACATGTGCCTCACGAGCCACGGTTTGCTGCTCTGTTGACTAATGAGTTTGCCGACCACTGACCTAGACTGTCAATTCCAATAATTACAGGCTGTTGTTGTTCCCTGTGATTAACTCCCCCTCCCCCAACCCAGAGTCTAGACAAAGCATATTTTGAGAGCTTTGTTTGGCTTTGCTCTTATTTGCCTCAAAACTTGGAAGTTCTGCCGAGACTGGTTTGGCTCAGTGGATAGAGCATCAGCTTGTGGAATGAAAGGTCCCAGGTTTGATTTCGGTCAAGGACATGTACCTTGCTTGCGGGCACATCCCCACTGTGGGGTGTGCAGGAGGCGGTTGATCGATGTCTCTCTCTCATTGATGTTTCTGACTTTCTATCTCTCTCCCTTCCTCTCTGTAAAAAATCAATAAAATATATATAAAAAAAAACTTGGAAGTTCTAAAACTTCCAATTTACTGCCTTTTTCTAAGGTGTGTGGTCTGTCTCATGTGCTTTGAGGAACTGGAATGCTTTACTCAGTATTGGCATGTTTGCTACTTGAGGGACTTGGTGTATAAACAAAAGCTTTGTTTCATCCCAACAATTTGGCCTTCTGATTGGAATCTAGGGTCAAAGGCCTCCTCTTAGCACCTCTCCAGCTCCCCAAGTTAGAGAGGCAATCCTGAAGGAGCTTCTCGAAGTCTAGAGTTTGGCCTCCTTTAGGCCTTGCAGCCACTGTGCACCAATAAACAAAAGCAACAAATGACTGCATACAAATCCCATCACAGTGGCTTCACAGGGCTGTAAAAAAGTAACACAAGGTTCTCTGTACTTTACCACCAAACAGGGCAGCAGCAGCTGGCATGTTGTGAAGGAGGACTCCAGGGAATAGAGTCTGTCAGTAGGCACAGCATGGATGCCAGCTCTGAAACCTGGGTCTTCCTGCAAGAGAAGTAGGGAGGTGCTTCAGAGTGTGTGTGTGTGTGTGTGTGTGTGTGTGTGTGTGTGTGTGTGTGTG
>JAAGEH010000031.1:12355172-12456446 GCA_011751065.1 Lasiurus cinereus
TGTGTGTGTGTGTGTGTGTGTGTGTGTGTGTGTGTGTGTGTGTGTGTTGAGCAGGGGTGTCTCTTAGACTCCCTAGGAATCTTCTCTCTGTCTTGGAGCATGTTCTTGGGTCCCAAGCCTTGAGCCATCTGTAGGATCTTTTTCATTTCAGCTGGTTCAGGCTGAGCTCCTCTAGCCACAGTCCCAGGCAAATGGAGGAGCTGAGAGGAGCCACAGAGGAACCTGACATCTCCTCCTGTAACAGGGAGCTGAAATTTTTCATCACACATACACTCATTACCATGCAGGGTACTCCCTGGGTGAGGGAGGGGGTTTTCTCCTAGCACTTTGTGCTTCAGTCTCTAAGGCCACTTGTTCTAAGCTCTCAAATGGATGTGACAAAGGTTGAAAGTCATAAGAAATAGGGTCCTGTCTCAATTGAATTGGCCTATGACCTTAGGGAAGTGTCACAAGCCATGTTCCCAGGGAATCAGTGTGAGACAGAGCTAAGTGAACAGGAGGATTCTTGGAAGCACACCTAGGATCAATACCTGCTGTGGGGGAGGAGTGATGAAGAAAGCAGGACACGTCAGAGAAGGAAGTTGAACTATAATGCAGCCACAATAAAGGCTCCCATAGGGAGCTCTGGTGCCAGTGTGGTCCCTCAGAGTTGTCTTAAATTGTGGTGAAGGGATCAGAACTTTACTCCCCTGCACTAACCAGTCCTCTGGGATGTGTGCACAACCTTGGGCATGGTGGCTTTCTTCAGCCAAAGGCCATTCCTGGTAAGGGACTCAGTACACTGTCCATCACCAACGCTCCCTCATGGAGAAACCAGGGCTTCAGCACTAAAGGGGCGGGAGATCTGGTCAGTGCTCCACAACATCCTTTCAGCAAGCTTCTTGCCCTCTCCTGGCCCCAGTTTTCCCATCTTTCAGGTGAGTGATGAGGATGAGCTCTAGGATCCTTTCTAGCTTCCACCAGCCTACCCCTCTGCTCTTACTATTACCTCCCTTTCTCTTAGGCTACATTTAATTTGACCTTCCAACTCTTCTTAATGTTTTGTAGTGAATTCTCATTGACGATGATAAAATACAAATTCCTTAAATGACTTACAGGGCCCTGAACAATGGAGTTCTGTCCTATCTTTTCAATTTCCTTCCTCATTACTTACTCACCGTGGCCAACATTTGGTTTCGACATGTTTTCTCTAAAAATACTCTCCCTCCTTTCCTCTGTTCTGTCAATAAGGACTAGGGGCCCAGTACATAAATTCATGCACCTTGAAAGGAACTGTGGGCCACGAGGCTGCAGTAGGCACAGGGGCAGGCCTTGGGCCATCTTCCGTGCCCCTGCCTGGCCCCTCTCACCATGGCTTCTGATCCCCTGTCTGCTGGCAGCCCTGTTCCTGCCACTGCCACTGCCACATGTTGCTGCTGCTGGTCCCACTTGCACCCACTGATGGCATGGAGTGATTGGGGCTGGTGCCAGCAGTGTGTGTGAGTGGTGGCTACTGGCCCTGGTCACTCCTCAGGAGCAGGGGGAGGTGAAGAAGCCCTCATGGGTGACTGGGGCTGGTAGCCACCACTCACAACCTCTGAGGGTGCCAAACGATTGGGGCCAGTGCCTGGTATCAGCAGCAGGTGTGAGTGCCTAGTGGGACCCTGGCAGGGGTAAAGAATATTCAGTAACTACCAGAGGCTCACCAGCATAATAGTGACCAGCACCCCACCTTGGTCTGGGGCCCCCGCTCACCTGCTCCACTATCCCACTGCAGCTGATGCCTGCCATCATGTTCTGTGCTCTGCTGCCTGCTGCCAATGCCTGCCATGTTCTCTGTGTGCCCCCTGGTGGTCAGCGTACATCATAGCAGCTGGTTGTTTGGTTGTTGTGCCATTCAGTCTATTTGCATATTAGAATGTTACTTGTGTGTGAGTGTGTGTGTGTGTGTGTGTGTGTGTGTTCTTTAGGCATTTATGAGCGGACCATAATGGAAAGGGCTTCAGAGTCAGACTTGGGATGAAATCCCAGGTTTACCTCTTATGAGCTTTGTTACCTTAAACAGGTCACTTAAGTTCTCTGAGGTTCAGTTTCCTCATCTGAAAAAATGGGAATCTCTTTTAAGAAATTTGAATATGGTTGTTGGGGGAAGCAAATAAGGAAACATATGTCAAGGGTCTAATGTGAAGTTTAACAGAGCTCAATAAATGTTGGTTCTCTTCCGTCTTTCCTTTGTTGAAATAACTGAACCTAAATACCATCCAATGATACGTCCATTTAAGTAATATTTAGAATAAATAAGTGCTGTACATAATTTGCTACTTTTCTTACTAATCTTTAACTTAAAAAAATATCAAGTCACTCATAAATTTTACACTAGTGCCAATTAAATTTCCAGTCTTTGTTCAGGCTGCTCCCTGGTCTGTGCTTCTCTCAGCAGCCAAGGCATCTCTGCCTCAATCCTAAGAACTTAAGAACACAGAAGCATTTTTATTCCCTTGACCAAGAGGCATCAGACAGCATCACCTTGGGATATGTTAGGAACACACATTCTCAGTCACCACCATCCCTGTCCTACTGACCAGAAGCTTTGGGGGGTGGGCCTAGCAATCTGGATTTACCAAACATCCCTGCCCCAGATGAAAGCTCAGTTTGAGAAACTACCTCTGCTCTATAGCATGGGGGTTATAGCACTTGGGCCATGTGCCCAGTGGTTTATTGGTTCCCTCAATCATCCAGGAAGAGGAAGGTATGACAGCAGATGTTTGATTACTTTGGCCCTCTGAGACTGGGCCTTTGACAGGAAGTCCCAGGTATAACCAGTCTCTTCATCCACAGTAGGCACACAAGGAGTGGTTGTTGGACTCTGCCCGAGGCCCAGTCTCACTAAGCTAGAACCTCCTCTAGGTTCAGTCCCTGCCTTTGGGCAAGTCTTCCCAGGACCAGAGACTCCTGATCTTCAAGTTTACGCAGCACAGCTTGTAAAGCCATGGTTTTCAAAGTGTGATTCCCCCATACTACTGACTTTAGAGAACTAGAAAGTATTATGAGGAATGCTGTTAATGTATGCAAATAAATTAGATAATTTTAAAGAAATATACAAATTTATTTCATCAAATACAAACAGTTGCAAGTGACTCAAGAAGAGTCTGACTAGACTTTAACAACTGAAGTGATTTGAAAGATTGAATTAGTAATTCAAAAACTATCCACAAAGGAACGCCCAATAACAGATCATTTCACTGGTGAATTCTTTCAAACATTTACATAAAAATTAACACTCCGCCAAAATTAGAAGAGGAGGGAGCACTACCCAACTCCATCTATGAGACCAGCAATACGTGATATCAAAACAGACAAAAACAATACAAGAAAACTACTGAGGTCTATATGTCTTTCTAAATATGGATGCAAGAATTATGCAACAAAGTATCAGCAAACCAAATCCAATAAAATGTGAAAAATAACTAGATACCATGTGATTTACTTCAGAAATGTAAGGTTGGTTTAATATCATACTTACTGGTGAAAAACTAATGCTTTTCCTCTAAGATGAAGAACAATACAAGGGTGTCTTCCTCTCATCACTTCTATTCAACATTTTACTGGAGGTTATGCTCAGGGCAATTAAACAAGAAACAGAAATAAAAGGTATTCAGATGGTAAAGGAGGAAGAGGTAAAAAGTACCTCTATTTGCTGATGGCATGATCTCACATATAGAAAGCCCTAAACACACACATACACATGCATACACACACATACACACACACACACACACACACACACACACACACACTACTAAAGCTAATAAATTAATTCAGTAAAGTTGCAGTATATAAGATCAATACATGAAAATCAATTATAGTTTTTAAAAATTTAATTGTTGCCGAGACCAGTTTGGATCAGTGGATAGAGCGTCGGCCTGCGGACTGAAAGGTCCCAGGTTCGATTCCAGTCGGGGGCATGTACCTTGTTTGCGGGCACATTTCCAGTGTGGGGTGTGCAGGAGGCGGCTGATCAATGTCTCTCATCGATGTTTCTGACTTTCTATCCCCCTCCCTTCCTCTCTGTGAAAAACCAATAAAATATATTAAAAAAATTTAATTGTTGCTTAGTGTGTTTTTATTAAATATATTGGGGTCACATCCTATATAATAAAAGCCTTGGTGGCATCACAAGATGGCCACCATGATGTTGTCACAAAATGGCTACCACAAGATGGTCACTACAAGATGGCCAGCAGGGGAGGGCAGTTGGGGGTGAATAGGCCAGCAGGAGAGGACAGTTGGAGGCAACCAGGCCTGCAGGAGAGGGCAGTTGTGGGCAACTAGGCTGGCAGGGGAGGGGACGGAAGTTTGGGACCACCAGCCCTCAGGGGAGGGCAGTTGGAGATCATCAGGCTAGCAGGGGAGGACAGTTGGGTGTGACCAGGCTGACAGGGGAGGGCAATTAGGGGAGACTAGGCCAGCAAGGGAGGGTAGTTGGGTGTGACCAGGCTTGCAGGGGAGGGCAGTTGGGGGCCATCAGGCCAGCAGGAGAGGGCAGTTGTGGCCATCAGGAAGCAGGGGAGGGCAGTTGGGGGTGATCAGGTCAGCAGGGAAGGACAGTTGGGAATGGTTGGGCCAGCAGGGGCAGGCAATTGGGGGCAATCAGGCTGGCAGGGAAGCAGTTAGGCATCAATCAGGCTAGCAGGGGAGTAGTTAGGGAGCAATCAGGCTGGCGGGCAGAAGTGGTTAGGGGCAATCAGGAAGGCAGGCAGGTGAGCAGATAGGAGCCAGCAGTTCCAGATTGTGAGAAGGTGCAGGCCAGGCTAAGGGACACCCCTTCCCCATGCATGAATTTCATGCACTGGGCCTCTAGTTGGGTACTAAAATTATATAGGTTTTAGGTATATATTTCTATAATACATTATCTATATATTGTATTGTGTCCCATTCCCATTTATCCCCTCCCGCATACTCTTTTTTACCAACCCCACCAACTGACTCTCTAGTAATCACCATGCTGTTGTCTGTTTCTATGAATTTGGCTTTTTTAAAACTCTTAATCCCTTCACCCAGCTTCATATTCTGTTTCCCCTCTGAGTGCTGTCAGTCTATTCTCTACTTATGAGTCTGTTTTTATTTCTGTTTGTTGGCTTATTTTGTTCATTAGATTCCACATATGAGTAACATCATATGGTACTTGTCTTTCTCTGATCGGCTTACAGTGGTACCTCGAGATATGAGTGCCCTAACATACGAGATTTTTGAGATATGAGCTTTCGAGCGAGCGATTTTTTGCTTTGAAATACGAGCAACATTTGAGATACGAGTAATCGTGAGGATCGGCCGGCTGCACACGACCCACCAGTTTACCGCGACTGGAGTGTCTCATAGTTTCCCATGCCTCAGTCAGTGTGCTTGTTTACCTCGTTGTCGAAGCATCTTTTGTGTATTTACATACTTTATCACATTTCTTTTTATAACCATGGGTCCGAAGAAAGCAAGTGGAAAGGTCAGTGCTCAGAACAGGATGATGTCTATTGAATTAAAGCGTGAAATCATAGAAAAATCTGAGCAAGGTGTGCGAGTGGCTGACTTGGCGAGGCAATACGGGCGTAGTATTTCAACGATATGCACTGTGTTTAAGCAGAAGGAGTTGATAAAGGGTATAACACCAGCTAAGGGCATTACAATAATTTCTAAGCTCCGTAGCTCTCTCCATGAAAAGATGGAGAATCTACTGATGGTGTGGGTGATGGAGAAGCAGCTTACAGGAGATACATTAACACAGGGCATCATATGTGAGAAGGCGCAAGCGATTTATGGTGATTTGCTGGAGCAGACCCCGCGCACTTCCACGGACAAAGCATAGAAAGACTCATTTAAAGCCAGTAGAGGCTGGTTTGATAACTTCAGGAAAAGGTCTGGCATTCACTCCATCATCAGGCATGGTGAGGCAGCAAGTTCGGATGTGAAGGCAGCTGAGGATTACCTCAAAACCTTTTCCGAACTGATAGAAGCCAAAGGATATATCCCCCAGCAAGTCTTCAACTGTGACGAGACAGGGCTTTTCTGGAAGAAGATGCCAAATAGGACTTATATAACGGCAGAGGAGAAGGCGATGCCAGGCCACAAACCCATGAAGGATAGGCTAATTCTCGCACTGTGCGCCAATGCGAGTGGCGACTGCAAGATCAAGCCTCTGCTCGTATACCATTCGGAAAACCCCAGAGTCTTTAAGTCACATAAGATTTTAAAAGATAAACTGCAAGTTATGTGGAGGGCAAACCCGAAGGCATGGGTCACCAGGCAGTTCTTTGTGGAGTGGGTAAACCTGGTTTTCAGCCCTTCTGTTAAGAAATATCTACAGGAAAACAACCTAACCAAGCAAGCCCTCCTCGTCCTCGACAATGCTCCTGCTCACCCACCGAACCTCGAAGATGAACTCCTCGAAGAGTTCAAGTTTATAAAGGTTGTCTACCTACCTCCCAACACCACTCCTATCCTGCAGCCCATGGATCAGGAGGTGATTTCTAATTTTAAAAAGCTGTACATCAAGCACCTGTTCCGGCGCTGCTTTGAGATGACGGAGAACACAAACCTCACCCTTCGAGAGCTCTGAAAGAACCACTTTAACATCGTGATATGCCTCAGAATTATTGATCAGGCCTGGCTGGATGTTACAACGAGGACTTTGACCTCTGCATGGAAGAGGCTGTGGCCTGAGGACCTTCGAAGGATTCGAACCCAAGGTGCCAGTGGAGGAGGAGACAGTGTCTCTGGGAAAATCCATGGGCCTGGAGGTGGATGAGAGAGACGTGAATGAGCTCGTCGAGGAGCACTCTCTGGAACTCACCACAGAGGAGTTACAAGAGTTGCAGTCTCAGAAACATGCAGAGGTTCTCCAAGAAATTGCTTTCGAGGAGGAGCCAGAGGTGGAGGAGATCTCTACAAGTGAGATAAAGGAGATCTTAGGAATGTGGGAGAGGGTGTCACACTTTGTGGAAAAGAAACACCCCGAAAAAGTTGCTACTGGTTGTGCATCGGAGCTGTTCAATGAAACTTGCCTCACCCTTTTCAGAAACATTCTGAAAGGGAGGAAGAGGCAAACCTCGTTGGACACGTTTTGTTTTTTTTTTTTTTAAATCGGCCAAAAATGCAAAGACCAGTAGCAATTAAGTTCAGTGAAGATTAGTTAAGATACATTCAGTTTAGGGATAAAGTGTAGCCTTAAGAGTGTAACCAGTAGGTAAATACACTTTATAAAACCAGTTTATTCCTTTACATTCTCTTTTATTATGTTTTTATACGATATTTGTCATTTATAAATACATTTTTCTTATTCAAAAACACATAAGAAGAACAACTGGGGTGGCATTTTGGGGGCTAGAATGAATTATCGGAGTTTCAATTGATTTCAGTGGGGAAATTTGCAACTTGATATACGAGCAACTTGATACAAGCAACTTGATATACGAGCAAGGTTATGGAACGAATTAAACTCCTATCTCGAGGTACCACTGTATTTCACTTATTATAATAATCTACAGGTCCATCCATGCTGTCATAAAGGGTAATATTTTCTTCCTTTTTATGGCTGAGTAGTATTCCATTTTGTAAATGCACCACCACTTTTTTATTCACTCATTTACTGATGGGCATTTGGGCTGTTTCCAAATCTTGGTTACTATTAATAACACTATAATAAATATAGTGGTGCATGTATTCTTTCAAATTAGTGTTCCAGGTTTATTTGGATAAATTCCTACAAGTGGAATCACTGGATCATCAGGTAGTTACATTTTTAATTTTTTGAGGTAATTTCATACTGTTTTCCATAATGGTTGGACCAGTCTATGTTCCCATCAACAGTGCAAGAGGGTTCTCTTTTTCCACATCCTTGCCAGCACTTACTGTTTTTTGATTTATTGATGTAGCCATACTGACAGTTTGAAATAACATCTCATTGTGGTTTTAATTTACATTTCTCTAATGATTAGTTGAGCATATTTTCATAAGTCTATTGGCCATTTATTTGTCCTCTTTGGAGAAGTGTCTATTGAGGTTCTTTGTCCACTTTCATCAGATTGTTTTTGGTGTTGAGTTTTATAAGTTCTTTTTACATACATTTTGAATATTAACCCCTTATGAGATGTATCATTGGTGAATATGTTTTACCAAGCAGTAGGTTGTCTTTTCATTTTGTTGATAATTTCTTTTGCAGTGCAAAACTTTTTAGTTTAATGTAGTCCCATTTTTTCTTTTGTTTCCATTACCCAAATGATATGCCAGAAAAAAATACTGTTATGAGAAATGTCTGAGATTTTAGTGCTTATGATTTCTTCTAGGATTTTTATGGTTTTGAATCTAATGTTTAAGTGTTTAATCCATTTAGAGTTTATTCTTGAGTATGGTGTAAAAAGGTGGTCTAGTTTCATTTTTTTTTGCACCTGTCTGTCCAATTTTCCTAACACTATTTACTTATTTATTTATTTATTTATGTAAAAGCTTTGACTTCATTTATTAAATTCTAGCTTTAGTACAAAATTAACAAAATTAAAACTGTCACAATGAATGGGAATATCTATCTTGCTTTTTGTTTTTAAGTAAACTTTTTATTGTTGATAGTGTTACAAATATCTCCCCTCTCCCTCTTTTACTCCCATCCTCCCAGCCCCTCCCCCCATGTCTTCATTACTCTATTGCCTGTGTCCATGGGCTATGCCTGTAAGTATATAAGTTGATTTATCTCTTCTCGTCCTCCCAACCCCACATTGAAGGATGTCAATCTGTTCCATGCCTCCCTGCTTTGGGTCTTATTTTGTTGGCCAATTCATTTTGCTAGTTAGATTCCACAAATAAGTAAGATTGTGTTATATTTGTCTTTCTCAGATTGGCTTATTTCACTTAGCATAATATTTTCCAGGTCCATCCATGCTGTCCCAAAGGGTAAGAGATCACAATAGTATTCCATTGTGTAACTGTCCCACAGCTTTTTTTTTTTAATCCATTCATCTACTTAGGCTGTTTACAAATTTTAGCTATTGTGAATAATGCTGGTATGAACATAGAGGTGCATGTATTTTTTTTTTCTGATTGGAGTTTTGGGTTTTTTAGGACATATTCCCAGAAGTGGGATCACTGGGTCAAACATAAGTTCCATTTTTAATTTTTTGAGGAAACTCCATACTGTTTTCCATAGTGGCTGCAACAGTCTGTATTCCCACCAGCAGTGAACTAGTGTTCCCTTTTCTCCACATCTTCGCCAGCATTTGTTGTTTGTTGATCTTTTTATGATAGCCATTCTGACAGATGTGAGGTGACATTCCATTGTGGTTTTAATTCGCATTTCTCTGATGATTAGTTACTCAGCATTTTTCAAATATCTCTTGGCCATTTGTATGTCCTCTTTGGAGAAATGTCTATTTAGGTTTTCTGCCCATTTTTTATTTTATTAGATTATTTGTCTTCCTTTTGTTGAGTAGCCAACACTATTTATTGAATAGACTATCTTTACCCCAGTGTATGTTTTTTGCCTCCTTTTCAAATACTAATTGACCATAAAGGTGTGGGTTCATTTCTGTACTCTCTATTCTGTTCCATTGATATATATGTTGGGTTTCATGCCAGTACTATGCTGTTTTGATTACAATGGTCTTGCAGTATATTTTGATATCAATGAGTGTGATTCCTTTAACTTTACTCTTCTTTCTCAAGATTGCTATTGCTATTCAGGGTCTTTTGTGGTTTCCTATAAATTTTTAAAATATTTTTTTCTAGTTTGGTGAAATACTCCATTGCCATCTTAATAGGAATTGTGTTGGATCTATAAATTGCTTTGAGTTAGTATGGACCTTTTAATGATATAATGCTCCCTATCCATGAACATGGTATATGCTTCCACCTATTTGTATTCTTTTTAATTTTTTTCTTCAGTATCTTATAATTTTCAAGTACAGGTCTTTTACCTCCTGGGTTAAATTTATTCCTAGGTACCTTATTTTTTGTTGCAATAGTAAATGGATTATTTTATTAGTTTTCCTTTTTGATAGTTCATTATTGGTGTATAAAAATACAATTGGTTTGTGGATATTGATTTGTATCCTACTACTTTACTGAATTTATTTATTGGTTCCAATAGGTTTTAATGGAATCTTTAGGGTTTTCTATATACCGTATCATGTCATCTACAAATAATGACAGTTTTACTTCTTCCTTTCCAATTAGAATGCCTTCTATTTCTTCTTATTATCTGTATACTATGGCTAGGACTTCCAGTACTCTGTTGATCAAAAAAGACTTTCAAACTAAAGAATGCAGAATCCCTTCTAGCTGGATACTTAATCAGCAAAATAGAGTAGAATAGGCTGGAGAGAAGATTCTTTGGTCCACTGACCTATTTCATCATTAAGGTATAAATAGCTTTCACTCACTTCTAGTGGTCAATAACCTATGCTGAAAACCCCAACTCAACTCCCTAACTAAAGTTTAGGTATTAGAAGAGAAAGGGCTTAAGCAGGAAGCTGTCCAGAGAGAAGTTACTTTCCTTTCTTGAAAAATCACTGCAGAGAAACCACACAGCAGCTTGATTTTATTTTCAACTTCTTTCTTCCAGCTATAGGATTTGGAGTACTACAGGCACAGTAATAATTCCACCATTACACAACCAGTGTGCTCTGTAAAGTTCTGTATGTGGAACTTCCCTTAAATAAATCTTAGGAGAGATATGGGAACAGAAACCCACTGAAGTACTGTCAGAATTTACAATTTTTGTTTAGAGTGAACCAAGAAGACTGTTTTCTCTGATAGGCTGAACAAGACAAAACATCACCAACTAGGGAAGAATTTTGAGAAGGCAGGAACATGGAGGCCATTTCAATCCCAAGTCATCACCCTCAAAGAGGAAGGCACATTGGATAAGGAAGGCAAACCTAGAACTGATATATTCACATGGTATATATGGAGGGTTAAGCACACAGAGAGAAGGGAGATTTAGAAGATAAGGAGGAGGCTCAGATGGATGCTAAAAATTGACAGGAATTTAAGGCAATGGACAGCCAGATGTGCTAGTGATGCTGATAAGATAAGGTCTTTGCATGAGAAAGAAGAAAAAAAAGTCCAAGGCATTGGAATTTCCCAGGTAGAAGGAGGCTACTGATATTTTAGGTCCCTAAAGGTTATTTAGAATCCAGGGTGTTATAGGCAATGGGATCTGTTATCAGCAGTGAAAGTGAGTAAAGTGTTTAAAATGGTTTCCCCTAATGGGCATACAAAAAACTAAGATAGCATCCAGGCCATGGATGCATTTGAAATGACAGATAGGATTGAAATTGCTTCTAAAACATCAGGAAAGTTGGACTATGTAGATTAAATTCAAAACACAAAAACCTTAACCAGAAATCTAACATCTATCTAGGGTTACCAAAGAAGGGAAGGACCTAAAATTTTTAAAATTAGTACCTGGTGAGAGGTTATGCTGGTATCTCTATGCAAAGAAGTCCCAACAAGAAGGCAGAAAGAGAATTGTGTAAAGGGGCTACATGCTATGCATAAAATGGCCTACCTAATGAGATTAACCTAGTGGAAGTGTGTGGGAAGAGATGATTAATTAACTGACTTGTATGGAGTCATTTAATTATAACCCCCGCACACACACAGTTATATTACAGTGATTCCAGTAGGGGCAGCCATTTACTTCATAGCCCTTGAGGGCACCTGAATCAACAGTGCATGCAGTGCTCCTTCCTATTCCATATGAGACCATCATCCAAAATTGATTGGAGATTACAGATCATAAGTGAGAAGTGCATAAAATTGTACTAAGCCAGGAATGTGTGAGATGAAAGTTAGAGGGAGAAAACAGTGACCTCAAGGTGGGCAACCCATCTTTGAAACTGCTTATTGCCACTCAGGTGCCAAGGGCCTGTTAAGATGTATTTATATTAATTGCAATCCACCCCCTCTTCCCAACATATTGCAGAGCTCCTTTAGACTATGAAATATGACATCTGATATTCATGGAAATAGAGAATAGTGACTGAATGATATGTGGTCCAGTAGACAGCTGAAAATGCAAGCTGGATGCAGAACATAAGGGAAAGGACTGAATGTCACAGCTCCTATAAAAGGACATATCACAAAGGAGTCAATTTTTATTATATTGTTTGACCTAATGTGCTTGAAATATGGCAAACTGTTCAACACTATAACACATGATTTTAGCCTGACAGTTCCTGATCCCTTCAATATGGGTGGCATTTCATTTAGAAAAATATATGACCCTTGCCAGAAGAGATATAAAGCTGAGAGAGAGAGAGAGAGAGAGAGAGAGAGAGAGAGAGAGAGAGAGAGAGAGAGAGCCTAGAAACAGAGCTCTGTTGGCCTTTTTCTAAACCTTGGGTTGATCTTTCAAGTCTGAATTTTATTGTATTTTCACAAAGCCTTTAGTTATTCTTCAATTGTGTTCAGAGAGACAATGGGTTATAGGGGTAGAACCCTGAATTATATTTTGACCACCTGAGTTCTATCAAGTGAAAAAGCAAGGGAATGGGTAGCTTAACCTCTCTAAGTCTCAGTTTCACCACTCTATCAAAAGGAGTAAACACCTCATCTACCTCACAAAGTTGTTTTGAAACTATGTTGAGAGAAAATGGATGTGCCTTGTAATCGGAAATGCACTTTATAAATGTAAGGGTCTATCATTTATCATCACCATAGATCAGGTAGTTAATATTTTAGGTTTTGTGCCCACAAAAGTCTCTGTTGCATATTGTTATTGTTGCTTTTAATCATCTTTAAAAATTTTCTGAGTAAATAGGCCTTACAAAACAGGCCAGTGTACAGATTTGACCTGTGTAGTGTAGATTGCCAACTTCTGTCCCAGATTATCAACATACCATTGGGCTGATGATCCAACTTCTCTGTATTTTATAAGGTTTCTCAGAAGTCTAATATCTTTTAGAAATGTTTTTGTTTTCCTTGCTCGAAGACATATTTACTGATTTTCAGAGAGAGAGAAAGAGAAACATGGATGTGAGAAACAAACATCTATCGGTTGCTTCCCATGTGCGCCCTAACCATGGATCAAACCCGGAACTGAAGGTTTGCCCTGAATGAGAATCGAACCCACAATCTTGGTGTATGGAACGACGCTCCAACCAAGTAAACCATCTGGCCAGGGCAGTAAAACTACTATCTTGACTGTAAGACATTAATTATTATCTGAACCTTTCCATTTTTATTGAGGTAAAATTCACATAATATAAAATTCTCCATTTTAACCATACTAAAGTGTACATTTCAGTAGCTTTTAGCACATTTACAATGTTGTGTGACCATCTCCATTATATAATTACAGAACATTCTGAGCACCCTGTAAAGAAACCCATATCATGAAGCAGTCGCTTCTTTATCCCCCTACCCCCAACCTCTGGCACCCAACCATCTGCTTTCAGTCTCTATGAATTTGCCCATCCTACAAGTTGCATATAAATAAAATCATACATGATTTTTTTGTGTCTGGTTTCTTTCATTTAGCATAATGGTTTCAAGGTTCATCGATGTTGTACCATGTGACAGTATTTCATTTCTTTACATGGCTAAATAATATTACACTGTATGAACATTTTTAGCTATAATTGATGGATATTTGAGTGTTTACATTTTTGGATATTAAAATAATGCTGATATGAACACTTATGTACAAGTTTCTATGTGGACATATGTTTTCATTTCCCTTGGGTATATACTTTAACAGTGGAACTGCTGGGTCATATGGTAATTCTGTTTAACTTTTTTTTTTAATTAAATCTTTATTATTCAGATTATTACATTTGTTTCTCTTTTTTCCCCTCCATAGCACCCCTCCACCCAGCTCCCACCCTTCCCTCTGCCTTTACCTCCCTCCCATTGACCTCATCCATAGGTGTATGATTTTTGTCCAGTCTCTCCCTGTACACCCCTCACCCCTTTCCCCCTGAGAATTATCAGTCCACTCCCTTTCTGGGCTCCTGATTCTATTATATTCACCAGTTCATTCTGTTGATCAAATTTTTAATTCACTTGATTTTTAGATTCACTTGTTGATAGATATGTATTTGTTGTTCATAATTTTTTAGCTTTTACCTTTTTCTTCTTCCTCTTCTAAAAGAGTACCTTTCAGCATTTCATATAATACTGGTTTGGAGTTGATGAACTCCTTTAGCTTTTTCTTATCTGTGAAGCTCTTTATCTGCCCTTCAATTCTGAATGATAGCTTTGTTGGAGCGATTATTCTTGGTTGTAGGTTCTTGCTATTCATCACGTTGAATATTTCTTGCCACTCCTGTCTGGCCTGCATCGTTTCTGTTGAGAAATCAGCTGCCAGTCGTATGGGTGCTCCCTTGTAGGTAATGAACTGTTTTTCTCTTGCTGCTTTTAATATTCTCTCTTTGTCTTTTGCTCTTGGTATTTTAATTATGATGTGTCTTGGTGTGGTCCTCTTTGGATTCCTTTTATATGGGGTTCTGTGTGCTTCCTGGATTTGTAAGTCCATTTCTTTTACTACATGTGGGAAGTTTTCCGTCATTATTTCTTTATTTTATTATTATTTTTTTATATTATATTGAGTTTTTACAGAGAGGAAGGGAGAGGGATAGAAAGTCAGAAACATCGATGAGAGAGAGACATCGATCGGCCGCCTCCTGCACGCCCTGCACTGGAGATGTGCCCGCAAGCAAGGTACATGCCCCTGACCAGAATTGAACCTGGGACCCTTCAGTCTGCAGGCTGACGCTCTACCCACTGAGCCAAACTGGTCCCGGCCGTCATTATTTTTTTAAATAGGTTTTCAGTATCTTGCTCTCTCTCTTCTTCTAGCACCCCCACAATTCTGATGTTGGTACACTTGAAGCTGTCCCAGAGGCTCCTTACATTATCTTCACATTTTTGGATTCTTTTCTCTTCTTGCTTTTCCAGTTGAATGTTTTCTGCTTCTTTATATTTCAAATTTTTGACTTGATTCTTGCCTTCCTCTAGTCTGCTGTTAGGACTCTGTATAATAGTTTTTATTTCAGTCATTGTCTCTACTTGGTCCTTTTTCATTTCCTCTAGGCTCTCGCTAATTTTATCCAACTTTTCTAGCATATTCTTGAAAAATCTTATAAGCATGGTTTTGAACTTTATATCCAGTCATTTTTTTTCCCTCCATTTCTTTTGTTTGTGATCCGTTCCCTTGTCTTGGCATTTTCACTATGCCGGGAGAACTTCTGTGTTGGATTCAGCCTTATGATACCAGACTTGCAAAACCGAAGAAGCCTCTGTTGAGCTTGCAATGGGTGGAGCCTCAGGGCTTAAGGGACCGCCTTGCCTTCCAGTTGGCCCTGCCCTCCACGGCCCCTGAGTCTCACATGACTGGGCAATCTCTGGAGCGGTCCTTGTGCTCGTGCCTGCAGTGCCTCTAGACCACTGCCCCTCCGACTCCCCTGTGCTTCAGGACCACAGGAGTCTAGGTTCCCAGGGTTTCACCCGAAACAGGGGCTTAGTGGAATCAGAAGTGGCACAGTTGGGAGGGTCTGTCTCCTGCCCAGTCAAGAAAGCAAGTGACACAATCAGCAATCTGTCCTCTGCGCAGTGCTGTGCGTGCCACCAATCCTCTGATCTTTTGCGACTCCCCCAAATTTCCGTGCACCTCTCCCTTTGCACAGTCCAAACTCCCCTTTATGAGTCTTGGCTGGATCTGGGGTTTTGTGTCATAAGATAAGGGGTTCAATGCCTTTGAGAGTCTCCGTTTCCCTCCTGCCAGAGAAAACCAGCCAGGTACTCAGGCACCCGCTCTCTCCACGCATGCGTCTCCATACCTCAGCTTTTTGCAGCTCCTGTGGGTCTCCTTGAGCCCCTCTCCTTCCCTCTAGCTGGAGAAATTCCACTCAGCCAGCTTTCCTGTGGTTCTGGATGATGTCCGTTCTGTCTTTTAGTTGTAGTTTTGAAATTGTTGTGCGAGGCAGCAGTGTAGGTGTTTACCTGTGCTGCCATCTTGGATTCTCCCCCGCATAGCTTTCTTAATAGCAAAAGACTGAAATGCACATGGGTCTGAATCACGTGATGCAGTGGTTACTGTAGAGATCTCCCATTGCTGCTGCTACAACAAATTACCACATTGTAGCAGTTTAAAACTGCAGGCTTTCCTTCTTATTGTAGGTCAAAGGGCCGATTGGTGTGGCTGGGTCCTCTGCACAGGATCACACTCTCCTGTTTAACTTTTTGATATGTGGTTTCCACAATGGTTGACCCATTTTGAATTCCCACCAGCAATGTGTGAGGCTTCCAATATTTCCACATCTTCACCAGCACTTGTTATCTGTTTTGTAAATTATAGCCAGCCTAATGGGTTTGAAATGGTATCGCATTGTGGTTTTGCTTTTGATTTGCATTTTCCTAATAACTAATGATGTCATTTGTTTATTGGCCATTAGTATATTTTCTTTGAAGAAATGTGTTCCTAATTCCTTTAAATTTAGTTACTTGTATTTTTTTAGTTTGGTTATAAGAGTTTTTGTATTCTAGATACTAGACCCTTGTATGTTAGTTGCTTTTCTCTTGCTTCTTTCTGAATTATTTTTGTCTTTTAACAGTTGGATTATAACATATTTTCGTTTCTATCTCTGAATTTATCCTTCTTGGAATTCTTGACTTTATTAGACATGTAGATTCATATATTTCATTGTATTGGGGATATTTTGGCCATCATTTCTTCAAATATTCTTTCTGTGCACACCTAACTGCCCCACTCCCCATTGCCTTCAGGGATATTGTGTGTATAATGGTACACTTGAGCCCTGGCTTATGTGGCACAGTTGGTTGGGTGTTGTCCTGTGAACTGAAAGGTTGCCCATTTCATTTCGGGTCAGGGCATGTGCTCGGTTGTGGGCTGTATCCCCAGTCAGGGGGCAGTGTTCAGGAGGCAGCCTGGTGTTTTCCTCTCACATTGTTTTTTTTTCTCTCTCTCCCTCCCCTCTTTCTAAAGACCAACAATTAAAAAAATGAAAAAAATGGTGCTCTTGACAGTGTCCACTGGTTTCTGAGGCACTGTTCATTTTCTTTGTTTTTCCTTTATGCTGCTCACACTAGACTCAAATCCAAGTTCTTTTATTTGTTTGTTATGTGAAACATTTATCTGGCCTCAGTTTCCTCATCTGATAAATAGGACGAATACAACTTACTCTACTAGGTTGTTATGAAAATTAAAGTACAAGCTAGTAGAATAACCTAGCAATATTTGTTCTTCAAAATACTATTCGGAAAAAGTATCCTACTAAACCATTATGGGTCATTCATTACTATGTTAGCTTTCATTGGTTTCTAAGGAGAAAGTGGATCTTGAGAGAAATGTGACATAGGACAGGTAAGTTGGATTAAGTAGAAGACAGCAACTTGGTTGCTACTCCTTATGACCAAGGTAACTTCAGAAGCATTAGAATACTGTCTAAACATAGGGGTGGAATGACAAGGTAGGCAAGAAAATATTTTACTTTATAATTTTGTCCTAGATTAATCCAGTGACCACCATTTATAATTTAGTCCCACAGAGTAGTCAAATTCATAATTAAAGGTTGATTTCTCCCTCAAAAAAAAAGCTTCTCAAACACACAAAATAAGCAAAAGATCCTTTGCTTATTAAGACCTCATTTAATTTCCCATCTTTCCTTCAAACTTTCCTGACTAGTCCAATTCACAAATATTTCTCCATATTTTAACTAACTTTTGTCTGTATCACTATTTTGGCATTAAATCATAAATTGCTTTTGTAACATTGCAATGTTAACTTTTCATGTATGCCAAGTCAACTCCTCATCTATTGCCCCTCCCTTATTGTACTGTAATCTCCTTGAAACTGTATTTTAACATGTATTTATTTTTATTTGTTATATCACTTAATACAGTGTTAGGCACATAGTAAGTATCCAATAAACATTTTAAAAATATTTATAGCATCATAAAAATTTCTATCTCAAAAAATAGATGAAATTCTTTCAGCATCTCCATGTCAAGGCAAAACATTTGAGTGAGGGTTAGTTATTTGAGCTCATCTACAAGCTTAACATGCTTCAACATATGGCAAGGCTCATGTATAATACTTAAAATGGAGTACAATTCTTTACTCAAACCTAAGATATACTCTTTTAAGGAGAACCCTTCTATCTCCAAGTTCTACTTAACTCTACTAATCCAGAGGTACTCCCTGCTATATCAAAAGCCCTAGAAACGCTTTAGCACAAATAACCCTGGTATCAAAGTAAACTGCCTGGCACATTGTGTTGATTCTTTTTTCTTTTAATGCTGACTCACAGAATATTCTTTTTTTTAAATAAATTTTATAAGCTTGGTTTTGAACTCTATATCCAGTCATTTGTTTTCCTCCATTTCTTTTGTTTGTGATCCCATCCCTGGTCTCGGCATTTTCACTATGCCGGGAAAACTTCTGTGTTGGATTCAGCCTTATGATACCAGACATGCAAACCTGCAAAAACCTCTCTGTTGAGCTTGGGATGGGTGGAGTCTCAGGGCTTAAGGAACCGCCTTGTGTTCCAGTTGGCCTCGCCCTCCACGGCTCCTGAGTCTCATGTGACCACGCTTATAAGGTTTTTCAAGAATATCCTAGAAAAGTTGGATAAAGTTAGCGAGACCCAAGAGGAGATGAAAAAGAACCAACTAGAGATGGAAAAGAACCAACTAAAAATTAAACATACACTGACTGAAATAAAAAAAAAACATTATACAGATACCTAACAGCAGACTAGAAGAAGGCAAGAATCAATTAAAAAATTGAAATATGAAAAATCAGAAAACACTCAACTGGAAAAACAAGAAGAAAAAATAATCCAAAAATGTGAAGATAATGTAAGGAGCCTCTGGGACAGCTTCAAGCGTAACAACATCAGAATTATGGGGGTGCCAGAAGAAGTGAGAGAGCAAGATACTGAAAACCTACTTAAAGAAATAATGACGGAAAACTTCCCACATCTGGTAAAAGAAATAGACTTACAAGTCCAGGAAGCACACAGAACACCATATAAAAGGAATCCAAAGAGGACTATACCAAGACACATCATAATTAAAATACCAAGAGCAAAAGACAAAGAGAGAATATTAAAAGCAGCAAGAGAAAAACAGTTCATTACCTACAAGGGAGCACCCATACGACTGTCAGCTGATTTCTCAACAGAAACGATGCAGGCCAGACGGAAGTGGCAAGAAATATTCAATGTGATGAATAGCAAGAACCTACAACCAAGAATACTCTATCCAGCAAAGCTATCATTCACAATTGAAGGGCAGATAAAGAGCTTCACAGATAAGAAAAAGCTAAAAGAGTTCATCAACTCCAAACCAGTATTATATGAAATGCTGAAAGGTACTCTTTTAGAAGAGGAAGAAGAAAAAGGTAAAAGATAAAAAATTATGAACAACAAATACGTATCTAACAACAAGTAAATCTAAAAATTAAGGGAATTAAAAATTTGATCAACAGAATAAACTGGTGAATATAATAGAATCAGGAGCCCAGAAAGGGAGTGGACTGATAATTCTCAGGGGGAAAGGGGTGAGGGGTGGACAGGGAGAGACTGGACAAAAATCATACACCTATGGATGAGGTCAATGGGAGGGAGGTAAGGGTAGAGAGAAGAGTGGGAGTTAGGTTGAGGGGAGCTATGGAGGGGAAAAAAGAGAAACAAATGCAATTATCTGAATAATAAAGATTTAATTAAAATAAATAAATAAATAAAATATATTTTATTGATTTTTTACAGAGAGGAGGGAAGAGGGATAGAGTGTTAGAAACGTTGATGAGAGAGAAACATCCATCAGCTGCCTCCTGCACGCCCTCTACTGGGGATGTGCCCGCAACCATGGTACATGCCTTTGACAGGAATCAAACTTGGGACCTTTCAGTCCACAGGCTCTATCCACTGAAAGAAACCAGTTTGGGTTTGTGTTGATTCTTCATCTCAGATCTTTTAAGAAGCAACAGAATTGCACTTGCCTGTTCTCCACAGTATATCCAGTCAGTTACCTCTGAGATCCTTCAGCTCATCCCTCTAATATCCAAGCCTGTCAGAAAGTGATCATTAATTATAGGGACTCCTTTCTAGCCTCTTGGTTTCCTTACCCCTCTTGATTATACAGAGCAACCTGGTTCATTTTACATGGCTTCTTCCTGCCATCATATTATTGACCCTTAGTTAAGAAAGCTTTTGCCTGGAGAGCTTTGTCAAAAGTTAATGGGACTTTTTTCCTCCTCAGATTCACTTTACTGGAAACAAACTCACCAGAATGCCACTTAGATGGTTATTTATCTTTATAACTTGAAAAGGCCATGTAGAAGCTCTGGGTGAATCTTCCATTGTTATTTTTTTCCTCTGTCACTTCCCACCAGTCTCATCAGCTAAAAAGACCCAAAACACACTGAAAGAGAGTAGGTTAATGGGATGCAGGGCCTGGCCTTCTGAAGGGCATGGATTCCTCCCACCCTCCATTGGTTTTTCATTCAACACTGGAAAACAAGGACATGGATGGCATTCTAAGGCTTTTCCATCTTGAATTTGAATGAGTCTGGGCTATGGTGAATCAATAATGATCTTTGCTTTATGTTTTTCATCCACCTAAGTATGCTGCTGAGAGCAACATCTCTATTAAAACATGGGCTGGAGGGCAGTTTTATTGTATTGGAAAGGCAGCCACATTTTCTTTCCAGTTTAATCTTAACTTGGGATTTTAGCTTAGTACTTTCTCTGAGGTTTGAAGTATTGGGGGAAAATGGGTGGTCTACCCTACTATTTCATAAACCAGATTGTAGCTTCTCCAGGGATGCCTCCTTCATCTGAAAGGACAAAAATATAAAAATTTCAGTTATGTCCTGAACATGGGAGAGCCTTAAGGCTAGATGGACAGCAAAGACTAGGCCAGCCCTGGAGCCTAGTTCAAAGGCTACCTATTATAGGAAGATGTAATGCTTCTCTCTTTTGTGTTTTCAGATCACTTAAAAAAAAACCTAAAAATGTTACTTTATTTTTAATTACTCAATTAATACATGAATGCATTCTTATTTTAAAGAATTCAAATGATGCAGAAAAAAGATAAACACCCACTTACCTACCTCCTTGCCCAGCAGTCCTAATTCCCTCTCCAGAGGTAATACCTGTTATCAACTTGATGTATCTCCTTTTAGACTTTTTATATGCACATGCAATCATATATATATATATATATATATATATATATATTTGAACATATGTTGTTTTTACAATTATAAGTAGTATAATGCTGTATATTTCATCCTGCAACTTTCCCCCCCCCTTTCTAAATCAGTGTTTCTCAAATGTTAATGTGCATCAAAAACACCTGTGGGGCCAGGCCGGTGTGGCTCAGTGGTTGAGCATCCACATAAGAACCAGGAGGTTATGGTTTGATTCCCCATCAGTGCATATGCCGGAGTTGCAGGCTCAGTCCCCAGTAGTGTGTGTGCAGGAGGCAGCTGATCAATGATTATCTCTCATCATCTATGTTTCTATCTCTCTCCCTTCCTCTCTGAAATCAATAATAAAAATATATATTTTTTAAAAAGAAACACCTGGGGGGGGGGGCTTGTTAAAACACTTCCAGTGTTTCTGGAATGAATCCCAAATATTTTCATTTCTATAAAGTCCTCAGATAAGCTGAAGCTGCTGGTTCAGGGACCACACTTTAAGAACCAATGCCTTAAGCAGTATGTTTAGAGATGTTTCTATGAATAAACTTCATTATTTTCTTTTTTTTAATACATTTTTATTAAATTTTAGAGAGAGAAGAAGAGGAAGGGATAGAAAGATAGAAACATCAACGTGAGAGAATCATCAATTGGCTGCCTCCTGCATACAACTCGGGCATGTGTCCTGACCAGAATCAAACTGGTGACCTGGTTCCTGGGTTGACTGAGCCACACCAGCCGGGCTACACTTCATTCTTGAAACTTCTGCATAGCATTCCATAATAACATGTTGTACATACTTGCTCCCCTTTCCACCACTCACTCTCTATCCATCTGCCTTGAAAAAAAAATGAAGTGGCTATATGAGGGCAAAATAAATGGACTTTCTTTGTGCTCAGATGCTAATAATTTGCTGATTTTATGTTACCAGGTGTAGACATCACTCATCTTGCCCTTTAGTAAGATGAAATGGTACTGGAAAAGGACACCTATTTTATACTTTGTGTTTAACACTTTTCATTTGAAAATCTTAAAACATTCTTATTGCTTTGGTCCTTTTCTCTTCTGCCTGGGGCCTGATAGTTTGATATCAGACAAACATTTACTACAGTCATATGCAGATAACTGACATATTTCCAGTGGACTTACAATATGTTTCTTAATCCCATTTCTTTACTTAGGTATGAATTACAACTCTCTGCTCATTGAATTATTAACTGAAATTACTTATTCATACTATTACTTACTCTTAGTGTAACACCATACTAGAACTTGAGAGTTAAAGAAGAATTTTAAGCGGAGATTTCTGTTCTCAATGGGTATAGATGTTAAGTGGAAAGATTAGACATTTACATATGAAACATTCAAGCAATATATTATGTATTATTAGGTGTCAATATGTACACTATAAATCTGTGTTGTTCAATACTAGCCACTTGTGGCTATCAAGCAACTGAAATATGATTAGTCAGAATTGAGGTATGCTATAAATGTAAAAAAAAACCTTCAGACAAAGAAAAATATGTAAAATATCTCATTAAGAATGTTTATATTGATTATATGTTAAATTTTATATTTTTAGTATATTGGGTTAAATAAAATATTTATAAATTTATTTTTTTCTTTTTTAAATGTGACACTAGAAAAATTAAAATTATATATATAAGACTCACATTGTCTTTCTATTGAACAGAGTTGCTATAGATAATTAAGTATTGTGAGAATTTTAAAAAAGGACTAATGAGCTGGGTAAAGGAGATGAGACTCTGTTACAAATGATGAAAACACATAAAGCTTACATACATACACCGCACACACCAATATTGGGTGGTACTTTATTTGCTCAATTAAGAAGTCTACAAAATATATTTGTAACGCCTTAGGCCATCTCATCCACCATATGAAGACAACATAGTCAAGATAGGCAAAATTCTGATGATGATATTTTAGCCCCAGACTCACAATGCCCTAGGTAAGTAACGTAATCTGTAAAGAGCATCTTTTCTTCTAGCTTCTACCAGAGCCCTGTGATTTCTAGGCAAAACCACTGAGGAGGAGTTTAAATTAAAACAGCAAAATGCCAAGACCGATTTGGCTCAGTGGATAGAGCGTCGGCTTGCGGACTGAAAGGTCCCAGGTTCGATTCCGGTCGGGGGCATGTACCTTGCTTGCGGGCACATCTCCACTGTGGGGCGTGCAGGAGGCGGCTGATCAATGTCTCTCTCTCATCAACGTTTCTTACTTTCTATCTCTCTCCCTTCCTCTCTGTAAAAAATCAATAAAATATATTAAAAAAAAAACAGCAAGAGATTTCATCTCTAAAGAATATTAAAAGTTTTCTCCTCTAGTTTGCCTCTTTTTTTTTTTTTGTAAGTATGGAATGCTTCACGAACTTGCATGTCATCCTTGCTCAGGGGCCATACTAATAATGTTCTCTGAATTGTTCCAATTTTAGTTTATGTGCTGATGAAGTGAGCACAAGTTTTCCTCTTTTAAAAATAAAAGATTGATATCACTACATACCCACCAAAATGACTAACTAAAAAGTAATGACACCACCAAGTGCTGGCAAGGATGTAGAGAAACTCATTTATTTCCAAATACTTTGTAAAATGTTTTGGCACTTTCTTTAAAAAAAATTAAACACGCCACTACTAAATTGTTCAGCAATTGTACTTATGGGCATTTGTCTCATATAAATTAAAATTTCTTTTCATACTCAAACCTGTGCACAAATGTCCATCAGCTTTTTTTTTTACAATGGCCAAGAATTGGAAACCCAGATGTCCTTCAATAGATGAATGATTAAATAAACTGTGCCATGTCCATAGCATAGAATACTACTCAACGACAAAAAGAAACAAACTATTGATACATGCAGTAACTTGAATGAATCTCTAGGGGAAATTATGCTGAGTGAAAAAAAGCCAATCACAAAAAGTTGCACACTGCATGATTTCATTTATATAATATTCTTGAAACAACAAAATTATAAGAGTGGAGAAGAAGTTAATGGTTGCCAGAGGTCAAGGATGAGGATATGATGGTAAGTGAAGGTGAAATTGGTTATAACCTGCAAATTGAGGGATCTCTGTGATGTTGGAACTGATCAGTATCTTGACTGTGGTGGTGAACACTTGAACCTACTCAAGTGATAAAATTGTATTGTACACACACACACACACACACACACACATACATACACAATGAGTACAAGCAAAATTAGGAAAATCTGAGTAAGATTGAAGTTATATCATTGTCAACATCCTGGTTGTGATATACTAAAATTTTGCAAGATGTTACTTATTTGGAGTGCATATTCAAAGAAACTGAGAAAAGTACAAAGACTCTCTCTATTATTTCTTACAACTGCATGTTGAATCTACAATTCTGAATAAAAAATTCAATTAAAAAGGAGTTAGAGAGCCTGACTCATGTGGCTCAGTAGTTGAGCATCAACCTATGAACCATGAGGTCATGAGTCAATTCCTGATCAGCGCACATGCCCGGGCTGTGGGCTCAATCCTTGTGGAGGTGCGGATGTACAGGAAGCAGCCAATCAATGGTTTTCTCTCATCATTGATGTTTCTATCTCTCGCTCCCTCTCCCTTACTCTCTGAAATCAAGAAAAGTATATTTTTAAAAAGAAGGCAGAGAAAAGCTTTAAAAAAATTAAGACCTAAGAAGATCCTCAACTCCAGAGTACTCCAATGTGAGTAAAACTTTTAATCTATTTGCTTCTGCCAGATGTGGCAACCTTTAGCACTGAACTTTTTCTCCATTAATGTCTCCATTTAAATGACTATACTTTTTCAATTGCCCCCAAGTTATTCCTGTGTGTTGTGAGCATCACACACAGTGTTTTTTGGTCATCTTCTCCTGTCTCATCTCATACACTTCTTCTCACATATAGTTTTATTATTGGTGAACCATTTCTGTTTTCATGCTAGTAAGTTTGGTGACTTTATTTTTTATTTTTTAAATATGTTTTTTATTGATTTTAGAGAAATTGAAAGGGAGAAGAATAGAGAGATAGAAACATGGATGAAAGAAAAAAAAATCATTGATCAGCTGCCTCCTGCACGCCCCCTACTGGGGATCAAGACCACAACTCAGGCATGTGCCTGACTGGGAATCTAACTGGGGACCTCTTGGCTCAGAGGTTGACACTGCCACACCAGCCAGACATATCTGATTACTTTAAAAAACAGTAACAATATCAAAGACACTGGCCCAGGGCATTGCAGTGCCAGTCTATCTTGATCTGATCTGGCAGTCTCATTTACTAGTAGTCTTCAGGTCAGTCTTTTAAGCCATTCCATTTTCCTTCATCTTATCTCTAGAAAGATAGTCTAGAAAACTCCTATATTTTAGTCATTTTAGAGTGTGCTAGTTAAGAACAAGAGCTTTGGAATTAAGCAGAACTATGTTTGAACCAAGAGTTTGCTACTTACTAGCTATATCCTGAGACTACTGAATCTATATCCTCCTCTGTAAAATGAGGATAATAATACCTACCTTATTAGGCTCTTGTAAGGATGAAATGAGATAATGTATGTCAAATACCTAGCATACAGTAAATTCTCATTTCTCATTCTTCCATTATTCTTACTCTTTATACCCTTAGACCTCACAGCATTCCAGCTTTGCACCAACAGGGTTTTGGGAGGGTATCCATTTTTCTAGTATTTTGCCTCCCAATATTTTACATGCTTTTGCTATCTTGTACCTTTATAAAGCTAAAACAGATAACTGGGCATCGTAGTGGAAGAATATGGCTACTGACCAGGGATAACAGAAGGTTAATTCCCTCCTTTGTTAGAGTCATAATCCTAGAGAGTCCTTCAGTCTTTTCTTGCCTATTCAGACCTTGAGTGGGTTTAGCAATGTCTCATCTAGGCTACCGTAAGTATGGGGTAAAAAACAATGAACTGGTAGGCTCATCCTTTTTACCAGTCCAACCATATCCCTCAGGCTCTAGAGTTCAATTGATCTCTCCTGCGTTAATCAGAAAAACAGTTGCTTTACTCAGGTAATTCTAAACAAAGTGGTGGTATAATTTTACCCTAATCCTAAGGGAGAATTTTTCAAAGCCAGTTGGAGAAAACAAATAATACCACAGAGGGAGGCAACCGTCAGCAGCAGCAGGCGGTGGGGCTGGTGAGCAGGCAGTGCCAGGCCAGCCAAGGCAGGTGCCAGTGGGGGCGCTCCCCCTGATTACCCTGCTGGTCACCCCACAGATGGGTCCTGATTGCTGGCCAGGCCTAGGGACCCTACCTGTGCACAAATTTCATGCACTGGGCCTTTAGTCTCTCTCTCTCTCTCTCTCTCTCTCTCGCTCTCGCTCTCGCTCTCTCTCGCTCTCTGTATCAGAAATGTGCTGATAAATGTTCATGGAATGAATAAATAAAGGAATGAATTTCTACAACCTTTTCTCTGTTCCACCTAGCAACAGTGATGATATTGAAAGCACTGCTCTCCAAATGAAGAAAGAGGACTACCTACATGTAATAATGGAAGGAAGTAACAGTTAAAGCAATTAAGAAAGCTAGTTCCAGAGTAAGCCTTCTTTAGGCTGGGGAGGGGGAGCAGGCAGGGAGGTCCTTAGTTTGGATCTCAAATTTCAGCACATATCCTATATAATAAAAGGCCAATATGCCTGACCAAAAGTGCCAGGCCAAGGGAGGTGTGAGCAGGGACCCTGATTGCCCTGCAGTCACCCCACAGATTGGCCCTGATTGCCATCCAGGCCTAGGGACCCTACCCATACATGAATGTTGTGCATTGGGCCTCTTGTTTATTTATAAGATAGCAGTGATTCTGATTCACTGGGGTCAGTTTGAGACTTTCCTAGTTTTAGTACTGAAAGTGCAGTGTCTGGAGAAAGCCATCAGTCTGGGGAAACCCCAGATGTGTGGTCACCCTAGTTCAGAGTGAATTATATTAAAACAACACCCCAGGTGTTTCTGTTGTAGATGGTCCCCAGGCCACATTTGCAAACACAGAAATATGAATAAAAGTCTTAGTTATAGCTGAACTTATATCACTAATTCTGATCTCCATTCTGATACCAAATAATAGGGTTGCCTCACCTGCTGTCATTCTTTTTTCAAACTTAGCTAAAAAGAACACTTTGAAAGGCTTCAATTGATTCAATAAGATCAAAATTTCAGCACTTGAGTGATTAAACCTCTTATAAATGGAACAACATTTAAATGCCTAAATTGCCTCAGTACTTTAAAAACAGGGAGCAATGGCTGAAATATAACACCCAGAAAGTTCTAAAATAATCAACTAAAAACTAAAGTAAAAAATAACATAAAAAGAACCACTCAGAATGTGAGAGGTACAGTGTCACTTCTTTCCACTGTACTGACCTCTTCACTTCAATGGCTATTTGAAAAGTTGTTAAAAAATATATATGAAATGTTAACTTTTCTCTCACTGCTGCACATGCTGTCACCAGAATAAATCTGAATTCAGTCAATGAAATGGTGTCAAAGGACATCAATATCTCTTTCCACAATAATCTCCAATTCTTGCGAAGATTTTCTGCTCAGTTGTCCCTGCTACTTGAAATACATCTCAGTTTCTTCACTTTACATTTCATAGTTAAAGTGTGTACAAATAAGCTGTGGTGAAGACAGCCAACTACCTACATGAAAGCATATTTTCTATATAGACACTATTAATGATTTGTGGTATATATGGACAGTGATGTGGAGAAAATGGAACCTTCATACATTGCTGATAGGAATGTAAAATGGTGTAGCTGTTGAAGAAAATAGTATAGCAGTTTCTCAAACACTTCAACATAGAATTGTCATATAACTCTGCAATTCTACTCCTAGGTATATGCCCCAAAGAACTGAAAACAGAAACTTAAATATTTGCATGCAAATGTTCAAAGCAGCACTCTTTGCAATAGCCAAAGGGTAGAAACAACTAAAATGTACATCAATAAATTAATAAATTGTGGTTTATAAAAACAGTAGAATATTATTCAACTATAAAAAAGAATGAAATCCTTTCATACAGAATGGAGATTAGATACATGCTACAACATGAACAAACCTTAAAGACATCATGCTAAGTGAAATAATTCAGACACAAAAGGACAGATATGATATGATTTCACTTATATGGAATATCTAGAATAAGCAAATGCATAGAAACATAAAATAACCATGTTAAGTGTATAAATCTATGGCTTTTTATTTTTTATTTTTGTAGTTTTTTTCATATTTAATTTTTTATTGTGTTACATGTATACATATCTCACCATTGCCCCTTCAGGCATAGCCCATCCATCCAGTGTCTTGTGTTCATTGGTTATGCTTATATGCATACATACAAGTCCTTTGGTTGATTTCTTATCTACTCCACCTATCCTTAACCTTCCTGCTGTAATTTGACAGTCTGTTTGATGCTTTACTCCTTCTGTGTCTATCCTTTTGTTCATCGGTTTATAATGTTCTTTATTATCCACAAATGAGTGAGATAATGTGGTGTTTCTCCTTCATTGACTGGCTTATTTCACTTAGCATAAGGCTCTCCAGTTCCATCCAGGTTGCTGCAAATGGTAAGAATTCCTTCTTTTTAATGGCAGCATAGAAATCCATTGTGTAGATGTACCATAGTTTTCTGACCACTCATCTGCTAACAGGCACCTAGGAATATGTCCATTTCTTCCAAGTTGTCCAGTTTGTTGCAATAGAGTTGTTCATAGTATTTTATTAACAATCCTTTGTATTGCTGTTGGGTCTGTTGTTATTTCACCTCTTTCATTTCTGATTTTGTTTATTTGGGTCCTCTCTCTTTGCTTATTTGTGAGTCCAGAGGTCCAATCAATCTTGTTTAACCTTTCAAAGGACCAGCTCTTGGTTTTGTTGATATTTTGTATTGTTTCTTTGGTCTCTATATCATTTATATCCACTCTGATGTTTACTATTTCCTTCCTTCTGCTTACATTGGGCTTTTCTTGTTGCCCTCTTTCTAACTCTTTGAGTTGTAGAGTTAGGTAATTTATTACCATTGTTTCTTGTTTTTCGCAGTAGGCTTGTAGAGCTATGAATTTCCCTCTTAAGATTTCAGCAGTATATTTGAACAGAAGAGTCAATGAACATTATAATAAATCAATTGAAATTAAGAAGTCTTAGGAACAGCAAGAAAAATATCATAACCTTAGGTATCTGTAGGATATCATGAAGTATACCACCATAAATATACTGTGACCCCCAGAAGAAAAATAATGATGAAAAGAGGCAGAAAGTGTATTTGAAGAAATATGACTAAAAACTTCCAAATTTGATGAAAATATTACACATAAAAGAGGTTTAATAAAATCTAAATAGGACAAACTAAGAGATCCAGAGAGAGAGAGAGACAGAGAGAGAGAGACAGAGAGAGAGAGACAGAGAGAGAGAGAGAGACAGAGAGAGAGACATATCGATTGTCTGTCTCCTGCATATCCCCACTGGGGATTGAGCTGGCATGTACTCTGACCTGGAATTGGACCGTGATCTTTTGGCTTATAAGTCAGTGCTCAACCACTGAACCACACCAGTTGATCATCAACCTATAAAATTTCCAAAACAGGCAAATCCATAGACACATAAAGCAGAGTAGTGGTTTCCAGGAGCTGGGGAAAAGTTGAATGAGCTGTGACTACTTAATGGATATATGGTTTGTGTGTGTGTGTGTCTGTGTGTGTGTGTGTGTGTGTGTGTGTGTTGATGAAAATGTTAGATAATTAGATATTGGTGGTGGTTGCATAGTATTGTGAAGTGTTCTAAAAAGCCAATGAGAGAAAAAAATGGCGGCAGAATAGATGGACGTGACTGGAGCCTTGTCACTGGGAAGATGGAGAGAGAGCAGCTGAGAGTCGCATTGGGAGTGTTTGTTGGGAAATTAAGAGTCAGTTATCCTCCAGGAGAAGGTGAGGGACTGCTGCACGGGGAACCCCTGACCAGGAAGCTACAATGCCACGGGGTTTTTGTCTCCCGGAATCACCAGCATGAACGTGGAGACCGCACCATCTTGCAGAGGGAGGTGGATGTCTATGGTAGTCTGAAAGCTGCAGCTGCAGCACCCACTGAACAGCGGGGAAACCCAAGCACCACTCTCCAAATGGCGCAGACACACGGACTCAGAGGAGCTCCACATGGCACACAGAAAGGTCAGATTTTTGCCTGGATAAGTGCATTGTGTGTTGTACCTGGCATGTTGTAGTTTGTGCATATGAATCAATGTAGGAGAGAAAACTACATAACCAGACACTGGGAGAAGAAAGACCATGGGCAGACAAAGAAACAGCCCACATATGACAGAAAGGTAGGTATCACCAGAAAAGGAAGTAAATGAAATAGAAGCAGAAAGAAGCTTGCCAGAGAAAGAGTTCAGAAAAATGATCATAAGGTGGATGAAAAGAATGAAAGACAAAATTGACAGTGTGAGTAACAACCAATAGGAAATGAAGAAGAACCAAGAGGAAATGAAGAAGAGCCAAGAGGAAATGAAGAAGTAAGAATAAATGAAGAATAATCAAGAAGAAATGAAAAATGACATCACTGCTATAAAGAACCCAATAGAAAGCATCAAAAGTAGATTAGAAGAAGCAGAGGACCGCATCAGTGAGCTAGAAGACAAGTTAGGAAAAAATACCCAAGTACAGCAGCTTCTAGAAAAAAAAAAGTTAAAAAGCAAGAGGAGATACTAAGGGAACTTTGGGATAATATGAAACAAAACAACATCTGTGTAGTTAGGGTAACAGAAAGAGCAGAAACTGAGCAAGAAATAGAAAACCAGTTTGAAGAAATAATGACAGAAAACTTCCCTAATATAGAAAAGAAAAAACCCACACAAATCCAAGAAGATCACAGAGTCTCAAGCAAAATGAACCCCAAAAAACTGACACCAAGGCACATTATAATTAAATTGGCAAACACCAATGACAAAGTAAGAATCTTAAAAGTGGCCAGAGAGAAACAGAAATTTACCTACAAAGGAACCCCCATAAGACTAGCAACTGATTTCTCAACAGAAACTCATCAGGCCAGAAGGGAATAAAATGAAATATACAAAGTCATGTAAAGAAGGTGTCTGAATCCAAGAATACTGTACCCAGCAAGGCTTTCAATCAAAATTGAAGGTGAAATCAGAAGCTTTCCAGACAAAAAAGGACTAAGGGAATATATTACCACCAAACCAGCAATGCAAGAAATGTTAAAGGGTCTGCTGTAATAAAAAGAAATAGGAAGCAAAGAAGGAACTTGGGGGTAAAGACTAAAAAATGGTGACATATAAGTACCTATCAATAATAACTTTAAATGTAAACGGATTAAATGCTCCAATCAAAAGACATAGGGTAACTAATTAGATAAGAAAACATGATCCATATATCTGCTGTCTACAAGAAACCCACCTCAGGAAAAGAGATGCACACATATTGAGGGTGAAGGGATGGAAGATGGTATTTCAGGCAAATGGAAATGAAAAAAAAGCTGGGGTTGTAATACTTATATCTGACGAATTACATCTCAAAGTGAAGGACATAAAAAGAGATAAAGAAGGCCACTTCATAATACTAGAGGGAACAATCCAACAGGAAGAAATAACTCCAGTAAACATATATGCACCCAATACAGGAGTACCTAAATACATAAAAATCTCCTGGAGGATATTAAGAGAAGAGATTGACATCAATACAATCATAGTTAAAGACTTTAATATCCCACTGTCACCACTGGACAAATCCTCTAAACAAAAAATCAGTAAAGAAATACCAATCCTAAATGACTCACTAGACAAGATGGAATTAATTGACATCTTCAGAACATTACACCCCAAACCCACAGAATAAAAATTCTTCTCCAATGCACATGGGTCATTATCAAAGATAGATCATATGTTGGGTCATAGAAAAAGTCTCTTCAAATTCAAGAAGATAGAAGTCATATCAAGCATTTTCTCAGATCACAGTGGCATAAAACTGGAAGTCAACTACAATAAAAACAATAGAAAGAAATCAAACACATGGAGACTAAAAAACATGTTATTAAACAAGGACTGGGTAACCAGAGAGATAAAGGAAGAAATAAAAAACATCATGGTAACAAATGACAATGACAACAAAAGAATACAAAATTTATTGGAAATTAAAACAGTCTTGAGAGGGAAGTTCATAGCTCTACAAGCCTATTGCAAAAAACACGAAACAATGGTAATAAATTTCCTAACACTACAATTCAAAGAGCTAGAAATAGAGCAACAAGAAAAGCCCAGTATAAGTAGAAGGAAGGAAATAGTAAAGATCAGAGTGGAGATAAACAACATGGAGACCAAAGAAACAATTCAAAAGATCAACAAAACCAAGAGTTGGTTCTTTGAAAGGATAAACAAGATTGATGGACCTCTAGCCAGGCTCACCAAGAAGCAAAGAGAGAAGACCCAAATAAGCAAAATCAGAAATGAAAGAGGAGAAATAACAACAGACCCCACCGAAACACAAAGGATTGTTAAAAATACTATGAACAACTCTATTCCAACCAATTGGACAACCTGTATAAAATGGACATATTCCTAGAAAAACATAACCTACCAAAACTCAATCAGGAAGAATCTAAACATCTCAGTAAGCCAATAACTATGGAAGAAATTGAAACAGTCATCAAAAACTTCCAGGAAACAAAAGCCCAGGGGCAGATGGCTACACAGGGGAGTTTTACCAAACATTCAAGGAAGAATTAAAACCTATCCTCCTCAGACTATTCAAAAATATTCAAGAAGAAGGAACACTTCCAAACACCTTCTATGAAGCCAGCATCACCCTAATACCAAAACCAGATAAAGACAACACAATGAAAGAGAATTATAGGTCAATATCTCTCATGACCATAGAGGACAAAATTCTCAACAAAATTCTAGCAAATCAGATGCAGCACTAAGTCAGAAAGTTCATATACCATGACCAAGTAGGATTCATCCCAGGAATGCAAGGATGGTACAATATCTGCAAATCAATAAATGTGATACATCACATAAGCAAATTGAGAGATAAAAATCACATAGTTATATCAGTTGATGCAGAAAAAGCATTTGACAAAATCCAACATCCTTTCTTGATAAAAACTCTCAGCCAAGTGGGAATAGAAGGATCATACCTCAACATCATAAAAGCCATATATGATAAACCCACAGCTACCATCATACTCAAGGGACAAAAACTAAAACCATTTCCCCTAAGAACAGGAACAAGAAAGGGATGCCCATTCTCACCACTCCTGTTCAACGTAGTACTGTAAGTATTAGCCATTGCAATTAGACAAGAAGAATAAATAAAAGACATCCAAATTGGAAAAGAAGAAGTAAAGTTGTCCTTATTTTGCAGATGGCATGAAAAAACATGAAAGATTCCATAAAAAACCCGAAAGATTCCATAAAAATCTAATAAACTTAATAAATGAATTCAGCAATGTAGCAGGATACAAAATTAATGCCAAGAAATCTATGTCATTTTTATACACAGATAGTGAACTTATAGAAAGAGAGACTTAAAAAAAGCAATCCCATTTACCACCGCACCAAAAAAAATTAAGATACCTAGGAATAAACTAACTAAGGAGGTAAAAGACCTATATTTAGAAAACTACAGGACACTGAAAAAAGAGATAGAGGAAGAGGTAAACAGATGGAAGAACATACCATGTTCATGGATTGGGAGAATCAACATCATTAAAATGTCCATACTACCCAAAGCAATCTATAGATTCAATGCACTCCCCATTGAAATACCAATGATATATTTCACATTCCTAGAAAGAACTCTCCAAAGATTCATCTGGAAAAAAAATACACTAAATAGCCACTGCAATCCTGTGAAAGATGAGTAAAATAGGTGGGATCTCCATAGCAGGTTTCAAGCTGTATTACAAAGCCACTGTTCTCAAAATATCCTGGTACTGGCAGAAGCACAGACACATAGACCAATGGAATAGAATAGAGAATCCAGATATCACCCCAAACCACTATGTTCAATTAATATTTGACAAAGGAGGCATGAACATTCAATGGAGTCAAGACAGTCTCTTCAATAAATGGTGTTGGAAAATTTGGACAGATACATGCAAAAAAAAATGAAACTAGACCACCAACTTATACCATACACAAAAATAAACTCCAAGTTGATACAGGACTTAAACATAAGACAGGAAACCATAAAAATTCTAGAGGAATCCACAGGCAGCACAATCTCAGACATATCCCAAAATAACTTCTTCACTGATACTGCTCCAAAGGCAATGGTAGCTAAAGAAAAAATAAACAAAGGGGACTACATCAAAATAAAAAGCTTTTGCACAGCAAAAGAAACGATCAGCATAACAAGGAGAAAGCCCAATGTATGGGAGAACATATTTGCAAATGTTATCACTGATAAAGGTTTAATCTCCAAAATCTACAGTCAACTTATACAATTTAACAAAAGGAAGATAAAGGATCCAATAGAAAAAAAATGGGCAACGGACCTAAATAGAATCTTTTCGAAAGATGACAGAAGGAAGGCCAAGAGACACATGAAAACTTGCACAAAGTCACTAATTATCGGAGAGATGCAAATCAAAATGACAATGTAATACCATTTGCAGCAACCTTGATGGAACTGGAGAGCATTATGCTAAGTGAAATAAACCAGTCATTGAAAGAAAAATATCACATGATCTCACTCATTTATGGATAATAAAGGACATTATAAACTGATGAACAAAAAGATAGATACAGCGGCAGTGGAGCATCAAACAGATTGTCAAATAACAGAGGGAAGTTTAGGGAGAGGTGAGGTAGATAAGAGATTAACCGAAGGACTTGTTGGCATGCATATAGGCATAAGCAATGGACTCAAGACACTGGGGTATGCATCAGAGTGGGGTGGGGCAATGGAAAGATATGTATACATGTAATACATTAATAAAAAAATTAAAATAAACAAATATACTCAGCACATATAGTGAAATTTTCATTTCAGTTAATGTACTTTTAAACTCCAATATTTCCATTTAGGTTATTTTTATACTTTTTACCTCTTCCATATTGTCAGTTTAATAAGACATTGTTTTCATAATATACTTTACTTTTTTAGACACAGTTTCCTTTAGGACTCTGAATGTATTTTAAAAGTCTATGTCTAATCAGAGAAAGGAAATACCATATATTTTCATTTATATATGTGCCAGGGTTTTCTCCAGCATCTTGAAGGGTTCAGGAATCTGCAGAAGTAGCTGGGTGTAAATTAATAAAGAGTCTGGACATGAAATATAAATTTGGAAGGCATTTTGAAGAGCCAGAGACCTAACTTCAGTAACCAAGTTCTCTGAATCTCTGGACCCCTAACTTTTTATTAACACAAATTTCCTTAAAGCAAAGTAGATATTTGTATCAAAGGTAAGGTTTGGTATACAGTAGACATTGTCAAGTTGGAGGAACTGCCTTTAGCTGTTCCAGTAGCAGGAAATAATATATACAGATTTTCAGGTTTGGGGAAATGTTTTTGGCTATTCTAGCAGGTAATAATATGATTCAGCCCTTCTGAATATAGAAGCTCATCAACCTTTTGAGGACTTCCTTCATTTATTATGACACTAGTGGCCCGGTGCACCAAATTCATGCATGGGGAGGGAGGTGTCCCTCAGCCTGGCCTGCACTCTCTCCAATATGGGACCCCTTGAAGGATGTCTTACTGCTGATTTACAGGGATTGGGCCTAAACTGGCAGTCAGACATCCCTCTTGCAATCTGGGACTGCTGGCTCCTAACCGCTCACTTGCCAGCCTGCCTGCCTGCCTGCCTAAGTGCCCCTAACCATTCTGCCTGCTAGCCTGCTTGCCCCAGCTGCCCCCTGCCAGCAGCCCACTCACCCCTAAATTCCCCCACCAGCCTCATCACCCCCAACTGTCTCCCGTGCCAGTGTGCTCGCCTCCAACTGCCTCCCCTGCTGACCTGCTCCCTCCCAATTGCCCCCTCCTGCTAGCCTGCTTGCCCCTATCTTCCCTCCCCACTGTCCTGCTTGCCCCCAACTGCTCCCACACTGGCCTGCTCACTCCAAACTGCCCCCTACGCTGTCCTGATCACCTCCAACTGACCCCCACTGATGGCCTGCTTGTCCCAACTGGCCCTCCTGCTGGTCTGCTCACCCCCAATGGCTCCTCCTCTGACCAGCCTGATCACCCACAACTGCCACCCTATCCTGGACTGATCATCCACAACTGACCTCCCCTCTTGGCCTCTACCACCTCTACCTCAGCCCTGCCACCATGGCTTTATCCAGAAGAACATTCTGAAGGTCTCCTGGAAGGTCTCCCAGTCTAATTAGCATAATATCCTTTTATTAGCATAGATAGAAGCCTGGTGCATGGGTGGGGTTCAGCTGGTTTTCCCTGAAGGGTGTCCCAAATCAGTGTGGGAGTCCCCCTAGGGTACCTGGCTACCCTGGGTGAAGGGCTGAGGGCCATTTTCAGTCTAGCCACACCCTCTTCAGGGTAGGGGTTCCTACTGGGGTGTCTAGCCAGCCTTTGTTAGGGGCAACCCAAGCCTCCTGCTCACTCCAGCTCTGTGACCACCACCATCATGGTTGGGTTAATTTGCATACTCACTCCTGATTGGCTGGTGGGCATAGCTTGTGGGTGTAGTGGAGGTATGGGCAATTTGCATGTTTCTCTTTTATTAGATAGGATGCTAGAATTAGCCTCCAGCATATTTGGAATTTAAAGAACAAATTAAACACAAAAAATATAAACAGATTCATAGATACAAAGATCAGACTTACAGTTGTTAGAGAGGAGGTGGTTTGGGTGTCTGGGTGAAGGGATTAAGCAATACAAATTGGTAGTTACAGAATAGTCACAGAGATGTAGATTACAACATAGGGAATATATTAGTAGTCAATAGTGTCATGATAATTATGTATGGAGTCAGGTGGGTACTTGAAGCATCGAGGGAACCACTCTGTAAAGTACTTGATTTTCTAACCACTTTGCTGTACATCTGAAACTAACACAGAATAATATTGAAAGCAAACTGTAATAAAATGATAAAAAGGTAACTTGAAACAAAAAAAATATATGAAACTTGCATGCTCCTTATAAGAGTGATATTAAAATGTTATTATACATTAAAATAATATTTTAAAAATTCCAATGTTTGTGTTGCTTCATGGACATTTGTATTACTTTTTTTCTGTGTTATGCCCATAATATTTTTTATGTCTCATAATTTTTCATCAAATACCAGGTATTTTAAATAATATAATTTGACAACCCTGGAAATTGTTTTTTTTCTCTTCCTAGTCTTGCTGTTTTTGCTCGGTTTTGTTGCTTTTTGCTTATTCAGTGAATTTTTAAAACTAATTCAGTATTCTTTGTCATATGTGGCCAGTGAAGTCTCTGATCAGTTAATTTAGAGAGCAGTTAATAATTAGATTGATATTTATTTGAATGCCTAAAACTAAAAGTCTTCTAGATTACAAGGAATAGGTAGTAGCTCTTCAAAGTCCCTTTGAACAATTGATTTTTCAGATTTTCCTTTTAAGCTTTTTGGGTAATTTATTGTTTGTTTCAACTATTATGCATTACCTCAGTTATGCTTGCCATTAAAACACTTGCTAAAGTATTCACAAAGTTAATACTTTGAAGCAACATCATTTTGCTAATCAATGACAGTTAAATTCACCTTTAGTTCATTTTTTTTAAATTCAGTTCAGTTTAAGTCAAACTATTTCAAAACAATACAATTTTCTAAGCACTTTAAATGTAACTGAGAATCAGGTTACCAAGCTTTACCAGGGTCTTGTTGCTAACTTATTTTAGGCTTAAAAAATAACAAAATTTAGAACAAGAAGTAGAATGCTAGCACAGTTAATGAAAATGGCAATGATGCCTTGCCATATCAAGACTCAAAGGTATTAAATAACTTCAAATGTGTGAAATAGTAAAGGTATAATAGTTGTGATGAAAATAGTCTGTGCCACAATTCATCCCTAGGTCTATCTAACTGTAGAGCTTAATGCTATTTGATTACTAAGTTACATATAATCTCTCCTCTCAAGTCAATTATCTGATACGAATCTGGATTTACTGGATCAAAAGTAAACTCCTCTGCTGACTTTCATCTACTTTTTAATTTTTGATTCACCTACCTAGCTAGATTTACTCTCTTTAATCACTAAAGCAATCATCCAATTTAGTTAGATCAGTTTCCATATTCATTCAAATTTGTCATATTAATTTCTCATTCTGGGCCTTCACTTACCTGGAGTGCCCCCAAATCAGATCAAGACACACCTGTAGGAAGCTTTCTTTGATTTCTATTCCTCTATAGCAGGAGGTGAGGAACCTTTTTCCTGCCAAGGGCCATTTGTATATTTATAACATCATTCATGGGCCATACAAAATTATCAACTTAAAAATTAGCCTGCTATATTTGGTCAAACATTTAATTAACTTAGCCCTAATGCCTTGGCAGGGCCAGACCAAACGACTTCTAAGGCTATATCAGGCCCCGTGGTAGGACATTCCCCATCCCTTTCCATAAGTTTAAAAAAACCTATAAAATTTAGCATCTGTAGTACATAAATTTTTTATCTGGTTTATTTTTAAATGATTTTTAATTGTTATAATTTACATACTGTAAAATTTGCCTTTTTACAGTGTATACTTCAGCAGTTTTAGTATATACACGAAGAAATACAATCGTATTTTGATTGCCTGCTCTTCCTTCACTTTTTTTCCTATAGAGGCCTTCAATAGATTAGATAATTCCCTCCCACATTGAAGAGGGCAAACCTGAGCCCAGAGACTCAAATGGTAATTTCATCCCAAAACACACTTGGAAATAATGCTTATCAAATGTCTGGATACCCTGTGATCCAGTCATTTTGACACATAAAATTAACCATCAGAAGCTCAAACCTCATTTTATTTCCTCCAATGGTTGTGACTCATTGGTTTCCAAAATTACTATAGAGTTTGGGAAAGGGTAAAGGTGAAAATAGGGTAAGTTAAAATCCCACAAATCTTTTATTCAGATTCAGCATTTTTCTTGCAAAACACTCTGGATTGTTGAAAATTTTAGGCTAATTTCCATAGTTCTCAGGAAGTTAATTCATGAGAGTTTTTGCTATTTTTCTAAATTTTTTTTATGGAGAAGAGATTTTTTAGTGGTCTTTACTCCTCCATTTCTCTAACATTCTGCATACACAATTTAATATTTACATATTGTCCTATTTGTTTTCTTTTTGTTTTATATGCTACTCATTTTTTTGTCAAAATAAATGTAATTTCTATTGATGCATACATCTGTAAACTACCTCTACAGTATCTAGCATAGAAGTTCATTTTTCAACCTTATTGAAATTGAGATTGAGTTCATTGTTTCTTTTCATATTTATGTTAAAGAGGTTGTATTTGGAAATCAAACCAGTTGGCATTAACAGATTCCCTCCTTGGTACAGCAAATGTAAAATACACCATAGGTGAGGATACCAAAAGATAGAGTTCCAAGCTGTAAAGGAAGACAGGGCAGTATTGCTATAATCATAATCCTGTAGCTGACTTTCTCCGCTACTGACTTTTACAAACATTTTATTTTGAAACAATTTTAGACTCACAAGAAGTGGCAAAAATTGTTCAGAGAATTCTCATGGTTCAACTAGCTTTCCCTAATATTAATATCTTGTATAACCATAATCCAATTATCAAAACAAAAATTACATAGTAAAATACTATTAAATACACTACAGATTTTACTCATATTCCTCAACTGATTTTATTTTTATTGTTTTAATTTTAATAAATCTTTATTGTTCAGATTATTACAATTGTTCCTCTTTTTCCACCCATATCTACCTTCCACCTGATTCCCACCCCATCCTCGGCCCTTACCTCCCCCGCATTGTCCTCATCCATAGGTGTATGATTTTTGTCCAATCTGTTCCCAAATCCCCCTCACCTCTTTCCTCCTGAGAATTATCAGTCCACTCCCTTTCTGTGCTCCTGATTCTATTATATTCACCAGTTTATTCTGTTCATCAGATTTCAATTCACTTGATTTTTAGATTCACTTGTTGATAGATATGTATTATTTGTTGTTCATAATTTTTACCTTTACTGGTTCTTTTTCCTTTCCTTAAAGAATACCTTTCAGCATTTCATATAATACTGGTTTGGTGTTGATGAACTCCTGTAGATTTTTCTTATCTGTGAAGCTCTTTATCTGCCCATAAATTCTGAATTGTAGCTTTGCTGGGTAGAGTAATCTTGGTTATAGGTTCTTGCTATTCATCACGTTGAATATTTCTTGTGACTCCCATCTGGCCTGCATAGTTTCTGTTGAGAAATCAGCTGACAGTTGTATGGGTGCTCCCCTGTAGGTAATTAACTGTTTTTTCTCTTTAAAAAAAATTTAAATCTTTATTATTCAGATTATTACATTTGTTTCTCTTTTTTCCCCCTCCATAGCTCCCCTCACTCAGCTCCCACCCCTCCCTCTACCCTTAGCTCCCCCTACATTGACCTCATCCATAGGTATATGATTTTTGTCCAGTCTCTCCCTGCACCCCCCACACCTTTCTCCCTGAGAATTATCAATCCACTCTTTTATTGTGTTCCTGATTCTATTATGTTCACCAGTTTATTCTGTTGATCAAATTTTTAATTCACTTTATTGTTAGATTCACTTGTTTATAGATATGTATTTGTTGTTCATAATTTTTTATCTTTTCACTTTTTCTTCTTCCCCTTCTTAAAGAGTACCTTTCAGCATTTCATATAACACTGGTTTGGAGTTGATGAACTCCTTTAGCTTTTTCTTCTCTGTGAAGCTCTTTATCTGCCCTTCAATTCTGAATGATAACTTTGCTGGATAGAGTATTCTTGGTTGGAGATTCTTGCTATTCATCACGTTGAATATATCTTGCCATTTCCGTCTGGCCTGCAGAGTTTCTGTTGAGAAATCAGCTGACAATCGTAAGGGTGCTCCCTTGTAGGTAATGAACTGTTTTTCTCTTGCTGCTTTTAATATTCTCTCTTTGTTTTTTGTTCTTAGTATTTTAATTATGATGTGTCTTGGTGTAGTCCTCTTTGGATTCCTTTTTTATGGGGTTCTATGTGCTTCCTGGACTTGTAAGTCTATTTCTTTCACCAGATGTGGGAAGTTTTCAGTCATTATTTCTTCAAATAGGTTTTCAGTATCTTGCTCTCTCTCTTCTTCAGGCACCCCCACAATTCTGATGTTGGTACACTTGAAGCTGTCCCAGAGGCTCCTTACATTATCTTCACATTTTTGGATTCTTTTCTCTTCTTGTTTTTCCAGTTGAGTGTTTTCTGATTCTTTATATTTCAAATTTTTGACTTGATTCTTGCCTTCCTCTAGTCTGCTGTTAGGACTCTGTATAATATTTTTTTTTAATTTCAGTCAGTGTATGATCAATTTTGAGTTGGTCCTTTTTCATCTCCTCTTGGGTATCACTAAATTTATCCACCTTTTCTAATATATTCTTGAAAAATCTTATAAGCGTGGTTTTGAACTCTATATCCAGTCATTTCTTTTCCTCCATTTCTTTTGTTTGTGATCTCTTCCTTTGTCTCTGCATTTTCACTATGCCGGGAGAACTTCTGTGTTGGATTCAGCCTTATGATAACAAGACTTGCAAAACTGCAAAAGCTTCTCTGTTGAGCTTGGGATGGGTGGAGTCTCAGGACTTAAAGGACTACCTGACTTCCAGCCGGCCCCGCCCTCCACAGCCCCTGGGTCTCACATAACTTTGGGTAATCGCTGGAGCGGTCCTTGTGCACATGTGCAGTGCCTCTAGACTGCTGCCTTTCCAGCTCCTCTGAGCTCCAGGAACATATGAGTCTGGGTCCCCAGGGTTTTGCCCAAAACTGGGGTTTAGTGGAGTTAGAAGTGGTGCAGTTGGGAGGTACTGTCTCCGGCCCCCTCAAGAAAACCAGCAGCATAATCAGCAGTTGGTCCTTTGTGCGCAGTGCTGGGTGTGCCACCAGACTTCTGCCCTCTCATGGATCCCCCAAACCTCCATGCACTTCTCCCCTTTCACAGTCCAAACTCCCCCCATATGAGTTTTTGCTGGACCTGGGGTTCAGTGCCGCAGGATAAGGGGCCCAATGCAGTTGGAAATCTCCATCTTCTTCCGCCAGAAAAAGCCAGCCAGGTACTCCAGCACCCGCTCTCTCCACATGTGCATCACTGCACCTCAGCTTTTTGCAGCTCCTCTGGGTTTCCGTGAGCCCCTCTCTTTCCTTATAGTTGTAGAATTTCCACTCAGCCAGCTTTTCTGTGGTTCTGGATGATGTCCGTTCTGTCTTTAAGTTGTAGTTTTGAAATTGTTGTGCGAGGCAGCAGTGTAGGTGTTTACTATGCCACCATCTTGGATTCTCTTAACTGTTTTTTTCTTGCTTTTTTAATATTCTCTCTTTGTCTTTTGCTCTTGGTATTTTAATTATGATGTATCTTGGTGTGATCCTATTTGGATTCCTTTTGTTTGGGGTTCTGTGCACTTCCTGGACTTGTGAGTCTATTTCTTGCACCGGGTGGGAGAAGTTTTCAGTCATTATTTCTTCAAATAGGTTTTCAGTATCTTGCTCTCTCTCTTCTTCTGGCACCCCCATAATTCTGTTGTTGGTATGCTTGAAGTTGTCTCAGAGGTTCCTTACACTATCTTCACATTTTTTTATTCTTTTTTCTTTTCCAGTGGAGTTTTTTTTGCTTCTTTGTATTTCAAATCTTTGACTTGATTTTTGGGAACCTCTACTCTGCTGTTAGGTTTCTGTATTATATATTTTTATTTCAGTCAGTATATGTTTAATTTCTAGTTGTTTCTTTTTCATCTCCTCTAGGGTCTCGTTAAATTTATCCATATTTTCTAGGAAATTCTTGAAAAATCTTATAACCATCGTTTTGAACTCTAAATCCAGTTGTTTGTTTTCCTCCATTTTTTTCTGTTTCTATGTCTCTGCATTTTCACTTTGCCAGAAGAACTGTGTTGGAATCAGCCTTATGATACGAGACTTGCAAAATTGCAAAAGCCTCTCTGTTGAGCTTGGATGGGTGGAGTCTCAGGGTGCCTTGGCTTTCAGTTAGCCCCACCCTACATGGCCCCTGGGTCTCAAGTGACTCTTGGTAATCACTGGAGCTGTCTCGTACGCACGCACCCATGTGTACTTTTAGACTGCTGCCTTTCCGACTCCTCTGCGCCCCGGGACCCATATGAATATGGGTCCCCAGGGTCTTGCCCAAAACTGGGGTTCAGTGGAGTTAGAAGCAGCCCAGTTGGGAGGCTCTGTCTCCTGCCCACTTGAGAAAGCCAGCAGCACACTCAGCAGTCCATCTTCTGGGCATCAGTGGTGCGTGTGTACCCAGACTTCTGCCCTTTCGCGGCAACCCTAAATTTCCGTGCACTCCTCCCTTTTCACTGTCCAGACTCCCCCTGTATGAGTCTTGCCCGGACTTGGGGTTCAGTGCCGTAGGATAAGGGGTTCAGTGTAGTTGGGAGTCTCCTCTCCCTCCTGCCAGAAGAAGGCAGCCAGGTACTCCACCACCTGCTCTCTCCAAGTGCCTATCTCCGTACTTCAGCTTTTTGCCACTTCTCTGAGTCTTTGTGAGCCCCTCTCTTTCCTTCCAGTTGTAGAATTTCCACTCAGCCAACTTTCCTGTGGTTCTGGATGATGTCCATTCTGTCTTTTAGTTGTAGTTTTGAAATTGTTGTGAGAGGCAGTAGCTTAGGTGTTCACCTATGCTGCAATCTTGGTTTCTCCGTCAACTGACTTTTAAAGTCATTATGCAATATAGATTGTAAAAAAAAAAAAGAAAAAGAAAAAAAAGATGCAGGGAACAACTTGAAGTTGTGTAGGGCCAATGGCAAGTGGGAATAAGTAGAGACTGAAATTCAGTATAGGTGCTATTTTAGTGCCTCTTTTAATTAGCCTCTATAGCAATGGTTCTTAACCTTCCTAAGGCCACAATCCTTGCATATAGTTCCTCATGTCGTGATGACCCCCAACCATGAAATTTTGCTACTGTTATGCATAGTGATGTAAATATCTGCATTTTCCGATGGTCTTAGGCAACCCCTGTGAAAGGATTGTTCGACCCCCAAAGGGGTCATGACCCACAGGTTGAGAACCACTGCTCTATAGGGTACGTCTTTTTGTAATTAGTCTGTTTGTGGAGGGCTGGTATAATGGATTTGTCTCTTGCCCAATGGTGTGAGCTGGGCCCTCCCTGGAGAAGGAACCTGAGTTCTCTGAGATATGTGATCAGTGCAGAGGCTCTGCCAGCAGGTGAGGAGATCCCAAAGCAGGTGCTGGGCATGGAGGCTGCGGGGGCATAGGCTACCAAGCAGACAGAACTGAACCTCACAACACCCTGCTTGGCCCGGGAAGATGACTGGATAGCCAGAGACAGGTAAGATTCCTCCGGGAAGAAACAACCTAAAACAGGTACAGTCACAGAGGGACCATCAGGAGAGAACTTGGGGGTCAACAGAGGTGGGGCACAAACCCTCAACCCCCCCAACCTTGTAGGTGTCTGAATCCTCACCCCTTTTGAGGGAGGTCTCCTGCTCCGTGGCTGCTTCACTTCTCATGCCCAGCACAGATTGGGACCCAGGTAACAGAGACTTGGCCCAGCTCAGATTGGGACCCAGGCAACAGACAGAAACATGCTGACAACAGCTGCCCTATATCTAAATTCAGCCTAGCACCAGGAATGCTCAGGGCCTACTCAAGAATGCAAATAATCCTTTCCACTAATATTTACAGGGTAATCTAAGATTGTTGGTAGAGTATTAAATTTGGAAAATTTAATTGTACTGGACAAAAAGCTGTTTCTAAAGTATTAACTAAAATTTCTATTGGTAGTTCATCTCATGGTAAAATTGCTTAACATGCAATGATCATAAAGCAGTCATATTTTTGTGCAAAAAATTAAAATTTAAAGTTATCAAGATTGCATCAAAAAGTTTACAAAAGTCTCCATTAATCAAAAAGGGGGGATAATAGGATAATATCATGTAAGGAAAAATATCCGGTAAGTAAATTACATCTAGAAAATTTTTACTTTAGAAAAGTAATTTTCATTTTTAATGCTAACAGCAAGACACCCATGAAAAATGCACATGGTGTCAAAATAAGCCAAAGGAAAATCGTTTGGGCAAAAATAAAAAGGATCCCAAGTCAGTTATATAGAAAAGATTCCTTTATTAACTTTTGGTCGAGAATATGTTTATATACTTTCAGAAAACAAATCCAAGACCAAGTAGACTCCTGCAACAGAGAGGAATTGACAGGTCTGCTCCAACCATGAAGACAAGAGGAGAAATAGTCCAGAGATGGAAGATGCTGACAACGCCTTGCCATGCTAGCAGTCTGCAGCTGTGCATCGCTACAGGATGCCTAAGACCAAACCAGAGAGGGTCAGACCTACATTGCCACTATTTGTCCACCATCCAGATACCATTGCTCACGTGTACACATAAGGAACTGTTTGACATTGAAACTGGGACTCAGAACTATTGGACACTGAAATTGTGATGCAAACATTTTTTTCTTACAGATTTATCTCTAGCCTGCAGAGGCAAGATATTTTTAAAGAAAAGAATCGGGGGGGAGGGGAAACAGATACAGAGGCAAAGAAGCAGTGAATACACTGTCATATTACAGCGGGAAGGCAGGGAGATTGGGGGGAGGAGGGGCTGTAAGAGATCAACCGAAGGACTTGTATGCATGTATATAAGCATAACCAATGGATACAAGACACTGGGGTGGGGAGCAGGTGAGGGCAGGTACTGGGAGTAGGGAAGGCTGGGGGGAGGTCAATAGGGAAAAAAAGGAGACATATGTACTACTATTTGTAATACTTGAAACAATAAAAAAAAGTATGTTGTGCAGTATAGATTGTAAAAAAAAAAAAAGATGCAGGGAACGAACTGAAGTTGTGTGGGGCCAATGGCAAGTGGGAACAAGTTGAGGCCAAAATTCAGTATAGGTGCTATTTTAGTGCCTCTTTTAATTAGCCTCTATAGGGTATGCTTTTTTATAATTAGTCTGTTTGTGGAGGGTGTCTTCTTGTTATGTGCATCAAGAATCTATGCTAATCTTGGCCTTGCCTTTCAGTATTTTCTGAGTTGTACACAAAATTAATTTTGTAAACAAAAAAATTACTTTCATCATTGCTACCTATATGCTCCCCCTATTTGCACTCCTGAATGTGAGAATACTCAGATAGTATATTAAAATAAAATACTGTTTAGGTTGAAAGGTGATATAGTTTTCTACTGCATAAATTAATAAATAAACAAAAAAATAAAATAGATTGGCAGAATGAGGAAAACAGGTTGCTGTCTATTTTCTTTGTAGTAGAATGTTCATAATGAGGCTTCTTAAATTTGTACTGGTATAAATTCAGTGTAAGACATATTCACATATTCAAAATGTATATTAAAGTCAAATTGAAACATTTAAAATTATCTTGTCAGAAGACTTGACTAAAAGTCCATTACACTCAAGACAGGCTTCAGCGCCATCTTGAAGGAGAAAGTGGATGTTATCAGAAGCCTGAAAATCTACAACTACGGCACCCACCAAACAGCTGCAAACCCCAGAACACTGGTGTGCAATTGCTGCAAACACGCAGATTCAGAGGAGCTCTACACTCTACCACCGAAAGGACGGATTTTGCCTGGGATAAGGTGAGGTTTACAATACCAAAAGGACAGAGAAATGCACATACTGCACGATCTTAAGGACCGGGGAAAGTCTGCATCTAGAGAAATTCGTGGCTGTTGGGGCTGGCGTGATCTGTGAATGTGGAAGGGGGACCTCAGAGCTGATAACAGAGGGGATCCCTAAAAAGAACCCATTTTGATCTGATGCAGAAGAACAGCCTAGTAGTTGTAAAAGTGCGCTGCCTGCTTGAACACGAGGTGGGGAAAGGGTCTGCGCAGACTTGCACGCAGCTCTGGAGTTATCACACTTCGGCCTTTTCTTGTTCAGATCCTTGCTTCTGATTGCTAAGCCCAATACATAGGATCACCCAGTTGGGGACACGCTGGAACACTGCAGAGGAAAGCTGTTTTCCTGGAAACTAGGGATCATAGCAGGAAGTAACATCGGAGAACCTGCTCTGGGGCAGCCCATTCCCACAAACTGGTATTCAGTGCTACAGGGAAAGCAGGACCTAATCACTGGGTAGAGAGAACCTATAGACTTGGAGGTCAATCCAGAAACACTACAAACCAGAGACTGAATCACAAATTGACTCTTGTGTAATCACAAATAACGAAATTACGATATACTGCCGGCTTAAAAATCAGAACTGTATTACAAAACCGAGGAGCAGTGCAATGCAGGGAACTGGAATATTGTCCTGAACGGGAAAGAGGAGTGCCAAACAGAACAAGAAAGGAAGGGAATGACCTTCACTACTCAACATTCTATTTTATTTTTAATTTTATTTTTTAAAATTTTTATTAATGTATTAATGTATACATATCTTCCCATTGCTACCACCCACTCCCAGTGTCTTGTGTCCATTGGTTATGCTTATATGCATGCACACAAGTCCTTAGTTGATATCTTATCTACCCCACTTCTACCTAACCTTCCCACTGTAATTTTATAGTCTGTTTGACGCTTCACTGCCTCTGTATCTATCTTTCTGTTCATCAGTTTATAATGTTCTTTATTATCCATAAATGAGTGAGATCATGTGGTATTTTTATTTCATTGACTGGAATATTTCACATAGCATAATTCTCTCCAATTCCATCAAGGTTGGTGCAAATGGAAAGAATTCCTACTTTTTGATGGCAGCATAGTATTTCATGGTGTACATATATCAAAGTTATCTGATCCACTCATCTGCTGATGGGCAGCTAGGCTGTTTCCAAGTTGTAGCTATAGTAAATTGTGCTGCTATGAACTTAGGGGTGCATATATCATTTCTGATTGATGTTTCTAGTTTTATTGCTAGGAGTAGAATTACTGGGTCAAATAGGGGTTCCATTTTCAGTTTTATGAGGAAACACCATACTGCTCTCCACAGTGGCTGCACCAGTCTGCATCCCCACCAGCAGTGCACAAGGGTGCCCTTTTCTCTGCATCATTACCAACGCTTGTCCTTTGTTAATTTGTTGATGATTGCCATTCTCACAAGTGTACTGCATTGTAGTATTGATTTGCATCTCTCCGATAATTAGTGACTTTGAGCATGCTTTCATGTGTCTCTTGGCCTTTCTTCTTTTTTCGAAAAGATTCTATTTACATACGTTGTCCATGTTTATATTGGATCATTTATCTTCCTTTTATTAAATTGCATAAGTTGCCTGTAGATATTGGAGATGAAATCTTTATCAGTGGTAACATTTGCAAATATGTTCTTCCATGCAGTGGGCTTCTTGTTATTTTGTTGATGTTTTCTTTTGCTGTGCAAAAGCTTTTTATTTTGATGTAGTCCCATTTGTTTAATTTCTTTTTAGCTTCCATTGCACTACAAGTAGTATCAGTGAAGAAGTTCTTTTGGCATATGTCTAAGATTGTACTGTCTGTGGATTCCTCTAGTATTTTAATGGTTTCCTATCTTATTTTTAAGTCCTGTATCAACTTGGAGTTTATTTTTGTGTATGGTATAAGTTAGGGGTCTAGTTTCATTTTTTTTTGCTTATATCTGTCCAATTTTCCAACACATTTATTGAAGAGACTGTCTTGACTCCATTGTATGTTCATGCCTCCTTTGCCAAATATTAATTGAGCATAGTGGTTTGGGTCAATATCTGGATTCTCTATTCTATTCCATTGGTCTATGTGTCTGTTCTTCTGCCAGTACCAGGATGTTTTGAGAAGAGTGGCTTTGTAATACAGCTTGAAACCTGCTATGGAGATCCCACCTACTTTATTCTTCTTTCACAGGATTGCTGTAGCTATTTGGTGTACTTTTTTTATTCCAGATGAATATTTGGAGAGTTCTTTCTAGGTATGTAAAATATGTCATTGGTATTTTAATGGGGAGTGCAATGAATCTATAGATTGCCTTGGGTAGTATGGACATTTTAATGATGTTGATTCTTCCAATCCATGAGCATGGTATACTCTTCCATCTGTTTATGTCTTCCTCTGTCTCTTTTTTTCAGTGTCCTGTAGTTTTCTACATATAGGTCTTTTACCTCCTTAGTTAAGTTTATTCCTAGTATCTAAATTTTTTTTGGTGCCATGGTAAATGGGATTGCTTTTTTAGTCTCTCTTTCTGTAAGTTCACTATTGGTGTATAGAAACACCATAGATCTCTTGGTTTCAGTTTTGTATCCTGCTACATTGCGAAATTCATTTATTAAGTCTATTAGTTTTTTGATGGAGTTTTTACATTTTTTTATGTACAGTATCATGTCATCTGCAAATAAGGACAGCTTTACTTATTCTTTGCAAATTTTGACGCCTTTTATTTATTCTTCTTGTCTAATTGCAATGGCTAATACTTCCAGTACTATGTCAAACAGGAGTGGTGAGAGCATGCATTCCTGTCTTGTTCTTGTTCTTAGGGGAAATAGTTTTAGATTTGACCATTGACTATGATGTTAGCTGTGGGTTTATCACATACGGCTTTTATGATGTTGAGGTATGAACCTTATATTCCCACCTTGCTGAGAGTTTTTACCAAGAAAGGGTGTTGGTTTCTCAAATGCTTTTTCTACATCAATTGATATGACTATGTGATTTTTATCTCTCAATTTTTTTACGTGATGTATCCTGTCTATTGATATGCATATGTTGTACCATCCTTATTCTTGAATATTTTTGAATAGTCTGAGGAAGATAGATTTTATTTGTTTATTTATTTATTTATTTATTTATTTATTTATTTTTATTCTTATTTTTTATTTTTTTTATTAATTTTTATACATATCTTCCCATTGCCCCCATCCCTCCCAGGCATACCCCAACCCCCCAGTGTCTATGTTCATTGGTTATGATTATATGCATAGATACAAGTCCTTTGATTGATCTCTTATCTACCTCACCTAACTTTAATCTTCCTGCTGTAATTTCACAGTCTGTTTGAAGCTTTACTGTCTCTGTATCTATCCTTTTGTTCATCAGTTTATAATGTTCTGTATTATCCCCCAATGAGTGCGATCATATGATGCTTCTCCTTCATTGACTGGCTTATTTCGCTAAGCATAAGGCTCTCCAGTTCCAACCAGGTTGCTGCAAATGGTAAGAATTCCTTCTTTTTAATGGCAGCATAGAATTCCATTGTGTAGATGTACCACAGTTTTCTGATCCACTCATCTGCTGACGGGCACCTAGGCTGTTTCCAAATTGTGACTATTGTAAATTGTGCTGCTATGAACATAGGGGTGCATAAATCCTTTCTGATTGGTGTTTGTAATTTCTTAGGATAAATTCCTAAGAGTGGTATTACAGGGTCAAATGGGAGATCCATTTTTAGTTTTTTGAGGAAACTCCATACTGTTCTCCACAGTGGCTGCACCAGTCTGCATTCCCACCAACAGTGCACAAGGGTTCCTTTTTCTCCGCATCCTCGCCAACACTTGTCATTTGTTGATTTGTTGATGATTGCCATTCTGACAGGTGTAAGATGGTATTGCATTGTCGTTTTGATTTGCATCTCTCGGATGATTAATGACTTTGAACATGTTTTCATGTGTCTCTTGGCTTTCCTTCTGTCGTCTTTTGAAAAGTTTCTATTTAGGTCCGTTGCCCATTTTTTTTATTGGATCCTTCATCTTCCTTTTATTAAGTTGTATAAGTTGGTTGTAGATTTTGGAGATTAAACCTTTATCAGTGATAGCATTTGCAAATATGTTCTCCCATGCATTGATCTTTCTTGTTGTTTTGTTGATGGTTTCTTTTACTGTGCAAAAGCTTTTTATTTTGATGTAGTCCCATTTGTTTATTTTTTCTTTAGCTTCCATTGCCTTTGGAGCAGTATCAGTGAAGAAGTTCTTTCGGCATATATCTGAGATTGTGCTGCCTGTGGATTCCTCTAATATTTTTATGGTTTCCCTTCTAATGTTTAAGTCCTGTATCCATTTTGAGTTTATTTTTGTATTTGGTGTAAGTTGGTGGTCCAGTTTCAATTTTTTGCATGTATCTGTCCAATTTTCCCAACACCATTTATTGAAGAGGCTATCTTGGTTCCATTGAATGTTCATGCCTCCTTTGTCAAATATTAATTGAGCATAGTGGTTTGGGTGGATATCTGGGTTCTCTATTCTATTTCATTGATCTATATGTCTGTTCTTGTGCCAGTACCAGGCTGTTTTGAGAACAGTTGCTTTGTAGTATAGCTTGAAGTCTGATATTGAGATCCCACCTACTTTATTCTTTTTTCTCAGAATTGCTGTAGCTATCCGTGGTCTTTTTTTGTTCCAGATGAATCTATGAAGAAGTCTTTGTAGGTCTGTGAAATATGTCGTTGGAATTTTAATGGGTAGTGCGTTGAATCTGTAGATTGCTTTGGGTAGTATGGACATTTTAATGATGTTGATTCTCCCAATCCATGAGCATGGTATGCTCTTCCATCTGTTAACATCTTCCTCTATCTCTTTTTTTAGTGTCCTGTAGTTTTCTGCATAAAGGTCTTTTACCTCTTTAGTTAGGTTTATTCCTATGTATCTTAATTTTTTTGGTGCGATGGTAAATGGGATTGCTTTTTTAGTTTCTCTTTCTATAATTTCACTGTTAGTGTATAGAAAGGCCACAGACTTCTTAGCATTAATTTTGTATCCTGCTACATTGCCGAATTCATTAATTAAGTCAATTAGTTTTGGAATGGAATCCTTTGGGTTTTTTATGTACAATATCATGTCATCTGCAAATAAGGACAGCTTTTCCAATTTGGATGCCTTTTATTTCTTCTTCTTGTCTAATTGCAATGGCTAATACTACCAGTACTATGTCGAACAGGAGAGGTGAGTTTGGGCATCCCTGTCTTGTTCCTGTTCTTAGGGGAAATGGTTTTAGTTTTTGCCCATTGAGTATGATGTTAGCTGTGGGTTTATCATATATGGCTTTTATGATGTTGAGGTATGATCCTTCTATTCCCACTTTGCTGAGAGTTTTTATCAAGAAAGGATGTTGGATTTTGTCAAATGCTTTTTCTGCATCAATTGATATGACTATGTGATTTTTATCTCTCAATTTGTTTATGTGATGTATCACATTTATTGATTTGCGGATATTGAACCATCCCTGCATTCCTGGGATGAATCCTGCTTGGTCATGGTGTATGATCTTTCTGATGTACTGCTGGATCTGGTTTGCTAGAATTTTGTTGAGGATTTTGGCATCTATGTTCATGAGAGATATTGGCCTATAATTCTCTTTCATTGTGTTGTCTTTATCTGGTTTTGGTATTAGGGTGATGCTGGCTTCATAGAAGGTTTTTGGTAGTATTCCTTCTTCTTGAATGTTTTTGAATAGTCTGAGGAGGATAGGTTTTAATTCTTCCTTGAATGTTTGGTAAAACTCTCCTGTGTAGCCATCTGGACCCGGGCTTTTATTTGCTGGAAGTTTTTTCATTACTGCTTAAATTTCTTCCATAGTTATTGGACTATTGAGATGTTTGGCTTCCTCCTCATTGAGTTTTGGGAGGTTATATTTTTCTAGGAAAATGTCCATTTCTTGCAGGTTGTCCAATTTGTTGGAATAGAGTTGTTCATAGTATTTTTAACAATCCTTTGTATTTTTGTGGGGTCTGTTGTTATTTCTCCTCTTTCATTTCTGATTTTGCTTATTTGGGTCTTCTCTCTTTGCTTCTTGGTGAGCCTGGCTAGAGGTCCATCAATCTTGTTTATCCTTTCAAAGAACCAGCTCTTGGTTTTGTTGATCTTTTGAATTGTTTCTTTGGTCTCCATGTTGTTTATCTCCGCTCTGATCTTTACTTTTTCCATCCTTCTGCTTATACTTGGCTTTTCTTGTTGCTCTATTTCTAGCTCTTTGAATTGTAGTGTTAGGAAATTTATTACCATTGTTTCCTATTTTTTGCAGTAGGCATGTAGAGCTATGAACTTCCCTCTCAAGTTTACTTTCACTTTGTCCCATAAATTTTGTATTGTTGTGTTGTCATTGTCATTTGTTGCCATGATGTTTTTTATTTGTTCCTTGATCTCTCTGGTTACCCAGTCCTTGTTTAGTAGCATGCTGTTTAGTCTCCATGTGTTTGATTTCTTTGTATTGTTTTTATTGTAGTTGACTTCCAGTTTTATGCCACTGTGATCTGAGAAAATGCTTGATATGACTTCTATCTTCTTGAATTTGAAGAGACATTTTCTATGACCCAACATATGATCTATCTTTGAAAATGACCCATGTGCACTGGAGAAGAATGTATATTCTGTAGCTTTGGGGTGAAATGTACTGAAGATGTCAATTAATTCCATGTGGTCTAGTGAATCATTTACGATTGATGTTGCTTTGCTGATTTTTTGTTTAGAGGATTAGTCCAGTGTGACAGTGTGGTATTAAAGTCTCCTACTATGATGGTATTGCTGTCAATCTCTCCCTTAATATCCTCCAGGAGTTTTTTTTTATGTATTTTGGTGCTCCTATATTGGGTGCATATAAGTTTACCAGAGTTATTTCTTCTTGTTGGATTGTTCCCTTTAATATTATGAATGTTCCTTCTTTATCTCTTGTTATGTCCTTCACTTTGAGATCTAATTTGTCAGATATAAGTATTGCAACCCCAGCTTTTTTTTCATTTCTATTTGCCTGAAATACCATCTTCAATCCCTTCACCCTCAATCTGTGTGCATCTCTTTTTCTGAGATGGGTATCTTGTAGACAGCAGATATATGGATCATGTTTTCTTATCCAATCGGTTACCCTATGTCTTTTGATTGGAGCATTTAATCAATTTACATTTATAGTTATTATTGATAGCTTCTTATCTATAGCCATTTTTACTCTTTACCCACGAGTTCCTTCTTCACTTCCTTTTTTTTTTAATACTGCAGACCCTTTAATATTTCTTGCATTGCTGGTTTGGTGGTAATATATTCCCTTAGTCCTTTTTTCTCTGTGAAGCTTCTGATTTCACCTTCAATTTTGATTGAAAGTCTTGCTGGGTACAGTATTCAGAGATTCAGACACTTCCTTTGCATGACTTTGTATATTTCAATCCATTCCCTTCTGGCCTGATGAGTTTCTTTTGAGAAATCAGTAGCTAGTCTTATGCAGGTTCCTTTGTAGGTAACTTTCTGTTTCTCTCTGGCCACTTTTAAGACTCTTACTTTGTCCTTGGTATTTGCCAATTTAATTATAATAAGCCTTGGTGTCGGTTTTTTGGGGTTCATTTTGCTTGAGACTTTGTGATCTTCTTGGATTTGTGTGGGTTTTTTCTTTTCTATATTAGGGAAGTTTTCTGTCATTATTTCTTCAAACAGGTTTTCTATTCCTTGCTCAGTTTCTGCTCTTTCTGTTACCCTAACTACACAGATGTTGTTTTGTTTCATGTTATCCCAAAGTTCCCTTAGGTTCTGCTCTTGCTTTTTAATTTTGTTTTCTAGAACCTGCTGTACTGTGTCCCCCAGCTGTTCGGTGGGTGCTGCAGCTGTAGCTTTTCAGACCACCATAGACATCCACTTCCCCCTGCAAGGTGGTGCGGTCTCCATGTTCACACTGGTGACTCCTGCAGACAAAAACCCCATGGCAGTGGGGCTGCCTGGTCAGGGGAGCCACATCCAGCAGTCCCCCACCTTTTCCTGGAGGATAACTGATTCTTAACTTGCCATCAAACACTCCCAGTGTGACTCTCAGCTGCTCTCTCCGTCTGCACAGTAATAAGGCTCCAGATACATCCTTCTATTCCGCTGCCATTCCCCTCCCAACTCACTATGGAGTTTCTATACACCAAAAGTGAACTTACAGAAAGAGAGACTAAAAAAGCAATACCATTTACCATCGCACCAATAAAAATATGATACCTAGGAATAAACTTAATGAAGGAAGTAAAAGACCTATAGGCAGAAAACTACAGAATACTGAAAAAAAAAGATAGGGAAAGATGTACAGATGGAACAAAATGGATTTGGAGAATCAACATCATTAAAATGTCCTTACTAGCCAAAGCTATCTATAAGTTCAATGCAATCCCCATTAAAATACCAAAAGCATGTTTCACAGACCTAGAAAGAACTCTCCAAAAATTCATCTGGAATTAAAAAAGACCGCAAATACCCACAGCAAACCCTAAGAAAGAAGAATATAGTAGATGGGATCTCAATACCAGATTTTAAGCTGTATTACAAAGCCACTTTTCTCAAATCAGCCTGGTTCTGGCACAAGAACAGACATATAGACCAATGAAATAGAATAGAGAATCCATATATTGACCCAAAACATTATGCTTAATTATTATTAGGCAAAGGAGGCATGAATATTCAATAGAGTCAAGACAGTCTCTTCAATAAATGGTGTTGGGAGAATTGGACAGATACATGCAAAAAATTGAAATTAGACCACCAACTTACACCATACACAAAAATAAACTCAAAATGGATACAGGACTTAAACATAAGATGGGAAACCATAAAAATACTAGAGGAATCCACAGGCAGCAAAATCTCAGACATATGCCTAAGGAACTTCTTCACTGATACTACTCCTAGGGCACTGGAAGCTAAAGACAAAATAAACAAATGGGACTACATCATAATAAAAAGTCTCTGCACAGCAAAAGAAACCATCAACAGAAGAAGGAGAAAGCCCACTGTATGGGAGAACATATTTGCAAATGTTATCACTGATAAAGGTTTAATCTCCAACATCTACAGGCAACTTATATAACTTAATAAAACATAAATGATCCAATTTTTTTAAAATGGGCAATGGACTTAAATAGAATATTTTCAAAAGAAGACAGAAGGAAGACCAATAGACACATGAAAACATGCTCAAAGTCACTAATTATCCCAGAGATTCAAATCAAAACTACAATGCGGTACTATCTCACACCTGTCAGCATGGCAATCATCAACAAATCAATAAACGACAAGTGCTGGTAAGGATGCAGAGAAAAAGGAATCCTTGCACACTGCTGGTGGGAATGCAGACTGGTGCAGCCACTGTTGGAAAACACTATGGAGTTTCCTCAAAAACCTACAAATGGAACTCCCATTTGACCCAGTAATCCCACTCCCAGGAATGTATTCCCAGAAACTAGAAACACCAATCAGAAAGGATTTATACACTCCTACGTTCATAGCAGCACAATTTACTATAGCTAAAATTTGCAAACAGCCTAGATGCCTCTCAGCAAATGAGTGGATCAGAAAACTATGGTACATCTACACAATGGAATATTATGCTGCCATCAAAAAGAAGGAATTCTTACCATTTGCAGCAACCTGGATGGAACTGGAGAGCATTATGCTAAGTGAAATAAGTAAGTCAATGAAAGAAAAATACCACATGATCTCACTCATTTATGGATAATAAAGAACATTATAAACTGATGAACAAAAAGATAGATACAGAGGCAGTAAAGCATCAAACAGACTGTCCAATTACAGTGGGAAGGTTAGGGAGAAATGGGGTAGATAAGAGATCAACCGAAGGACTTATATACATGCATATAAGCATAACCAATGGACTCGAGACACTGGGGGGTGAGAGCATGTATGGGAGTGGGGTGGGAGGGACAGTGGGAAGATATGTACACATGTAATACCTTAATTAAAAAATGGGAAAAAGTGAATTACTCTCAAATTCTTTCACTTTATATTATAAATAACTAACTGCTCTTTGAACAGAATAATTTATGGATGATTTCATTGTAAAATTAAATGGAATAAGCCACAGTGTGACAGTTGTTTAGAGATATTTATCATGCTCAAGTTTAGTATTAGGGGGCTGAAAAATAATTGTTCTAAAATAAATTCCAAATGGATGGATATAATTAAGAGCAAAAAATAAAATCTTAAAGCCACCAGAGAGAGGAGACAAAATGGAGGTGGAATACAGGGACATGTCCTGAGCCTTGTACTGCAGCAGATAGAATGAGCAACTAAATTGAATATCATCCAAATTGGTGAAGTCAACAAAGCTGATGATACAATTTGCAGCCAGGAAGGGCAGAGGATGCCTGGAGAATGTTAAAATCAGGGATCTGGGCTGGGGAGAACTGTGAGACCTCCAAGCCCAGAGCGTCAGTGTAAAACCACATGGCACCAAGGCTGTGCCTATTGGGACAGGCATAGCATAGCCTCTGACTGGGGAAAAGAGGTCCACAGTACAGCTGGTGGCAGTGGATTATAGATTTGGGTCCACAGTCACTAAAGACTGAGCCCAGAGGGGGCATCCTGGATGGCTGCCCAGGCCGCACTGTGCCAGGAGAAGAGGGAATCGCAGAGGCACAACTCTTTTCCCTATTTATGGTCTTTGCTTTTCTTTGCTGAACCTAGTTCTTAAAACCTTTCAAATACTCTCACCAGTGGCTGAAATACAGGTGGAAGTGCAGACTTGTGGAGACTGGGGAAAAGCTGGGGAGAGGAGAGGATCTGGGAGAAGTGGCCACAAGTCTGGGCTGAGTCATACCTGTTGTGCTGGACCTACGCAGCCATTTTCTCCTGAAGAGATAGTCCCTCCCTGCAACCAATACAGCCACACCAAGACTACTGTCTGAGTGGCAAAAAGGATACAAAAAATATGAATAATCCTTAAGAGCCTGCAGGGACTGGCCTAAAGAGAGGCCTTCAGTTCCAGCAACAGAAAACTAAGAAAATGCAGACAGTACAGAAGTGTGGGATCTTAATTAGCAGAAAGAAATGACACTTCACTTTTTTTATTTTTTTATTTTGTTATTTCTTTTTCCTTTTTTCTTTGTTTCCCTTTTTCATTTGTTTCTTTATTTTCTATTTCTTTTTGCATTGTTTTCATCATTCTAATTTATTTTATTTTATCCTATTTTTAAAATATTTTTATAAATTTGTTGTTATTGTTTTCAATTTATCTTCTTATCCACTCATCCTCTTTCTACTTCCTTTATACTGAACTGAGGTTGTCACCATATTCATTCAATTTTTAACCTTACTTTCTGTATAAAGATTCTGCCCCTACACTCTTTACTAGGTATTTGGTATTTGTATGTTTTGATTTATCTATTTGTTCTCTGGTGTTTTCTCCATACACACACACACACACACACACACACACACACACACACACATATTCCTTTTTATTTTCTCTCATACCATTTTTTTTCTCTTCAATATCATTTGTGCTTTCTTTTCTATCCCCTAAATCCGCTTTTCTCTGGTGGTCACTTATATTGGGGTTATTGCTATTGTGAATACATTCTTCTTTTGTTACCTTTGTGTTATGTCTTGTTCAGATGAATATTATTTTGTTTAGCCAATGTGGTAGAGAGCAAGCCACATAACCAGACATCCAGAGAGGAGACTCCATCCACAAATGGGCAATAATACTCCAGACCCAACTATAGAGGCATGAGGAAGGTGGCAGTGAGGGAGAGAGCGTGAGTAATTGGGGGAGCAAAAGAGGAGTGTGTGGACATTTGTGGTGTATGGTTGTGTGAATGAGGTACAGTTAGATCCTGCAGGACCTGGGGCAGGCTGACTGGGCTCGCCTAACCATACAGCCTCTGCTATGGTTGCAAACAATCCCAAAGTGTCCGGCTCTTCCATAGAGGCTGCACCTTTTTGAAGGTGACTAGGAGCCCAGCCTCACCTCCACCCAGGGCACCTTCACATAAAACCCGGGACTCTACAACCACCCCACCAGGAACCTGCTACCTTGGCTGAGGTCCCACAGTTACCAAAACTCCAGCCATCCTGAGTGTGGGCTCCTGAGAACCAGGGCATTCTCCTCTCTGACTAGCCCAATACTTTAGCTCAAGGCACCGTGACCATTCAAGCAGCAGCCACATGAGCAGCCCGCCACCCTCCGAGGAGCAGCAGTTCCACAAGCAACTCACCCCAGACCAAGGAACGGCAACCTCATTGGACCTAACCCCATCTGAGGAGCAGCAGTCCTTAGAGTGGCCTGCTCATGTCTGAGGAGTGGCAGCCCCAAGTTGCCCACCCCAGCCTGAGAAGTAGCTGCATGATCAGAATGTTTACATCCATGGAGCAGCAGCAATTCACAGTCTGCCCCCACCTGAGGAGATGCACTCACATGCAGCCCACACCATATAATGACCAGCAGCTTTGTGAGCAGCCTGCCCATTCCCAGGAGCAGCAGCTGCATGAGCAGTGTGGCCCTACCAGCCAGAGGAGCCACCACTGCTGCAAGCAGTGCTCACCAGAGGAGCCATTGCCAACTGAGAAGCAGCAGATGCGACTATCACCCAAGGAGCAGCCCCCACCCGAGGAGCCACTGCTGCCCGAGGAGCAGCCCCAGCATGACTCGACACCTAGATCCTTTGGTGAGAGCAAAAATGGGGATACAAAGAAAGTTCCAAAGGAAAAAGGAGGAATCACCAGAAAAGCAGCTAAGTGAAATTGAGGCATGCAATATATTAGGAAAAGAATTCAGACTAAGGGCCATACAATTCAAAAACTGGATGGATGAGAAAATCAACAACTTGTGTAAGAAGCAAGAAGAAATAAAGAATAATATAGCTGTAATTAAAAAAAAAACACCATGGAAAGTTTTAACAGTAAACTAGGAGAAGTGGAGGACTGAATAAGCAAATTAGAAAAGAGGGAAGAAAAACACACCTAAACTGAACTGTAATTGGAGAAAAAATTAAAACACAGGAGGAAAACCTAAGGGAGCTTTGGGACAAAATAAAATGAAGGAGTATACAAATAATAGGAGTGCCAGAACGACAGGAAGAGGAACGAGGGTTAGAAAACCTATTTAAAGAAATAATGTCAGAAAACTTTCCTGATATGGGGAAGAAAAAAGTCACAAAAGCATGAGAGTCCCAAGGAAGATGAACCTGAAAAGATCCACAACTAGATACGTCCTAATTATGATGGCAAACGTTTAGGACATAGAATCTTAAAGACTGCAAGAGAGAGACAGAAAGTTATGTACAAGGGATATCCCATTACATTATCAAATTATTTCTCAACAGAAACACAACAGACCAGAAGGAATGGAGGCAGTTTACACAAAGTGATGCAAAGCAAGGGACTGAATCTAAAAATATCCAACAATGCTGTCATTCAATATTGAAGGGGAAATAAGGAGCTTCACAGACATAAAAAGGCTAAGGGAACTGCAGATTTCTGTGAGTCATAGACCCCATCCCCCTACCTGCAGGGTTGTGGTATTGCCATAGGAGCTACGAGACTCACCTCTCACACAGGGCCATAGTGCTGCTATAGGAATTTGAGCCTGGAAGTGCATGGACACTAGGAATCTATTCCCCGCAACGCAATGGGGTGACCAAGCCCTACACCCACGCAAGGAGGCACTGTCACCTGACTTCGATTATGGGCAAGTACACACAGAAGTCTGTTTTCTGCAGCACAGGAGTGTACCTCCTGCCAACACAGTGCTACTGTGCAACTGGTCCCTAAACTGACTGGGACCCTGATTCTCCAGGTGAGTGAGTGGCAGCACTGGGCACCAGTGACTTAACTCTGTTTCTCATCACATGTGCCTGGGATACCTGATTCTCACTGCATTAACACTAAGAGCCAGTGATACCAATTTTTGGCACATACACACACAGGGACCCTGATTCCCAGCATGAGGCCACACCAAGCAACAGAGACTCTGATACTCAATTGATTGTGTAGGCACAGGGGAACTCTTACTTGTGGCAAACTCTAGGGGACTCTGATTTTTGGCATATGCCAGCGGGGTCTCTGTTACAGCATGGCACAGGCAGAGTCCCTGATTCTAGGTGCTTCACAAGATCACACTGAGTACAGGTGACTCTGATCCTGGGTGAGCGTGATTCCCACCCACCCACAGGAGGCACACGCCTTGGTGCTGAAGCTCTTCAGTGACACTCAGGTGGTGTGAAGTTCCCACCGCACACAGCCAGGCCAATGCAACTTGACATCTGAACCTTCTAGAGATAGTCAGAATTGGAAAATGACACAATCCCCAGAAGAAAGAAAATGAAAAGTCACCAAGTAAGGTAACTAGTGAAATGGAAGCATGCAACATGACAGAAAAAGAATTCAGAGTAATGGTCATACAGTTCATATACCGGATGGATGAGAAAAATCAACAACTTGTGCAAAAATCAGGAAAAATCAAAAGTGATATAGCTACAATAAAAAAAATGGAAAATTTCAACAGTAGACTAGAAGAAGAGGACCGAATTAATGAGTTAGAAGATAAGGTAGAGAAACAAGCTCAATCTGAACAGCAACTGGAGAAAAAAATTAAAAAGCAGAAGGAGAGCCTAAGGGAGCTTTGGGACCATGTAAAACGAAGTAACATACATATAATAGGTTTCCAGAAGGACAAGAAGAGCAGCAAGTATTATAAAATCTATTTGAAGAAATAATGACAGAAAACTTCCCAGATATGGGGAAGAAAAAAGTTATACAAGTACAGAGAACCCTAAGCAAGATCAATCCCAAAAGACCTACACCAAAACATGTCATAATTATAATGTAAAATGTTAATGACAAAGAGAGAATCTTAAAGGCTGCAAGAGAGAAACAGAGAATTACATACAAAGGATCCCCCATAAGAATATCAAATGATTTCTCAACAGAAACACATCAAGATGGAAGGGAATGGAAGGAGGTATAGATAGTGATGCAAAGCAAAGGATGAATCCAAGAATACTCTATCCAGCAAAACTATCAATCAAAATTTAATGGGAAATCAGGAGCTTCACAGACAAAAAACAGGCTAAGGGAGTTTATCACTACCAAGCCAGCAATGCAAGAAATGTTAATGGGAATGCTGTAAAAAGAAGAAATATAAAGGGAGGAAGGAACACAGGAATAAAATACAGAAATGGCTATAAACAAGTATCCATCAATAATAATGTTAAGTACAAACGTCTTAAATGCTCCAATCAAAGACATCAAGTGAATGAATGGATAAGAAAAGATGACCCATAAATAGGCTGTGTACAGGAGACCCACCTCAGAACAAGGGACTCACACAGACGGAGAGTGAAGGAATGGAAAAATATCTATAAGGACAATGGAAATGAAAAAAACCTTGGAGTAGCATAACTTATATCTGACAAAATAGACCTCAAAGTAAAGACTATTACAAGGTACAAAAAAGGCTACTTCATAATTTTAAAGGGATCTATACAAGAGGATATAACTCTCATAAACATTTATGCACCCAATGCATAAAAAACTTCTGGAAGATAACAGGGGAAAGCTTGACAGAAACTCCATCATAGTAGGAGACTGTGATACCCCATTAACATCACTGGATAAATCCTCTGGACAAAAAATTAGCAAAGAAACATCAATCTTAAATGACTCACTAGATCAGATAGACTTAATTGACATCTTTAGAATATTCTACCGCAAAACTACAGATATACATTCTTCTCATGCACACATGGGATGTTTTCAAAGTTAGACCACATGTTGGGACAAAGGAAAAGTCTCTAAAAATTCAAGAGGATTGAAATCATATCAAGCATCTTCTCAGATCACAATGGCATAAAATTACAAATAAAACACAGTAAAAACAAACACAAAAATTCAAACACTTGGAGGCTGGGTTACCAAATGACTGGGTTACCAAAGACATCAAAGAATAAATAAAACACACACTGGAAACAAATGACTATGAAAACACAATACTCCAAACTCTTTGGGACACAGTGAAAGCAGCCCTGAGAGGGAAGTTCATAGTATTACAAGTCTACCACAAAAACAAAACAAAACAAAACAAAACAAAAAATAAAACTAGTAATAAACCATCTAACTCTGCAACTTGAAGAATTAGAAAGAGAGCAACAAGAAAGGCTCAGTGAGATAGGAAGGAAGGAAATAATAAATATCAGATCAGAAATAAATTACAGAGACAAAAAAAATACAAAAGATCAATGTAACCAAGAGCTGGTTCTTTGAAAGGATAAACAAGATTGATGAACCTCTAGTAAGGTTCACCAAGAAGCAAAGAGAGAGGTCTCAAATAAACAAAATAAGAAATGAAAGACATGAAATAACAACAGGCCCCACAGAAATATGAAAAATCATAAAAAAAAATATACTATGAGCAACTCTACTCCAACAAACTGGTCAACCTAGAAGAAATGGACATATTTCTGGAAAAATATGGCTTTCCAAAACTCAACTAGGAAGAATTAAAAAATCTGAATAGGCCAATAATTATGAAAGAAATTGAAGCAGAAAAAAAAAATTTCCAACAAACAAAGCCCTGGACTAAGGGGAGTTTTACCAAACATTCAAAGAAGAAATAAAACCTATCTTCCTTAGACTATTCCAAAAACTTCAAGAAGAAAGAGCACTTCCAAGTTCTTTCTACGAATCCAGGATTACCCTACTCCCAAAATCAAATAAAGACTATACAAAGAAAGAGAATTACAGGTCAATATCCCTCATGAACATAGATGACATAATTCTCAACAAAACTCTAGCAAATTAAATCCAGCATTACATTAGAAAGATCATATATCACAACCAAGTGGGATTTATCCCACGGATATAAGTATGGTACATCATCTGCAAATCAATAAATGTAATATACCACATAAACAAACTAAGAGATAAAAATCATCCTATTTAATAAAGAGGGAATATGCTAATTGACCATCACTCCATCACAAAGATGGCTACACCCATAGCTGTGGTCAAATTCCCTTAAGGAGCCTTTAACAAGTAATCAGCAGGGACCTGAGGCTACACCCTCCTCCACCCCATGGGGATTGACAGGGGAACTCAGGCCTTGACCCCTGCCTGGGCACCAGGCTGGGAAACCTCAGGCCACGACCTCCACTCCTATGCCAGGCCAGGGGACCTGAGGCCACACCCCCCAACCAATGGGGCTTGACGGGGGACCTCAAAGTGCATTTTCTGTCCTAGTGCTGGGCTAGCAGAACTCAGGCTGCTTGCCCCACTCCAGCACCAGGCTAGGGGATCTCAGGCCTTACCACCCACCAGGTGGGGCTTGACAGGGGACTTCAGGCCACGCCTCAGACCCTGAAACCAGGCAGTGGGACCTCAGGCTGCACCCCCCACCACAGAACTGGGCCAGGGGACCTGAGGCCATGCCCCCCTGCCTGGCAGAGCTTGACAAAGGACCTCAGGCCATGCTCCCCATCCAGTAAGGATTGATGGGGTCCTCAAGGGTCCCCCAGTGCTAGGTTAGAGAAATTCAGGACATGCCCCTTGAGGGGGGACCTGAGGCTGTGTCCCCTTCCCAGTGAAGGGCCAGGGGACCCTGAGGCTGCACCCCCCTGCCTGGCGGGATATGATGGAGGACCTCAAGGCACACTCCCTCCCCATCTCAGGGACCTCAGGCCATGCCCCCCTTACTGGCGCCAGGACAGGGGACATGAGGTTAGCCCCCTGCCCAGTGGAGCTTGACAAAGGTGGGACTGGCGAGATCTGGATCTAGCCCAATGAGGGGGGGTTGCTGAGTCTGGGTCTCATGCTATTTTGAGGCACATGTGGGTGGGTGGGGGCTTGACTCTGGGTCTCCTTTTTAATGAGCATGAATTTCATGCACCAAGACACTAGTGTAATCATATCTATTGATGGAGAAAAAGCACTTGACAAAATCTAACACCGTTTCTTGATAAACACTTTCAGCAAGGTGGTAATAGAATTATCATACCTCAAAATAATAAAAGCCATGTATGACAAAACAACAGGCAACATCATCCTCAATGGGAAAAAACTAAAACAATTTCTCCTAAGAACAGAAACAAGACAAGGTTGCCCACTCTCACCATTCCTTCTTGACATAGCACTGGAAGTACTAGCAATTGCCAGCAGACATGAAGAAGAAATAAAATGTACCCAAAATGGAAAAGAAGTAAAACTGTCCTTATTTGCATATGACATAATATTTTACATAGAAAACCCTAAAGACTCCATCAAAAAGTACTAAGTTTGCCAAGACCAGTTTGGCTCAGTGGATAGAGCGTCAGCCTGTGGACTGAAGGGTCCCAGGTTCAATTCCGGCCGGGTGCATGTACCTTGCTTGCAGGCACAACTCCAGTGTGGGGCGTGCAGGAGGCGGCTGATCAATGTCTCTTTCTCATCGATGTTTCTGACTTTCTGTCCCTCTCCCTTCCTCTCTGGAGAAAATCAATAAAATATTTTTTTAAAAAGTACTAGGCTTAATAAATGAATTTGGCAATGCAGCAGGATACAAAATTAATGCCAAGAAGTCTATGGCTTTACTATACATCAATAATGAACTCAAAAAAAGAGAAATTAAAAAAGCAACCCCATTTACAATTGCAACAAAAAATTAAGAAACCTAGGGATAAATTTAACCTAAGAGACAAAAGATCTATACTCAGAAAATTTTAGGACGCCAAAAAAAGAGATAGAGGAACACTTCAACAAATGGAAGAATAAACCATGTTCATGAATTGGTAGAATCAACATCATTAAAATGTCCATACTACCCAAAAAATCTATAAATTCAATGCAATCCCCATTAAAATACCAACAGCATACTTAAAAGACCTAGAATAACTTCTCCAAAAATTCATCTGGAATAAAAATGACCTGGAATAGCCACAGCAATCTTGAGAAAGAATAACAATGTTGGAGGGATCACAATACCAGATATCAAGATATACTACAAAGCCACTGTTCTCAAAACTGCCTGGTATTGGCACAAGAACCAACATTTAGACCAGTGGAACATAAAAGAAAACCCAGAGATCCACACAAGCCTGTATGCCCCATTAATATTTGACAAAGGAGGCAAGAGCATACAATGGAGAAAAGACAGTCTCTTCAATAAATGGTGCTGGGAAAACTGGACAGATACTTGCAAAAATAATAAAACTAAACCACCAACTTACACCATACACAAAAATAATCTCAAAATGGATAAGAGACTTAAATGTAAAATGTGAAACCATAAAAATATTAGAGGAATCCACAGGCAGCAAAATCTCAGACATATGCCAAAGCAATATCTTTACCGATACAGCTCATAGGACAAAGGAAACTAAGGAGAAAATAAAAAAATAGGATTACATCAAAATAAAAAGCTTCTGCACAGCAAAAGATATCATCAACAAAACAACAAGAAAACCCACTGCATGAGAGAACATATTTGCCAATGTTATTTCTGATAAGGGTTTAATCTCCAAATTTACAAGGAAATCATACAACTTAACAAAAAAAGATAAACAATCCAATCAATAAAATGGGCAAAGGACCTAAATAGACAATTTTTGAAAGAAGACATTCAGTAAACCAAGAGATATATGAAAACATGCTCAAAATCACTAATAATCTGAGAGATGCAAATCAAAACAACAATGAGGTACCATCTCACACCTGTCAAAATGGCTATCATCAACAAATCAAAAATGACAAGTGCTGGAGACGATGTGGAAGAAAAGGAACCCTCATGCACTGCTGGTGGGAATGCAGACTGGTGCAGCCACTGTGGAAAACAGTATGGCATTTCCTAAAAAAATTAAAAATGGAACTTCCATTTAACCCAGTAACCCCACTTCTAGGAATATATCCCAAGAAACCAGAAACACCAATCTGAAAGGATATAAGCACCCCTATGTTCATAGCAGTGCAATTTACAATAGCTAAGATTTGGAAACAGCCTAAATGCCTATCAGTGGATGAATGGGTTAGAAAACTGTGGTACATCTTCACAATGGAATAGTATGCTGCTGTTAAAAAGGGAATTATTCCCATTTGCAATGTCATGGATGAATCTGGAGAGCATTATGCTAAGTGAAATAAGCCACTCACTGAATAATAAATACAACATGATCTCACTCATTCTCGGATAATAAAGAACATTACAAATTGTTCAACCAAAAATAGAGGCAAAGAAATATCAAACAGACTGTCAAACTACAGTGGGAAGGTAGGGGAGGATTAGTGGGGTAGGAGATAAATCCAAGGAATTGTATGCATGCATATAAGCACAACTAACAGACTCAAGATACTTGGGGTGGGGGGAAGAGGGCAAGTGCCAGGGGTAGGGGAGGCCAGGGGGTGGTCAGTGGTGTTGCGGGGGAGTAAGCTAAATATACTACTATTTGTAATATCTTAAACAATAAAATTAAAAAAAAGAAGGGTTAAAAAAATAACACAACTAAGAGAGTTTTTCACCACCAAACCAGCAATGCAAGAAATGCTAAAGAACTGGTGTAAAAAGCAGAAACAGAAAAGTAAGAAGGAACACAGGCACAAAAAATGAAAATGGCTACAAACAAATACCTATAAATAATAACTTCAAATGTAAATGGACTAAGTGCTCCAATCAAAAGACTTTGAGTGGCTGAATGGATAAAATACATACACACACACACACACACACACACACACACACACACACACATATGTTGTCCATAAGAGACTCACCTCAGAACAAGGAACTCATACAGATTGATAGTGAAAGGATGGAAAAACACCTTTCAGTAAAATGGATATGAAAAAAAAAAGCTGAGGTAGCAATACTTATATCTGACAAAATAGACCTGAAAGTGAAGGTCATAACAAGAAATAAGGAAAACAACATCATAATACTAAAGAGATTGATATAAAAAAAGGATATATCCCTGGTAAACATATATGCACCCAATGCAGGAGTGCTCAAATATATAAAATAACTTCTGGAAGATATAAACAAAAATACAATTATAATAGGGGACTTTAATACCCACTGACATCACTGAATAAATGCTCTAGACAAAAAAATCACCAAAGAAAGAGCATTCTAAATGACTTACTACATCAGATGGAATTGACAACTTCAGAACCTTTCACCCCAAAGCTAAAGAATATACATTCTTCTCAAGGGCACATAGGACATTTTCAAAGATAGACCACATATTGGATCACAGAAACTCTCTCCAAATTCAAGAAGATTTAAATTATATCAAGCATCTTCTCAGACCACAATGGCATAATAGTAGAAATAAACAACAATAAAAAAAATTAAACACTTGTAAGCTGAATAACATGTTAATAAGCAATGATTGCATTACTAACGAGATCAATTAAGAAATGAAAAATACCCTGAAAATGAAAGAAAATGAAAACACAACAATCCAAATCTATAGGACACAGTGAAAGCAGTCCTGAGAGGGAGGTTTATAGCTCTACATGCCTACTTCAGAAAACAAGAAAAATGGCAATAAATTATCCAACTCTACAATTTAAAGAATTAGAAAGAGAGCAAGAAAAAAAGCCCAGTGTGAGCAGAAGGAAGGAGATAATAAAGATCAGGTCAGAAATAAATGACATAGAGACAAAAAAAAAATACAAAAGATCAGTGAAACCAAGAGCTGGTTCATTTAAAAGATAAACAAGATTGATGAACAACTAACCAGGATCACCAAGAAGCAAAGAGAGAGGATCCAAATAAATAAAATCAGAAATGAAAGAGGTGAGGGGGAGAAAAAATGGCAGCAGAATAGACTGACGTGTCTGGAGCCTTGTCGCTGGGCACATGTAGAGAGCAGCTGAGAGTCACACTGGGAGTGTTTTTGGCAAGTTAAGAGACAGTTATCCTCCAAGAGAAGGTGGGGCAATGCTGGACGGGCCTCCCCTGACCAGGCAGCCCCACTGCCATGGTTTTTTTGTGTCCCAGAGCCACCAGCACAAACGTGTAGACCGCACCATCTTGCAGGAGGAAGTGGATGTCTACGGCGGTCTGAAAAGCTACAGCTGCAGCACCCACCAAAGAACCAGGGGACCTAGAACACCGCTCTCCAATTGGAGCAAACATTCGGACTCAGAGGAGCTCCACATGCCATGTGGAAAGGTCAGATTTTGCCTGGGATAAGGTGAGGTCTCCTATCCCACAGAAGAGAGAGATGCGCACACTGTGGGAATTGGACAGGGGGAAAGCTGCTCCTAGAGAAATGTGCAGATGTGGGGCAGGGTGTGATCCATAAATGTGGAAGAGAGGCCTCAGAGCTATTAACAGAGGGGAGCTCCAGAAAACAAACCACTTTGATCTGAGGCAGAAGGACAGCCTGGAAGTTATTACAGTGTCCTGGCTGCTTAAACAGGAGTGGGGAAGGGAGAGAGCACAGACAGCACTCTTTCCTCTTCAGACCCTGGCTTCTGATTGCTAAGCCCAATGCATAGGATCACACAATTAGAGACATCCTGAGACACTGCAGGGGAAAGTTGTTTTTCTGGAACCTGGGAATTGGAGCACAGAATAACCATCAGAGAATCAGCTCTGGGGCAACCCACCCCCACAAACCTGTATTGAGTACCACAGAGTAAGCAGGATCAAAGCACAGGCTAGATAGGTCCTGTGCTTAGTCTCAGAGGTCAATTTTGAAACACTGCCATCCAGTGGATGACTCACAAATTGACTCTCTCATAATCAGAAAAGAATAGAGATTAAGACACCTCAGCAGTGGAACACAGGGAACTGCAATATACTCCCAACTGGGAAACAGGAGTGCCAAACAGAAAAATAGTGGAAGTGAATGACCTCCCCTACTGCCCATTCTTTTTTTTTATTTATTTTTTGCATATTTTAATTAAAAAACTATTTTTTCTTTTCTCAATTGATTTTACCTTTTTAATTATTACATTTTTATTTTCAACTAGTATTATTACTACTGCTATTTTACCTTTTTGAAAAAAAAAGAAGTGTCATTTTATTTTCTCTTTATTTTACTTTGGGATTAAAGTTCTACATTCTATTTTCATCTTTCCTTTAGCATAATTTTACTCTATCTCAACTCAACCTTTATGCCAACACTCTCTTCCTAACTTTCCCCATTTTGTTGTCTTCTTTCTCATTCCCTTTTCCAACTTTAGATTCTCCCTAATCTTTCTTTTTACCTGGTTAAAATTTCATGCCACTTATATATCTAATTTCAATTCCCCTACTCCAAGTCCATACAAACCTCTCTCTTCTTGTCTTCACTATCTAAAAAATTGTTTTTCTATATGTCCTTTTGTTCTTTTTTTGCCTGAACGGTGATTATATTGATTTTTTATACTTTTTTGTGAGATTGTTTTTGCTAATTCTACTTGTGTTAATTTGCTTTTTGCTTCCTTTGTTTTGGTTTGCTTTTTTACCTCCCTTTTCCCTTTCCTCCCTTGATATTAATTGTTATTTGTAGTTTGTATTAATCACCAGGTACTTGTGGCTGGTATTTGTTGGGATTAGTGGCTGTTCTACTGGAGTTTTCTCCTCAAATATATAATTTGTTCCCATTTTCTCTCTTATTATCTTTCTTTTCTCAATGACTTTTTTATTCTTTCTCTTTTCTTCTTCTTCGCCTTCTTTTTTATTTATTTATTTTTCTTCCTTCTCCCAATTTTATTTTGGCAATTCTATCTTTTTTCCCCACATTTTTCTCTTCTTCTTTCTTTACTTACCCTTAATTTGTCTTTCATTGGTGGTCACCTTATTTGTGGTTATTAACATCGTGAATATATTTGTGTTCAGTCCCTTGTGTGTTGTACCTGGTCCTATTGTAGTTTGTGCCTTTAAATCAATGTACAAGAGAGACCTACATAACCAAGTCACCTAGAGAAGAAAGACCATAGGCAGACGAAGAAACAGCCCACATATGAAAGAAAAGGAAGTACCACCAGAAAAGGAAGTAAACAAAATAGAAGCAGAAATAAGCCAGCCAGAGAAAGAGTTCAGAGAAATGGTCATAAGGTGGCTGAAAAGAATGAAAGACAAAATCAACAATATGAGTAAGAGCCAAGAGGAAATGAAGAAGAGCCAAGAGAAAATAAAGAAGAGCCAAGAGGAGATGAAGAAGAACCAAGAGGAAATGAAGAATAATCAAGAAGAAATGAAAAATGACATTGCTGCTGTAAATAACTCAATAGAAAGCATCAAAAGTACACTAAAAGGAGCAGAGGACAGCATCAGTGAGCTAGAAGACACAGTAGGAAAAAATACTGAAGTACAGCAGGTTCTATAAAAAAATTAAAAAGCAAGAGCAGAACCTAAGGGTACTTTGGGATAACAAGAAACAAAACAACATCTGCATAATGGGGGTTCCAGAAAGAGTGGAAACTGAGCAAGGAATAGAAAACCTGTTTGAAGAAATAATGACAGAAAACTTCCCTAATATAGAAAAAAACCACACAAATCCAAGAAGCTCACAGAGTCTCAAGCAAAATGAACCCCAAAAAACCGACACCAAGGCACATTATAATTAAATTGGCAAACACCAATGGCAAAGTAAGAATCTTAAATGTGGCCAGAGAGAAACAGAAAGTTACCTACAAAAGAACCCTCATAAGACTAGCAACAGATTTCTCAACAGAAACTCATCAGGCCAGAAGGGAATAAAATGAAATATACAAAGTCATGTAAAGGAAGGGTCTGAATCCAAGAATACTGTACTCAGCAAGGCTTTAAATCAAAATTGAAGGAGATATCAGAAGCTTCACAAACAAAAAAGGACTAAGTGAATATATTACCACCAAACCAGCAATGCAAGAAATGTTAAAGGGTCTGCTGTATAAAAAAGAAATAGAAGCAAAAAAGGAATTCAGGGGTAAAGACTAAAAATGGTGACAGATAAGTACATTTCAATAATAACTTTAAATGTAAACGGATTAAATGCTCCAATCAAAAGACATAGGCTAACCGATTGGATAAACAAACATGATCCATATGTCTGCTGTCTACAAGAAACCCACCTCAGGAAAAGAGATGCACACAATTTGAGGGTGAAGGGATGGAAGATGGTATTTCAGGCAAGTGGAAATGAAAAAAAAGCTGGGGTTGCAATACTTATATCTGACAAATTAGATCTCAAAGTGAAGGACATAACAAGAGATAAAGAAGGCCACTTCATAATACTAAACGGAACAATCCAACAAGAACAAATATCTCTGGTAAACATATACACACCCAATATAGGAGCACCTAAATACATAAAAAAAACTCCTGGAGGATATTAAGGGAGAGATTGACAGCAATACAATCATAGTAGGAGACTTTAATACCCCATTGTCACTACTGGACAAATCCTCTAAACAAAAAAATCAGCAAAGAAATATCAATCCTAAATGAATCACTAGACCATATGGAATTAATTGACATCTTCAGAACATTTCACCCCAAAGCCACAAAATATACATTGTTATCAAATGCACATTGGTCCTTTTCAAAGATAGACCATATGTTGGGTCACAGACAAAATTTCTTCAAATTCAAGAAGATAGAAATCATATCAAGCATCTTCTCAGAGCATTATGCTAACTGAAATAAGCCAGTCAATGAAAGAAAAATACCACATGATCTCATTCATTTATGGATAATAAATAACATTATAAACTGATGAACAAAAAGATAGATACAGAAGCAGTAAAGCATCAAACAGACTGTCAAACTACAGTGGGAAGGGAAGGTTAGGGAGAGGTGGGGTAGATAAGATATCAACAAAAGGAGCTGTATGCATGCATATAAGCATATCCAATGAACACAAGACACTGGGGGGCTCAGGTCTACCTCGGAGTCAGGGGCAATGGGAAGATATGTTTGCATGTAATACATTAATAAAAATTTAAAAAAAGAGATATTTAGATTCTTCCTGATTGAGTTTTGGAAGGTTATATTTTTCTAGGAATATGTGCATTTCCTCCAGGTTGTCCAATTTGTTGGAATAGTGTTGTTCATATTTTTAACAATCCTTTGTATTTTGGTGGGGTTTGTTGTTATTTCACCTCTTTCCTTTCTGATTTTGTTTATCTGGATCCTCTCTCTTTGCTTCTTAGTGAGCCTGACCAGAGGTACATCAATCTTGTTCATCTTTTCAAAGACCCAGCTCTTGGTTTTGTTGATCTTTTGTATTGTTTCTTTGGTCTCTATGTCGTTTATCTCCACGTTTATCTTTATTTTTTCCTTCTTTCTCCTTACACTTGGCTTTTCTTGTTGCTTTCTTTCTAACTCTTTATGTTGTAGGGTTAGGTAATTTATTACCACTGTTTCTTGTTTTGTTTTTGTTTTGTTTTGTTTTGTTTTGTTTTTTGTTTTGTTTTGTTGTTGTTGTTGGTTTTTTTTTTTTTTTGGCAGTAGGCTTGTAGAGCTATGAACTTCCCTCTTAAGACAGCTCTTGTATATCCCATAGATTTTGGATTGTTGTGTTTTCATTGTCATTTGTTGCCATGATGATTTTATTTCTTCTTTGATCTCTCTGGTTACCCAGTCGTTGTTTAATAGCATGCTGTTTAGTTTCCATGTGTTTGATTTATTTGGATTGTTTTTATTGTAGTTGATTTCCAGTTTTATGCCACTGTTGTCTGAGAAGATGCTTGATATGATTTCTATCTTCTTGAATTCAAAGAAGTTTTGTCTGTGACCCAACATATGGTCTATTTTTGAAAAGGACCCATGTGCATTTGATAACAATGTATATTCTGTGGCTTTGGGGTGAAATGTTCTGAAGATGTCAATTCCATCTGGTCTAATGAGTCATTTAGGATTGATGTTTCTTTGCTGATTTTTTGTTTAGATGTTTTGTCCAATGGTGATATTGGGGTATTAAAGTTTCTTACTCTGATTGTATTGCTGTCAATCTCTGCCTTGATATCCTCCAGGAATTTTTTAAAATGTATTTGGGTGCTCCTGTATTGGGTGCGTATATGTTTACCAGTGTTATTTCTTCTGTTGGATTGCTCCCTTTAGTATTATGAAGTGGCTTTTCTTATCTCTTGTTATGTCCTTCACTTGGAAATCTAATTTGTCAGATATAAGTATTGCTATCCCAGCTCTTTTTTTTTTTCATTTCTGTGTGCCTGAAAAATCATCTTCCATCGTTTAACCCTCAGGCTGTAGTGTATCTTTTTTTCTTAGGTGGGTTTCTTGGGGATAGCAGATATATAGGATGTGTTTTCTTATCCAATCTGTTACCCTATGTTTTTTTGATTGGGGCATTTAATACATTTACATTTAAAGTTATTATTGATAGATACTTATCTCTTGCCATTTTTATTCTTTACCCCTGTGTTCCTTCTTTACTTCCCATTTCTTTTATTTACAGCAGACCCTTTAGCATTTCTTGCATTGCTGGTTTGGTGGTAATAAATTCCCTTGGTCTTTTTTTGTCTTTGAAGCTCCTGAATTCACCTTCAATTTTAATTGATAGCCTTGCTGGGTTCAGTATTCTGGGATTCAGTTCCTTTCTTTGCATGACTTTGTATATTTCATTCCATTACCTGATGAGTTTCTGTTGAGAAATCAGTCGCTAGTCTGATGTGGATTCCTTTGTAGGTAACTTTCTGTCTCTTTCTGGTCGCTTTTAAGATTCTGACTTTGTCATTGGTATTTGCCAATTTAATAATTATGTGCCTTGGTGTTGGTCTTTTGGGGTTCATTTTGCTTGGGATTCTGTGAACTTCTTAGATTTGTGTGGGTTTTTTCTTCTCTATATCGGGAAAATTTTTGGTCATTATTTCTTCAAACAGGTTTTCTATTCCTTGCTCAGTTTCCTCTTTTTCCGTAACCCCTATTATGCAGATGTTGTTTTGTTTTCTGTTGTCCCAAATTTTCCTTAGTCTCTCCTACTGATTTTTTTTCTAGAAGCTGCTCTACTTCGGTTTTTTTCCTCCCTTGTCTTCTAGCTCAATGATGCAGTCCTCTGCTTCTTCTAATCTACTCTTATTGCTTTCTATTGAGTTCTTCACAGCTGTGATGTCATTTTTCACTTTTTCTTGGTTCTTCTTCATTTCCTCTTGGTTCTTACTCAGCTTGTCAAATTTGTCTTCCATTCTTTTCAGCCACCTTATGACCATTTCTCTGAATTATTTCTCTGATAGGTTGTTTGCCTCCATTTCATGTACTTCCTTTTTTGCTGATGCTACCTTTTCTTTCATATGTAGGTTGTTTCTTTGTTTACCCATGGTCTCTCATTTCTGGGTGTCTGGTTATGTAGTTCTCTCTCTCCTTATCCCAGACAAAATCCACCCTTTCCATGGTGGAGTGTAGAGCTCCTCTGAATCCATGTGTTTGTGTCAATTGGGGACAGGTATTCTGGGGTTTGAAGCTGTTCCATTGGTGCTGTAGTTGTAGATTTTTCAAGCTTCTTGTAACATCCACTTTCCCCTTCAAGATGGCATGGTCTCTGAATCTGACTTGGTCTGAGCTTTAGGTTTTAATTTACCTGCATATCTGGGCAACCTTTACTTTGAAGCCATTGGAAGAAGCAACGAAAAGTTGCATTGCAAGGTTGCTCCCACAACATAGATCACAAAAAGTTTTCACAGAATTTTTCTAAAGGCCCAATAAAAATATATTGCAAAAATAAAAATAAAAACCCTACAATAATAAATTATCTACCATAAATGAGTCAGTAGACATAATCACCAGCAAGATTAGAATATTAAGAATCATCCCAGGATGATGGAGAATTAAGTGAAAGGTACACTGATACTCTGCCAGGACCAAAGTGAAATTACAACTAACCTACAGAAAAACCATCCTGAATAATCAACTGAAGAGTAGCTGTGAAGAAGTCTGATAACCAAAGATGTTAAATGAAAACTCTATAGAGACTGATAGGAAGTGCAATGGTTCAAAAGGGCTGGCCAGGCTACCAAACCTGAAGTTTCAGAGGGATATCTCAGCTGTAGGGGGGGGAATTCCCACTGAGAACTCTGGGGTCTAAATCTAAAGCTGGACTACCCAGCCTAGAGCACCAGAACTGAGAAAGGTGTCCACATATCGAGATGAACCTTTAAAAAGACTCATCAAAAAATATACTGATAAATAGACTGGCTTGCATAGCTCAGTGGTTGAGCACTGCACTATGAACCAAGAGGCCATGGTTCAATTTCCAGTCAGGGCATATATACCTGGGTTGTAGTCTCAATCCCAAATGTGGGGCAGGCAGGAGGCTACCAATCAATGATTCTCTCTCATCATTGATGAGTCTATATCTCTCTCCCTCTCTGAAATCCATAAAAATATATTAAAAAATAAACAGATGAATAATATAGAACCACAGATATGGAAATATGGAACAGACAGACAAATCTCTGAGGGAAGGGACAGAGAGGGGTGGAAAGATATTAACCACAGAACTTATATGCATACATTTATTACCTACGGACATAGAAAATAGGGTGTGAAGGCCTGGAGCATACAGGAACCAGTTGAAGGGAGGGAATGTGAAGAAAAAGCGGTACATCTTTAATATTCTCAACAGTAAAGATTAAAACAACAACAACAACAACATCCCAACAAACAAAAGCCATCATCCAGAGGCTTCACAGGGGAATTTTACAAAACTTTCAAGAACAACTAAAACCTATTCTTCTCAAACTATTCCAAAAAAATCCAAGAGGAAGAAATACTTCCAAGCTCTTTTTCCATGGCCAGCATTACTCTATTTCCAAAATTAGATAAAGACACTACAAAGAAAGAGAATTACAGTACAATATCCCTGATGAACATAGACACTAAAACCCTCAACAAAATATTAGCAAATCAGATCCAGCAGTATATTAAAAGATAATACACCATGACAAAGAGGGATTTATTCCAGGGATCCAATACTTGTACAATATTTGCAAGTAAATAAGTGTGATATATCACATAAAGAAATTGAAAGACTGAAATCACATGATGATATCAATATATGCAGAAAATGCATCTGACAAAAATCCAACATCCATTTTTGATAAAAAATTTCAGCAAAGTGGGAATAAAGGGATCATATCTCAATATAATAAAGGCCATATATGGCAAATCTTGTGCCAACATCATACTCAATGGGAAAAAACTGAAATCATTTCTGCTAAAAACAGGAACAAGATAGGGATATTCATTTTTACCACTCTTGTTAAACATAGTACTGGAAGTGCTATCCACAGCCACCAGGCCATAAAAAAAAATAAAATGCAATAAGATGGGAAAAGAGAAAGTAAAACTTTCATTATTTGCAGATGACATGATATTGTACATAGAAAACCCTAAAGACTCCACCAAAAAATTACTAGATTTAATAAATGAATTGGGCAAATGTGTCAGTATAGATAATTAACACCCAGAAATCAATAGCATTTTTATACACCAGAAAGAGAAACTAAACAAACAATCACACTTACGATTGCAACAACAACAACAAAAAATTAAGACAGTAATAAATTTAACCATGGAGGTAAAAGACCTATATTCAGAAAACTATAGGATATTGAAAAAAGTGATAAAGGAAAATATAAACAAGTTGAAGAAATACCATGTTCATGTTTGGTAGAATTAACATCATTAAAGTGTCCATACTACCTAAAGCAATCTACAGATTCAGTGCAATCCCTATTAAAATACCAATGTCAAAAAAATAAATTAATTAAATAAAATAAAATACCAATGTCATATTTCACAGATCAAATACTCCAAAAATTGATATAGAACCTAAAAAACAAACAAATAAACAACAAAAAACACGAGTAGTGGCAGTAATCTTGACAAAGAAGAATAAAGTTATACTACAAAGCCACTGTAAATCTTGTACTGGCACAAAACAGGCACTGGCACAAAACTGGATCAATAGAACAGAACATAGAACCCAGAAATCGACTCAGGCCATTATGCTTAATAATATTTGACAAAGGAGGAAAGAACACACAATGGAGTAAAAACAGGCTATTCAATAAATGGTGCTGGGAAAATTGGACAGGTACACATACAAAAAAGGAAATCATATCACCAACTTACACTATATAAAAAATAAACTTAAAATGGATAAAAAATTAAAGGTTAAGTCATGGGACCATAAATATTCCAGAAGAAACTACAGGCAGAAAAATCTCAGACATCTTTCATAGTCATACATTTGCTGATATATGTCCTAGGTCAAGGAAAACAAAAGAGAAAATAAACAAATGGGACTACATCAAAATAAAAAGCTTCTTCACAACAAAAGAAACCACCAACAAAATGTGAGAACATATTTTCCAATGATGCATCTAACAAGGAATTAATTTCCAAAATATATAAGTAACTCATACAACTTAAGAAAAAGAAGACAAACAATCCATTTTTTTAAAAAAAGGGCAAAGGACCCAAACAGACATTTCTCCAAAACAGACATACAGATGGCCAAGAGACATATGAAAAAATGCTCAAAGTCACTAATCACCAGGGAGATGCAAATTACAACGGCAATGAGATATTACTTCATACCTGTCAGAATGGCTATCCTCAGCAAATCAACAAATGACAAGTCTTGGCAAGGATGTCAAATAAAGGGAACCCTACTATACTGTGGGTGGGCATGCAGACTGGTACAACCACTATAGAAAACAATATGGAGTTTCCTCAAAAAATTAAAAATGGAACAGCCATTTGGCCAAGTATTTCCACTTCTAGGAATATATACTAAGAGACCCAAACATAAATCAGAAATAATGTATGCATCCTTATATTCAAAGCAGCACAATTTAAAATAGTTAAGATCTGGAACCAGCCCAAGTGCCCATCAAAAGATGAGTGGATAAAAATGCTGATGTAAATTAACACCATGGAATACTATGCTTCTGTAAGAAAGAAGACTCTTTTATCCTTTGATACAGCATGGGGAGACCTGGAGATTATTTTGTTAAGCAAAATAAGACAATCAGAGAAAGACAAGTATCACATAATCTCATTTATATGTGAAATATAAAGAACAAAATAAACCGATTAAAAAATAGACCCAGAGATATAAAATCATGGAATAGGCTGATGAATTTCAGAGGGAAGGTGAGGGTGGGAATATATTAATCAAAGAACTTATAGTGTGGTGAAGGCCTGGTGGAGGAGTGGGTGCAAGGTGGAGTGGGTCAATGGGGGAAAAAAGAGGGCCATCTGTAATACTTTCAACTATAAAGGTAAATTTTCAAAAAAAAAAAAAGAATACTGAGAACCATTGAGCTGGGATATAGTTTGGAGAAAATTAAATAGATTTAAGAACAAATAATGATGGAAAATATGACAGAGTAAAATATATGGAGGAGCCCAACTGTGTGACTTAGTGGTTGAGTATTGACCCATGAACTAGGAGGTCACAGTTTGATTCTCAGAGCACATGTCTGGGTTGCGTGCTTGATCCCTAGTAAGAGGCATTCAGGAGGCAGCTGATCTATGAGTCTTTCTCATCATTGATGTTTCTTTTTCTTTTTCTTTTTTTAATTAATTTTATTTTATTGTTTAAAGTATTAGATATGGTAGTACATATATCTCCTTTTTTTTCCCATTGACCTCCGCGCAGCCTCTCCTCCTCTCCCTTCCTCTTCGAAGTCAATAAAAATATATTTTTCTTTTTTTTAATAAATCTTAATTGTTCAGAGTATTACAGCTGTTCCTCTTTTTTCTCCCATAGCTCCCCTCCACCCAGTTCACACACACCCTGCCCTTACCTCGCCACTGTCCTCATCCATCAGTGTCCAATTTTTGTCCAGTCTCTTTCCACAATCCCAAACACCCTTCCCCATGAGAACTGTCAGTCCACTTCCTTTCTATGCCCCTGATTTTATTATATTGACCAGTTTATTCTGCTTGTCAGATATTTTATTCACTTGATTTTCAGATTCACTTGTTGATAGATATGATTTGTTGTCACTTTGTTGTTCTTAATTTTTATATTTATCTTTTTCTTCTTCCTCCTCTTCTCAAAGAATACCCTTCAGCATTTTATATAATACTGGTTTAGCAGTGATTAACTCCTTTAGCTTTTTCTTATCTGTGAAGCCCTTTATCTGACCTTCAATTCTAAATAATAGCTTTGCTGGGTAGAGAAATCTTGGTTGTAGGTTCTTGCTATTCATCACTTTGAATATTTCTTTCCACTCCCTTCTGGCTTGCATAGTTTCTGTTGAGAAATCAGCTGACAACCATATGAGTGTTCCCTTGTAGGTAACTAACTGTTTTTTTCTTGCTGCTTTTAATATTCTCTTTGTTTTTTGCCCTTGGCATTTTAATTATGATGTGTCTTGGTGTGGTCCTCTTTGGATTCCTTTTATTTGGGGCTTTCCAGACTTGTAGGTCTATTTCTTTCACCAGGTAGGGGAAGCTTTCTGTCATTATTTCTTCAAATAGGTTTTCAATATCTTGCTCTCTCTCTTCTTCTGGTACCCCTATAATTCTGATGTTGGTATGCTTGAAGTTGTCTCAGATGGTCCTTATTCTATCTTCATATTTCTGGATTCTTTTCTCTTTTTGATTTTCCAATTGGGTGTTTTTTGCTTCTTCATATTTCAAATCTTTGACTTGATTCTTGGGATCCTCTAGTCTGCTGTTGCATCTCTGTATATTATTCTTTATTTCAGTGAGTGTATGCTTAATTTCTAATTGCTCCTTTTTCATATCCTTGAGGGTAGCACTAAATTTCTCAGGGGTTTCTAGAAGATTCTTCAGTAACCTTATAACAGTGATTTTGAACTTTTTATCAAGTAGTTTGCTTTCCTCCATTTCTTTCATTTGTGACCTGTTTCTTTGTCTCTGCATTTTGGCTGCTTCCCTGTGTTGATAGAGTAGCTTTGTGTGCTAGGTGCCCTATAGGGCCGAGTGGCTCAGCCTCCATAATTACCTGAGGGGGACATTCTTGGTGCCTCTCTTTCTGGTCTGTGTGCACAGTCTTGTTGTAGTTAAGCCTTGATTGTTGGTATCACTGGGAGGAATTGACCTCCAAGCCACTTGGCTGTGAGGATCAGTTGTGTCTACAATGAGAGAACTTCTGTGCTGGAGACACCCTTATGAGGCAGGACTTGCTTCACTGAGGCTATGACACTCACTGAGTCTTCCCCCTGAGTGTGTCTCTTATGGTTTGAAGAGTTGTATCTGAATGGTCTGACCGCTGGGCTCTTGGATCTCCAAAGAGGTGCAGTCAGCCACTGCCTGAGGCCACCCAGAGGGAACTACAGAGAGATCTGCAGAGTCTTCCTCTTTGTTTGGGGTTTGGCAATGCCCCGATGAGGCCCAGATGTGAAGCAAGGCAAGCTACTGTCCAGCCTTGGGCCTTATTTTGTAGGCTCTGGGGCTCTCTGACCCAGCTGCAGTTTGTTAGGTAATTTTAGATTGCAAAAGGCCAGTCCATTCATATGCAAAAGCCTCTGTAAACAACTTCAGTGGGGTTGTAAATTGGGTGTGGCAGGGTCTCAGGGAATCACCAGGGCAGAGCAAACAGCAATGGCTGACTGCCATACCTGCCATGAAGAGGCCCCTGGGTCTTTGTGTCTTGCGACATCATGCAGGAACAATGATCACTACAAGCACCTCTGAGAGAAAGCTATCCTCATGTTCTGGCCCAATGCCAGGCAGTTCAGTTTCTCCCCATATGAGTTTGGGTCCTCAGAGTCTTGCCCAGAACTGGAGATCAGAACAGCCAGGAGCTTGTATCTCCCTCCTGATTGAAAAAGACACCAGTGTACCCAGTTGCCATCCCCTTTCATGTGCACCTCTCTACCTCCACACTTCCACTCCTCCGCACTTCCTACTGGACTCAATGTACTTTTCTCTTTCCTTCTAGTTGTAGAATTTCCACTCAGCCAGCTTTCCCATGGTTCTGGATGATATTTGTTTTGTCTTTTAGTTGTAGTTTTGATATGGTTGTGTCTGGCAGCAATTTCAAGTGTTTACCTCTGCCACCATATTGGTTGTTTTCCAATAAAAATATTTTTAAAAATATATAGAGTATAGAAAGATCCAACCTTTATCTAAGAAGAGTTCTCAAAGGAAAATGGGAAAAAGGAAATATTCAGTGACATAATGGCCGAGGATTTCCCAATATTGACAAAAGATTTAAAAAGCATAATTGGCAAATAAAATAAAATTAAATCTATATTAAGAACTATTAGTCAAACTGCAGAAAAACAAAGAGAAAAACCTTTAAAACTACTAGAGAGGAAAGACAGATTATGCTCAAGGGAACAACAATGAGATGGACAGCAGACTTTTAAATTACAAAATATAGGCCAGAAACAGGTAAATGATATCTTCAAAGTTCTGAGGGAAAATATCTGTTAAACCAATTTTTCTAAACTCAGCTTAATTATTATGTTAGAGTGAAGGCAATAAGTGCTTGCTTTGGCAGCACATATACTAAAATTGGAATGATACAGAGAAGCTTAGTAAGGATGACATACAAATTTGTGAAGCATTACATATTTTGTGCAGTGCCCTGTCATCCTCACACCCTTGACTGATTCACACACACACACACACACACACACACACACACACACACACACACACAGTGAAGGCAGTAAGAACATTTCCAGAAATGAACTAGAAGAATCAAGAACTCACAAACCCTTGCTGAAAGAAATACTTAAGTATGTACTTCAGCAAGGTAGCACTCATGTGGGAAAAATAATTGTGAGCAAAGATATTATTAAACACTTGGGTAGATGTAAATAAGCATTGGTTGTAAAAATCAATAATGAGGATAATGAATGATTTAAGGGTATAAAAACAACAATGGAAGGACACAGTTTGGTTAAAACTTCTAAGCTATTGAATTATTTTAAACCAATAATGAAATAATGAAAAATCAATAGAAATAATGAAAAACTTTAGACATTAAAAAGAAGCCCAAAACAAACTAAAAAACATAATATATAACTTCCAAACTAGTAACTAGTAGGAGTAAAATAATTTCAAAGTTGACTAATCAAAAAAAGCAAGAAGGGAAAAAGCATAGTAAAGGATAGGATAAGAGAAAAGTCCTATAATAAGGAGATATAAATGAATCTATTATTAAGCACCATAAAGGTGACTGGACTAAAAACCTGTGAGTTAAAGGCACAATATTGGTTGTATTTAAAAATCCAAAATTTAACTAATTTCTGTTTATAAAAGTCATAACCTATAACTTAAGAACATGGAAAGAGATGGGAAAATATGTGGTAGGAAAATAGTAGCCAAAGTTGATGTAGCTATGTTAATCTTAAACCAAGGATACTTTAAAACAGGGGTGGGAACCCTTTCTCTGCCAAGGGCCATTTGGATATTTATAACATCATTAATGAGCCATACAAAATTATTAAATATTAGCCTGATGAAATCATATTGGTACATTTATTTATATGGCTTCTGCCATACCACCCTCAATATGCCCAATCTCGTCTGATCTCAAAAGTGAGGCAGAGTCTGGCCTGGTTAGTAGTTGGATGGAAGACATTTTAACTATCAATTCTTTCAGTCCATTACTGTGTAATATCTTTTCATTTATTTGTATTTTCTTAGATTTATTTTATCACTGTACTATAGTCTTCAGTGTAAACATCTTTTTAGTTATTTTATTTCTTCTAGTTATTTTATTTTTTTGTTGTTGAATTTGAAATAAGATTTTTCTTCTTATTTTCTCTTTCTGATTGTTTATTATTATTATTATGTGCAAACATTAAAGATGTCCTTAGTGAAAAAAAATAGCTTGCTGTAAGTATTTGGTCAAATATTTAATTAACTCAGCCCTAATGCCTTGGTAGGGTCAGACCAAATGATTTCATGGGCCTTATATGGCCTGCGGGGAGAACATTCCCCACCCCTGCTTTAAAACAACAATTTTAGAGATAAATTATGTCACAGCATACTGATAAGGGGAGCAGTACACCAGAAAGATACAGCAATTCTAAATCTGTTTGCACCTAAATATATTGCCTCAAATTATATAAAGCAAAAATTGAGAGAATTATAAGGTGATACTAATAAATCTATCATCAGTGATAAATTTTAATACACTTCTCCATGTTGATAGGGAAGGCAGACAAAATTATTTGCAGGGCACAATTTTTATTAAAAAAACAACACTTGAATTGATATATAAGGTGGAGTAAAAGTAGGTTTACAATTGGGATCATGCAAAACAGTTTATTTTTGTAATATTAATTATTGTTTTGTTTTCCATATAAACAACTGTAAACCTACTTTTGTCCCACCCTGTGTGTAGAATTCTGTGCCCAATAACTATAAAGACCCATTCTTTAAAAATATACATAGATCATTTAGCACATTATCTTATCATAATGCAATAAAGTTAGAATTCCCTGAAACAAAATGTTAATGAAAAGAATACATTGGAAATTAAAAGAAAATAGGTTATAAAATCAGTAGGTGTAATATCCCATTTGGAGAAAAATTATATCTTTGCTACACATTGGGGGAAAACAGGTTGGAAAGAATCACTAAAAATGGTAAGAGTTTCTTATCTTAATTATTTTTGCTTTATTTTTATTTTAAAGATTGTTTATTGATTTTGAGAGAGAGAGGAAGGGAGAGGGAAAGATAAACATCTGTGTGCAAGCAAAACATGGATTGGCTGCCTTCTACATACCCCCAAGCAGGAATCAGGACCACAACCCAGACATGTTCCTTGACCAAGAATAGAATCGGCAACCTCCAGTGCACTGGAGGATGTCCAACCAACTGAGCTACACCAGCCAGGGCTTTGCTTTATTTTTAAAGAGCTTTTTTGTATTGTTAGAATTTCCTGCTTAGAGTATGAAAGCATGCACTGTTTCTTAATTAGAAAAAATTAACAATGCATTTTATTTAAGATAACACGTACAATAATACTTTGCCTGGGCTGTTGCAGTAGTCTAACTGGTCTTCCCAGTTCCATTCTTGAATCCTAAGGCATTCTTTTCCCTAAAGCACTAAAAATAAAATCCAAATTTCCAAATGTTAACCTGCAATATTCTACATGACATTACTCCAGACTACATTTCCAGACTTACCTCCACTCACACTCCCCAGGTTCACTCTACTCCAACCACACTGGCTTTCATTTCCTTAAGCTGTCCAAGTTTTTGCCAGTCAGGCACCTAGAAGCCCTATTCTCCTTCCCCCAACACTCTCTTTGCCTGGCTAAGTCCTAGGTTTCAGTCAAAGTGTTAAATCCTTAGGGACATTTTTTTTTCTCTTCTCCCTTGGTTTCTCTAATAGATATTCTTAACATACCTATTTTTTTTCCTTCACAGCAGTAACAATAAACTTGAAAATATATTATTATGTGTTTACTTTGTTATTGTTTGTCTCCCTTACTTAACTGGTTTTTGTTGTTGTTCCTCATCCTCACCTGATGATATTTAGTAGAGAGAGTGGAATGAAGGGGAGAGACACAGAGAGAAACATCAACATGAGAGAGACACATTGATTGGCTGCCTCCCATACTGGTCCCAACCTGGGCAGGGGATCAAGCCTGCAACCTAAGTACATGCCCTTGACCAGAATCAAACCTGGGACCCTTCAGTTTGCAGGCAATTGGTCTATCCATTGAGTCAAACCAGACAGAGCCTTGCTTAACAGTTTGCTCTGTGAGGATAGACCATATCTAGTTATTGCTACATTGCCAGTTCTTAACATAGCGCTGAGTGAATATTTGTTGAAAGAATTCATAAATGAGTGAATGAATAAATTACTGAATCTTCACAAATTTTACTGGAAATTATGGAACCAAAAAGTGAGGTAAAGAAGTTTGTGAAGAAGAAGGCTAATGATATGCCACAATTGTGGTTTTAACTTCCAATTCTGTTAAGAGCTAACATTTATTGAAAAATGCTGACAAGATAAATTTTCTTTTGTCTTCTCTTTTCCTACATTTGTTTTAGCAGACTATTCCTTTATAAAGGATAAAAATCCCATGAATTAGCTTAAAGACAAAACAACAATGACATCTCAGTTGTTACTTCTGAGGCCAAAAACACAAAGACAGTGAGCTAGGATGATTTGTAGATGGGTATACATTAGCACATCACATTCCATTGTCTTGAAGCTCTGTTTCATTATATGATTGATACAGTACCACATAACCAAAGCCAAATTCAAATTGGCCTGGATATGTTCTATCTTCACTTCCAGGGACAATTTATACACATTCACTCAGCTTGAGTAATAATGGTTTCTGTAATTAAGACCAGTACATAGGAAAAATATACATTTTCCCACTTATTGTTGCTTCTCTAGAGAAGAAAAATATTGGTTACTGCTTAAGCTTGTTCAAGACTTTATATTTTAGGGTATAATCTTAAATTGTTAAAAAAAAGATGCTAAGAAAAAAAATAGGAGGCTCTTTTAATCCTGCAACATCATGGATTTAAATTCAGATACTAGAATCCTTTTAGTTAATTCCACCCTTAATTCTCTTTAAAAATGTTTTTTTTAAAAAAAAAAACCCTGATTTTAGCGAGAGAGAACAAAGGAGAGAGAGAGAGAGAGAGAGAGAGAGAGAGAGAGAGAGAGAGAGAGAGAGAAACACTTATATGTACCTGACTGAGGGTATCAAACCCAGAACCTAGGGATGTGTCCTGACCTGGAACTGAACACACAAATCTTTTGCTGTATGATAACACTTCAACCAACTGACCCACCCTCAAAGCAACCTCCACAGAAGAAACTCATGGTGGTAATTTCTGTGTCAAATTCTCTTCAAGAGCTTAGTGTTTTAACACAACCACTTTTTCTAAAATCTCAGCCTTTCCTTTGATTTGATCTAGTTACAAACTAGATGCTTTGTATTTATCATATAATTAAATGTGGAATATATCTGCTTGAGTATTTAGTTCCTTAATAGTTCACATAGAAGGAATAATTATCTTTCAATTATTCATCTCTTTTCAAAATATACTCCCGGGTAACACCACAGTTCTATGATAATGTGTGAGGCCAAGTCACATAAGCTTTAAAATATAATTTATTCATAAATAATTCTGAAATAAACTTGTGCAATGCAATAGAGAAGAGGTAGGGGGCATTGGCATAATTCATAAAAATAGGTATATCCAATTAAGAATGAACATAGAAATGAGAGAATAAGATTTGTAAATGCATCACACTTTTTTTATATTCCTTTTAAATTTCAAGGATTTCAATTACTGAAGATAAACATGGTATCCTAAAAAGTATTGCTAATAATTATTAATGCATAAAATGAAAAATATTTTAGTCTAATTAGATCCAAACATGGACAGCAGGACTGATGAAGCCAAATAATACTGTGTGCTTAAGAGTATTTCTGATTCAAGTAAAACACGTGGTTAACATGGTAACATTAACTATTTATGATCCTTTGTTATTTGTATACTAGAGGCCCAGTGCATGAAACTCATGCACTTGGGAGGAGTCCCTCAGCCCAGATTGCAAGATGGTGCAGGCCAGGCTAAGGGACCCCACCAGTGCACGATTGGGGCCAGGGAGAGATGCAGGAGGTTAGCCAGCTGGGGAGAGACTGTGGGAGGGGTCCAGGGCATGTCCATCCCATCTCGCTCAGTCCCTATCGGCTGGACCTCAGCAGCAAGCTAACCTACCAGTCAGAACGTCTGCCCCCTGGTGTCAGTGCAAGTTATAACAAGCAGTTGAACTGCCTTAGCATATCATTAGCATATTATCCTTTGATTTGTTGAATGGCCAATCAGATGACTGGACACTTAGCATATTAGGCTTTTATTATATAGCATTCCAGAACACTAATGAGCACCTAAACAGAGAATACTAAATCATTTAATCAGATCAATGAAAAGATAACCAAATATACTTTTCTGGTAATAATATGGACAATTGCTATGCCATTGATTAGGTCATGGTATAATTAATTGGCTTAAGTTCTTCAGACTACTGAAATAAGTAGAGCATCCATTTCATGGTCTTAACTCAATTATTTAATTGACCATGTAGTAGTCTAACAGTTAACCTAGAAATTCTCTCCAGCTATGACTATGGAATAGCTTATTAATATGAGGAAGCTATATTTTCAATCAGAGAATCAGAAATGATTGTAAGTGATCAGAAGCCTATATAATAAAAGCATAGTATGCAAATTGTCCCCTCAACCTGGAATTCTTCTAGGAATTCAACCAGGGGGCAGGGCCGGCTAGGGGGAGGGAGGAAGGGACCTGGCCAGAGGCAGGTGGCTGGGGGAAGGGAGGGAGTACCCAGCTGGTTATCACCAGCAACTAGTGACTCTAGCAGTGTATAAATTTTGTGCACTGGGCCTCTAGTATTAGTATAATACTAGAAGAGAAATATCATTGTGTCCCCCCAGTATTAAGGTTCTTCCTGAAGTATGTTGGAATAATAAAGAGAAAAGAGAAAACATTAACCATTTTTTAATTTTTTTTTCAAATCACGACTATTTTGTCATGTTTCTCCCTTACTCATGCAGTTTCAGAAGAAATTAACAAAATCCAACTCTCTTTTCAAAGTTACAGTGACTTCAAGAGTTTCAGTTTCCATGATATAGAAAGCTTTGGCACTGTTGCAATCAACGGGATGGGGAAAGTTCAGCAACAATTTCCTAAACAAAACAAAACAAAAACATAGAATCAGCTTCCTAAAGTGATATAAAGAAGACATCACTTTTAAGAAGGCAATGAGGAAAGCAAGTTATACCATTAGAACATTAGAAACAAACAAAAAACACACACTAATATTTAGACAGTACAAGTACTGAATCAAAAGTATGCCTAAATAAGACAAATAGTATGACAGTTCTTTGGCCTCAAAAACCCAAGAAGTGGTTTTGATTCCCTCCTCTTTTTTTCTAAATTGACCTCATTTTGTATGATATAAACATAGTCTCAGGCTATGTTTATAGACATAAAAATAGAATCATTGCACCTTTCAGTTGGTTGGATAGATTTGTTGACAGCCATACTTGTGTGTGTATGGAATGTGGCTAGTTGAAACAAATCTGAAAATTGGAATGGTTCCACAAGAATTCTGCTAACACAACTTTAGGCTGAGTCTCTAAGGCCTGGAATGATTTCAATACCAGATCAATGAGAGTGTTTCTCTCTGCTTGTTTCTGGTTCTTTAAACTATGCATTAACAAAAAGTCCCAGTGAGGGATTGCTGGGTTTATTTTGCAGTGGGTGGCTTGTTGCTGGATAGCTTCATGCTTTAGATGTATTGTTGGGATATGACATCCATAATTCTGCCATAGTGATATGAATATAAATTATGCATGGGTTGGTACATGCTGGTATCTGAAGAAAATTAAATGCATGAAACACTTGTTACCTCACATTCTCAATAGAGAAGGATTAAGTATCTCTATAAAATAGTAAGCAGAAAAGCTCTTTTATAAGGTATAAGATCTAAAACAGTAAGAATTTTGATATTTTTAGGGGTATTTATTGAATACTTATATAAAGAACTAGTATTTGGCCCTATCTGGTTTTGCTCAGTGGTTAGAGTGTCAGCATGTGGACCAAAAAGTCCCAGATTCAATTCTAGTCCAGGGCAAATACTTCAGTTGTAGGCTCCTCCCCGGGCCAGGCCCTGGTTAGGGCACATGCAGGAGATAACCAATTTCTGTGTTTCTCTTACATTGATATTTCTATCTTTCCCTTGCTCTTCCAATCTCTCTAAAAATCAATGGAAAAATATCCTCAGTTGAGGATTTAAAGAAAGAAAAGCAAAGAACGAGTATTTGAAAATAAAAACCTTGAAAATCAATTGCTTCTTTACTAATTTGCAGACCTAAATTCAGGACACTGGACTCATTAAAAGTATTTATGACACATCTACAGAAGCTGAAGAAGATATTTTATGTGACTTTTATTTATTCCAGATATATGGGATAGGAGAACCACCTCCTTTCACTTTAACTAATGAAATCATGAGGTATTTTACTATAGCCTTTAATATTTGATATCTCAAAAAAGTAGGTGCAGAAACATTTAGAGTAATCTTTTTAAAGTTGTTAACAATGTAAGTTGTGCTACAGTTATATTTGCTTTATCCCTTACCCTACAAATTATAACATGTTCACTTTAAAAAGAAAGCAAAGTTCAGTGGTAGTAGCTTCACTGCACTAAAAGACAGCTATAAATCAGCTGAAGAATGAGTTCCAATGACAATATATACTTCTCTCTCCAGAGAGAAATAAATTTTAAAAAGACAGTTAGTGGCCATTGGAATGATCCATCTATCCCTGCATTTCTTGTCTAGTCCTTAGTAGTATGACTTTACATACTATAATTTTGAATACAAACTGTGTAACTTATTTAGACTCTTAGGAGAATGAAAATATTTTTATATAATCTGTTTTACTGTCTGATATCTGAACTGAGATTTATATTTAAACAAAGCACAATTTTTCCAAATACTTAAGCATTGAAGGATAGAAATGTATTTTATCTTGGTGTCCCCCCAGTGTCTAGCAGAAGAGTTTATAAATTATTTGTTGAGTGAATAAATTAACAGGGCAAAGCAAACTGGTCACCACAAAGTGACATTTGAATAACTATTATAAAATGTGAACAAACATTTAAACCCAAATCCCTCTGCCTTTACATTGATAATATATTTGTATCTTAAGAAGATAAAATTTAGACAATGATCAAATATGTATCCAGTGCCAATTTTAATTAGGAATTATTTAAAGGCAGACAATAATATATGAAAATAAAAATATATCTATACAGTTAACATTAGAGACATGTATGCACACATTTATAATGGAGAATTCAAGATGATGTTGCTTGCAAGAGATATACATAAAGGACAATCTTACTCTGTGCATATGTACATAATGCAATTTTTATTTTATGTAGTTAGTAAATGCTTTGATTTACATATCTGTATAAAACACAGACATGGCCTTTTTATTTTTTATTTTTAATCCTCACCCAAGGATATTTTTTCCATTGGTTTTTAGAGAGAGTAGAAGAGAGAGGGGAAGACAGAGATAAATACCGATGTGAGAGAAATACATCCATTGGTTGCCTCCTTCATGCGCCCTAACCAGGGCCTGGGCCGAGAAGGAGACTGCAATCGAGGTACATGCCCTTGACTGGAATAGAACCCAGGACCCTTCAGTCCACAGGCCAACACTCTATCCACTGAGCCAAACCGGCTAGGGCAAGACATGACCTTTTTAAGGTTTCCTATTGGAGATAAGATATAACAATTTTCAAAGAAAGTGCAGAAATAGCTACTGAGCTACAATTCACTATTCTATTTAAAAAACTTTTTTAGGCATTGATGTCATGAAACATCAACTATCAAGCTGAATTAAAGGAGAATAGCAAAGTTGAAAATAATCTAAAGAAGCACTCAACTAATGCAAATCGAAACAACAATGCGATACCATCTCACACCTGTCAAAATGGCTATCATCAACAAATCAACAAATGACAAGTGTTGGCAAGGATGTGGAGAAAAAAGAACCCTCATGCACTCCTCTTGGGAATGCAGACTGGTGCAACCACTGTGGAGAACAGTATGGAGTCTCCTCAAAAAACTAAAAATGGAACTCCCATTTGACCTAGTGATCCCGCTTTTAGGAATATACCCCAAGAAACTAGAAACTCTAATCAGAAAGGATATATGCACCCCTATGTTCACAGCAGCACAATTCACCATAGCTAAGATTTGGAAACAGCCTAAGTGCCCGTCAGCAGATGACTAGATTTAAAAACTGTGGTACATCTACACAATGGAATACAATGCATGGGTAAAAAAAAAAAAAAAAAAGAAAGAAAAAGAAAAAAGGGAGCTCCTGCCATTTGTAACAAAATGGATGGAGATGGAAAGCATTATGCTTACTGAAATAAGCCAGGCAGAGAAAGACAAATATCACGTGATCTCACTCATCTGTGGAATATAATGAAGGACATAGACTGATGATCAAGATCATATCCAGAGAATGAGAAACGTTGATCAAAACATCAGGGAAGGTGGGTGTTGGTGGGAATAAGAGGGAGAGATCAACAGAGGGACCTTTGTACATGCGTATGAGCATAATCATTGGGCACAGACAAGGGAAACGTGGGGCATGAGAGGGAATCCACACAGTGGTCACCATAACCTTAAGAGAAATTGTTTCATGAGACAGATTTTTTAAATGAAACTCTGTAACATGAAAATCATTTTGGAAGGAAATAAAGAGACGTTTCTGTTAAATGTCATAAGGATTGTAATTGAAAGTCAACATATTTGGCCTCTTGAGCTAAGGTAAGTAATCTGTGTTTTTGCCTCCCTGAAAAAGTTTATATAGTTACAAAAAGGAATTGTCAGCCCGTTTGAAATTGAATTGCCATGGCCTAGTGCAAAGAATATCCTTACATGATATTATCCTACAATATCATTTAATTTTTATATTTCACAACAACATATTGTACAACTATCCCAAACAAACATACAAATTAATTCTTTGAATGTTTAGCAGCAATTTAAAAAGAAGACATGAAAGGATTTAATTCCTTTCAGAAGGAATTGAGGCACTGGGAAGGCACTTGAGCATTCTATACTGGCCCTCTTTCATCTTTTGCCAAGAGGGACACTCTTCTCACAACCCAATGGCCCTCAGCTGTAGCCTGAGCTCTTTATTCACGCTGAGGTTGAAGCCTCGAGGTGGCTGGTATAATGGAACTGTCTCTTGCCAAATGGTGTGAGCTGGGCCCTCCCTGGAGAAGGAACCTGAATTCCTCAAGATAAGTGATCAGTGCCGGGGCCCCCGCCAGCAGGCGAGGGGATCTCCAAGGCAGGTGCTGGGCATGGAGGCCATGGGGGCATAGGCTACCATGGAGACAGAACTGAACCTCAAAACACCCTGCTTGGCCTCGGAGGATGACTGGGTAGCCAGAGACGGGTAAGATTCCTCAGGGAAGGAACAACCTAAGACAAGCACAGTCTCAGAGGGGGCATCATGAGAGAACTTGGGGGTCAATAGAGGTAGGGCAGACCCTCACCCTCCCTCCAATCTTGCAGGAGTCTGAACCTTCACCTTTTCTGAGGGAGGTCTTCTGCCCCCATGGATACCTCGCTTCCCACGTTCAGCACAGATTGGGACCCAGGTAACAGACAGAGACGTGGCCCAGCTCAGATCAGGACCTGGGTAACAGACAGAAACCTGCCAACAGCAGCTGCCCTATATCTAAATTCAGCCTAGCACTAAGAATGCTCAGTACCTACTCAATACAAATAAATCTTTCCACTATAGGGTAATCTAAGATTGTTGGTAGAGTATTAAATTTGACATAAAGAGTTATCAAGCTTTCAGGTTAATTTAAATTGGGGAACTGAAATAAGCTAACACTCAAGAAAATTTAAGTATACTGGACAAAAAGCTGTTTCTAAAGTATTAATTAAAATTTCTATTAATAGATCATATCATGGTAAAATAGTTTAATGTGCAATAAACATAAAACAGGCATATTTGTGTAAAAAAAATTAAAATTTAAAGTTATCAAGATTGAGTTAAAAAATTTGCCAAATTCTCCATTAATCAAAAAAGGGGGGGGAGAGTAGGATAATATCATGTAAGGAAAAATCTCTGGTAAGTAAATTACATCTAGAAAATTTTCACTTTAGAAAATTAATTTCCATTTGTAATACTAACAGCAAGACACCCATGGAAAACACACCTGGTGTCAAAATAAGCCAAAGGAAAAGTGGGTAGGTAAAAATAAAGAGGACCTCAAGTCAATTTTATAGAAAAGATTCCTTTATTAACCCTTGGTGGAGAATATGTTTATATACTTTCAGAAAACAACTCCAAGACCAAGTTGACTCCTGCAACAGAGAGGAACTGGCAGGTCTGCACCAACCATTAAGGCAAGAGGAGAAACAGTCCAGAGATGAAAGACACTGACTACGCCTTGCCATGCGAGCAGTTAGCAGCTGTGCATCACTATAGGATGCCTAGGACCAAACCAGAGAGGGTCAGACTGGCATTGCCACCATTTGTCCACTATCCAGATACCATTGATGACATGTACACATAAGGAATTGTTTGACATTGAAACTGGGACTCAAAGATATCGGACATTGAAATTGGGACTCAATCATTTTTCTTTTGCTCGTGTGGGTTTATTTCTAGCCTACAGGGGCAAGATGTTTTTAAAGACAAGAATCAGGGGGTGGTGGGGAGGAAGCAGATGCATAGGAAAAGAAGCAATGAACAGACTGTCGTGCTACAGTGGGAAGGCAGGGAAGGTTGGGGGGGGGGAGCCTGTAGGAGATCAACTGAAGGACTTGTACGCATGTGTGTGTAGGCATAGCCAGTGGATACAGGGCAATGGGGGGTGGGTGGGAGGGAGAGGGATGAGAGCATGTACGGGGTGGTGGGGAGGGCAATAGGAAAAAATTTTAAAAAAAGAAATACTCAACTAAAATTAACTTATACTTCTCTTTAGAATGTGTATTATCATGTTCAAGGAATTTGATTATGATATTCTTAGAATTCACTTTAAAAAATGAGTGGTAGTCATACTTACATCTGAAAAAAAGACTTCAAAGTGAAGGCTATAACAAGAGATAAGGAGGGCCACTTCATACTACTAAAGGAAGCAATTCAACAAGAGGATATAACTCTGTTAAACATATATGCAACCAATACAGGGGCATCCAAATACCCTTTTTTAAATAGCCTGGAAGATATCAAGGGAGAGATTGGCAGCAATACAGTCATAGTAGGGGAATTTAATACCCCCTTCACAACACTGGATAAATCCTCTACACAACAAAGTCAGCAAAGAAACATCAATCCTAAATGACTCACTAGATCAGATGGACTTAATTGACATCTACAGAACATTTCAACCCAAAGCTATGGAATATACATTCTTCTGAAGTGAACACAGGACATTTTCAAAGATAGGTCACATATTAGGACACAGGCAAAGTCTCTTCAGATTCAAGAAGATTAAACTCATATCAAGCCCCTTCCCAGATCACAATGGCTTAAAATTAGAAATCAACTGCAATAAAAACAACAAAAAAATTAAAACACTTGGAGGCTAAATAGCATGCTATTAAACAATGATTGGGTTACCAAAGAGATCTAAGAAAAAATAAAAAGCATTCTGGACACAAATGACAATAAAAACACAACAATCCAAAATTAGATACAATGAAAGTAGTCCTGAGAAGGAAGTTCATAGCTCTACAGGCCTACCTCAAAAATCAAGAAAAAATGGCAACAAATTATCTAACTCTGCAGCTTAAAGAATTAGAAAGCAGTAAGAAAATCCCAGAGTGGGAGAAACCAAGATGGTGGCATAGATAAAAACCTAAGCTGCTGCCTTGTACAATAATTTCAAAACTACAACTAAAAGAACGGACACCATCCAGAACCACAGGAAAGCTGGCTGAGTGAAAATTCTACAACTAGAAATAAAAAGAGAGATTCATAAAGATGCGTGGGTGATGAGAACTGGCGCGGAGTGCCTGGCTGGCTTCCTCTAGCTCAGTGGTTCTCAACCTTTCTAATGCCGCGACTTTTTACACAGTTCCCCCTGTAGTGGTGACCCCCAACCATAAAATTATTTTCATTGTTACTTCTTAACTGTAATTTTGCTACTGTTATGAATAGTAATGTAAATATCTGTGTATTCTGATGGTCTTAGGCGACCCTGCTAGCAATTCTCAATCCACAGGTTGAGAACCGCTGCTCTAGCGGGAGGGAGATGGAAAATCCCAACTACACTGAATCCCAGCTCCCGGTGAGACTCATAGTGGGAATCTGGACTGCTGTGAAAAGGAAGGGGTGCATGGAAACATAGGAGAGCCACGAAAGACAGAAGTCTGGGGGCTCTTGAAAGTACATAGGAAAGTGCACACGAAAGTGCACACACAGAGTGCTGAGTGCTGATTTTGCTACTGGCTTTCTCTAGCGGGAGGAAAACAGAACCTCACAACAGAACTGAAATCCAGGTCCAACTGCACTGAACGCCAGTTTTGGGCGAAACTCTGGGGACCCAGACTCATAAGGGTCCCTAGAATGCACAGAAACTCAGGGGAACCAAAAGGCAGAATTCTGGAAGCTTGTGCACACGTGCACAAAAGGCAGAAGTCTGAAGGAAAGCATGCATGCGCAGACACAGCTGATCCCCACAACTAATTGGTTTGGAGGTCAATCTCCCCCTCCCCCCAGTGATACCAACAACAATCAAGAATTAACTACAAGACTGTACACACAGTTCACAAAGGGGTGCACCAAGAGTGTCCACCTCAGGTAACTGGGGAGCCAGAGCTACTGGGCCACATAGGACAGATAACATACAAAACTACTCTATCAACTCAGGGAAGCAGCAAAATATGTGGAGGCTAAAGAACAAATCACAAATGAAAAAAATGTAGGAAAACAAACGACTGGATATAGAGTTCAAAATCACGGTTATACGGTTTTTAAAGAATTTCTTAGAAAAGATGGATAAATTTAGCGAGACCCAAGAGGAGATGCAAAAGAACCAACAAGAAATTAAACATACACTGACTGAAATAAAAAATATTATACAGAAACCTAACAGCAGACTAGAGGATCGCAAGAATCAAATCAAAGATTTGAAATACAAAGAGGCAAAAAACAATCTACTGGAAAAGAAAAAAAAAGAATGAAAAAATGTGAAGATAGTGTAAGATGCCTCTGGGACAACTTCAAGCATATCAACATCAGAATTATGGATGTGCCAGAAGAAGAGAGAGAGCAAGATACTGAAAACCTATTTGAAGAAATAATGACTGAAAACTTCCCCCACCTGGTGAAAAAAAATAGACTTACAAGTCCAAGAAGCACACAGAACCCCATATAAAAGGAATCCAAAGAAGACCACACCAAGACACATCATAATTAAAATACCAAGAGCAAAGGACAAAGAGAGAATATTAAAAGCAGCAAGAGAAAAACAGTTAATTATCTACAAGGGAGCACCCATTCGACTGTCAGCTGATTTCTCAACAGAAACGATGCAGGCCAGACGGGACTGGCAAGAAATATTCAATGTGATGAATAGCAAGAACCTACAACCAAGAATAATCTATCCAGCAAAGCTACCATTCAGAATTGAAGGGCAGATAAAGAGCTTCACAGATAAGAAAAAGCTAAAGGAGTTCATCAACTCCAAATCAGTATTATATGAAATGCTGAAAGGTACTCTTTTAGAAGAGGAAGAAGAAAAAGGTAAAAGAAAAAAAATTATGAACAACAAATACATATCTATCAACAAATGAATCTAAAAATTAAGTGAATTAAAAATTTGATCAACAGAATAAACTGGTGAATATAATAGAATCAGGAGCACAGAAAGGGAGTGGACTGATAATTCTCAGGGGGAAAGGGGTGAGGTGTATACAGGGAAAGACTGGACAAAAATTTTACAGCTATGGATGAGGTCAATGGGAGGAGGTAAGGGTAGAGGGAAGGGTGGGAGCTAGGTGGAGGGGAGCTATGGAGGGGAAAAAAGAGAAACAAATGTAATAATCTGAATAATAAAGATTTAATGTAAAAAATGGGCAATGGAACTAAATAGATACTTTTCAAAAGAAGACATTCAGAAGGCCAAGAGACATATGAAAACATGCTCAAATTCACCAATCATCCAAGAAATGCAAATCAAAATCCCAATATGTTACTATCTCACATCTGTCAGTTTGGCTATCATCAACAAATCAACAAAAAAGTGCAGGCGAGGATGCAGGGGATAAAAGGAACCCTAGTGCACTTCTGGTAGGAATGCAGATTGGTGCAGCCACTGTGGAAAACAGTATGGAGTTTTGTCAAAAAATTAAAAATGGAACTTCCATTTGACCTTGTAATGCCACTCTTAGGAATATATCACAAGAAACTAGAAACACCAAATAGAAAGGATATGTGTACCCCTATGTTCATAGCAGCACAATTTACAATAGCTAAGACTGAGAAACAGCGTAAGTTCCCATCAGCAGATGTGTGGATTAAAAAACTATAGTACATCTACACAATGGAATACTACAGTGCTTTAAAAAAAGAAGGACTTCTTACCATTTGCAATGGCATGGATGAATCTGGAGAGCATTATGCTAAGTGAAATAAGCCAGTCAGAGAAAGATAATATTACATGATGTTGAATCACTGATAGAAGAAACCAAGATGGTGACATAGGTGAACACCTAAGCTGCTGCCTTGCACAACAATTTCAAAACTACAACTAAAAGACAGAACAGACAACATCCAGAACCACAGGAAAGCTGGCTAAGTGAAAATTCTACAACTAGAAGCAAAGTGAGTGACTCACAAAGACTCAGAGGAACTGCAAAAAGCTAAGCTACTGAGACACGCTCCTGGAGAGGACAGCTGGAGGAGGATCAGGCTGGCTTCCTCTAGCAGGAAGGGGATGGAAAATCCCAAATGCACTGAACCCCAGCTCCAGGCAAGACTCATACGGGGAGTCTGTACTGTTGTAAAAAAGAAGATGTCCACGGAAACTTAGGGGAGCTGCAAAAGACAGAAGTCTGGAGGCTGGCAAAAGTGCACACACAGAGTGCTGACTACTGATTGTGCCTGGCTTCCTCTAGTGCAGTGGTTCTCAACTTTCCTAAGGCTGCGACCCTTGCATACATTTCCTCATGTGGTGGTGACCATCAACCATGAAATTTTGCTACTGTTATGCATCGTGATGTAAATATCTGCATTTTCTGATGGTCTTAGGCGACCGCTGTGAAAGGGTGGTTTGACCCCCAAAGGGGTCGTGACCCACAGGTTGAGAACCGCTGCTCTAGTGGGAGGAAAACAGAACCTCACAACAGCACTGAAATCCAGGTCTAAGTGCACTGAACTCCAGTTTCTGGCAAGACCCTGGATTCCCAGACTCATACAGGTCCCTAGAACACACAGAAACTCAGGGGAACCAAAAGGCAGAGTTCCGGAAGCTCACGCTTGCGAGAAAGGCAGAGATCTGAAGGCAAACCCACATGCACAGACATGGCTGATCCTCACAACCAATTAACTTGGAGGTCAATCCCCTACAGTGATAGCAACAACAATGAAGACTTAACTACAACAAGACTGCACACACAGTTCACAAAAAGGTGAACCAAGAGTGTCCACCTCAGGTAACTGGGGAGGCAGAGCTACTGGGTCACATAAGACAGCTAGCACACAAAGCTACTCTACCAACTCAGGGAAGGAGCGAAATATGCAGAGACTAAAGAAGAGATCACAAACAAAAGAAATGGAGGAAAACAAATGACTGGATATAGAGTTCAAAACCAGAGTTATAAGGATTTTTAAGAATTTCCGAGAAAAAAAATGAATAAGTTTAGTGAGACTCAAGAGGACATGAAAAAGAATCACCTAGAAATTAAATATATGCTGACTGAAATAAAAAATATTATACAGAAAACTAACAGTAGACTAGAGGAATGCAAGAATCAAGTCAAAGATTTGAAATACAAAGAAGCAAAAAACACTCCACTGGAAAAGCAAATAGTAAAAAGAATTAAAAAAATGTGAAGATAATGTAAGGAGCCTCTGGGACAACTTCAAGCGTACCAACATCAGAATTATGGGGGGGGGGGGCGGCAGAAGAAGAGAGAGAACAAGATACTCAAAACCTATTTGAAGAAATAATGACTGAAAACTTCCCCCACTTGGTGAAAGAAAGAGACTTACAAGTCCAGGAAGTGCAAAGAACCCCCCAACAAAAAGGAATCCAAAGAGAACCACACCAAGACACATCATAAATAAAATGCCAAGAACAGGGAGAATCCAAGATGGCGGCATAGGTAAACACCTACACTGCTGCCTCACACAACAATTTCAAAACTACAACTAAAAGACAGAAACGAAATCATCCAGAACCACAGGAAAGCTGGCTGAGTGGAAATTCTACAACTAGAGGGAAAGAGAGGGGCTCACAGAGACCCAGAGGATCTGCAAAAGCTGAGGTATGGAGACATGCGCAGAGAGAACAGGTGCCGGAGTACCTGGCAAGTTTTCTCTGGCAGGAGGGAAACGGAGACTGTCAAAGGCATTGAACCCCTTATCCTACAACACTAAACCCCAGATCCAGCCAAAACTCATACGGGGGGAGTTTGGACTGTGAAAAGGGAGAGGTGCACGGAAATTTACGGGACTCGCAAAAGATCAGAGGTCAAGTGGCGCACACGGCACTGCACAGAGGACAGACTGCTGATTGTGCTGCTGGCTTTCGTGAATGGGTGGGAGACAGACCCTCCCAACTGTGCCACTTCTGACTCCACTAAGCCCCAGTTTCAGGGGAAACCCTGGCGACCTAAACTCGTGTGCTCCTGGAGCGCAGGGTAGCCAGAAAGGCAGCTGTCTAGAGGCACTGTGGGCACATGCGCACAAGGACCACTCTAGCGATTACCCAGTCACGTGAGACTCAGGGGCAGTGGAGGGCGGGGCCGACTGGAAGGCAAGGCGGTCCCTTAAGCCCTGAGACTCCACCCATCCCAAGCTCAACACAGAGGCTTCTGCGGTTTTGCAAGTCTGGTATTATAAGGCTGAATCCAACACAGAAGTTCTCCTGGCATTCTGAAAATACTGAGACAAGGGAAGGGATCACAAACAAAAGAAATGGAGGAAAAGAAACGACTGGATATAGAGTTCAAAACCATACTTATAAGGTTTTTCAAGAATATGCTAGAAAACTTGGATAAATTTACTGAAAGCTAAGAGGAGATGAAAAAGGACCAACTAGAGATGCAAAAGATCCAACTAGAGATGGAAAAGGTCCAACTAGAGATGAAAAAGGACCAACTAGAAATTAAACATACACTGACTGAAATAAAAAATATTATACTGAGTCCTAACAGCAGACTAGAGAAAGGCAAGCATCAAGTCAAAAATTTGAAATATAAAGAAGCAGAAAACATTCAACTGGAAAAGCAAGAAGAGAAAAGAATCCAAAAATGTGAATATAATGTAAGGAGCCTCTGGGACAGCTTCAAGTGTACCAACATCAGAATTGTGGGAGTACCAGAAGAAGAGAGAGAGCAAGATACTGAAAACCTATTTAAAGAAATAATGACTGAAAACTTCCCACATCTGGTAAAAGAAATAGACTTACAAGTCCAGGAAGCACACAGAACCCCATATAAAAGGAATCCAAAGAGGACCACACCAAGACACATCATAATTAAAATACCAAGAGCAAAAGACAAAGAGAGAATATTAAAAGCAGCAAGAGAAAAACAGTTCATTACCTGCAAGGGAGCACCCATATGACTGTCAGCTGATTTCTCAACAGAAATGATGCAGGCCAGACGGGAG
>JAAGEH010000031.1:12456456-12570834 GCA_011751065.1 Lasiurus cinereus
AAAAAAAAAAAAAAGGAAACCAAGAAGGAACACAGGGTTAAAGAATAAAAATGGTGAGAATCCAAGATGGCGGCATAGGTAAACACCTACACTGCTGCCTCGCACAACAATTTCAAAACTACAACTAAAAGACAGAACGGACATCTGGACATCATCCAGAACCACCTGAAAGCTGGCTGAGTGGAAGTTCTACAGCTAGAAGGAAAGAGAGGGACTCACAGAAACCCGGAGGAGCTGCAAAAAGCTAAGGTATGGAGACCCGTGAGCTGAGAGAGCGGGTGCCAGAGTACCTGGCTGACTTTCTCTGGCGGGAGGGAAATGGAGACTCCCAACGGCATTGAACCCCTTATCTTATGACACTAAACCCCAGATCCAGCCGAAACTCATACGGGGGGAGTTTAGACTGTGGAAAGGGAGAGGTGCACGGAAACTTAGGGGAGTCGCAAAAGATCAGAGGACTGGTGGTGGCGCGCACAGCACTGCACAGAGGACAGATTGCTGATTGTGCCACTGGCTTTCGCGAGTGGGCGGGAGACAGACCCTCTCAACTGTGCCACTTCTGACTCCAATAAGCCCCTGTTTCAGGCAAAACCCTGGGGTGCACAGGGGAGCTGGAAAGGCAGCGGTTAGAGGCACTGCTGGCGTGCGCGCAAAAGGACCGCTCCAGTGAGTACCCAGTCACGTGAGACTCAGGGGCCGTGGAGGGTGGGGCCGACTGGAAGGCAAGGCGGTCCCTTAAGCCCTGAGACTCCACCCATCCCAAGTTCAACAGAGCCTTCTTCCATTTTGCAAGTCTGGTATCATAAGGCTCAAATCAACACAGAAGTTTCCCCGGCATAGTGAAAATGCCGAGACAAGGGAAGGGATCACAAACAAAAGAAGTGGAGGGGAAAAAACGACTGGATATAGAGTTCAAAACCATACTTATAAGGTTTTTCAAGAATATGCTAGAAAAGTTGGATAAAGTTAGTGAGAGCCAAGAGGAGATGAAAAAGGACCAACTAGAGATGCAAAATGTCCAACTAGACATGGAAAAGGTTCAACTAGAGATGAAAAAGGACCAACTAGAAATTAAACATACACTGACTGAAATAAAAAATATTATACAGAGTCCTAACAGCAGACTAGAGGAAGGCAAGAATGAAGTCAAAAATTTGAAATATAAAGAAGCAAAAAACACTCAACTGGAAAAGCAAGAAGAGAAAAGAAATAAAAAATGTGAAGATAATGTAAGGAGCCTCTGGGACAGCTTCAAGCATACCAACATCAGAATTGTGGGAGTGCCAGAAGAGAGAGAGCAAGATACTGAAAACCTATTTAAAGAAATAATGACTGAAAACTTCCCACATCTGGTGAAAAAAATAGACTTACAAGTCTAGGAAGCACGCAGAACCCCATATAAAAGGAATCCAAAGAGGACCACACCAAGACACATCATAATTAAAATACCAAGAGCAAAAGACAAAGAGAGAATATTAAAAGCAGCAAGAGAAAAACAGTTCATTACCTACAAGGGAGCACCCATACGACTGTCAGCTGATTTCTCAACAGAAACGATGCAGGCCAGACAGGAGTGGCAAGAAATATTCAACGTGATGAATAGCAAGAACCTACAACCAAGAATAATCGCTCCAGCAAAGCTATCATTCAGAATTGAAGGGCAGATAAAGAGCTTCACAGATAAGAAAAAGCTAAAGGAGTTCATCAACTCCAAACCAGTATTATATGAAATGCTGAAAGGTACTCTTTTAGAAGAGGAAGAAGAAAAAGGTAAAAGCCAAAAAATTATGAACAATAAATACATATCTATCAACAAGTGAATCTAAAAATTAAGTAAATTAAAAATTTGATCAACAGAATACACTGGTGAATATACTAGAATCAGGAGCACAGAAAGGGAGTGGACTGATAATTCTCAGGAGGGAAGGGGTGAGGTGTGTACAGGGAGAGACTGGACAAAAATCATGCACCTAGGGATGAGGTCAATGGGAGGGATTTAAGGGCAGAGGGAAGGGTGGGGATTGGGTGGAGGGGAGCTATGGAGGGGAAAAAAGAGAAACAAATGTAATAATCTGAATAATAAAGATTTAATTAAAAACAAACTGTGCTACATATACACAATGGAATACTATGCTTCCATTAAAAAGAAATAATTCTTACCATTTGCAACAACCTGGATAGAACTGGATAGCATTATGCTAAGTGAAATAAGCCAGTCAATGAAAGAAAAATACCACATGATCTCACTCATTTATGGATAATAAAGGCATTATAAACTGATGAATAAAATGGTAGATACAGAGGCAGTAAAGCATCAAATAGACTGTCAAATTACAGCAAGAAGGTTAGAGAGAGCTGGGATAGGTAAGACATCAACTGAAGGACTTGTATCATGTATATAAGCATAACCAATGGACACACAACACTGAGGGGTAAGGGCATGTATCGGAGAGGATTGGGGGGCAATTGTAGGATATGTACACATATAATACATTAATAAAAATGGGGTAAAATAGTAATTTCAATGTAATTGATTATCATCTGATATATTAGCAGTCAGTTCAGTGAAAATGAATTCAATTGTTCTCTGCCTTATAGATATATGAACAATTCTGAATGTCCTCTCTTATATTTTTTGAAGCAAGTAAACATAATTTTACAGGGTGTCAAACTCAGAAACTAAAGAAAGTATATGTGAATATAAATAAACTATAAAACAAGACACATTTCCAGTAATACAAATTTAAATAATAGCATAGCTCCATAGAAAACTCCAGTGTTTGAGATAAAAACCTTAATTCTTTTTTCTTCTACCATAATGATTTTTTCCTTATGATACAATACCTCTCTACAATAATCATCTATAATACCTAAAGCACAATATGCTATTTAGACCAGACATCCTTCTGGATGTCCGTCTGGATGACCCACCAGATGAAGCCGCATAGGCAGGGTTTGATGCAAACATGGCAAAGTCCCAGGACACTGAGGTGAGTGAGGCCTGAGGCAGAGGTGGCTGCCGTGGTGGCAGGACTGAGGCAGCCACCACAGCAATGGGGGCCAAGCCCCTTGCACAAATTTCATGCATTGGGTTTCTAGCTTAATATATACATATAGCATGATCCAAATGACCTAATGCAGCCCATATTATATATGGATAAGTATTTCTATATGAGTCTTTCATTTAGTGGGCTCTGATAGATATCTGGAATGACAGCATAGGTAGAGAAGCTGCCTTAAGATTGATAGAGACAATAAGAACTGCTAGGGGAACAGAAATTAACTCAATGGTGTGCAGATGTGTGTGCGCTTTTAACAAGCATGCAAATATCATGGAAGATTGTCCATTTAACTAACTTTCCTTGGAAAGGTTGGGTTCCAGAATAAATGTGTGTATAATATGCAATGAAAAAATTACTGAAGTAATGGTAGGGATAGTGAATATAATTTTTATAACATGAAATGATCATAAGGATACATTTTTAAAATTACTATATAAATAATGAAAATATATTTGATATGTATTCGTCTCTAGATCATTTTGTGTTAAATGCATCTGCATCTACTACAGAAATAAAGGTTATGTATATACATTGTGGTGTGTGTCTGTGTCCTTTGTATGAGGGATCTACTTTATATACTTTTGAAGCTCTAAATCAGCAAAGGAGAATTATGGGTACTGATAATGGAAGGAAGAGAATATGTCAGAAGCTGATGGTTCCTCATGCACAATTTGAAATGTTGATGAGTTATAGTGAAAGAAACACTGCAATCAACCAAAGTGTGCTCACATCCAGATGAAAAGTGAGATATTTAGACATTTTATCCAGCAAACACCAAGTTCCATAGACTCTTTCTTTATAGAGCTAATTTTGAGAAATAGGACTGATTCATAAAGGTATCAGGATAAACATTTTATGTAATTTTTACTGTTTGTACTCAATTTGGGGAGTGTGATTTGAACATCCTATATAATAAAAGGGTAATATGCAAATTGAGCAAATGGTGGAATGAATGGTTGCTATGATGCGCCCTGAGCACCAAGGGGCAGACACTCAATGCAGGAGCTGCCACCTGTTGTTCAGTGCGCTCCCACAGGGGTAGTGCCACTCAGCCACAATGTGGGCTCATGGCTGGTGAGCACAGCGGTGGTGGTGGGAGCCTGTTACAGAGATCAGGCCTAAGCTGTCAGTTGGACATCTCCTGAGGGCTCCCAGACTGTGAGAGGGCACAGACCAGGTTGAGGGACCCACCTCAAGTGCACAAATGTTTTGCACAGGGCCTCTAGAGTATAATAACAAGACTATCTTTGAAAATATCAGAAAGGGAAAGGGGAGGCAAAATGGAGGATATCTGTAATACTATCAATAATAACAAATCCTAGTATATTTAAAAGAACAAAAAAGAACAAAAAAGAAAATGTCAAAGTATTTAATTGAATCATCCCATTATCACCTGTATTATTTTTAAATGTATTCGTATAATTTGAGGATCTGGTGATAAATTAGCTGTTGGAATTTTTGTTTTAATTAATTGATGACAAGAATTTGTGTTGCCTTGGCCAGGTAGCTCTCAGTTGGTTGGAGTGTCATTTGGTACACCAAAAGGTTGTGGTTTCAGTTCCCTGTCAGGGCATACACCCAGGTTGCAGGTTCAATTCCCTGGTCAGGGTGTGCATTGGAGGCAACTGATCAATGTTTCTCTCTCCTCCTCCTCCTCCTCCTCCTCCTCCTCCTCCTCCTCCTCCTCCTCTCTCTAAATACATCCTCTAGTAAGAATTTTTTAAAGGAATTTTTACTGATTTTAGATGAATATAATAAAATTTAATTTTAGAGCTCCCACCATATCCAAAAAGTTTAAAAATTTTGCTTCACTTATGCTATCACTGTACAAAAAAAAAAATAGCACAAAACACATGCAAGAATTACAACTTAAGGCATTTTCACCTCTAGTTATTTTTCCTAACAGATTGTATCTGAATCTCAACGACCATATTTTGGTGATATCAACCTACTCCAAATGTACAAATGCATGGTAGAAAAAAAATCTAGGTAGTTCTAAATACAGTTATATTTATATTATGTAGGTCAAAGATCTGAATGATTGGCTGACTTTTTAACTTTTCTTCAAACTTTAGGAATGATACAAAATTGCTTTGTACATTTAAAAATATTGACTGAGGATTCATTCATATTATAATAATTTATTGTAGTTCTAAGTTTTACTCACTTATCAGGGGTACGAAGGTCAAGGATCATTTCCTGGATATTAATTTTAATTTCAGAAGAGTTTGTATTTGGCAGTTTAATTTTAACCTGAAAGGAAAAATGAGAAGAAAAATACTGTTGTCTTGAAAATCAGTTAATTTGAGGATTATAAGAAAATATAGGGAAATAAAAACTAATATTTATTAAGTGTCAACTACTAGTATATGCCAAGTTTTGCCATTTACTCATAACAATCTTGAAAAACAGTGTTTATTACCCCTATTTTACAGATGGAGAAACTGGAATAAAGTCAAATTTAGTGAGTGGCCCAAGGGCAAGGGTTTGTAATTTGATTAAGGTCTATCTGACTCCAAACCTATATGGGAACACTTTGGTTACTTGCCTGTAACCTTCATTGGCTGAAGTTTCATTGTAGTGCACCTGCTAAAGTAAGAGACCTTCAACTGCCTTTATATCAGTGGGCCCCCTTTGTATTAAAAAGTGATTATTTCTTGTGTTAGGTATAGGTTGATGATGCCATCTAGTAGTTTCCTGGTATAAACTTCCATACCACATTTCCTAGAGATGTGTAGTAGTCCAGAGAAGTTGTTAGCATAACAAAAGAGAAATAAGAATATGACCCCTACCCATAAAATGAGAATATTTATTAGTTTAGTAAGATTTTACTTAAAAATACTCATCTTACTTATCACATGACCCAGCAATTCCACTCCTAAGTATATACCCAAGAGCATTAAAAGCAGGTGCCTACACAAAAACATGTACATAAATTTTTTGTTCATAGAAGCAGTATTCACAATAGCCAAAAGACAAAAAACAACCAAATAGATATCAACTGATGAATGGAAACTCCAAATGTGATATATACATAGAATGGAATATTATCCTATATAATAAAAGCTTAATATGCAAATTGACTGTCACTCTAACACACAAGATGGATGCCCCCATGTGGACACAAGATGGCCAGCAGGGGAGGAAAGTTGTGGGTGATCAGGCCAGCAGGGGAGGGCAGTTTGGGGGACCAGGCTATCAGGGAAGGGAAGCTAGGGGCGACCAGGCTGGCAAGGGAAGGCAGTTAATGGTGACTGGGCCTACAGGGAAGGGCAGTTGGGGGTGACCAGGCCTGCAGGGGAGGAGAGTTAGGGGCGACCAGGCCAGCAGGGTAAGGCATTTAGGAGCTATCGGGCCAGCAGAGGAGCAGTTAGGCATCAATCAAGCTGGCAGGGGAGTGGTTAGGGGATGATCAGGCTGGCAGGCAGAAGTGGTTAGGGGCAATCGGGCAGGCAGACAGGTGAGCCACTGGGATCAGACCTAAACGGGCAGTCAGACATCTCTGAAGGGGTCCTAGATTGGAGAGTGTGCAGGCTGAGCTGAAGGCCAACCCTCATGCATGAATTTCGTGCACCGGGCCTCTAGTTCAGTCATAAAAAGGAATGAAGTACTGCCATAATCAGTTTGGCTCAGTGGATAGAGTGTTGGCCTGCACACTGAAGCATCCCGGGTTTAATTCCAATCAAAGGCACATGCTTGAGTTTTGGGCTCAACCTCTAGTGGAGGGGATGCAGGAGGCAGCCAATTAATTATTCTCACTCATCATTGATGTTTCAATCTTTCTTTCCCTCTCCCTTCCTATCAGAAATCAATAAAATATATTTTTAAAGAGGAACAAAGTACTATTACATGGATGAACATTAAGAATATTAAGCTAAGCCTCCGCCAGCGCCTGCCGGAGCCTGTTCATGTCAACTGACAAGAGTCCGCAAAATCTCTGCTCCGAGCCAGTCCAGACTGCCCCGACCCCAGCTTTCTATCCTTTGAAACCTGGATAGAAATGTTCCTGCATCAGTTTTTACTAGAGCCAATCACCTGCCATGCCTTAGAACAGGGATTGTACCCAGATTGCCCTTAGCCCAAATAATCATGAAGTTGACATCTATAAAAAGAATGGGAGCCAATGGGTGAAAGCTCATGAACTCAAGGAGCACAATGGATACATCACAGGTATCAACTGGGCTCCCAAGAGAGATCCATTGTCACTTGTGGCTCAGACCGAAATGCCTATGTCTGGAGTCAGAAAGATGGTGTCTGGAAGCCAACCCTGGTGATCCTGAGAATTAACCGTGCAGCCACTTTTGTCAAGTGGTCCCCACTAGAGAACAAATTTGCTGTGGGAAGTGAAGCAAGACTCATTTCTGTTTGTTACTTTGGACTGGCATCCGAACAATGTTTTGCTGGAAGCAGGATCATGTTATTTCAAATGCATAGTGTTTTCTGCATACAATAAAGAAGTGGATGAAAAGCCAGCCAGTACACCCTGGGGCAGCAAGATGCCTTTTGGTCAGCTGATGTCAGAGTTTGGTGGCAGTGGTACTGGTGGCTGGGTGCATGGCATCAACTTCTCCGCCAGTGGGAGTCGACTGGCTTGGGTCAGCCGTGACAGTACTGTGTCTGTTGCCAATGCCTCAAAAAGCGTGCAGGTCTCAACTCTGAAAACAGAGTTCCTGCCCCTACCGAGTGTGTCATTTGTCTCGGAGAATAGTGTTGTAGCCGCTGGCCATGACTGCTGCCCAATGCTCTTTTACTATGATGACAGCGGCTGCTTGACTTTTGTCTCCAAGCTAGACATTCCAAAACAGAGCATCCAAAGCAACATGTCTGCCATGGAGCACTTTCACAACATGGACAAGAGGGCTACAACTGAGGACCGCAATACAGCCTTGGAGACTCTGCACCAGAATAGCATCACTCAAGTATCTATTTATGAGGTGGACAAGCAAGATTGTCGCAAATTTTGCACTACTGGCATCTATGGAGCCATGACAATTTGGGATTTCAAGACCTTGGAGTCTTCCATCCAGGGCCTCCGGATAATGTGAAGCTGAATGAACCTCCTAGATCCAGCATGCCAAACTGACAAACTGCCCACAGCAGCTCCACCATTTGCATGATGGTGAGGAAAGCCAGCCGCAAGGAAACACTGAAGATACATATTGCACAAATGTTTGTCTGGTTTTGTTTGATATAATTGGTGAAAGTGTTGGATTTTTAAAAGCAGCAATTGGGTTTTGTTTGTATTTTGGTTTTGTTTGTTTGTTTTGGTTTTTGTTTTTGCTATTTCATTCCATTTTCTTTTTTTTACTAAAGCTTCTCTTTTAGTAGTTTATTATGGAAATTGTCACACTAACTTAAAAGAAAGGGTGGAGAGGTATGTAAATTGCTAAAAATTTAAATTAAAATTCTGAATATGAAAAAAATAATATTAAGCTAAGTGAAAGAATTCAGCACAAAAAGCCACGAAATTAACACCAAGAAATCAATGGAGGGGAGGAAAGTTGTGGGTGATCAGGCCAGCAGGGGAGGGCAGTTTCTCTTTTTAGTTTCTCTGTATGAAAGTTTATTATAGAAAATTTTATGTGAAATATCCAGAATATCCATAGAGACTTAAACCAGACGAGTGTTTGTGGGAGCCTAGAGAGGGAGCAAAGAGAAGTGACTGCTACATGAGTATGGATTACTTTTGTGTTGATGAATATTTTCTCAAATTATATATTGATGATGGTTGCACAACACTATTAATGTACTAAATGCAACTAATGGCAAATTTCATATTTGTGTATTTTATCATAATAAAAGTCTCATCTCTCTTACTCTCCTTTTGATAGAAGTTGATTATCTATCTATCTATCATCTATTTGAGATGACATGGGATATGGTTTCCAAAGACACACAAAAAAAAAACCTAAGTTTTAGGTAAATTATAAAGCCTTATCTAAAATGAGCTAAAAGACTTGAAATATTGGAGATCTGGTGATTTCAGAGCTGGAATTGAAAGGATAAAAGCTTTAGGTTTTACATATAGCTGTCCAATTATCCCAGCACTACGTATTGAAGAGACTGTCTTGACTACGTTATGTGTTCTTGCCTCTTTTGTCAAATATTAATTGAGCATAATGGCTTGGGAAGAATTCTGGGTTCTCTGTTCTGTTCCATTGATCTGTATGTCTGTTCTTATGCCAGTACCAGGCTGTTTGTAGTATAATGGCTTTGTAGTATAGCGTGGTATCTGGCCTTGTGATCCCTCCAACTTTGTTCTTCTTTCTCAGGATTGCTGTAGCTATTCAGGGTTTTTTTTGGGGTTCCATATAAATTTTGGACAGTTTGTTCTAGATCTGTGAAGTATGCCGTTGATATTTTAATAGGGATTGCATTGAATCTTCATATTGTTTTGGGTAGTATGGATATTTTAATTATGTGGGTTCTACCAATTCATGAACATGGCATATTATTCTACTTGTTTATATCTTCTTCTATAAACAAAGAGAGAAAAGAGAAGTGACTGTTAAATGAGTACAGATTATCTTTGGTTTGATGATTACCTTTTTCAATGTTCTATAGCTTTCTTAGTATAAGTCTTTTACCTCCTTGGTTAATTCTTAAGTATCTTAATTTTTTGTTATAACAGTAAATGGGATTATTTTTTAGTTTCTCTTTCTGAAAGTTTATTGTTGGTGAATAAAAATGCCATTGATTTCTAGGTGTTAATTTTGTATCCTGCTACATTGCCAAAATCCTTTATTAAATCTAGTAATTTTTTTGCTGGAGTCTTTAGGGTTTTCTGTGTATTATATCTTGTCATCAGTGAATACTGATAGTTTTACAACCTCCTTTCCAAATTGGAGGTCTTTTGTTAATTTTTCTTCTAATCTGATTGCTGTTGCTATGACATCCAGTACTAAGTCAAATATAAGTGGTGAAAGTGGACAACCCTATCTTCTTCCAGTATTTAGGAAAAATGGTTTTAGCTTTTGCCCATTGAGTATGATGTTGACTGTAGGTTTGTCACATATGGCCTTTATTATGTTGAGGTATGATCCCTCTATTCCCACTTTGTTGAGGATTTTTATCAAAAATGGGTGTTGGATTTCAGCAAATTATACTCAACATAAGAATACTTTCAAAATGGATAAAATATTTAAATGTAACTCGTGAAACCATAAAAAACCTTGAAGAAAACATAGTCAGCAAAATGTCAGATATCTCATGTAGCAAATTTTTCAATGATGCAATGCCTGGCCCAAGAGAAACAAAGGAAAAAATAATCAAATGGGACTATGTCAAAATAAAAAGCTTCGGCACAGAAAAGAAATCAGCATAAAAATGAAAAGGGAATACACTGAATGGGAGAACATATTTGCCAATTTGATACATCTGATAAGGGGTTAATATCCAAAATATATAATGTACTCATACAAATCTACAAACGGAAAACAAACAACATAATCAAACAATGGGTAGATGACTTAAATAGACACTTCTCCAAAGCAACATAGAGATGGCCAAGAGACACATGGAAAAATGCTCAACATCACTAATCATCAGAGAAATGCAAATTAAAACGACAATGAAGTACCACTTCACACCTGTCAGAATGGCTGCTACCAACAAATAACAAATAACAAGTGCTGGCGAGGATGTGGATGAAAAGGAACCCTGGTACACTGTTGGTGGGAATGTAGACTGGTACAGCCATTGTGGAAACTAGTGTGGAGTTTCCTCAACAAATTAAAAATAGAACTTACATTTGACCCAGTGATCCCACTTCTACCAACCTATCCTAATAAGCCTAAAACACCTATCAGAAAGAAGATATGTACCCCTGTGTGCATAGCAGCACAATATATGTAATAGCTAAGATTTGGAAACAGCCCAAGTGCTCATCAATAGATGAATGGATAAAAAAATCTGTGGTAGAATGTGAGCATTCTGTGGTGCCATCAAATTGACATAAAACTGAACTTCTCAGAGGCCTCCAAAATCTCAAGATGGTGTGTATTTGGAGAGCAGCCTTTTCTAGGAATTCATCAGCATCACCATCCAGACAGGCCTTGGACACTGCCCGCGACTCAGCAGCCACTCAGCCAAAATCCTACTGCCCCAGTCACAAACCTAGAGACCCTGGGACCTTCACCTGCAAAGTTGCACTGCTCCCATAGCAATATCCCAGCGCCAGGGCCCCTCAAGTGCATCACAGCTCAACACCAACAAAGGCACTGCCACAGTTGCACATTTCCAATTGGCAGGCACCTTGAGCCCATCTATCCACAGGGCACTCATGGGAGCCGCTGTGAGCCTTCCCTAGGTGCAATCTTGAACAAACCGGGACACACTCCCCCAGCAATAGAAATTCTGAATTAACTCATCTTGGATACCTGCCCACATATGCCTCAATTACATAGCTTCAGTGCCAAGGTCTTTCAGAGTGCTTCAGAGATCCTCACTGGCAAATGTGCCGTGGATGTCCCTGTGAGCCACCACTGGGAGCGTGCACCTATGCACTACAGGTGCAGCAGCAAAAACTGAGTTTTTCCACCTCACAGCTGCAGAACTCTGGACACTACAGTTGCACACTTGTCCTGAGCACAGGCATACTAAGTCCACCCCTCCGCAGGCAGCTCTTGGGCACCTCTGTGAGCCCTTCCTGGGCATGCACTTATAAAGGAACACACTGTTGGGCTGTAGAAATGCTGAATTCCCTCTTCTGGGATACATGCCCACAGACACTGCAATCCCATGGCTTCAGTGCCAAGGCCCTTCAGAGTGTATCAGTACACCCTGCTGGCAAATGCACCATGGGTGCCCCTATGAGCCACCACTGGGGGAACGTGTATCCAACCATGAAGCAACAGCAAAAGCTGAGCCTGCCCACCTGACAACTATGGAACACTGGACACCCCAGTCATGCCTTTCCAGAGCACAGGCCTCCTGAGCCCCATCACTCCAACAGATGGTTCCTGGCTGCCATTGTGAGTCCCAAGGGCACAAGACAGCAAAAATTGGGACACCCCCCTCCAAGGCTGCTGACTTCTAGACACAGCAATTGCATCTTTACAGCTCACAGGCCTACATCAAGAGAACCCCAATAGCTCAAGTAGGGAGCTATGCTACATTATCAAGCCCAGAAGAGCTAAGAGATCATACCAGTAGCACTATCCCTAAAATAACCTGTGTAGCAAAGCAATCAGATCTACAATTAAAATGTTACAGCAAAACATGGGCAGACAAAAAAAAAAAAAAAGCAATCCCCAAAGGAAAAAAAAAAAAAGAGGAATAACCACAAAGGGAGTTAAGTGAAATTGAAGCTAGCAACATATCAGAGAAAGAATTAAGAGTAATGCTTATAAGGATGGTCAAACAGCTGGATGACAAATACACACAACTCCATGACAAATACACACAAGTCAATGAGAATTATAAGAAGCTGAATGAGAATGTCACCAACATGAAAAGGAACCAAGAGGAGATGAAGAATGATATAGCTACAATAAAGAACACAATGGGATATTTTCTTCCTTTGGAAAATTTATTTGCAAATAGTTCTCTTTCAGCTTCAGAAACTGGAAACACAGGTATAGCTCTCAACCCTGAACCTGTACTGCTCCTGGAGTCACTGAGGAACCCCATAGGATTACATTCATATCTTTAAATCCAATCATTTTAAGAGTTTGATGAAAATATTCTTTTGGAGGAAAAAAATGGCAGTGGAATAGACAGATGTGTCCCAAGCCTTGTCCCTGAGCAGACAGAGAGAACAGGTGAGGATTGTACTAGTAGCATTTCTTGGCAAGTTAAGGGACAGCTATACTCCAGGAGAAGATGGGGGACTGCTGGATGGGGCTCCCCTGACAGGGAAGCCACCAGTGCTGCTGTTTTTTTTCTCCTGTAGCCGCCAGCTCGGATGTGAAGACCGCACCATCTTGAAGGGGAAAGTGGATATTTACGGAAGCCTGAAAAGCTACACCTGCGACACCCACCAAACTGCTGCAAGCCCCCCCAAAATTAGTCCCCAATTGGCGCAAACATTTGTATTCAGAGGAGCTCTACATGCCACATGGAAAGGTCAGATTTTGCCTGGGATAAGGTGTGTTCTCTGGTCCCACAGGACAAACACACACACTGTGGGAGCTGGAGGACCGGGGGTACTCTGCACCTAGAGAAATCCATGGCTGTTGAGCATGGCATGATCCGTGAATGTGGAAGGGGTTCCTCAGAGCTGCTAATAGAGGAGATTTCTAGAAAGCGACCCATTTTAATCTGACACAGAAGGATACTATGGGAGTTTCTTAAGTGTGTCAGATGATTGGAAAAGAGGGGAGAAGGGGGACTGTGCAGACTTGCGCTCTTTCTTATTCAGATCCTTGCTTCTGATTACTAAGCCCAATACATAGGATCACACAGTTGGGGACACCCTGGGAGACTGCAGGATAAGTTGCTTTTCTGGAACCTGGGGATCAGAGCAGGAAGTGACCACCTGAGAACCAGCTCTGGGGCACCCCATACCAAAAAAAAAAAAAAAAACGGTATTGAGTGCCAGAGGGAAAGCAGGATAGAAGCACAGGCTAGAGAGGATCTATAATTTCAGAAGTCAATCACAAAACACTGCCACCCAGGGACTGACTCAGAAATTGACTCTTGTGTAATCACAAAAGAATAAAGAGATTATGACATACCACCTCCTTAAAAATCAGGACTGGCTTACGACACTGAGCAACAGTGCAACACAGGGAACAGCAATATTGTCCAGACTGGGAAATAGATATGCCAAACAGAACAATAGAAGAAGTGAAAAACCTTCACTACTACACATTTTTTTTCAATTTTTTATTTTTTTTATTTTTTCATCTTTTACCTAAGAAACCAATTTTTTTCCTCACTTGATTTTACCTCTTTAATTGTTACATTTTTATTTTCAATCACTATTATTACTACTACTATTTTAAATTTTGGGGAAAAAAAGGTGTCATTTTATTTTCTCTTTATTTTATTTGGGATTAGTGTTCTGCATTCTATTTTCATCTTTCCTTGAGCATCATTTCAAACTGTCTCAACTCTACCTTTATGCTATCATTCTCATCTTAACTTTTCCCCTTTTGTTGTCCTTTTTTTCTTATCCCTTTTCCTATTTTAGAATTTCCCTATTCTTTCTTTTTACTCCCTGCTAAAATTTCACCCCACTTATATATCTAATTTCCAATCCCCTGATTCAAGTCCATACACACCTCTATCTTCCATCTTCACTGTCCAAAATATTGTTTTTCTCTCTGTCCTTTTGTTGTTGTTTGCTTAAACGTTGATTATATTGATTTTTTATGATTTTTTGTGAAATGGTTTTGCATATTATTCCTGTTTTGTTTTGCCTTTTGTTTGCTTTGTTTTGCTTTGTTTTTTACTTCTGTTTTCCCTCACCTCCCTTCATATTAGTTGTTGTTTGTAGTTTGTATTAATCTTCAGGTACTTATTGCTGGCATTTGTTGGGATTAGTGGCTGTTCTATTGGAGTTTTCTCCACATGTGTTTAATTTGTTCCCCTTCTCTTTGTTAATCTCTTTCTTTTCTCTCTTATTTTTTTTCTTATTTTTTCGTTTTTACCTTCTCTCAATTTCATTTTGGCACTCCTTTCTTTTCTTTTTTCTTTTTGTTTCTTTTCTTTCTTCTTCTTTCTCTCCAATTGCCTAATTTGTCTCTCTCTTGTGGGCACTTTCATCTGTGGGTATTAACATCGTGAATACATTTCTGTTTAGTGCCTTGTGTATTGTAACTTATTGTGTTGTATTTTGTGCCTTTAAATCAACACAGGAGAAAGGTAACTACATAACCAGACACGCAGAGAAGAGAGACCATGGGAAGACAAAGAAATAGCCGCATATAAAAGAAAAGCACGTATCACCAGAAAAGGAAGTAAACAAAATGGAGGAAAGCAACCTGTCACAGAAAAAATTCAGAGAAATGATCATAAGGTGGCTGAAAAGAATGGAAGACAAATTCAACAATATAAGTAAAAATCAAGAAGAAATGAAGAAGAACCAAGAAGAAATTAAAAATGATATCGCTGCTATAAGAAAACAACATAAAGCATCAAGAGTAGAATAGAAGAAGCAGAGGAATGCATCAGTGAGCTAATAGACAAGGTAGGAAAAAATAACCAAGTAGAGCAGCTTCTAGGAAAAAAAATTACAAAGCAGGAGGAAAGCCCAAGGGAAATTTGGGACAACACAAAACAAAACAATATATTAATAATAGAGGTTCCAGAAGGAGAGAGAACTGAGTGAGGAATAGAAAACATGTTTGAAGAATTAATGACAGAAAACTTCCTGGATATAGGAAAGAAAAAACCCACACAAATCCAAGAAGCTTACAGAGTTCCAAGCAAAATGAACCCTAAAAGACTGACACCAAGGCACGTTATAATTAAATTGGCAAACACCAATGACAAAGTCAGAATCTTAAAAGTGGCCAGAGAGAGACAGAAAGTTACATAAAAAGAAAGCCCCATCAGACTAGTGACTGATTTCTCAACAGAAACTCATCAGGCCAGAAAGAATGGAATGAAATATACAAAGTCATGCAAAGGAAGGGTCCGAATCCAAGAATAGTGTACCCAGCAAGGCTACCAATCAAAACTGAAAGTGAATTCATGAGCTTCAAAAACAAGAAAAGACCAAGGGAATTTATTACCACCAAACCAGCAATGCAAGAAATGTTAAGGGTCTACTATTAAAAAAAAGAAATAGAGAGCAAAGAAGGAACACAGGAGTAAAGAATAAAAATGGCGATGAATAAGTGCCTATTAATAATAACTTTAAATGTAAATGGACTAAATGCTCCAATCAAAAGACATAAGGTAATGGACTGGATAAGAAAACATGACCCATATATCTGCTCTCTACAAGAAACTCAACTCAGAAAAAAAAGACACACAGAGACTGAGGTTGAAGGGATGGAAACGGTTTTTCAGGCAAATAGAAATGAGAAAAAAAAAGCTGGTGTAGCAATCTTTTACCTAACAAATTAGATCTCAAAGTGAAGGACATAACAAGAGTTAAGGAAGGCCATTTCATAATACTAAAGGGAGCAATCCAACAAGAAGAAATAACTCTGGTAAACATATACACACTCAACAGAGGAGCACCCAAATACATTAAAAAAAAAAATCTTTCCCAAAACCGGTTTGGCACAGTGGATAGACCGTTGCCCTGGGACCTGAAAGGTCCCAGGTTCCATTCAGGTCAAGGGTATGTATCTTGGTTGCAGGCACATCCCCAGTAGGGGGCGTGCAGGAAGCGGCTTATCGATGTCTCTCTCTCATCGATGTTTCTGGCTCTCTATCCCTCTCCTTTCCTCTCTGTAAAAAAATCAATAAAATATATTTAATTTATTTTTAAATCTTGGAAGATACCAAGGGAGAGATGGAGAGCAATACAATCATAGTAGGAGACTTTAATAACCCACTATCATCATTGGACAAATCCTCTAAACAAAAAAATCAGCAAAGAAACATCAATTCTAAATGAGACACTAAACCAGATGGAATTAATTGACATCTTCAGAACATTTCATCCCAAACCCACAGAATATACATTCTTCTCCAGTGCACATGGGTCATTTTCAAAGATAGGCCATATGTTGGGTCATAGGCAAAGTCTCTACAAATTCAAGAAGACAGAAATCATAGCAAGCATCTTCTCAGATCACAGTGGCATAAAACTGGAAATCAACTACAATGAAAACAATCCAAAGAAATAAAACACATGGAGACTAGACAGCATGCTATTAAACAATGATTGGGTAACCAGAGAGATCAAGGAAGAAATAAAAAACATCATGGCAACAAATGACAATGAAAGCACAACAACCCAAAATCTATGGGACACAGTGAAAGCAGTCTTGAAAGGGAAGTTCATAGCTCTACAAGACTACTGCAAAAAAACAAGAAACAATGGTAATAATTTTCATGACCCTACACCTCAAAGAGCTAGAAAGAGAGCAACAGGAAAATCCCAATGTAAATAGAAGTAAGGAAATAGTAAAGGCCAGAGTGGAGAAAAATGACCTAGAGACTAATGAAAAAATGCAAAAGATCAACAAAACCTAGAGCTGGTTCTTTGAAAGGATAAACAAGATTCATGAACCTCTAGCCAGGCTCACCAATAAACAAGAGAGAGGATTCAAATAAACAAAATCACAAATGAAAGAGGAGAAATAACAACAGACACCACTGAAATACAAAGGATTAAAAAAAATACTATGAACAACTCTATTCCAACAAACTGCAAAACCTGGCGGAAATAGACATATTCCTAAAAAAAATAAATAACCTTCCAAAATTCAATCAGGAAGAATCTAAACATCTGAATAGGCCAATAACTATGGAACAAATTGAAGCAGTCATAAAAAAGCTTCCAGCAAACAAAAGACCGGTGCCAAATGGCATCACAGGGGAGTTTACCACATATTCAAGGAAGAATTAAAACCTATCCTCCTCAGATTATTCCAAAAAATTCAAGAAGAGGGAACACTTCCAATCTCCTTCTATGTAGCTAACATCACCCTAATACCAAAACCAGATAAATACAACGTAATGAAAGATAATCACAGGCCAATATCCCTCATGAATATAGAAGCCCAAATCCTCAACAAAATTCTAGCAAATCACATCCAGCAGTACATCAGAAAGATCACACACCATGACCAAGTAGGATTTATATCAGGTATGCAAGGATGGTACAATATTGGCAAATCAAAAAATGTGATATATCACATAAACAAATTGAGAGATAAAAATCACAGTCATATCATTTGATGCAGAAAAAGCATTTGACAAATCCAACACCCTTTCTTGATAAAAACCCTCAACCATGTGGGAATAGAAGGATCATACCACAACATAATAAAAGCCATATAAGATAAACATTCAGGTAACATTATACGCAATGGGCAAAAACTAAAATTATTTCCCCTAAGACCAGGAACAAGACAAGGATGACCACTATCACCACTCCTGTTCGACATAGTATTGAAAGTATTTGCTATTGGAATTAGACAAGAAGAAGAAATAAAAGGCAACCAAACTGTAAAAGAAGAAGTAAAGCTGTCCTTATTTGCAGATGACATGATACTGTACATAAAACCCGAAGGACTCCATCCAAAAACTAGACTTAATAAATTAACTTGGCAATGTAGCAGGATACAAAATTAATGCCAAGAAATCTATGGCTTATCTATACACCAATAGTAAACTTACAGAAAGAGAGTCTCAAAAAGCAATCCCATTTACCATTGCACCAAAAACATTAAAATACCTAGGAATAAACTTAACTAACGTGGTAAAAGACCTATACACGGAAAACTACAGGACACTGAAAAAAGAGATAGAGGAAGACGTAAACAGATGGAAGAACATATCATGCTCATGGATTGGTAGAATAAACATCATTAAAATATCCCTACTACCAAAGCAATCTATAAATTCAATGGAATCCCAATTAAAATTTCAATGGCATATTTCACAGACCTAGAAAGAACTCTCCAAAGATTCATCTGGAACAACAACAACAAAAAAGACCCCAAATAGCTACAACAATCCTGAGAAAGAAGAATAAAGTAGGTGGGATCTTAATACCAGATTTCAAGCTATATTGCAAAGCAACTGTTCTCAAAACAGCCTGGTACTGGCATAAGAACAGGCATATAGACCAATGGAATAGAATAGAGAATCCAGATATCGACCCAAATCACTATGCTCAATTAATATTTGACAAAGGAGGCATGAACATACAATGGAGTCAATACAGTCTCTTCAATAAATGGTGCTGGGAAAATTGGACAGATACATGCAAAAAAAAATGAAACTAGACCACCATCTTACACCATACACAAAAATAAACTCCAAATGCATACTGGATTTAAACATAAGATAGGAAACCATAAAAATACTAGAGAAAAACACAGACAGCGCAATCTCAGACACATGCCGAAAGATCTTCTTCACTGATACTGCTCTAAGGGAAATGGAAGCTAAAGACAAAATAAACAAATGGGGCTACATCAAAATAAAAAAACTTTTGCACAGCAAAAGAAACCATCAACAAAACAAGAAAGCCCACTGTATGGGAGAACATATTTGCAAATATTATCACAGATAAAGGTTTTAACTCCAACTTCTATAGGCAATTTATACAACTTACTAAAAGGAAGATAAATGATCCAATAAATAAATGGGCAACAAATTTAAATAGAACCTTTTAAAAAGAAGACAGAAGGAAGGCCAAGAGACACATGAAAACATGCTCAAAGTCACTAATTATCCAAAAGATGCAAATCAAAATGACAATATGATACCATCTCACACTTGTCAGAATGGTAATCATCAAGAAGTCAACAAAGGACAAGTATTGGTGAGGATGCAGAGAAAAACGAACCCTCGTGCATTGCTGGTGGGAATGCAGACTGGTCCAGCCACTGTGGAGATTAGTATGCAGTTTCCTCAAAAAACTAAAAATGGAACTCCCATTTGACCCAGTAATCCCACTCCTAGGAATATATCCCAAGAAACTAGAAACACCAATCAGAAAGGATATATACAACCCTATCCTCATAGCAGCACAATTTACCTTAGCTAAGATTTGAAAACAGCCTAAGTGCCTAAGCAGGTGAGTGAATTAAAAAAAACAACAACTGTGGTACATCTACATTATGGAATACTATGCTGCTTTTAAAAAGAATTAATTATTACTATTTGCAGCAGCATAGATGGAACTGCAGAGCATTATGCTAAGTGAAATAAGCCAGTAGTGGAAGAAATATACCACATAATTTCACTCATTTATGGAATATAATGAACAACATAAACTGATGAACAGAGACAGATCCAGAGACAGAAAAGCATTGATCAGACTGTCAAACCTCAGAGCGAAGGAGGGTAGTGTAGGGTTAAGGTGGAGAGATCAACCAAAGGACTTGTATGCGTGCATGTAAGCCTAATCAATGAACACGGATAGCAGGTGGGTGCGGGCATGAGTGGCGGGAAGGAATGGGTGTTAATGGGGGTATGAGGACACATACTTAATACCTTAATAAGAAATTTTAACAAAAAATACAGAACCATCATCATTCAGAACCACCTGGAAGATGACTGAATGGATGTCCTACAACTAGAGAAGTAAAGAAGAAAACACACTGAGACTGGTAGGAGGGGTGGAGGCACAGAATAGGCTGGTCCAACACCCATGTGTGTGTGTTTCTTTTAATCAGGAAAGAGATTTTCTCTGCAGAAACTGCCCTGAAGATCAAGGAGTCCAAACCCCACCCCAGACCCCAAGCCCAGGAATCCAGAGCTGGAAAGGAAAGTCCCCATAACTTCAGGCTGTAAAATCCAGCAGGGATTGTGGTAGAGTGACATGGAGGTAGCTGGAGACCCAGGTGTTCCTTTTTAAAGGACCAGTGCACAAATTTACTCAGATTCTATCCTTCTGAGGGACCCAGATACATATGTGAAAGAACTGTATTGTCTGGCTTCAGGGTAGGAAGTCAGGGCCAGAGTTCTCTCAGTCTGGGAGTTTCAGGGGTCATTGTTCCTATACTGGAACCTCCCTTGTAACCAACCATATCTGAGTCTCCATCAGCCTGTATCACACTGTTTGCTCCACCCTAGTGATTCTCTGACACCCCATCCCATCCATTTTTCAGCTCTGCCCAAGTTGTTTGTATTAGCTTTTCCATATGAATGGCCTGTCCTAACTCAGGCTTCAGACTTTCCTAAAATATCTCAAACAAGCTGCAGCTGTTGTTAGCATGCCCCAAGCCTATCAAAAAAGACTCAAGACCCGGCACTAGCACCAGCCTGCCTTGCTTCACAGTTGTGCCTCACCTGGGCACTTCGAAGCCCAATACAAACAGCAGCCATCTGCAGATCTTTCTGTAGCTCCTGCTGGGTGACCCCAAGCAGTGGCTGACTTTGCACCTTTCTGGAGGCCCTAGAGCCAGTGCATCTAGTGGACAGTTTCATACCATACCAGATTACAACTCTACACATCCACAAGTGATACACTCAAGAGGCAAACCCAGTGAGCACTAAAGCCCCATGGAAGCAAGTCCTGCTCCATAGGGGTGTTTCCTGAACAGCAGCTCTCCAACTGTAGTTGCAGCTGATACTCACAGCCAATTGACCTGGGTGTCAATTTATCCCAGTGACACCAACAGCAATCAAGGCAACTACAACAAGGCTATGTACACAGTCTAAACAGGGGCACACCTAGAGTGCCCCACTCAGGTGACTGGAGAGGCTGAGCCACTGAGCCCTACAGAATACTTACTACCCAAAGCCACTCTACCAATTCCAGGAGAAATAGGAGCTCTACCTAATACATAGAAACAAATACAGGGAAGCAGCCAAAATGTAGAGACAAAGAAACATGTCATAAATGAAAGAAATGGAAGCAAGCAATTTATGGGATACAGAGTTCAAAACCATGGTTATAAGGTTACTTAAGGATCTTTATGAGAGTTTCAAGGGACTTAGTGAGACTTTCAAGTATCTTCTTGAGAATTTCAAAGACATAAAAAAGGACCAGTCATATATCAAGCCTACACTAATGGGAATAAAGAATGATTTACGGGGATTTAACAATAGAGTAGAAGATTCTGAGAAGCAAATTTGGAATATGAAGAAGTAAAAAAGAGAACAGCCCAATCAGAAGAGCAAAAGAGAAAAAAGAATCCAGAAATATGAAGATAGTGTACGGAGCCTCTTTGACAACTTCAAGCATACCAACATTCACATTATGGGAGAAGGAGAAGAGACAGAGCAAGATATTGAAAACCTATCTGATGAAATAATGACAGAAAAATTCCCCTACCTGTTGAAAGCAATAGGCTTATAAGTCCAGGAAGCACAGAGAGTCCAAAACAAGAAGATCCCGCACCCAAAATGAGGAACCCAAAAGGCCCACACCAAGATACATCATAATTAGAATGCCAAAAGTTAGAGACACAAAGAGAATATTAAAAGCAGTAAGAGAAAACAGTCAGTTACCTACAAGAAAGCACCCATATGACTGTCAGCTGATTTATCAATAGAAACTCTGCAAGCCAGAAGAGAGTGGCAAGAAATGTTCAAAGTTATGAATAGCAAGGACCTACAACCAAGATTATTCTACCCAGCAAAGCTCTCATTTAGAATTGAAGGTCAGATGGAGAATTTCACAGACAAGAAAAAGCTAAAGGAGTTCATCACCACCAAACCAGTATTACATGCAATTCTGAAAGGTATTCTTTAAGAAGAGGAAAAATAAGAAGAAAAAAGATTTAAAAAATATGAACAATAAAGTGACAGTAAATACATATCTGTCAACAATTTAATCTAAAAATCAAAATAAACAAACAATATAATGAACAAAATTAACTGGTGAATAAAATAAAATCATAGGCATGGAAACATAGAACAGACTGACGAATCTCAGAGGGAAGGGGATAAAGGAGTAGGAAGAGATTAACCAAATAATTTATATGCACATGTGCATTAGCTATTGACATAGATAATATAGTGGTGATGGCCTGGGGTGGAGTGGTGTAGGAACCGTGTGAAGGGGAGTTATATGGGTAAAAAGGGAGGGCATCTGTAATACTCTCAACAGTAAAGATTAAAAAATAAAATCAAAAAAGAATGAATGGGTTAATAATGAGGTCAAGGACGAAATCAAATGATATCTTAAAACAAATGAAAATGAGAACACAACAACCCAAAATCTATGGTTGAAAACATAGATGCTAATACAGTGAAAGTAGTCACAAGAGGGAAATACATAGCATTACAGGTCTACCTCAAGAAACAAGAAAAATCTCAAACAATCTAAATTTACACTTAAAGGAGTTAGAAAAAACAATAAACAAAGCCCAAGGAGAGTAGAAGAAATGAAATAATAAAGATCATAGCAAAAATAAATAAAACAGAGTCTAAAAAACAATACAAAAGATCACTGGAACCAGAGATGGTTCTTTTTAAAAGTAAACACGATTGACAAACCTTTAACCAGACATATCAAGAAAAAAAGAAAGAAAACCAAAATAAATAATATCAGAAATGAAAGAGGAGAAATAACAACTGACTCAAAAGAAATACAAGGGAATGTAAGAAAATATTATGAACAATTATGTGCCAACAAATTAAACAATATGGTCAAAATGAATAAATTCCTAGAAACATACAATCTTCCAAAATTAAATCAGGAAGAATTAAAAAATCTGAATAGACTGATTACAACTAATAAAATCTAAGCAATAATAATAATAATAATAATAATAATAAGCTCTCAGCAAACAAACATCTTGGACAGGATGGCTTCACAGCTGAATTTTTACCAAATATTCAAAGAACTAACACCTATCCTCAAACTATTCAAAAAAATTCAAGAGGAGGTAAGATTTCAAGCTCCTTTTACTAGGTTAGCATTACCCTAATTCCAAAATCAGATAAAGACACTACAAAGAAAGAACATTTTAGGCCAATATCCTGATGAACATAGATGCTAAAATACTCAACAAAATATTAGCAAACCGAATCCAGTAATACATTGAAAAGATCATATACCATGATCAAGTGGGATTTATTTTGGTGATACAAAGTGGTACAATATCCACAAATGAATAAACGTGATATATCACATAAGCAAAATGAAGAATAAAAATCACATAATCATACCAATAGATGCAGAAAAAGCATTTGACAAAATCCAGCACCCATTTATGATAAAAAAAAAAATCTCAGCAAAGTGGGAATAGAGGCAACATACCTCAACTTAATAAAGACCATATATCATATATTACAAACCTATGGCCAACATTACACACACACACACACACACACACACACACACACACACACACACACATATATCCTCTATGGTTAATATTTTCATTAAACAAAGAATTATCTCTATATTTTGAAATTCAAATCTTCATAATTAGATATGCTTTAATTGAGAGAAATGAAACATTTCTCAAAGAGGTAAATATAGGCACTCTACCTCAAAATAAATGAGTATTCTATTGGACAAAGACACATTTTTATTGCAATAACATTCAGATCTGATAGTCAACTTGAGATGCTCTTTAGTTTCAGGATGACTCATGTCCCCTGGAACAAGAGATACAAATATGTTTCTTTATTATAAAATGTTTAGATCTTTCAAGGGAAAATATGATTTGCTCAGGTTGAAATGACATTTAAAGGAGGAAAAAAATTATGACTTCTGTGAAATTGAGATTTAGCTTTTGGGTAGAGCTTCAAAGTGATTCTTGAAATCATTTCAACTCTAGTGAAGGTTTATTCAGAAACAACTAATTTTTCTTCTTAAAAAGTAAAAATTGTACACTAAAATGGCTTCAGATGCAGGACAGGAGAGGGAACAAATTAAATGGAATGGTGCATATTAATATCTCATAAGAATGAAGAATCTTAATAGAAAAATTCCTCTTGAAACTTGAATCAGACTATTTTAGAGAAATTTTTAATGAATACATTAAAAATAGACATGATTATTTATTGACTTCTGGTTATACCCAGGAGTAAACTTTTTCAACATTAGTAAATACAGTATGTCACTGACCAAGCAATTAAAGGTATTAATGTTTCTCTCTTCAGATAGGATGTAAATTGAATTAATTTCAAAGAATAATTTATTTTAACAGGTAAGCTAAGAAAAACTGGTAAAAATTTCATTGGAAAACTTCCAACCTTTTTGGAGCTCAACATTTGGAGTCAGACTTGGTTTTTAATTCTGATTCTGTCACCTATAAGTTATTTATTGTTTATTAGTTATTTATTGTTACATAATCAAAACAAATTCCACCCACACACCCAATTTATGACTCAAAACAGCAAGTAAACATTTATTGTCTCTCACGCTCTCCATGGATTAGGAATTTGGGAATGGCATATCTAGGTAATTCTGACTTGTGGTCTATTATGAGGTTGTAGTCAAGATATTGGCTACTGCTATAGACATTTGAAGGCTTTCTTAGGGCTAAAGGTTCTGCATCCAAAATAGCTTATTTACATGGCTGTTGGTAGGAGATGTCAGAAATTCATCACCTGGACTTCTCCATAAGACTTAGGGCTGCTTGAATGTCCTTATGACACAAAAAAAATATGTGTGTGTGTGTTTCCCCCAGAGTGAATGATACCAAAAAAAGCAAGGCAGAAGCAATGCCTTTTCTTTTAAATTAATAAATCTTTATTGTTCAGATTATTTCAATTGTTCCTCGTTTGCCCTCCATAGCTCCCTCCACCCATTTCCCACCCCACGCTCTGCTTTTCCTCCCCACTCCCTTCACTGTCCTCATCCATAGGTGTACCATTTTTGTCCAGTCTCTTCCAACACCTTCCTCACCCCTTTCCTCCTGAGAATTAACAGTCCACTCCCTTTCTATGCCCCTGATTCTATTACATTCACCAGTCTATTCTGTTCATCAGATTTTTAATTCACTTGATTTTTAGATTCACTTGTTGATAGATATGAATTTGTTGTTCATAATTTTTATCTTTACTTTTTTCTTCTTCTTCCTCTTCTTAGAGAATACCTTTCAACATTTCATATAATACTGGTTTGGTGGTGATGAACTCCTTTAGCTTTTTCTTATCTGTGAAGCTCTTTATCTGACCTTCAATTCTGAATGATAGCTTTGCTGGGGAGAGTAATCTTGGTTGTAGGTTCTTGCTATTCATCACTTTGAATATTTCTTGCCACTGCCATCTGGCCTGCATAGTTTCTGTTGAGAAATCAGCTGACAGTCATATGAGTGCTCCCTTGTAGGTAATTAACTGTTTTTCTCTTGCTGATTTTAATATTCTCTCTTTGTCTTTTGCTCTTGGTATTTTAATTATGATGTGTCTTGGTGTGGTTCTCTTTGGATTCCTTTTCTTTGAGGTTCTTTATGCTTCCTGGACTTGTAAGTCTATTTCTTTCACCAGATGTGGGAAGTTTTCAGTCATTATTTCTTTAAGTAGGTTTTCAGTATCTTGCTCTCTCTCTTCTTCTGGCAACCCCATAATTCTGATGTTGGTACACTTGAAGTTGTCCCAGAGGCTCCTTACACTATCTTCACATTTTTGGATTCTTTTTTCTTCTTGCTTTTCCAGTTGAGTGTTTTTGGCTTCTTTGTATTTCAAATCTTTGACTTGATTCTGGCGTTCCTCTAGGCTGCTGTTGGGTCTCTGTATAATATATTTTATTTCAGTCAGTGTATGTTTAATTTCTAGTTGGTCCTTTTTCATATCCTCAAGGGTTTTGCTAAATTTATGAAAAACCTTATAATCGTGGTTTTGAACTCTATATCCAGTCATTTGTTTTCCTCCACTTCTTTTGTTTGTGTTCTGTTTCTTTGTCTCCACATTTTCGCTGCTTCCCTGAGTTGGTAGACTAGCTTTGTGTGCTTGGTGTCCTATATGGCTCAGTAGCTCCACCTCCCAGTTACCTGAGGAGGACACTCTTGGTGCACCCCTTTGTGGACTGTGTGTACAGCCTTGTTGTAGTTAAGTCTTGATTGTTGTTCGAATCACTGAGAGGAATTGACCTCCAGGCCAGTTGACAATGAGGATCAGCTGTATCTATGCTGGGAGAACTTCTGTGCTGGATACAGACTTATGGGACAAGCCTCCCAAAATTGCAAAAGCCTCTGTGCTCAGCTTGGATGGGGCAGTCTCAGAGCTGAGCAGACAGTCTGGGTTTCCTGTCAGCCCCACCACACGAGGCCTCTGGGTCTGTGTCCTTCAGCAATTGCTGCAAATACTTCTGAGAAAAAGCTGTCCTTGGGTCTCACCTGCTACCAGACGGTCCAGTTTCTCCCCCAGTGAATCTGGGTTCCCAGATTCTTGCCTGGAACTGGAGTTCAGTGCAATTGGGAGCCTCCAGTTCCCTCCAGCTGGAGAAAGCCAGCTGCACACTCAGCAGTCCATCCTATCTTTGCGCACTTGCATGCATACATGCCTCCAGACCTCTGCCTTTCACGGCTCTCCCGAGTTTCTGTGTGCCTTTCTCTCTATCTGACAGTCCAGACTCTCCCCGTATGAGCCTGGGTCCACAGAGTGTCCCCCAGAACTGGAGTTCAGTGCAGTTGGAACTGGGGTTCAGTGCAGTTAGGAGCTTCTTTCTCCCTCCCACCAGAGAAAGCCAGCCAGGCACTTAGCCGCCCTTACTCTCTGCACATGTGTCTTCGTACCTAGGCCTTTTGCAGCTCTTCTGAGTCTCTGTGAGCCCCTCTCTTTCCTTCTAGTTGTAGAATTTCCACTCAGCCAGCTTTCCTGTGGTTCTGGATGATGTCCGTTCTGTCTTTTTGTTGTAGTTTTGAAATTGTTATGCAAGGCAGTGGACTGATAACTCTCAGGGGGAAAGGGGTGAGGGGTGACCAGGCCAGCAGAGGAGGGCAGTTTCGGGGGGGGGAAGCCGGCCTGCAGTGGAGGATAGTTGGGGGAACCAGCCCTGTAGGGGAGGGCAGTTGGGGGAGATCAGGCTAACAGGGGAGGGCAGTTAGAGGGGATCAGGACTGCAGGGAAGGGTAGTTGAGGGGGGGCAGGCCTTAGGGGAGAGCAGTTGGGAGGACCAGGCCTGCAGGGGAGGGAAGTTGTGGGGGATCAGGCCTGCAGGGAAGGGCAGTTAGGGGGGTGGCCAAGCCTGTAGGGGAGGGCAGTTGGGGGCGACCAGGCTGGCAGGGAAGGGAAGTTAGGGGCAACCAGGCCAGCAGAGGAGGGCAGTAAGGAGTGACCAGGATAACAGGGGAAGGCAGTTAGGGGCAATTGGGCCAGCCAGGGAGTAGTTAGGCATCCATCAGGCTGGCAGGGGAATGATTAGTGGGTGATTAGCCTGGCAGGCAGAAGTGCTTAGGGGCAATCAGGCAGAGGTTGGTTCTTTTTCATCTCCTCTTGTGTCTCGATAACTTTATCCAACTTTTCTAGGATATTCTTGAAAAACCTTATAAGCGTGGTTTTGAACTCTATATACAGTCATTTGTTTTCCTCCATTTCTTTTGTTTGTGATCTCTTCCCTTGTCTGGGCATTTTCACAATGCCGGGAGAACTTCTGTGTTGGATTCAGCCTTATGATACCAGACTTGCAAAACTACAAAAGCCTCTCTGTTGAGCTTGGGATGGGTGGAGTCTCAGGGCTTAAGGGACCGCCTTGCCTTCCAGTCGGCCCCGCCCTCCGTGGCCCCCGAGTCTCATGTGACTGGGTAATCGCTGGAGTGGTCCCTGTGTGTGCTTCCTCTCTCTCTCTCTGCCTCTAGATTGCTGCCTTTCCAGCTCCCCTGTGCTCCGGGACCACGTGAATCTGGGTCCTCAGGGTTTCACCTGAATCTGGGGTTTAGTGGAGTTAGAAGTGATGCAGTTGGGATGCTTTGTCTCCCACCCTCTTGTAAAAGCCAGCGGCACAATCAGCAGTCGGTCTTCTGTGCGTAGTGCTGTGTGTGCCGCCCGACTTCTGTCCTCCTGTAACTCCCCCAAATTTCCATGCACTTCTCCCTTTTCACAGTCCAAACTTCCTCCGTATGAGTTTCGGCTGGATCTGGGGTTTAGTGTTGTAGGATAAGGGGTTCAATGCCGTTGGGAGTCTCCTGCCAGAGAGAGCCAGCCAGGTACTGCAGCACCCGCTCTCTCCACTCGTGTGTCTCCAATACCTCAGCTTTTTGCATCTCCTCTGGGTCTCTGTGAGCCCCTTTGTCCTTCTACAGTGGTACCTTGAGATACGAGTGCCCTAATACACGAGATTTTTGAGATACGAGCCATCGAGCTAGCGATTTTTTGCTTTGAAATACGAGCAACATTTGAGATATGAGTAATCGCGAGGATCGGCCGGCTGCACACGACCCACCAGTTTACCGCGACTCGAGCATCTCATAGTTTCCCACGCCTCAGTCAGTGTGCTTATTTACCTCGTTGTCGAAGCATCTTTTGTGCATTTACATACTTTATCACATTTCTTTTTATAACCATGGGTCCGAAGAAAGCGAGTGGAAAGGTCAGTGCTCAGAAGAGGATGATGTCTATTGAATTAAAGCGTGAAATCAGAAAAATATGAGCAAGGTGTGTGAGTGGCTGATTTGGCGAGGCAATATGGCATAGTACTTCAACGATATGCACTGTGCTTAAACAGAAGGAGTCAATAAAGGGTATAACGCCAGCTAAGGGCAATACAATAATTTCTAAGCTCCGTAGCTCTCTCCATGAAAAGATGGAGAATCTACTGATGGTGTGGGTGATGGAGAAGCAGCTTAAAGGAGATACATTAACACAGGGCATCATATTAGAGAAGGCGCAAGCGATTTATGGTGATTTGCTAGAGCAGACCCCGCGCACTTCCACGGACGAAGTATTGAAAGACTCATTTAAAGCCAGTAGTGGCTGGTTTGATAACTTCAGGAAAAGGTCCGGCATTCACTCCATCTTCAGGCATGGTGAGGCAGCAAGTTCGGATGTGAAGGCAGCTGAGGATTAACTCAAAACGTTTTCCGAACTGATAGAAGCCAAAGGATATATTCCTCAGCAAGTCTTCAACTGTGACGAGACAGGGCTTTTCTGGAAGAAGATGCCGAACAGGACTTATATAAAGGCAGAGGAGAAGGTGATGCCAGGCCACAAACCCATGAAGGATAGGATAACTCTCGCACTGTGCGCCAATGTGAGTGGCGACTGCAAGATCAAGCCTCTGCTCATATACTATTTGGAAAACCCCAGAGTCTTTAAGTCACATAAGATTTTGAAAGATAAACTGCAAGTTATGTGGAGGGCAAACCTGAAGGCATGGGTCACCAGGCAGTTCTTTGTGGAGTGGGTAAACCTGGTTTTCAGCCCTTCTGTTAAGAAATATCTACAGGAAAACAACCTAACCATGCAAGCCCTCCTCGTCCTCGACAATGCTCCTGCTCACCCACCGAACCTCGAAGATGAGCTCCTCGAAGAGTTCAAGTTTATAAAGGTTGTCTACCTACCTTCCAACACCACTCCTATCCTGCAGCCCATGGATCAGGAGGTGATTTCTAATTTTAAAAAGCTATACATCAAGCACCTGTTCCGGCGCTGCTTTGAGGTAATGGAGAACACAAACCTCACCTTTCTAGAGTTCTGGAAGAACCACTTTAACATCGTGATATGCCTCAGAATTATTGATCAGGCCTGGCTGGGTGTTACAACGAGGACTTTGACCTCTGCATGGAAGAAGCTGTGGCCTGAGGCCGTAGCCCAAAGGACCTTCGAAGGATTCAAACCTGAGGTGCCAGTGGAGGAGGAGATAGTATCTCTGGGAAAATCCATGGGCCTGGAAGTGGATGAGAGAGATGTGAATGAGCTCATCCAGGAGCACTCTCTGGAACTCACCACGGAGGAGTTACAAGAGTTGCAGCTCAGCAACATGCGGAGGTTCTCCAAGAAATTGGTTTCGAGGAGGAGCCAGAGGTGGAGGAGATCTCTACAAGTGAGATAAAGGAGATCTTAGGAATGTGGAAGAGGGTGTCACACTTCGTGGAAAAGAAACACCCCAAAAAAGTTGCTACTGGTTGTGCATCGGAGCTGTTCAATGAAACTTGCCTCACCCTTTTCAGACACATTCTGAAAGGGAGGAAGAGGCAAATCTCATTGGACACTTTTTTTTGAAATTGGCCAAAAATGCAAAGACCAGTAGCAATTAAGTTCAGTGAAGATTAGTTAAGTTACATTCAGTTTAAGGATAAAGTGTAGCATTAAGAGTGTAACCAGTAGGTAAATACACTTTATAAAACCAGTTTATTCCTTTACATTCTCTTTTATTATGTTTTTATATAATATTTGTCATTTATAAATACATTTTTCTTATTCAAAAACACATAAGAAGAACAACTGGGGTGGCATTTTGGGAGCTGGAATGGATTAACGGCGTTTCAATTGATTTCAATGGGGAAATTTGCTTTGAGATACGAGCAAATTGATATACGAGCAAGGCTACGGAACGAATTAAACTCGTATTTCCAGGTACCACTCTAATTGTAGAATTTCCACTCAGCCAGCTTTCCTGTGGTTCTGGATGATGTCTGTTCTGTCTTTTAGTTGTAGTTTGAAATTGTTGTGCGAGGCAGCAGTGTAGGTGTTTACCTATGCCGCCATCTTGGTTCACATTTCTCTTTCTTATTTTTATGATAGATTTATATGACAGAATGTTTCCTGAAGATATCATATTCCTATAATCTGAAAGAGATTAATACCGGGTTCCTAGTTCCTCAGATAAGTGTCTGTGATCATATTATAATATATGTAAAAGCTGAAATGATAAGGTCAAATAGCAAGTGTTCTGAAGAGGTCATCAATTCTTTTGAACTGTCACTTCCTGATTAACTGGGCAGAAGAATAAATTAAACATATCTTATATGAAACTTGGACAGTCTATGCTATGTACTGAAATTTAGGTGAAGCTTACGGAATACAGAAGGGTTAGGGCTGACAATTTGGCAGATATTCTTATTTAATGACTCTAGATCATTGATCAGCAAACTGCGGTTTGCTGCTCTGTTGTCCAATGAGTTTGCCTACCACTGCTCTAGATAGTTCTCTTTTAAGCACTCACAACCTCATACTCTAGATAGTTTACCCCCCCCAAGCACTCACAACCTCATCACCACTAACTTCAGACTACCAGAACTAAAGTTATATTTTTACCTCTGTTTATCAATTAACACAAGAAGCCTCAGATTCCCATGTCCCTCCTTATCACCTAATAATTACCATCTGGATCTTCATATCTCTTATTTTGTTTCCATTTCTTACCCCTTGAATTAAGTATTCTGGAACACACGGTACATCATCCCTTATCTCATAAGCCTTCCTCGAATATTCTCTTTAACTTCTTAGTCTAAATGTAATCTAGATCTCCTTTAGTGACACTGATTCCCTTATAGTCTTCTCAATTGGTGCCTGTATTTTTCTTCCCATTCCCTTTATATCACTGGGCCTGACCCTTCCCTCCAGCTTTTTAAAATAAATCTCATGTCTTCACACCATACCATCAATCACCTTTCTTGTGAAATTATCTACAATTCCTAGGTTACACACGCACCCTAATTTTTCTAGTAGTCTTGTTCTTCATTGATATTTTTAACATTTTTTATTGTGTTACATGTGTACATATCTCCCCATTGCCCCCCTCCCTTCCAGGCATACCCCAACCCCCCAGTGTCTATGTTCATTGGTTATGCTTATATGCATAGATACAAGTCCTTTGGTCTCTTATCTACCCCACCTCTCCTTAATCTTCCTGCTATAATTTGACAGTCTGTTTGATGCTTTACTGCCTCTGTATCTATCCTTTTGTTCATCAGTTTACAATGTTCTTTATTATCCACAAATGAGTGAGATCATGTGGTGTTTCTCCTTCATTGACTGGCTTATTTCACTAAGCATAAGGCTCTCCAGTTCCAACCAGGTTGCTGCAACCAGGATACTCAAAAAGAGTATCAAATTACCTGCAGAATTTCATTGTGTAGATGTACCACAGTGTTCTGATCCACTCATCTGCTGACGGGCACCTAGGCTGTTTCCAAATTGTAGCTATTGTGAATTGTGCTGCTATGAACATAGGGGTGCATAAATTCTTTCTGATTGGTGTTTGTAATTTCTTAGGATAAATTACTAAGAGTGGGATTGCTGGGTCAAATGGGAGATCCATTTTTAGATTTTTAAGAAAACTCCATACTGTTCTCCACAGTGGCTGCACCAGTCTGCATTCCCACCAACAGTGCACAAGGGTTCCTTTTTCTCCGCATCCTCTCCAACACTTGTCGTTTGTTGATTTGTTGATGATTGCCATTCTGACAGGTGTAAGATGGTATTGCATTGTCGTTTTGATTTGCATCTCTCGGATAATTAGTGACTTTGAACATTTGCTTCTGGCTTAAACCTCCATGATTTAAATATCCACTTAGATAACCTTTCCAACATCTTAGCGTTACTTCATCTTCTTCAAGTCTTCGCACAAATATTGTCTTCTCAGTGGGACTGTCCCTGACCACACTATTTAAAATTGCTGCTACTACCAACTCTAGTACTCCTTTTTAATTCCCCTGGCTCTCTCCTTCTTCACAGCATTTATCACTTTCCAAAGTACAATAAAATTTACGCATTTATCTCTCCCACTAGAAGTTATGCTCTGTGAGGGCAGTTAATACTTGTCTTTTGTTTACTACAGTATCTTCAGTGCTTAGAACAATACCTGCCACATTGTAGGCACTCAATAAATACTTGTTGAGTAAATGAATAAATGGGTAAACGCAAGGATTCTTTAACATTAAGAAATGTAACATAACTTACCAATATATCAAAACTAAATAATCATATGATCTTCACAAATGTTGAGAAGGCATTTGATCTATGGGGGGGGGTGGATTATAAGGGTTCAATGGGCAAAAAAGGGCCATCTATAATGCTCTCAACAATAAAGATAAAATAAATAAAAATAATGCATTTTATCAAATTCATCATCCATTCTTGCTTATGATTCTTAATAAAATCATAATAGATAAATAGTTCCTTAACACACAATCCAAAACTCAGTATCAAAAAGCCTTCAAAGAAGTGTTCATTCTTTAGGAAAGAAATCCATTCTATTATCAAGATACCAAATCTATTTACTCATTAAAAGTAAATGAATATGACTGCTTTAACCAGAATTTGATGAGGATATCATCCAAGAAGCAAGTGAGTTCTTAGAGGATGGGCTGACACTTTGTTCAGAATGATAGATAGCCCTTTCTGAGATGAATATGTGTGATAAACATGTGACTTTTAATTGTGTCTGGCAGATGGTGACAGACTTCTAATCCATCCCTGACTTTCACCCTATTCTCAGTGAGATTTAGAGATGGAGTAAGGATTATATCACAGTGAGGAGGTGATAGTGAAAAAAAAAAAACCACACTGCTTAATGTTTTATTTATTAGGACACATCAAAGTGTTCCCTAATCAATTAAAGGAGAAGCAACAACATATCATGTATCCATTGCAGCTCAAAAAGAGTATCAAATTACCTGCAGGCAGCTTTTCCCCTCTCCTAGAACAAACAATGGGTCATTTGGCAGAATATCAATAATCCTAGCCTCATTCATTTTTATTTTATTTTAGAGATAGTCTAATGTTTAGTACCCATGGATAAAAATGGGAATCCACTGACATACTTCCCCATTGCACCCATACCCTTTCCTATCAAAAAATAGTCCTATGGGAAAGTCAGGCTAACTCCCTACATATCTTTGATATCTAAAGCTCCTTTTTCCACAATCTCCAACTAGCAACCCTATTTCTCAGAGGTAGGCAGGTTCCCAGTCTTTGTTTCCTAACTTGTTTCTATGACAGTTTTTTTGCTTCCCCTAGTGCAGTGGTCGGTAAACTACAGCTCATGAGCCACATGTGGCTTGCGAGCTGCAGTTTGCCGCTCTGTTGACTAATGAGTTTGCCAACTACTGTCCTAGAGTATCTATAAAGTCATGTCACAATCCTAACCTCACTTCATTTATTCAGTTTCCTTGGTTTTCAATTCCTGGCCTGGAACTAGGCCATTCTCAGTGAGAATTTACAATGTCTCTGTTTGAAGTCTCTCTCTGATTGTTGACCCCTTCCTAAGGGCTACATATTCTGTTTCCAGTCAGTCCCATTTCTGAAAGTTCCCTAGTATCCCTATCAACAACTCTCCCTCTCCAAGCATACACACACTACCTAAAATCAGTTTTACTTCATTGCAGGCCCAATGCAAGCCATCACTCTGTGGATATATTCCAACCTCTGGAGAGAGCAAACATACTCTGAAAGTCAGTATCTCCAAGTTCCTCATAGATTTGAGTTCTTCATAGATTTATAATACTAATCGACTACTACATACTTCCAACAAGATTTCCTACAGGCAGTTGAAACTCAATATAACTCAAGATTAATATTTTGTCCTAGAACTTTGTCTTCTTTCTTTTGCATTGCATAACTGATCTCCACAACACAAACAAAAACACCCTGTTTACTCTCATTTCAAAAGTAATTTATGGTAGTTGTAAAATATGTGGAAAACTCAGATGAGCTAAAGGAAATAAAAACCATCTTTAAGATTACCACCCAAAGATAAAGCACTTTATCATTCCCATATGTTGATTAATGCCATCACCATTCACCTAGTCACTAAAGCTAGAAATCGAACTCCTGTTTCTCTTACAAATCACATTTCATCACTTTCTAAATCATATTAATACTACCTTTAAAATTTCTACTGAAGCCATTATTTTCTATCCCCATTGCCATAGTCTTACTTCTCTTCTCTCACCTGAATTATTGCAATTGTTTATCAACTTGTTTTTCTACCATCAGTCTTCCAAGCTCACACTCATCTCTCACAATAATCTCCACCAAATTCTTAACCATAATCTGCCACTAGAGTTGTTCTGAAATGTGCATCTAATCATTCAACTTGTCATCTTTAAAACATTTAGTAATTCTAATGCTCACAAGATAAAGTCTGAATTTCATGGTGTCTTAGTATGCTCAGGCTACCATAACAAAATACTATAGACTGGAAGTCTGAGCATATGCCAGCATGGTGGTTTCTGGTGAGAGCTCTCTCCTTGGCATGTAGACGGCCACCTTCTCACTATGTGCTCATGAGACAGAGAGTGATAGCAAGCTCTCTGGTGTCTCTTCATATAAAGGCATTGATATAATGATGAAAGCTACACCCTTGTGGCCTTATCTAAATCTAATTTCCTCCCAAATACTATTTCAGAATACCATCACACCCAGGGTTAGTGAATGGTTGTGGAGGGGCACAGTTCAGTTCACAGCACATGGTATGATATTCAAGGGCTTTTATAGTTAACTTTAAGTGGCCTTTTCTGTTTTATACTTTATTACTCCATGCATTCTAAGGTTCCAAAAACATCACAATAGTTCTCAAAAAAACATCATATACTTTCCTAGAACTATATTTTGCTCATGCTGCTCACTCTGCTTAGCCAACTTTTCCACTCTGACAAACTGTTATGTCCTTCAAATGTACAGGTCAAATACCGTCTGTATTACTAAGTGAGCTTGCTCTTCTTCTCCTTTGTGTTCATATCACTTTGTACATACTTCTATCAAATTCAAATGGTCTGGGTTCAATTTGTAGTTCTGCCAGATTCTAAATGTGTGACCTTAAGCAAGTTACCATATTTTCTGGCATGTAAGACAACTTTTTAACCCAGGAAAACTCCTCAAAAGTCCGGTGTCGTCTTATATGCCAGGTGTCATCTTATAGGGCAAGTATATCCCAAACTCTATATTTTAACTGGAAAAGTTGGGGGTTGTCTTATAGGCCCAGTTGTCTTATATGCCGGAAAATACGGTACTTCTTTGTGCTTCAGTAACCTCATTAGTAAAATGAGGATACTAGCAATGATTTCATAGAGTTTTAGTGTGGGGATTGGTGGGTTACTATGCACAGAGTTCTTAGAGAAATATCTGGCACTTAGTAAGCATTATATAAATTATTTGCTATTGTTATTATATTATGTGAAAACAATCAAGAAAAAAAAACCTTTTATTCATAGACTATAAGTGCACAAAAATGTCTCCACTCTGATATTTTGGTGACCTTGCACTATTTACGTAGGTCATGTAGGCAAGGCTCAATTGTGGTCTGCCCCAGGTCTGGGCAGAACATCCTGTGATCTTCGAAGACTGTGGGAAGATAGGCAGTCTTGTGAGGAGTTACCTCAAGGCTGTTTTTCTTATCTGTCTTTCTACCTTGTGGGTGGCTTCCTATCTTGCAGAAGGCTAATACAAGGCAGATTCTCACCCTATTTCCTGGTTCCAGTAAGGTATAGGACTTTCTATCTCTTTCACTTTGGATATACGTAGATGCAGGCTATAAAACAGCTTAGCTGCAGTCTAGAGTAAACTCTTCAGGAACAGAGTACTCACAGGCTCCTTTAGTTTGATTTTGTCCTATGGGGCAAAGGAATATCCGGAGATGACACCATGCTGATCTTACTTATGTTATCTGTGTAAGTAATCTATATCCATTTGGTCTTATTGTTTTCTTATTGGATGGATTTATAAATGTCTGTACTGATGCTTATGGATGTTTGATCCGTTGAGAAAAAGCTCCTTGAGAGAAGTAGAAACATTGATTTTTTTCAACTATATCTATTGAGTATCTAGCCTATAGTAAGTGCTCAATAAGTATTTGTAGAATTTTTTTAAATATAGCAAACAATGATGAATATGTATGCAAGGATATATAGTCAAGGATAAATATTAAACCCATTTAATCAGAACCTTGTAGAGAGGGATGGAGAGTAGAGAAGATAAAAGAAAAGAAAATATGAAATAAAATAAAACAACACAGAGGCATTCTACTCATAAGGTTTAAAGAAAAGCATAAAACATGTCACTTAGGAGGAAAAAGCCCTCTAGCTTGCTTGTTTTTCCATTAATTTATATGAATATTTGATACTTTGTAAGCTTGTCCTTATTTTTTCAAATGAACTGTAATATATGGAAGAAAGGTTAGGTTCTCATCTTTCGTGTTACAAGGAGCCCCAGTTTTTTGCTCATAAGAGCTGCCTCATGGATAATAGTATCCTTTTAACCAAGATGGGGATGCTTTTATGTATTTTATATGTTGGACTTTCTCATTGAATTTTACTTGAAGAAAAGGATTAGCAGCTAATAACAAGGCAAAACAAAAACTGGCTTAGCTCTAGCTCTAAAATTAATGTACAGCATGACTAGATTTAATAATACTATATAGAATACTGAAAATTTGCTAATAGAGAAAATTTTCTCTCACTACACACACATACACACACACATACAAATAGTAACTATGTGAGATGACACATTAATTAGCTTGATTATAGTAATCATTTCACTATGTATATGTATATTAAATCATATTGTACACTTTAAATATATATAATTTTTATTTAAAAATAAAATGCCTAAATATAGATCAAGGTGAGGGAAATCTGATAGCTACAAACGGGAGTAGAGCAAAAGGCAAAATTTGTATAATGGAGTTCTTTGGATTGGAATTAGAAGACAAGAATGGAAGGTTTGCTGAAGACATACATATTACTAATGTAGAATTTTGTTTAAGACAATTGCTTTGATTTAGGACTCATAAATCTTACTTTCTTATTTGGAATTTGGGGAGGGTAAAGGACAGGGTAGTCTTTGTAAATTTTTGACCCCCAAATCACTCCTTGTCCAGGATCTAAGTAACATATTTAGTCAATTCTAAGTTGCAAATTTCCCTACATTTTAATGTTTCTGATATTAGGATGCCTGGCATAATCGATGCATACATTAAATATAGCATATCTATTTTCCTTTGTTATTAAATAAATGGCACAGTTACAATGTGATGATGTCTTAAATTTGAGAAAATGCCATATTATCAACAGAAATAATAAGCTTATAAATTTGAGCAAGAAATACTTGACATGGGATCAATAACCTCTTTAGTCTGAGTCTTACCAGTGGGGGTAAGCACCGGTGGTGAATGTCATAATTGATATGCTTATAGGATAAAATTCAAAATTAAAGCTACAAATGAGGGCTTTTTCTTTTTTATATTCACTGCTTACTCAAATAGGCCATGCTATTTCATGCCTGGTTACTATTCCATGTGCTCTTACCTCTGTTTGGAATATCCTTCTTGGATTTGTCCACCACAGAAATCTTATCTATCTAAAGAGAATTGTTCTCTTTCTGCTTTATGCCATCATGTGCCTGATATATGCCTCTAAATATGATGTAATGATTTGTTAGGTATCCATCTCCTTTACTGGAAATTCCTTGAGGGTAATTAACTGTTTCTTACTTATCTCTGTATCTCTAGTACAAAGGATAGTGCCTGGTATATAGCAGTATTTACTAAGTCTTCAAAGATTGAATATATGATTAAAAAGAAAGGAGTAACAGAATAGTATAAAGTGGTAAAGTGCCATAGCACCAACAAATGTTTCATTTGCTGCTGTCATTCAGTGGTGTTTATCCCTTATCCAAATCCTTTAACGTCCAGTAGACATACAATTGTCAACATTGAGTTTAATTGTTAATAATAAAATGAGAAATTATAAATTTATTAGAGGAGGGATCAAGTGTTCTTTGAATATATTTGATATGTTTTAGATAAATTGTATATTCCTATTCTGAGATGTGATTTAGTTTCCAAGATTTGTCATTCAGTATACCTTTATCATTAATGCTAATAGCAATTTGCATGAGAGAAATGAAAAGGCCACAACAGTTTTATTTATTTAGGGCCTAGAATTTCTCCAGAATTTAAATCAATCCTTAATTCCATAAATAAAAAAACATAATTTTATAGTAATTTAAGAAGAAGAGTTTGAATATTACTGCTAAAATCCTGGGAGCTAGCCCTAGCCGATTTGGTTCAGTGGTAAGAGTTTAGGCCAGTGTACTGGAAGTGTCACAGATTCCAGTCAAGGGCAAGTACCTTGGTTGTAGGCTCCATCTCTGGCCCTGCTTAGGGCGAATGTTGGTGGCAACCAATTGATGTGGTCTCTCTCATATCGATGTTTCTCTCTCACATTGATGTTTCTCTCTCTTTGACTCTTCCTCCTCCCTTCCACTCTTTCTTTAAAAAAAAATCAATGGGGAAAAATATCCTCATGTGAGAATTAACAAACAAACTCTGGAGGCTATTTACTTCAAGATCACTTGAAATGGTAACTCATTCAAGTTAGAAAAATCTGAGGTACTTAAAATCACTATTCACATTTTGTTACTTGATCTTACTAATAAGAGAAAACCTAAAGTTCGTGCAAAAGAGAGATTCCACTTATCATTTGGTTAAGAGGAAAAAATATTAAGCATGTCCTCTGAGCACCTCAGTACTCTATACTATACAGTATCATAAGAGGAGAGAAAAAGATGCACAGCCCCAGATCTCAAAAAATACATTCTCAGCACCAAAATTACTAATGTACATTGTTAAAATGAGTTGCATTCTGCACTTTTAGTTATACCCAGATTTTTCAATAAGATCATTATGAGGCTCAAATAAACAAAAATAAGGTGGTTTTAATTTATATTGTTGGCGTTGTTATTGTAATTACATAAGAACAACAGCTTGGCAAAAGATGCTCTCCAATATGGTGTTGTGTCATTAAAATTAGAAAGCCAAGTTACACTTTAGATGTCTTTTTAAAGTTTTAAATCAGAAGTTCCAAATATTAAGAAAAAAAATCCCTTTTTTAAATTTCCCAATGCAAGTTGAGTCATTAAAAGAAACACAGACATAGAGATAAGACAGATTCAGGAAAGGAAATATTTCATTCTCATTGCCTGTCAACTCATGAGACATTATTAATTAATCAGATGGCATATATGAGATAGAAGAAAGATTAAAGAAATTCAGTTCAATCATATTGGATAGTTTTAATAGAACTAGAAATAGTGTATTATGTCATGATTATATTACATTTATTTGTAAATCTTACCTACATGTGTAAGGTTAGTTTATTTTGAACATGTTTACCGAATTTAAATTGTCTATCCCATTACTCCCTTAGTATTTGAAGTATAGCAACCACTATTTTTAAAGAGTTTACAGCCTTACTTACAGTGTTATGTATGCAACAAGTAGAAATTTAGCTATAAAGAGCATAAGGAAAATGGGGAAGTGGAGAAAAGCTTACCACTAGATCCTCACAACATGCCGTTGAAGGGTCTTTTTTCATAAGTCCTAGGAATACATCTTCAGTTCCCACCTGTTGTTTGTATATAATATCATACCTGAAAAAAAGTCATTGATACAGAGGTTCAAATGAAAGAGAAATTTCCTGTGATAGGTCAGAAAACTAGAAACGTATGAGAACATGCCATTACAAAAAAATAAAAGGACCAAATAAAATGCTTGCAGTTTTTCAGGCATATAGCAGAACAAAAGAATAGAAGTCTAGAAATTCTGTTAAAAATGCCTAACACTGGAAAGTAGAATTTATATCATATATACTTATTTTCTAAAATAAAGCTTAACTGTTTTAGATATATACATATAAAATGGATTGAGGGAATTTCTAATAAGAGTCTAATAAAATTCAATGTAGAAGAAAAAAGGAAGGTTCTTTCCAAGAAAACAGTGGCTCAGAAAAATAATGGTCCCATAACCCAGTTTGATGGATAGACAGAAACTTTCCTCTGCTAAATATAAGCCACAAAGTAGAGTTTAACAATCAGGTTTAATACCATTTCTGTCATTAACTCTGTGACCTTGGTAAAGTCACAAACTCATGAAGTCTCTGCTTCTACATTTTTACAATTTATAGAAGGGGTAGATTTGAATTAAATTATTTCTATCTCTTCCGCCTCTAAAATTCTACAATACAAACACTGGTAATGTAGTCAACACATCTACACTATGATGTTTTGAAGTCATATAGAATTCTCAATTCAATGAAAAATTTTCCTGTATTTCAACTCACGCATGACAATTCACAAATTTTTCCTTGGGCCCTTAGAGGTAGGATGTTTTATAGAAGCACCCAACCATAATGTACCCTATCATCTTAGAAGTAAGCAAACATTTACAAATGATCTTTTGTATTTAATTCTATCCTGATGAAGAAAGAGTAAATCTCTGGACAGGAAGACTAAAAGATTACATTGAACTTTTGATGCCCAGGAATGAAAAAGGGATTTCTCTGAGTTGAAACAGGAGTGACAATAAGTAGCAATTTCATATGGGTCATTTTTTTTCTTAATAGACTATAACATCTATCAGGTATTTACAAAGATTAGGGCAGGATAAAACTAAATAAAAAAGTATTGACTCTTATGTCCATGATTCCCAAAAAGGTTTGCTCTAGCTGCTGCTATTCTCATCTCCAGAAGCAGTTTTCCAACTTTTTACTATATGTATTTGCCTAGATGTCTCAAAGGCACCTCACTGTTCACACATCCAAAAACAAACTCATTGCTTCCCTTCCACATACATTTCCAATTACAATTAATGGGCCCACTATTCATAACCCAGTCACCCAAGATAGTAACCTTAGCATCATTTTTACACTTTCTTCTCATTCATTATATCTAATCAAAATATCAAATCTGCCTTAAAAATTTTTCTCAAACAAAGACCCTAATGCTTTTCCCTGAGGCCAGTGACTTAGATCAGGCCTTATAATTTTTTATTTGGCTACTAGTCATTCTTCCTTTTTGAACTGCCTGTCCATGTTCTTTACTCATTTTTCTCTTTACCCATTGGGACATTTGAAATGTAATTGCATAAGATTGAAAATACATATTTTTTAAAAATCTTAAAAGCTATTTTCTTCATATCTTGAATGAGTTACTAGTATTCCCATAAAGTTTTCATGGATATTCTTTCTACAGAACGTCAAACATTAGGGAAAGTGAGAGTTTACTCTAATTTGGAGCTTGCCACATATGGACGATTGACATTTATTAGATGATATAACAAATGAGTGACAATTCTTACCTTTCATATGGATGTGTGTGTATTCTGTATAAACATGAGATTTACTCTCTTCATTCTTTACTTTTTTTTTATCCTCACTGGAGGGCATTTTTCCATTTATTTTCAGAAAGAGTAGAAGAGAGAAGGAAAGACAGAGAGAAATATCGATGTGAGAAAACACATCGATTGGTTGCCTGCCTTGACCAGAATTGAACCCGAGATCCTTTGGTCAGCAGGCCAATGCTCTATCCACTAAGCCAAACTGACTAGGGCAGTGGTCGGCAAACTCCTTAGTTAGCAAAGCCAAATATCAACAGTACAATGATTGAAATTTCTTTTGAGAGCCAAATTTTTTAAACTTAACTTCTTCTAACACCACTTCTTCAAAATAGATTCGCCCAAGCCTTGCTATTTTGGGGAAGAGCCACACTCCAGGCCAAAGAGTCGCATGTGGCTTGCAAATCTCATTTTCCCAATTACAGGGCTAGGGCTACGCTCTTCATACTTAAGATGCAGACTGAGGGGTGTTTTTATTGTTTGTTTGTTTTATGAGCTTTACAAATTTTTGACATTGTTTATTTAAAAGCTGAGTACTTTCTTCCAGTTAATTATCTGCAGTCTCCTGCTGATTCTATTTCCAGAACTGACTTAAAAGACAGAAGCACAGGATTTTTTGAAGCATTGGTCACAGTTTTATAGTCAGTCAATGTGGAACACCTAATAACTAAAAGCAGGTCGTTCACATATAAACATGGTATAATAATTAGTTTTTATAAATGCTTGCAATTGAATACACTATTTTCTTAATTCTACATTATACAAATAATGGACATTTAATATACATTTATAATGAAAATGACTGGGTTTTTCATTTTTTTGTTAGATAATAAGCAAGAGGAAGGTCTAATGTTTTATTGTGTGGTTTTTTTCTGCTTTAGAAGGAAAAATAACCAATTACACATGCCTTCTGTGTGTCACTGTAGTTTTATCTTTTATGTAGTAAAAGTCACTTTATGAATCTTGTCAAAAATAGAATGATATCAGATGACACATCTAGTTTAAACCCTTGAACACACTCCTGGCTTTATTTGACTTACTCTGGTATTTCTCTAACATCCCACATGTCAGCATGCTCTGCTCCTTCTGGAACTTCTTCTGGATTCCAGATGGCCTCGCTAGTTTCATCACTGGTTTGAGGGATGACTGTAAAAAAAGGGAAGATAAAGCTGAAGCTGTTGCTCATTTCCCCCTCAAAATCACTCCTGTTCTTTACACTTAGTTTGGGATCATTAAAGTAAAACATTTTCTATTTTGGTTAAAAAAAACAACAACTAAATTAATAACAACTAATTAAATAGTTTAATCAACATGCAACCGATACATCGTAGAATCATAATAATTGTAAAAAATTGGAAAAGACATTTAAGTAAATAAAAAAAATCTATAATCCAACTACCTAGAGATAATGAATGATAGCATTATGATATCTATGTATTAGTCTCTCGCTCCCTCCCTCCCTCTCTTTCCCTTCTTCCTTCTCTCTCTTTCATATACTGTATATATATATATATATATATATATATATATATATATATATATACTAAAATACATAATGTATAAAATGACATTGTACATAATATAATTATATGCAAATAAATACTATATATTTTTCTGAAACATAAATAGAATCACATGTAAAATATTTTATATAAAAGATATTTTATATAAACAATTACTTTGATTTAGATACAAATCTATTATCATGCATTGTGTTTTACTATATTAGTATAAAAGCCCTTTCATACATATTTCATTCAAATTTGACATAATTTTTTAAATATACCATCTGTTAAAAAAATTAAAATGTTTGTTTTTAATCCAGTATTTTCCTCATGTAGACATGGGCTGTAAAGAAAATCTCTATCAGTTATCCTTAAGTAGAACTGAGAATGTGCATGAGTTTCTACATATCTTTAAAAGTTTAAAAATAAATATGCACACAAAACCCAGCTTATGTTTTTTCCAACTATTAGGGCAGATATAGAGAGCCAGGTTTGGAACACAACATTATTTGGAGTCCTTTTAAGCATCTCCCCCAAATGCACCTTATTGTCAGGTTTTTAATTCTGCTAATTTATTAAATTATCTGTTTCTGTCTAGCATGGGCTTTGAAATTTTAATTTCATATATATAATGAGATAAATAGACTCTTGAGTACATTGAGCAAAAATAACAAATTTTAAAATCATCCCCTCAGACCTCATTTTTATCCATTATTTTAAATAATTTTTTTCAGATAAAATCATTTACAATTAGCTAAATTGGTGAGAGCTTTGTATAGTTTTAGCTAAATTAAAGCTTTCTATAGTTTTTAAGATTTATAAAATATTCATCTCTGTGAAAATGTATAGTCTAACATGCTGGGAATATATCCAACTATATTTATTTCAGTTTATTGGACCTATGACTGTATAAGTTACCACATGGGTTTAATTTATAAACATTTAAATGTAAGATAAAATTGTGTAGTTTTTTTTTTGTTTTATTATTTTGCAAAAGACTATCAGCTTAATGCGGGCAGAGATCTTTTCTATTTTGATTTCTATTATAGTTTCAAAGATGATCACACTGCCTGGTACATAATAGACATTCAATAAATATTTATTGAATAAAATAATGAATAAATTCTTTGACATTGCCAGAATATAGCAGGATAGAAGGTGAAAAAGCTAAGCATCTTGGTAACTAGATTCTAAGTTATAAGTTATTTAACCATACATCACTTTGAGGTTTTTTATCTCAGGAAATATGTCAAAACATGTGAATAATTCAAGGCAAATTAATTTCCATAACTATAAAAACAACTTACCTGCAATAGTAGAATAATCAGCATTTTATATGTAAATGACTTCATTTTTATAATTATTTGAGGTCATCATTAATAAGTGCTAGTGTTAGTATTACTCCCTCTATACTTTTGTCCCCAAAGAAAAGATTGTACTAATTATTTTGGCCTATACACTTTATTAAATAACTTACCTTTATGCACTTCTGTTTTTGGTGGTCCAATATCTCCAGGACCCATGGCTCCAATCGCAGATAAACAATTAGACTGTGAGAGATGAAAAAGCCCAATTTTTTGTACTACTTGTCTAACATATGTGACCGGTAATATTTTAAATTGATAAGCTTCCCACTTAAAATTTCATAGATCTTTCTAGTTTAATTACCCATAGTTGCTATACAGCAGAGAGCCATATGTCAAGTATTTTTTTAATGTGTTTTCCTTTTCTTTCAAAAAGCATTTGATTTAATAGACTCTAAGGCAGAATTGATCTTTGATTAGACTAAATCCTTAGTTCCAGCTCAGTAAATTATGGATTCTTGGGGACAGTGGAATGAGCCACAGTCATTTCTTTGAAGGTTAGAACCAAGTGTTAGTATAAGAGCATCCACACTTTTGGATTTTGACAGTATCTGGTCACAGTTAGATGGGGGATAGAAGTATGGGAAATTTTTTTTTTTTAATACTCACCGCAGGATATGTTTATTGATTTTAGAAAGAGAGGGAGGGAAGAAGGAAGGAAGGGAGAAAGGGAGGAAGAAAGGAAGAAAGGAAGAAGAGGGAGGGAGGGAGGGAGGGAGGAAGGGAGAGAGCGAGAAAATGAGAGAGAGAAACATCGATGTGAGAGAGAAGCATCAATTGGCTGTCTCCCGTACAGGCCCTGAACAGGGATGGAACCTAAAACCTAGGTATACATATGTCCTAACCAAGAATCAAACCCGCAACCTTTTGTTGCATGGAACAATGTTTAAACCAACTGAACAACCTGACCAGGGCTGGGAAAGTTTTATAGAAATAAAAACAAACCACTAAATAGAGTTTAAGTATATAGACATCAAATGACTCTTTCAAAAGTCCTTATTTCAGCTTTTACTTCTCTCCACTGTGAGTATGAAACACTATTTCATCCCACCACTTCATGATGCTGAACTAGTGGATTTAAACAGTAATCCCAAATTAATAGGGTCAATTATATGCTGAACCATTATAATCCTCATACAGGTTCGTTTATTTTACCATATTCTACACAAGTATACATACTCTAATAGGACTGCCTCTGATGCACCAGTATAAGAACAGATTTCCTTTTTCAAATAAGTGTAACACATACTATGCCATCATTATAGTGGCAACCACTTCATTTGTCCCTCTCAAGGGTTTTCTGATATTTCAAGAAACTATTCCCTCCCCCCGCACACACACACACTTTTTTTTTCACTAATTGTTCTTGTTGATGTCAGATTCCCCATTCCAATTCACTCTAGTCAAAAAATTTTTATCTTCTTGGATCTTGACAAACAAGCATCTCTAGCTCTTCTTTCTCAGGTTCCTATACTAGTATCCCAAGACTTAAGACATGTATGAAGGTTATAATGTGCTTTTTGGGCAAGATAAATAAAGTCTGTCATTGGAAGCTGGTGGAAAGCTCACCTGGGTCTTTTTATGCTAAATTATTCCAACAGCTATACATCAAAAATTAATTTATAACATGTCAACAGTTTCTGAATTAGTGACTATTTCCTTTCCAAAAGGTGCTTCAAAAGTGCTAAATATGTGGTTAAAGTGTTACGGGCATTTTAATATGAAAATCCCAAGACAATATTCTGTACTTTTTTTTTTCTTTTTAAACACTAAGGTCATATAGACTTGTAGTGCTTTTCTTAAATTATTAATCACTGAAATACCAATAGCCAATCAGGTTAAAGCATTTCTTGGAACATAAGGACCTCTTGTTTTGTTGAGTGTCTGCTTCCATGAAAAATTAAAATCTGTAGAAATAAAAACTTGAACATTTCTGACAAAAATTGGTATGCTATCTATGGAGAGTGATGATTGGGTCAGTACACTAGAACATAGGGGGATTTTCAGTTTATTTACTTAATGAAAATAAATGATTAAAAATAAAAATTTCAAATGAAAAGATATATCAGGGTAATAAAAACATTAAAAACCATCTGGCAACTCTTTTATATAAGAATATCATTTCAGTCTTCACTGTAAATCCATATGCAATTATCTGAGCAATTTTATCATTGCAGTTAATTCTACTTTGCAATATGTTAGAGAGTTAGAACAATTTTTTTACAATGTTTGTTGAGAATAGTGAACAGTATTTCCCACAGGTTTCATGGTCCCCTTGTGAAGTTTAAAAACAAACAACAGTCATCTCTTTCCAATCTCCCAGATTCTTCTGGTGGGGGGTAGTATAAATGAAACAATGTGTATACAACAGTTTTAATGTTGTTTTCAGAGAGTGTATTTTCAAAAATACATCACTTGTCATCATTGCACAGTTCCTAAGATTAATACATGTGAAAAATAAATAAAAAACATTTCCCCCCTGCAAAATTTAATAGTTCATTAAAAACATTCATTATTCTTCCATTGTTCTGATAATCCAATTCTATATCCTCTGATATCTGTACAGAGGTATCTGAATGATCAATTATCTCAGAATTGCTTATAACTCAGATATACAGACTCATACATTATTATAGTAATTTTCTCCTATGAATTGTACAATTTTGTAAAATGGTCTTAATTTCTCTATTCTCATAAGTACTCATCTTTATTTAAGAAATACCTCTAGATAAACATATCCATACTTAAATGTCAAAGGGGTCTTTGTTACCAGACTAATTCCTAATCTCTGAATCTGTTCCAAATACAAGTCCCACTTCCTTTTATGTAAGAGTACTGTTTCTAAAATACTTGGTATATTTTTGTATCTGACATAACCCCACCTTTCCCAGCATGTATTATTCTATTTCAATTAAGGTAGCAAAAATGAGCTTGCCTTCCCAACTTAATTGACACATGCTCCTAACTTTTTCTCCTATGTATTATTTATTGCATATATTCAAGGTGTTATTAACATACCTATTTTTCTTTATTTTTAGCCTCAACTAAGACTTTTCCTTTACTTAAATATCTTGGTTCCTTTGCATGCCTTATATTATTGTGCTGTGTTCCACCTAAGCTCTTTCTGAAGACTGGAAACTAAATCCACTAAATTTGCTGTCTCTTCAGGTTATACTTGTTTTTCTACACTATGGCCAAAAAAATTTTTGGAGGAGCAAATTGATATGCATTTTTATGGGAGATGGGTTGCTCATGGTAAACTGGTAATAATAATGAAAAACTTTATTAAAATAAATGAAAGCAAAGTGATATATTCCACTATAGTATGAGGTTTCTGCCCAAAATATTGTTTGGCTTAGGCAGTTTGATTGCCAAGGTTTGCTGATATCTAAGGAGTAGGAAAAGGAGGGATACCCAAAGTATTTTTATTATACTGGGAATATTGTCATTGACTGTGGTATGGCTAAAGGTCAGCTCATGGAAATTTCCTATCCAAAATAAAGCCCATCTTGTTCCTGCAAGCTTCCCTGGGGTCACCTGTCCTGACCCCAAATTCTATTCAACTACCTAATTACATTCCACTGCTTTATATGAGCATGTACCCATAGGCCAATTTTAGTAGGCTGCAGCTAGTTCATCCCCTTATTTGGCTCAAAATATTTTCTGTTCTCCTTTCATCTATAGATAAATGAAAAAGAATAAGTGGATTGGATTTGAGTGGCATAATTAATACTGTATAGTTGAAATTATTTATTTTATAGAAATACTGTCTACGCTTAAAAATCCTATCTATCACACTGTATAATGGTTGTCAAGTATTCTTTGGCCATAAATATAAATGACAAACATTTTGAAATGTAGCTATAGCTGCCATAGTTACTGAACAATTTTCCTATTTAGCATTCAGGTAGCTTAGAAGAAATGTAATTATGTTTGCTAGAAATGTACTAGAGGTTTTACTCTCATACATAATCAACCCTGCAACTTCCTGCAAATGTATCAGATGACATAGCCTTACTCCCACAGCAAGGTTGGAACAAGTTGTTCAAATACAGTTTCACAGCATATTGTGAACAAAATTAATTCATCTGTAAGTATACAACCACCTGTTCAGACTCAAAATCATCCTCTTCTTCAGGATAAAGTAGTTTAGAGAGGGCTTGCAGAGTTGAAACTGAAGAAATAGTTTCAGTTTCCATATTTTCTGATTCCATAGTTTCCGTTTCCATATTTTCAGTTTCTACATATTCAGGTTCCATATTGTCCAATTCCATATTCTGAAGAAAAAAATAATCAGAAAGAGGTATTTTCATTTTCTATTTTATTTAAGACACTAGAGGCTTGGTGCACAAAATTCTTGCAAGGGTGAGAGTGTTCCTCAGCCTGAACTGTGCCCTCTCGCAATCCAGGACCCCTTGAGTAGGGTCCCTATGCCTGGCCAGTGATCAGGGTCTATTGCCCCTCCCCCCCCCACTGCCAGCAGCTGGCTTTGCCTCCACGACTGCCACTGCTCTGGCCCCGCCCCCACCACTGCCACTGCTTGCCATTTGTACTGTGCTGTCCTCACCTCCGCCACCACCAGTTGCCTCCCTCTATGGGTGATAGGCCTGGGGTGTGATCCCTTGGCCAGCCTTGGCCTCCCTCTGTTGGTTGGCTCCACACAATTGCAACAGCATCAATTGCCAATGGCCTGGGCCTCCCTCTGTGGGTGAACAGATCAGAAGTCTGGCCCACCCACCGCAGCACCACCAGCTAGGTAGCCTGGGCCTCCCTCTTTTGGGTGATCCATCTGCAGAGCTCCACAATGGATCACCCAGCAGTGGGAGGCCTTGTCTATCCTGCTGGGGCCACACAGAGGTGGCCTGGCCTCCCTCTTTGGGGTGATCATGGAGGCCCCCCAACTCTCATTGATCACCCCAATGGCCAGTGGTATGGACCTCCCTCTATGGAGCAATCAATTGCAAAGTCCCCCCATCATTCACCCTGCAGAGGTTTGCTTGGGAATCCTTCTACGGGGAGATCATGGGGTGAAGGCAGGGCCACTCAACCAATTGCATCTCACTCACCTTGGCCGGCCTGGAGCCAGTGTGTGTCTTAGCATGGTCATCTGGAAGGTTGGCTGGATAGTAATTCTGCTATTTCATTGTTTGGTTGATTTGCATATTATGCTTTTACTAGAGGCCCAGTGCATAAAAATTCACGCACTAGAGGGAGAGTCCCTCAGCCTGGCCTGCCCCCTCTCACAGTCCAGGAGGCCTCAGGGGAGGGAGGTAACCTGGTGATCAGGGGAAGGCGATGCCCCAATCACACCTCTGCTGCTGCCACTGCTGGCAGCACAAGCCTTGGCCGGCCCTTGTTACCTGAGCCTTGGGCAGCACTGGGCATCTGGGCAGCCACCATCCAAGGCTTGCCTGTGCCTCGGGCTGGCCCTGGATGGCTGGGGGGCTGAGGAGACTGGGCACTGCCATCTTGTGGCTGTGGGCACTGCCATCTTTGAGGATGGGGCAGTCAATTAGCATATTCCCTCCTTATTAGCTGTGGACACCACCATCTTTGTGATGGCATGAGGGTCAATTAGCATATCCCCTCTTTATTAGATAGGATTACTATAGATGAAGTTTGTTGTTGTTTTTTACTGTCACATCTTCCTTCTTTTCCTGGGTTACTCCATTCTTTCTTTTTTTTTTTCAACTAAAAAACATACCAATTTATTTTGAAAAGTTTTCAATAAAAGTGCCACTCAGATATCATTTCAGCTTATTCAAAATTGTTATCCACAAAAGGAAATATCGAGCTACAATTTGATATAGACTAATATATATTGATTATCAATTATATGGCTGAGTGAAGTAGTTGGCTGGTGTATCTTATTCTTCCTTGAAAATCCTTGTAAACTCCTTCAGACTGGGGGTGGCAAGTAAAACTTCACTAAACTTCATGCTCAATTTAACAAGCATTTATTGAGCACCAGTAGAGTGGTTCTCCAGTTTTAGTGTGCTTAAGAATTACTTGCGGAAGTGATGTCAGAGGAATGGGGATGTAAGGGTGCGTCTATCCTCTACCCCTATAACATTTCAACAAAACAACCACCTATAATTCAACAAAGAAGACCCTGTTCAACACAGATGAATGCCTGAGAGACCTGTACACTGGAACAACTAAGGTGAGCTCCTTGGAATAAGTGGGGAGGCAAGAGAAGGGAGGGAAGCGAAACACCAAGACCATAGCACAGCAGCATGTCTGCAGCACAGCTGGAAACTGGAGGCAGCAGTCACAGGCATTTTCCTCAGCTGGTCTGGACCAACAGAGATAACCCAACAAGTGGTTGACTGTTGGAATAGCCACTGAACTGGTGGCATTGTGTGGGCCCACACACAAACAGTAAGAGAGAATGTCTGAACCTTAGGGGAATCTTGTGAATGGGATCTGAGTTGCATGCTTAAGCTACAAGAGTCAGCAGATTCCCTCCTTACAGAGTCTCTCCGCCCCCCACCCCCACCCCACCGCATGGCAGGTCCTGACTTCCGTTTTCAGGCAAAGAAAGTAGATAGCAAATCTCTGCCACAGATTCGACTCCCAGGTCTGCATCCTGTAGCCTTTGGATTATTTCCAAGATTGTATTGTCTGTAGGCCAACAGCTGTTGCAGTAGAAACACAGTTTCCCTCTGTGACTGAACCCCAGGAGGGGTGCTTCGGCTAGACCCTTGGAGGTCAGGGAATGCCCTTACTGTGAGGGAAAAACAAACCTCACCCCCAAATAGCAGAGGCAGTACCCCCTACAGAAGACTCGGAGACTCAAAACTGTGAGGCGAGGAGGAATCCAAGATGGCGGCATAGGTAAACACCTACACTGCTGCCTCGCACAACAATTTCAAAACTACAACTAAAAGACAGAACGGACATCATCCAGAACCACAGGAAAGCTGGCTGAGTGGAAGTTCTACAGCTAGAAGGAAAGAGAGGGGCTCACGGAGACCCAGAGGAGCTGCAAAAAGCTGAGGTACGGAGATGCGCGCGAGGAGAGAGCGGGTGCTGGAGTACCTGGCTGGCTTTCTCTGGCGGGAGGGAAATGGAGACTCTCAAAGGCATTGAACCCCTTATCCTACGACACTAAACCCCAGATCCAGCCAAAACTCATACGGGGGGAGTTTGGACTGTGAAGAGGGAGACGTGCACGGAAATTTAGGGGAGTCGCAAAACATCAAAGGCCTGGTGGTGAGCACGGCACTCTGCACAGGACAGACTGCTGATTGTGCCACTGGCTTTCGCAAGTGGGCGGGAGACAGTCCCTCCCAACTGTGCCAGTTCTGAGTCCACTAAGCCCCTGTTTCAGACGAAACCCTGGAGACCTAGACTCCTGTGGTCCTGGTGTGCAGGGGAGCCTGAAAGGCAGCGGTTAGAGGCACTGTGGGCGCACGCACAAGGACTGCTCCAGCCATTACCCAGTCAGGTGAGACTCAGGGTCCGTGGAGGGCGGGGCCGACTGGAAGGCAAGGCGGTCCCTTAAGCCCTGAGACTCCACCCATCCCAAGCTCAACAGAGGCTTCTGCAGCTTTGCACTGTCTGGTATCATAAAGCTGAATTCAACACAGAAGTTTCCCCGGCATAGTGAAAATGCCGAGACAAGGGAAGGGAATACAAACAAAAGAAATGGAGGGAAAAAAACGACTGAATATAGAGTTCAAAACCACGCTTATAAGGTTTTTCAAGAATATGCTAGAAAAGTTGGATAAATTTAGTGAGACCCAAGAGGAGATGAAAAAGGACCAACTAGAGATGCAAAAGATTCAATTAGATATGGAAAAGGTCCAACTAAAGATGAAAAAAGACCAACTAGAAATTAAACATACACTGACTGAAATAAAAAATATTATACAGAGTCCTAACAGCAGACTAGAGAAAGGCAAGCATCAAGTCAAAAATTTGAAATATAAAGAAGCAGAAAACATTCAACTGGAAAAGCAAGAAGAGAAAAAAATCCAAAAATGTGAAGATAATGTAAGGAGCCTCTGGGACAGCTTCAAGCAAACCAACATCAGAATTGTGGGGGTGCCAGAAGAAGAGAGAGAGCAAGATACTGAAAACCTATTTAAAGAAATAATGACTAAAAACTTCCCACATCTGGTAAAAGAAATAGACTTACAAGTCCAGGAAGCACACAGAACCCCATATAAAAGGAATCCAAAGAGGACCACACCAAGACACATCATAATTAAAATACCAAGAGCAAAAGACAAAGAGAGAATATTAAAAGCAGCAAGAGAAAAACAGTTAACTACCTACAAGGGAGCACCCATACGACTGTCAGCTGATTTCTCAACAGAAACGATGCAGGCCAGACGGGAGTAACAAGAAATATTCAACGTGATGAATAGCAAGAACCTACAACCAAGAATAATCTATCCAGCAAAGCTATCATTCAGAATTGAAGGGCAGATAAAGACCTTCACAGAGAAGAAAAAGCTAAAGGAGTTCATCAACTCCAAACCAGTATTATATGAAATGCTGAAAGGTACTCTTTTAGAAGAGGAAGAAGAAAAAGGTAAAAGACAAAAAATTATGAACAACGAATACATATCTATCAACAAGTGAATCTAAAAATTAAGTGAATTAAAAATTTGATCAACAGAATAAACTGGTGAATATAATAGAATCAGGAGCACAGAAAGGGAGTAGACTGATAATTCTCAGGAGGACAAAAATCATAAAGCATCAAACAGACTGTGAAATTACAGCAGAAAGATTAAAGTTAGGTGAAGTAGATAAGTGATCAATCAAAGGACTTGTATGCATGAATATAAGCATAACCAATGATCACAGACACTGGGGGGTCGGGTATGCCTGGGAGGGAGGGGGAGCAATGGGGAGATATGTATAAAAATTAATAAAATTAATATAAAATTTAAAAAATAACTCTGAGGCCACAGAGGAAAAAAATAAAATAAAATCTTGCAATTCAGCGCCATCTACTGGAACAGAGTAGAAAGATCTCCTCAGAGAAATGTGAAAACAAAGAATAACAAAAACCAAGAACAACCATAACAACACGGATGACTAGAAAGAAAATGAAAAACCCCCAGAACACAAGCTGGAACACAAAGAATTATGTCGTTGAATGACAGAGATTTCAAGATTGCTATGAGATGCAAGAAAATACTGACAGGCAATTTAGCACACTCAGAAAACAAATAATGAACAAAATGAGTATTTCTCCAAAGAAATTGAAATTTTAACAAAATCAAGCACAAATCCTCCTGGAAATGAAGCAGGCAATTAAAGAAATTAAGAGTGAAATGATGAACATAGAAAACAGAACCAACGAGTTAGAGGAAAGAACTAGTGATGTTGAAGATAGGAATCAAGAAATGATGCAGAGGGAAGAGGAAGATCTGAGAATAAAGAAATACAAAATAACCATATGAGTCCCCTCTGATTCTATTTAAAAAATAACATCAGAATCAGGTATAGCAGAGGAGGAAGAGAAAGAGTATGGAATGGAGAATCTCTTAAAACAAATAGTGAATAAGAACTTCCCAAATCTATGTAAAGAACTAGATTCTCGAATTCAAGAAGCAAACAGAACACCTAGTTACCTCAATCTGAAGAGGCATTCTCCAAAGCACTTGGTAATGAAGCTGTCAAAAATTAGTGACAAAAAAAAAGTCCTCCAAACATCCCAGGAAAAGAAGAAAGTGACCTACAAAGGAAAACTCATCATAATTTCACCCGACTTCTCAGCAGAAACTTTACAAGCAAGAATAGAGTGAAACCAAATAGTCAAATGCCCAAAAGAGAGAAATTACCACTGATCATATTATATTCAGCAAAATTATCCTTTAAATATGAAGGAGAAACAAGAACATTCAAAGACATACTAAAACTAAGGGATTTCATCTCTAGAAAACCTCCATTGCAAGAAATACGCAAGGGAGTTGTTTTACCTGAAACAAAGAACATAAGGTCATAACACTACCAACAGGATTGCCAAAAACTTGCAGCATAAACAGGGATAATTTGTTACAATAAAAACATACAAGGGGAAGAGGACAGATATGGACAGGCAAAGGAAGAAGAAGCTCACATGTACTAAAAGGGGAAAAAAACTATGTTATATATGCAACTTCACTTTTTATAAAACTAATGGCAGCCACGTACAGAAATTCCCCAAATAAGATATATAGTTTTTTAAAAAAGAGGTAACATGAAAGATGTATGGAATACCACCAAACAAAAACAACACATAGAAGCATAAAGGAAGAGAACCAATGGAGGCACAGAGTTACCAGAAAACAAAAGATAAAATGGCTACAGGAAATCCTCATACATCAATAATTACCATAAATGTAAAGAGGCACAGAGTAGCAGAGTGGATAAAAAAACAAAACCCAACCATATGCTGCCTGCAAGAGACACATCTAAACAGCAGAGAAAAAGGTAGATTCAAAGTAAAAGGGTGGAAAATGATTATCCAAGCAAATAATATCCCCAAAAAAGCAGGTGTAGCCATACTTAAATCTGATAAAATAAATCTCAAGATAACAAGAGCCAAAGATGGACATTATATAATGATAAAGGGAACACTACATCAAGAAAACATAACACTTCTTAATATATATGTGCCCAACCAGGGAGCACTGAAATATATTAAAATGCTACTCACAGAACTAAAGGGAGAAACAGATCAAAACACAATTATAGTGGGAGACCTTAATACTCCATTGACAGCTCTAGACAGATCAACCAAACAAAAAGTCAATAAAGAAATAGCAACCTTAAATGAAACACTAAACCAAATGGATATAATCAACATTTACAGAACATTTCATCCCAGAACATGACTATATATTCTTTTCCAGTGCACATGGAACATTCTCAAAGATAGACCATATGTTGGGTCACAGAACAAGCATCAACAAATTAAAAAAGATTGAAAGTATATTTTCTGACCATGATGCCATGAAATTATAAATCAACTATAAAAAAGGAGGTAAAAAATTTAAAAACGACAAATACATGGAGATTAAACAACATGCTACTAAAAATTACTGGGTCAAAGAAGAAATAAAATATGAAATTAAAAGATATATAGAGACAAATGAGAATGATAACATATAAAAACCTCTGGGATGTAGCGAAAACTGCACTAAGAGGGAAGTTTATATCTTTACAGGCTTATCTCAAGAAACAAGAGAAATTCCTAGAAAAGAACCTAACATCGCACCTAAAAAGACTAGAGAAAGAACAACAAAAGCAACACAAAGTTAGCAGAAGAAAGGAAATAACAAAACTTAGAGCAGAATTAAATTAAATAGAGAGCAAGAAGACTGTAGAAAAAAATTAATAAAACAAAGATCTGGCCAAAACTGGTTTGGCTCAGTGGATAGAGTGTCAGCCTGCGGACTGAAAGGTCCCGGGTTCGATTCCGGTTAAGGGCATGTATCTTAGTTGCAGGTACATCCCCAGTGGGGGCCATGCAGGAGACAGCTGTTCGGTGTCTCTCTCATCAATGTTTCTAACTATCCCTCTCCCTTCCTCTCTGTACAAAAATCAATAAAATATATTTAAAAAAAAACAAAGATCTGTTTCTTTTGAAAAGATTACTACAATTGACAAACCCCTGGCTAGACTAAGTAAAAAAGCAAAAAGACCCATATAAACAAAACCAGAAATAAGAGAGGAGAAATCACCACAGATATCACATATATACAAAGGATCATAGTAGAATATTATGAAAGCCTTTATGCCATCAATTTCAATAATTTAGAAGAAATGGATAAGTTCCTAGAAATATATAACCTTCCTAGACTAAATCATGAAGAATTTGAAATTTTAAATAGATTATCAGTGAGTAAATTGAAACAAATATCAAAAATCTTCCCAAAAAACAAAAGTCCAGGACCAGATTGCTTTACAAGTGAATTCTATCAAATGTTCAAGGAAGAATTAAAGCCTATTCTTTGCAAACTCTTCCAAAAAATTGAAGAGGCAATAATTCCTAACACATTCTATGAGGCCAATATAACCCTAATACCAAAACCTGGCAAAGGTAACACAAAAGAAGAAAATACAAACCAATATCCCTGATAAATACAGATGCAAAAATCCTAATGAAAATACTAGATAATCAAATACAACAGTACATCCAAAAAATAATACATCACAATCAAATGGTATTCATTCCAGGGGCACAAGCATAGTTCAACATTAGCAAATCAATCAAGTAATATATCACATTAACAAAAGAAAGGATAAAAATCATATGATCTTGTCAAATAGCAATAGAAGGAAAGTACCTCAACTTACTAAAGGCCATCCTATCTAATAAAAGAGCAATATGCAAATTGACTGTACCTCCACTACATCCACAAGCCATGCCCACAAGCCACGCCCACCAGCCAATCAGCGAGTATCCAAACTAACCCAACCAAGAAGGCTATAGCCACAGAGAGAGCAGGAGGGAGGCTTGGGTTGCCCCTGGCAATGGAGGAAGCCAAGCTTTCCACAAACCCTGGCAGGCCCAGAACTCCACTTAAGGCAACAAAGTTTTAATGGCTGTGCAAGCAGAAGACTTGCCTCTGCTCCAGACTACAAAGTTTCAATTGTAGAAGTTAAATAAATCACAGATACCAGAGCCTCCACTTGGGTCACCGGGGGGAGTGGCTGGTCTGCAAACCACCACAGGCCCCTCGCCCAGGACACCCCACGCCCCAAGGGAACACCCACCCTGATCGAGGACACCCTTCAGGGCAAACCACCTGGCCCCCACCCATGGACCAGGCCTCTATCCTATCTAATAAAAGAGTAATATGCAGGTTGACCATCACTCCAACACACAAGATTACTGCACCCATGTGGTAAAAAGATCCTGCTGCCATGTGGACACAAATGGCCACCACAAGATGGCCAGCAGGGGAGGGCAGTTGGCAGGGACCAAGCCTGCAAGGGAGGGCAGTTGTGGGCAATTAGGCCAGCAGGGGAGGGCAGTTAAGGGTGACCAGGCCTGCAGGGAAGGGCAGTTGGGGGAAACCCAGGCCTGTAGAGGAAGGGAATTAGAGGTGACCAGGCCTGCAGGGGAGGGCAGTTAGGGGTGACCAGGACCACAGGGAAGAGAAGTTAGGGGCAAACAGTCTGGCAGGGGAGCAGTTAGGCATTAATCAGGCTGGCCAGGGAGTGGTTAGGAGGTGATCAGGTTGGCAGGCAGAAGCGGTTAGGGGCAATCAGGAAGGCAGGCAGGTGAGCAGTTGGGAGCTAGCAGTCCTGGATTGTGAGAGGGATGTCCGACTTCCCATTTAGGCCTCATCCTACCTGGATCAGGCCTAAACGGGCAGTTGGATATCCCTCAAGGGGTCCCAGATTGGAGAGGAAGCAGCTGGGCTGAAGGACACCCCCCATGTACAAATTCTGTGCACCGGGCCTCTAGTATATGATAAACCCTCAACCAATATCATACTCAATGGTGAAAAACTGAAAGCTTTTCCTTTCCCTTAAGATCAGGAACAAGACAAGGATGTCCACTCTCACCACTCTTATTCAACACTAGAGGTCCAGTGCATGAATACATGCATGGGTGAGGGACAACTGGCCTGGCCCCAATTGGGATAGATTGGGGCTGGGCATGTTGGGAAGAGGAGATGGTGGGATGTTAGCCAGCTGTCCCATCCCAAATGGGCCGATCAGAGCCAGGCCAGCTGGGGGAAGGGGCTGTGGGCGATTGACTGTCAGGCCCCATCCCCAATTGGGGTTGAGGGGCCCATTGGGGGTGGGGCTAACAATGGGGAGGGGCTATGGGTGGTGGGCTGGCTAGCCCTGCCCCTGATGGGGTAGGAGGACCGATCTGGGGTGGGACAAGGTGAGGGGAGGGCTGCAAGAGATTGGCTTCCCAGTCTGCCCCCTATTGGGAAGTGGGGGGTGCAATCAGGGGCAGGCCAGCCTGTGGGAGGGGCTATGGGCCTATCATGGTTGGGCAGGCTGATAGAAGGCAAGGCTCACTGCGGGGAAGGGAGGGGATGTTTGGCTGATAGCCAGCTCTTAATCAGAGTGGGAGAGTCTGATCAGGGGCAGGCCAGGAGGCAGGAAGGACCGTGAGGATGGCCAGCTGGCCCCACCCCCTGATTAGTTAGTTTGCTGGCCACAGTGAGCATTATAGCAACCAGTCGTTATGGTCATTATGGCCATTATGGTCACTGGCTTTCTCTCCCTCTCAGGCCAAGGGCTACAAACTCCTATTATTTATTTATTTTTTCATTTTTTTTATTGATTAAGGTATTACATATGTTTCCATATTCCCCTATTGCCCCCCACCCCACTCCCACACCTGCCCTCACCCCCCAGTGTCTTGCATCCATTGGTTATGCTTATATGCATGCATACAAGTCCTTTGGTTGATCTCTTTAGTCACTGGCTTTTTATATATACAGATAGTACTGGAAGTACTAGCCAGAACAATAAAGCAAAATAAATAAATAAATAAATAAATAAATAAAAGGAATACAAATAGGGAAGGAAGAAGTCAAACTGTCACTTTTTGTGGATGACATGATGCTGTATATAGAAAACTCTAAAGACTCTACAAAATAACTACTGGAAACTATAAACAAATATAGTCAAGTTACAGGATACAAAATAAATGTGCAAAAATCCATTGCCTTCTTATATACCAACAAAACTTCAGAAAAAGAAGTGGAGAAAACAATTCCTTTGGCAATCACAACCAAAACAATAAAATACCTAGGACTAAACAAAAAAAATGTGAAAGACCTATATACTGAAAATTATAAAACATTATTAAAAAATATTTTAAAAAGATGGAATGAAATGGAAAAATATCCCGTGTTAATGGATTGGAAGAATCAGCATAGTCAAAATGGCCATTTTAACCAAAGCAACATATAGATTTAATGCAGTCCCTATCAAAATTCCAATGTCAGTTTTTAAATAAATAGAACAAGAAATCATCAGATTTGTATGGAACCACAAAAGACCCAGAATAGCCAAAGCAATCCTGAAAAAAAAGAACAAGGCTGGAAGTATCACACTTCCTGACTTCAAAATATACTACAGAGCTATGATAATCAAAACAGCATGGTATTGGCAGAGAAACAGATACACAGATCAATGGAACAGAATAGAGAGCCCAGCTATAAAACCACACATATGGACAGATAATTTTCCACAAAGGAGCCAGAAATGCACATTGGAATAAAGATAGTCTCTTCAATAAAGGGTGCTGGGAAAACTGGAAGGTCACATGCAAACAAATAAAACTGGGTTGCAGTTTGTCCCCAGGTACAAAAATTAATTCAAAATGGATCAAAGACTTAGACATAAGACCTGAAACTATGAGTCACAAAGAAAAAAATATAGGTACCAAACTTATAGACCTGAGTGGAAGAGAACATTTTATGAACTTTACCCCAAAGGCAAGGGAGGTAAAGGCAAAAAATAAATGAATGGGACTATATCAAACTGAAGAACTTCTGCATATCAAAAGAAATGGACAACAAAACAAACAGGCAGCCAACCAGATGGGATATGATATTTTCAAACAGTAGCTATGACAAAATATAATAAGGAACTCATAAAAGTCAATACCAATGAGTTCCTTATAATTTCCAAAATATATAAGGAACTCATAAAAGTCAACACCAAACAAATAAACAATCCAATAAAAAAGTGGGCAGAGGACCTGAAAATACACCTCTCCCAAGAAGACATACAGGCCGTAACCGTTTGGCTCAGTGGACAGAGTATCAGCCTGTGGACTGAAGGGTCCCAGGTTTTATTCTGGTCAAGGGCATGTACCTTGGTTGTGAGCACATCCCCAGTAGGGGGTGTGCAGGAGGCAGCTTATCTATGTTTCTCTCTCACTGATTTTTCTAACTCTCTATCCTTCTCCCTTCCTCTCTGTAAAAAAAAAAAATCAATAATGTGTGTGTGTGTGTGTGTGTGTGTGTGTGTGTGTGTGTGTGATACAAACAGCCAATAAATATATGAAAAGATGTTCAACCTCACTGGAAATCAGGGAAATGCAAAGAAAAACTACAATGAGATACCACCTTACACCAGTTAGAGTGGCCATTATCAACAAGACAAGCAACAAGAAGTATTGGAGAGGTTGTGGGAAAAAGGGAACCCTCATCCACTGATGGTAGAAATAAAGACTGGTACAACCACTATGGAAAGCAGTCTGGTGCTTTCTCAAAAAATTAAAAATAGAGCTACCATATGACCCAACAATCCCATTCCTGGGTATATACCCCCAAAACTTGAAATTATTTATACACAAAGATACATGCACCCCTATGTACATTGCAGGATTATTCACGGTGGCCAAGAGTTGGAAACAGCCAAAGTGCCCTACGATAGAGGACTGGAAAAAGAAGATGTGGTATATATACACAATGGAGTACTACATGGCCATAGGAAAGGCTGAAATAGCATCATTTATAACAACATGGTTGGACCTTGAGAACATTATGCGAAGTGAAATAAGTCAAATAGAGAAAGCTAAGAACTATATGATTTAATTCATATGTGGAATATAAAACGGAAACTTATGTACCCAAACAGCAGTGTGGTGGTTGCTAGAGGGAGGAGTTTAAGGGGAGAAAGGGGTCCTAATATGAGGTGATAGGAGAAGATTTGACTTTGGGTGGTGGGCAAATGGTCCAGATTTTATAATTTAGTAATCCACACATGGAACCTATATGTTCATGTAGACTAATATCACCCCAATAAAAATTTTAAAAAAGAATTACTTGTGGAGTTGGTTAAAAAACAGAATATTTTAGTCCTACCTCCAGACAAAATGATTAAGGTATTAAATATGTATCCTTATTCTCCGGTTATCCCCCACCATTCCACTCCTACACTCATCCCCCCCCCCCATGCCTGTGTCCATGTATACATGCATACAAGTCCTTTGATTGATCTTTCCCCCTTACCCCCACTACCCCCTACCTTCCCTGAGGTTTGACGTTCTGATTAATATTTCTCTGTCTCTGGATCTGTTTTTGTTCATCAGTTTATGTTGTTCATGATCATGTGATATTTATCTTTCTCTGCCTGGCTTATTTCATTTAGCACAGTGGTTGGCAAATCGTGGCTCGAGAGCCGCATGAGGATCTCGAACTGCAGTTTGCTGCTCTGTTGGTTAATAAGTTTGTCCACCACTGTCATATACTATCCTTTACCTCTTTGTACACAATATGCCACAAATGTCTAATCTTTACAGCTTCCAACTACATGGTAACATTTAGTCTAGTCCAGTAGTCGGTAAATTCATTAGTCAACAGATCGGCAAACCATCACTTGAGAGCCACTGTTTACAGACCACTGACTTAGCATAATGCTCTCCATCTTCATCCATGTTGTTGAAGATGGTAAGAACTCCTTCTTTTTAACCACAGCATAGTATTCCATTGTGTAGATATACCATAGTTTTTTAATCCACTCACCTGCTGATGGGCACATAGCCTGTTTTTAAATATTAGCTATGGTAAATTGTGCTTCTATGAACATAGTGGTTCATATATCCTTTCTGATTGGTGTTTCCAATTTCTTGGGATATATTCCTAGAAGTGGAATCAATAAATCAAATGGGAGTTCCATTTTTAGTTTTCTGAGGAAAGTCCATACTGTTCTCCACAGTGGCTGCACAAGTCTGCATTCCCATCAGAAGTGCATGAGGGTTCCTTGTTTTCTGCATCCTCTCCAGCACTTGTCATTTGTTGATTTGTTGATGATAGCCATTCTGACAGGTGTGAAATGGTACTGAATTGTCATTTTGATATGCATAAATATAATAGTAATCTTTTCTATCCTGCTGATATTTTTAAACATTATTTTATTAAAATTAATTCACTGAAAACATTACTTTAGTGCTTTTACAAAATTACCAACTAAAATATTTGCATTGTGCCTAGAATAGGAATACAAAAAGGATTCACAAATGTGTACCTGTCAAAATCAATGTGCATGCAGATGGTGTTTTCAAACCTTCTGTCTTATTATTTTTAACATTATTTTAATATTATTTTTAAATAGAAAACTTATTTTAATGATTATAGGAGATGTCAAGGATATGAAACAAATGTTAAATTGCCCTGTACATCCAGCATAGAGACAGTATATCATAGTGGTTAACATCAAGGGCTCTGCAGTTATGCTGCCTAGACTTGTTATCTATCATTTATTTTCTAACTCTGTGGCTTTGGCATATCATTTAAACTCTCAATACCTCATTTTCCTTATCTTTAAAATGAGAGTAATAATAATGCTACCTCATTAGGTCGTTACAAGGATTAAGTAGCTTAATACATGTTAAAGAGCTTGGAACAGTGCCCAGCACTTATTAAGCACTCAACATATGTTAGTTATTATTGGTCCTCTAAAATTTTTAATTTTTCTAGGCATGAATATCACTTCTAATAACAATGTTGAATAAGTTACTAATAAAACTTATTACATTGGAAACTAATTAATTTGGAAAAGGTGGGATAAGAGGTGATAAAACTATCTTCTCTCACAGTATGGTCTGGTAGTCTGCTATAGAAATGAATAATCGACACAAATTAAACGAAGAGGCTCTTATTTACATTTTAAAAGTCCTAGTTGATTATTTGTTCATTAAATATTTACTTAACATTAAAAACAAAAAGTTTGAAATATTTTCTACCTTTGACAATGAAAGGGGAAAATGGATCCAATATCAGATGCAATAATGTAATTTATTTTGAGTTGAGATTGTACAGTGAGACTTTAAAAAACAAATATAGCAAAAATTGTTTCATTATTTCAGTATTACTTACCTTATAAAATTGTTTTGATGCCATTTTCTGCAACATATGTGAGTTTGCTAAATTATGAAAAGTTATATAAAAATATCATTATTGTGTGGCACATAGTGCCAGCACCCACAGACACTTGATGATAAGGCTTGTGAGAGCTCAATAGTGGCCTGATAAGAGAGGAATAAACTGAAACCAGTAGAGCTAACCTGGAAGAAGGGTATTCAGAATTCCCAAACATAGTGTCTGAGATAGCAATCAGAACTGCTATCCATGCATCCTCACTGTTAGGCAGGAACATAGTCAGGGAGAGTTATGGGATGTGAGCAGTGTTTCACAGTAGGAAGACTGAATGTAGAGGTGAAAGGGAGACCCACTTAGGATGTATTAGGACCCTGGCCCATAGGTGGAGGTATAGGAGGCAGGGTCCAGTTCTTGAGGACTGTGGGGGAGTTGGCAGCTAGATGAGGGTTTAGAATAGGATAGGGCTCAAAGTCACAGTTGGAAAAGAGAAAATGAACCAGGCACTGCATCAGAGGCTTTCTCATGTCACCTGGACAGTTACAGTACAGGTAATAAAAAAAAAAGCCTGTGCTTCTGTGGACACACTGGGTACTGGATTTAGGGAAAGCAGATTAATTCTAAATCCCCACGCTGAAAGGAGCTCTGGCCTCTCATTTGTGAGAGGCAGGGCAGTATGGGCTGTGGGAAGCTATACCTGTAGGCTAAATGTCTTCAATAACTGGAGCTGGCATGTAGTCAAGAGTCGATGAATACTGAATGAAGCATGATTTAATTCATACAAATGTTATATTAAAAAGTAGTCATCTTGGAAGGTTATATACATTTATGTAAATTATGCTATCAATGCTCAAAATATCTTGGAATTGCCTTTGGATGTACCACCAAAAAAATGGGTATCATTATGGTTTCACTCAGTCTGATTACCAATCAGATTTGTCTCCAAGTAATTTCTAGGTACATCTATATATCACATCTACTTTCAAAATATGAAAATTTTTACTATGAGGATACTCAAAAGAATGTGCTACAGGCCCCAAGGAAATTCTAAAAGAGTAGTTTCCAAAGTAATTTGAGCAATAACAAGAGCATTGGAATAAGTGGATAGCTTTCCAAAGTGACTGATTCAAAGGTGATGCCACTCCTTGGGATGTATATGTTTAAGTGTATTTGTTAAACAAATAATTCAGAATAATTTATAGTAATACACCATATATCTGAAGCATATTATAAATTTGACTTCTTCAAATCCAAGTTATGCTGGCATAAAATAGCATAGATTCATACTAAGCTAAATTAGCAATATAGTGAAAAAATTGTATTAAATCAACTGTAATAATAACCTGTAAACACAAAATAATAAATCATGACAAGTTTGTTGATACTGCATTTTGAAAAACAAAAGAATCACCAATATTTTGTCAATAACTAAATACTTCTAAACATTAAAAAAGAAAAATAATGTGAATTTTTGAAAAAATATTCTAAGTTAAATGGAAATAAAGATTGTATGACAAACCTACAGCCAACATCATACTCAATGGGCAAAAACTAGAATCATTTCCCCTAAGAACATGAACAAGACAGGTATGCCCACTTTCACCACTCCTATTCAACATAGTACTGGAAGTGCTAACAAAGCAATCAGACAACAAGAAGAAATAAAAGCCATCCAAATTGGAAAAGAAGTAAAACTGTCACTAATCGTAGATGATGTGATTACATACATTGGAAACCTAACCACTTAATCAAAATGAATTCAACAATGTAGCGAGATACAAAATTAACACCCATAAATCTATGGCTTTTTTATACATCAATAATTAACTTACAGGAAGAAAAAAACAAAACACTCCCATTTTCCATTGTTTAAAAAAAAAACTGCCTAGACTTGTAATCTATCATTAACAAATCAACAAAGTGACAAGTGCTGCCGAGGATTTGTAGAAAAAGGAACATTTGTGCACTGCTGGTAGAAATGCAGACTGGTGCAGCCACTATGGAAAACAGTATGGAGTTTCCTCAAAATATTAAAAATGGAACTCCCATTTGACCTAGTAATCCCACTAATAGGAATATATCTTAAGAAATCAGAAACACCAATCAGAAAGGACATAAGCACTCCTATGTTCCTAGCAGCACAATTTACAATAGCCAAGATTTGGAAACAACCTAAGTGCCCATCAGCAGATGACTGGATTAAAAAAACAGTGGTACATCTACACAATGGAATACTATGCTGCTGTAAAAAGGAAGGAACTCCTATCATTTGCAACAGCATGGATGGATCTGAAGAGCATTATGCTAAGCGAAATAAGTCACTCAGAGAAATATAAATATCACATGATCTCACTCATTTGTGGAACATAATAAACTACATAAACTAATGAACAAAAATAGATTCAGAGACAGAGAAGTATCCAATAGACCTTCAAACTTCATAGGGAAGGTAGAAGAGGGTGGGGGTGGGGAGTAAGAGATCAACCAAAGGACTTGTATGCATGCATACTAGTGTAAGTATAACCAATGTACTCAGACACTAGGGGGGTGGGGGCATGTGCTGGGGGGTAGGGTGGCCAATGGGGAAAAAGGATACATATGTAATACCATATGTAATACTTTAAACAGTAAAGAATTAAAAAGTAAATAAACAAAGATTATAGCAGCTTTGTAGAAGTCTAACAAATTATGAATAATTTAGTAACAGTATTAAAATATGTTAAAGTTCATTTGATGCAAACAGAGAACATTGGAAAAAACTAAAGCAATATGACTTTTTATTAACTATGCAGTGTTATTTGTAGGGCTATCTGTTATTTGTAAATTTGATACACATTAAGTTCATCTTGAGCCTGAAAATCAAAATCCTTCAGGATATAACCCCAACCTAATTTTCTGCCCTTCCCTCCTATAATTCCCTTACATGTAATCTGTATTCTGTTAAAAAATGAACTGCTTATTAAATATACCCTATAATCTTCTGCTCTTGTATCTTGAAATACATTCTTCCTTTTTCCTAGACTGCTCAGGTATTATAGTGTAGGGATAAAAATGTATTCCAGAGCCACAATGCTTAGGTTTGGGAATCTGGCATTGCCATTGAAATAGTCTAAGAATAAATTTAAGAAAAACTTAAGTAGGAGTTTCATTGAAAACAAAATATATTGTTAAATCTTTTATTTGAGATTTGGTTATTGATAAAGTACATTTCTAAGCCCTTTATTTTTATTTCTCTCACTCTCCTTTGCTAGACCAATTCCATGGCAGCATATTCTAGATAAAATTTTTTATTTTCCCACACCAACCTGAGCCCTTATGGCCTTCATAGATAGAGGTATGATTGGGGGACCTCTCTTTGTACTTAGTCACAATGAACTAAAGATAAAACCAGTTCATTACCAAAAATCTAGGGACTAAACAAGATCAACCAGGATAGCTCCAGACTCATGGTATTGAAGCAATATCAATAACCTATTTGTGAGGGCTGGATTCTTGTTTTCTATTTTATTTGCCTCCATTCAAATTGTCAATAGGGGTGGCTTTTTGACTTAAACTAATTGGAGATAAGTCTAGATAAAATTAGTGCAAACTGTGATTTTTAGACTATTCAGAAAGTAATGATATTTTATTAATTTAACTATATATAGTAAATAAAATCAGAACAAAGAATCACCAAATAGTATTCTTTGGAAGATTGTTTAACAGGTAAACCCATATCCCTTAATAAAATACTATTTATAGCTGAATTTCAAAGTAGTCAAAATCCATTTATTCTCCTATATAAATTTGGCATTCCTTTTGCAACTTTATTTCTATACTGCCTTATTTAGCAATACCTGTATTAAAATTCTTCTGAAAATGCAAAAGTAAGCAATCTCTACCTATGTCTGAATTGAATTATAATGTATGGGCTAATTGTCTCCCCCCTTTTTTTTTTTACATTTTTGACAACTATACACATCAATAATTCCATGCTCATTAAAAATAATTCATTTTGACTTTATTTTTACAAAACCAAGAATGATTTCTTTTTTTAGGTCTCTAACTTTCATTGACATCCAATGATGTACCACGTCATGAAGAACTATGGGAACTTAACATAGTTTCATTACAAATTTAAAATATATTTAATGGAAGATGATTTTTGAAAGTGTGTGGAATTTTTCATAAACCTAAAAGTAAACTAATGAGCCTCTTTTAATTTAACATTTCCCCTGTCTATTTTTTATTTTAGCTAAACTTAACATACTTGTCAGTAACTTTTTCCTGTCTTTGTGTTTCATTCTCATACTCTACCTCTATCTAAAAAAAGAACTGAGACAAAATTTACCTTCAGTACTTTGAAAATTTTCCCTTAAGTCAAGAGGCCTGTCTTCTTCCTTTGTTTAGGAAAAAGTCTCTGTCCTGAATCTTTTTCACAACAGAAAACTCTTAGAAGAAATGACCCTTACCTCTGATCAAATTCCGTTCTCTCCCCTCACTCAAATTTCATTTTTCGATAAGTTTTCTCAACTGATGACAGCGACGTACTTTTCCAATTACCCCTTGTTGAGTGGCAGGTTTGGTAGGTACAAATTGTCTTTATACGCTACGCTCCAGTCCACTAAGTATGGACTGACTGTTTCTCATTCTTCAAGGGATCTTATCTGACCAAGGTCCGTTGGAACCCTCAGGTCCACAGCGTTCACGTTCTAGCGCACAGGAAGTTTTCCAAGTTAACAAGTGGTACAGGCCTTTTTTTTTTTTTCCAGTCTGAACAGCTTTATACCCCCTAAAAAATATATCTGGTCCAAGATAAATCATGTTTATCCGTGTAAAACAAGGTACAGCGGCTACTTTCACTTGGAGCACCCAAATCTACCCATAAGGAAAGGTAGTTTTCACTCTCAAATTCGTGTTAACAATCATTGGCGTGTGAGAATGGAGTGAAAGCCGTTGGGTAACCTACACTTGTTCATTTTGGCTTTCTGACATTCGATCAGCACCCATCCTCTGTATGATAAAACTCTAACTCACTCTGATCTACTGAGTTTTGTTAAAGCTTGCTTAGAGTGTCTTGGGCAGGGGAATTTAGGTTCTTTTCTATCTGCGACTTGTGGGTGTTTTTTATTATTTTTTTCTCAGCGTTGTAAGTAGCCAGAGTCCTCCCTACTTTCTCTGATAGCTACGTAATCTGAGGATCCCTTATTTACCCCCCCGCCCCCCCCGCCTCACGTAATGTATGGGTTCCTCACCTGGGTCTGTTTTCGGGTCGCTGGCTAGGCTCCGAAAATCGTTCAGAGCTCTGTGTACCTCTGTTGCCTGGGTAACAACTTTGTTCCCACCCTCCTTTCCACCCCTCACCTCCGGGTTCCCGCTTGACTTTACTGACCAATCATAGAAGAATCTTCTTAGAAACAATACCAAAATCAACCAATCCGAGAGCGCGCCAGTCAGGTTCAATGGCTGCCGTTTTCACTCAACTAGGTCAAGGAGTTAGTCCCTGTCCTATCAGCTTTATGACAGCGGGAGTTTTTCTACTGTGCCATCTGGCTCTTTCTTGCCCAAGTAGGTCCTAGCCCACCTCTCTGTCCGTCACCTAGTTACTATGGGGCCCTGATAGTGATCCGCAGCCGCGCTAGCCATTAACTTTGCGGGGTTTTCGTTTGTCCTGGTCATCCTGCTGCAGGCTTGCTCTTCATTAAGCTTTCCTCTTACATGAATTCCAGATCTGACAACTCCGGAGCAGTGAGAGCGGAAGTGTGGGTTCAGTGATGCGGGGGTTGGAAATTTTGCTGCAGCCTAAATGCGCTTCCCACGCCCCCTCTCTGCCTGACAGCAGAGATGAGTTCTGTCCAGGCTCAGCGTTCTGCACTCACATGGGATCGCGCTCCCCCCACCTCCACCCCCTGTTGTGGGCAAGTTTTCTGGGTCTGCAGCCGAAGGGGGAGCACTCCATCGGCCTCCACGTGGGTCCTGTTAGACACCAGCTGGAGCTCCCAGTGGCTCCCCCTCCCGGGGATATCGCGGGACCTGGTGCCCAGCTTCCCCTGGCTTACAGTTGAAAAAACTCACATGTTTTGGCTGCTTGACAATTTGAGTCTTCACTTCACTTAGAGGTACAGGTTGTAACCCTAGGTTCCCACAGATTCCGTGGTTTGTATTAAACAAAGAGAAAAAAAGAGATGGCTCAGTATATGTTTGCATTATTCGGAACTGATTAGTTGTGTTCCTTGGAGGGGCCATACATTCATTTGAGTTTTGTAAAAAAGGAGAGATAGAAAGGTTTTGACAGATGGCTACTTTTGGTTATCCAGGGTTTGGAATTAGATAATTAATTAAACTGCTCTCCTTTCTGCTATTGCTTTTCTAACGTACACTCTATCTGGCGAAGGGAAGAGTGAAGTTTACGTAATTTGCCTATTCCACTTGTTATTACCACGGTAAACAACAACAGCAGCAGCAAACAACAAACAGAGGTAGAATATTTGTTATTCGCTAAAGTTAATTTATTGGCTTTTCCATAATATCCCTTATGCTTTCCTCCTTTTTTTTTTTTTTTTTGGTTTCTTGCCCCTTATTCCTATAGATGATCAGAATTTAAGTTTCTTCAGTTTTGTTTTGCATGATACTTATGGAGCTTAAATTATGTATGTTATGCTGTTTCCTTCTTGCTTGCTTTTTTTTCTATTCTACCCCAATCTGCATTATTCTAAGTCCATAATGTCTAGCTCGTGCTTTCCAGACCTTTTGGCTGTGACTCACAGTTAAGAAATAAATTTTATTATGACCCAGTACATAATACAGATATATAACTGATAACTGTTTTTGCAGAATAAGTACGTAACTACATACATTGTACTCTCTTTCCACTAATAGTCATTCACAGTTTGAAAAAAAACACTGACTTTAGGCCATTGGTTTTCAAACGTGTGTGTTTCCTCAATCACTTAGTACATATGTTATAAATGCAGATTTTCTTGGCTAACTCCAGCAACTGGTTTGGTGGGTCTGCAGTGTTTTAAAAAGCATATATAAAGTGCTTGGTACAGTGTCAGGTGCACAAGTATTCAATACATAATTTTCTTCTTAGGGAACACATGCTTTTTATCTTTAGGGATATAATCACCTCTTCAAGGTTTGGCCTGCCCCTGGCAAGGTAGAGACCATTGTTAAGCACTATATTCTCCAGGACTGAGGAGGTAGGAAGGTAGGGGATGAGTTCTGGGTCTAAGAAAACTTCAAGCATTTTACCTCCTTGGAGAATTTCATAAATACAGAAACTTACGGCTTGAGGAACACAAAGATTAGAGAGGTTCAGTAAGATAGATCTCACTTGATTGAGTCTAATATTCTTGTCCATTCTGACTAGCAGGTCAGATCTAGGGGCAGAAGTTGAAACAGGAAAAGGGCTTTCCTGTTTTGCCTATCCAGAAGCAGAGGCTAAAGATTTTCTGGCTTTTGACAGCTAAGTTGGCTTTAGAGTAATGAAACTTGAGAGATTTAAAAGTTTCCATGGGATATAGTTATGAAAAAGGAATATAGTTTAGCTAATCTTATATAATAAAGATGTAATATGCAAATGGTCATTACGCCATGAAACATAATGACTGACCCTGTAATGACCAGATCACGAGTCAGCAGGCAGCGAGCTACAAGTGGGCAGAGGAAAGCTACCAGATGGGGGCAGGGCAGCAAACTATGAGGGGAAGCCAGGGAGCTACAGGAGTGTGATAGTGAGCTACTGACAAGCTACTGGTGCACAGATTCATGTTCAGAGCTACTAGATATTTTATAATATACTAGAAGCCCAGTGCATGAAATTTGTGTGCTGTGGGGGGTGGGCCCCTCAGCCCGACCTTGTCCCTCTCACAGTCCAGGAGCCCTCAGAGGATATTTGACTATCTGACTGACAGCTTAGGCCCAATGCAGGCCTGGCTGAGGGACACCTCCCTTCTTCCCCCCAGTGCACAATTATCATGCACCAGGCCTCTAGTAACTGATATTTCTGTTCTCTGATTTTCTCTATATGTACCCATATTTTTACATAATCTTCCTTTTTGTTTATACAATTTCATTCCTTTTATTTGATTCTATTCCAGGAATTTTTCTATGTGGATAGTCTTCTTTTTATTAATAGCAGCCTAACATTTCATAGAGTGGGATGACCATAATTTTGGCCTAACTAAACCAACAAGAGAAGATGTATTTCAAGTTATTCCATGCTATCATTAACACTGTGAAGTCTCGGCTATTTAAAATCATTTATATAACTTTTGCCTTCTATAAAACTCAAGAGGAATCCTAACAGGAAAGCCAAGGATGGTGACATGAGCTATGAGTTTTTGCCACCTGTGAATGTATGAATTTGCCCATGTAGGTTTGTATATGCTGGAGCAACAGTGATCAACTACAGTATTCATTATACATATGAGACTTAGGTTGAATTTATGTTTTTAACTAATAAATATAAACATTTTCAAAATGATTTCTTTTAAAAATATGAGTCATAGCAGATTCAAGTACCATACTAACACATTCATCACATTTTTTGTGTGTGGTGATAACATTTAAGATTGAATCTCTTAACAACTTTCAAGTATATAATACAATATTGTTAACTATAATCACCTACTGTACATTAGATCCCCAGAACTTGTCTTATTTAACAAATCATATTATTTTAATATTATATAATTATATTATTATAAAAGTAGCTGTTTATTATCTATTATTTATAAATAATAGTTATTGTTTAGTAAAGTTTTATTATGTGTCAGATACCATGGCAAATTTATCTCATTTAATTCTCACCTCAAAGAGATATTTGTACTCTTTGATCAATATTTTTCCATTCCTCCAGCCCCTGGCAGCCACCATTCTACTTTTTGTTTCTGTGATTTAGGTATTTTAGGTTCCACATGAAAGCAAGAATATGGCCCTAGCCGGTTTGATTCAGTGGATAAAGTGTCAGCCTGCAGACCAAAGAGTCCTGGGTTCTATTCTGGTCAAGGGCACGTACCTCAGTTGCATGCTCCTCTCGAGCTGGGCCCTGGTCAGGCTCCTGCAGGAAGCAACCAATTGATGTATTTCTCTTACATTGATATTTCTCTCTGTCTTTCCCTCTCTCTTCCACTCTCTCAAAATCAATGGGAAAAATATACTTGGGTGAGGATTAAAAAATAAATAAACGAAAATAAAGGGGTCTTGTTAACGAAAATAATAAAGCAAGAACATAGTTGTCTTTCTCTGACTTCTTTCACCCATAATGCCCTCAAAGTACATTCACATAATGTCTTCAGAGTCCATTCATGTTGCTGCAAATGACAAGATTTCCTGTATTTTGATGCCTGAATAATATCTCTACTATATATGCCACATTTTGACACTCAGGTTGTTTCCTCATCCTGTCAGTTGTGAATAATGCTGCAATGAATATGCGTTACCGATGTTTCTTTGGGATAGTGATTTCATTTCAGATAAATATCAAAAGTGGGACTGCTGGGTTATAAGGTAGTTATATTTTTAATTTTTAATTAATCTCCATACTATTTTCTATAGTGGCTTTACTGATTTTTATTTTTACCAAACAGTACAGAAGGACTCCCTTTTCTCTACACCCTTGCCAAAACTTGTCATTTCTTTCTTTTGGATAATAGCAATTTTACCAGGCCGGAGGTGATATATCCTTATGGTTTTGATTTGCATTTCCCTGGTGATTAGTGATGCTGAGGATCTTTTTATATGTACCTGTTGGCCTTTTGTATATCTTCTTTGAAAAAATGTCCATTCAGGTCTTCTGTCCGTTTTTTAATTTGATTATTTGCTTTTTTTGCTATTGAGTTCCTTATGTTTTTGGATATTAACTCCTTATCAGATATTTGGTTTGCAAATATTTTCTCTAATTTTGTAGGTTGCCTTTTTATTTTGTTGGTGCTTTCCTTTGCTATGCAAAGAAGTTTGGGTTTGATATAGTCCCCCTTGTTTTATTTTTTGCATTTGCTTTTGGTGTTATCTCCTAAAAATTGTTGCCCAGAACAATGTATTACAAGCAATGTATGCTTGTATATAGCTTTTATGAATACCATACTTCATAATTCCTCAGAGTTTTGTTTGTTTGCTCTACTTCTCCAACATTTTGATAAAGATTCTTCTAAAGGTGGATTTGTCTTTGAGGCTGTCATTTGCTTTTGAATGCTATTCTTTTTGTTGGTTGTTTCTTTGACTATTTCTCTCTAAAGTTTTCCTCTCTTCTTTTTATACTTCCCCCTCAACTTAACTGTTCTCTACCCCTCTGCTGCCTTGGGTCCCTCTGCCCTCTTTCCATATAGCCATGCTTTCTCTTTGGGCCTCTCTGTCCTCCACACCCATTCTCTCCTGAGTCTCCTTTTCTCTCACACACCATCTCTGCTCCTCTAAGATTCTCCCCTTTTTTCCATTTTATATTTTCACCAGAAATATATGAGGATTCCTATTTCCCCCTTGCTTATACTTGTTATTTTCTGTTTTTTTTTAATTTATATTTAAAAATTATTTTATTTTTCAATTACAGTTGACATTAAATACTATATTCAGATGTACAGATACTGGTATAGACATTTATATATAAAACTCTCAAAACAATCCCCACATAAATCTAGTAAACACTTTTACCATGCATAGTTATTACAATATTATTGATTATACTATACTAGAGGCCTGGTGCATGAGATTCATGCCTGGGGGCGCAGGGGAGGGGTGTGGAGAAGGTCTCCTTAGCCCACCCTGCATGCTCTCTAATCTGGGACTGCTCAGGGGATGTCCCACTGCTTGTTTAGGCCTGATACTGGGGATAGGGCCTAAAACAGCAATCAGACATCCCTCTCACAATCTGGACCACTAGATCCTAATTGCTCATCTGCCTGCTTCCCTTATCGCACCCAACTCCCCCCCGCTACTGGCCTGGTCACCCCTCACTGCCCCCCCTGCTGGTCTGGTTACCCTCACTAACTCCCCTGCCAGCCTGGTTGCCCCTCACTGCCCCCCCCACTGGCCTGGTTGCCCCACACAGCCTGCTGCTCAGTTCTTTGGTCTCCCCTCAAACCCCCCCCCTGGTCACCCCATGCAGCCCGTTTGGTCTTCCATTTAGTTGTGATGGTCACTTAGGCTTTTATATGAATTGATTCTCTATGGTGTACTTTACATTCTCATGACAATTTTGTAACTGCCAATTTATACTTCTTAATCATTTCACCTTTTTCAACCAGTTCCCAACCCCCTCCCAATGGCAACCAACAGTTTGTTCTCTCTATCTATGAAATTGTCCTCTCTTGAGTACTTCTACCCACCCTCCCCTTTGGTCCCACCACTAGTACTTCCAATTTTGTAACTGCTAAAAGCATTCCCTGAGAAAGAGACCTGTTTAAGGAAATTCACAGTCTTCTGCAATGTCACACTTCTTTTTTATTTTTTTATTTAATAAATCTTTATTGTTCAGATTATTAAAACTGTTCCTCTTTTTTCACCCCATAGCTACCCTCCACCTGGTTTCCACCCCACCCTCTGTCCTTACCTCCCCCACATTGTCCTCATCTATAGGTGTATGAGTTCTGTCCAGTCTCTTCCCGGGCCCCTTCATCCCTTTCCCCCTGAGAATTGTCAGTCCACACCCTTTCTATGCCCTTGATTGTATTATATTCACCAGTTTATTCTGTTCATCAGATTTTTAATTTACTTGATTTTTAGATTCACTTAGATATGTATTTTTTGTTCATAATTTTTATCTTCACCTTTTTCTTCTACTTGCTATTCTTAAAGAGTACCTTTCAGCATTTCATATAATACTGGTTTGGTGCTGATGAACTCCTTTATTTTTTTTCTTATCTGTGAAGCTCTTTATCTACCCTTCAATTCTGAATGTAGCTTTTCGGGGTAGAATAATCTTGGTTGTAGGTCCTTGCTTTTCTTCACTTTGAATATTTCTTTTATTGTTGTTGTTGAGTTATATGTATACATATCACCCCATTGCACCCACTCCTTCCCAGGCATACCCCAACCCCCCAGTGTCTATGTTCATTGGTTATGCTTATATGCATAGATACAAGTCCTTTGATCTCTTATCTACCCCACCCCTCCTTAATCTTCCTGCTATAATATCACAGTCTGTTTGATGCTTTACTGCCTCAGTATCTATCCTTTTGTTCATCAGTTTACAATGTTCTTTATTATCCACAAATGAGTGAGAGCATGTGGTGCTTCTCCTTCATTGACTGGCTTATTACTAAACATAAGGCTCTCAGATTCCATCCAGGTTGCTGCAAATGGTAAGAGTTCCTTCTTTTTAATAGCAGCATAGAATTCCATTGTGTAGATGTACCACAGTTTTCTGATCCACTCATCTGCTGACGGGCCCCTAGGCTGGTTCCAAATTGTAGCTATTATAAATTGTGCTACTATGAATATAGGGGTGCATAAATCCTTTCTGATTGGTGTTTGTAATTTCTTAGGATAAATTCCTAAGAGTGGGATTACAGGGTCAAATGGAAGATCCATTTTTAGTTTTTTAAGAATACTCCATACTGTTCTCCACAATGGCTGCACCAATCTGCATTCCCACCAAGAGTGAACAAGGGTTCCTTTTTCTCCGCATCCTCGCCAACACTTGTCCTTTGTTGATTTGTTGTGAATTGCCATTCTGACAGGTGTAAGATGGTATCGCATTGTTGTTTTGATTTGCATCTCTAGGATAATTAGTGACTTTGAACATGTTTTCAGGTGTCTCTTGGCCTTCCTTCTGTCATCTTTCAAAAGGTTCTATTTAGGTCTGTTGCCCATTTTTTTTATTGGATCGTTCATCTTCCTTTTATTAAGTTGTATAAGTTGGCTGTAGATGTTGGAGATTAAACCTTTATCAGGGATAACATTTGCAAATATTTTCTCCCATACAGTGGTCTTTCTTATTGTTTCGTTGATAGTTTCTTTCGCTGTACAAAAGCTTTTTATTTTGATGTAGTCCCATTTGTTTATTTTTTCTTTAGCTTCCATTGCCTTTGGAGCAGTATCAGTGAAGAAGTTCTTTTGACATATGTCTGAGATTGTGCTACCTGTGGATTCCTCTAGTATTTTTATGGTTTCCCATCTAATGTTTAAGTCCTGTATCCATTTTGAGTTTATTTTTGTATTTGGTGTAAGTTGGTGCTCCAGTTTCACTTTTTTGCATGTATCTGTCCAATTTCTCCAACACCATTTCTTGAAGAGGCTACCTTGACTCCATTGTATGTTCATTCCTCCTTTGTCAAATATTAGTTGAGCATAGTGGTTTGGGTGGATATCTGGGTTCTCTATTCTATTCCATTGGTCTATGTGTCTGTTCTTGTGCCAGTACCAAGCTGTTTTGAGAACAGTTGCTTTGTAATATAGCTTGAAATCTGGTATTGAGATCCCACCTACTTTATTCCTCTTTCTCAGAATTGCTCTGGCTATTCATGGTCTTTTTTTGTTCCAGATGAATCTATGAAGAATTCTTTCTAGATCTGTGAAGTATGTCATTGGTATTTTAATGCATAGTGCATTGAATCTATAGATTGCTTTGGGTAGTATGGACATTTTAATGATGTTGATTCTCCCAATCCATGAGCATGGTATGCTCTTCCATCTGTTTACATCTTCCTCTATCTTTTTTTCAGTGTCCTGTAGTTTTGTACATATAGGTCTTATACCTCTTGAGTTAGGTTTATTCCTAGGTATCTTAATTTTTTTGGTGTGATGGTAAATGGGATTGCTTTTTGAGTCTCTCTGTAATTTCACTATTAGTGTATAGAAATGCCACAGATTTCTTGGCATTAATTTTGTATCCTGCTACATTGCCAAATTCATTTATTAATTCAATTAGTGTTGGGATGGAGTCCTTTGGGTTTTTTATGTACAATATCATGTCATCTGCAATTAAGGACACCTTTACTTCTTCTTTTCCAATTTGGATGCCTTTTATTTCTTCTTCTCATCTAATTGCAATGGCTAATACTTTCAGTACTATGTCGAACAGGAGAGGTGAGAGTGGGCATCCCTGTCTTGTTCCTGTTCTTAGGGGAAATGGTTTAATTTTTGCCCATTGAGTATGATGTTAGCTGTGGGTTTATCATATATGGCTTTTATGATGTTGAGGTATGATCCTTCTATTCCCACTTTGCTGAGAGTTTTTATCAAGAAAGAGTGTTGGATTTTGTCAAATGCTTTTTCTGCATCAATTGATATGACTATGTGATTTTTATCTCTCAATATTTTATGTGATGTATCATGTTTATTGATTTGCAGATATTGTACCATCCTTCCATTCCTGGGATTAATCTTACTTGGTCATGGTGTATGATCTTTCCGATGTACTGCTGGAGCCAATTTGCTAGGATTTTGTTGAGGATTTTAGCACCTATGTTCATGAGAGGTATTGGCCTATAATTCTCTTTCATTGTGTTGTCTTTATCTGGTTTTGGTATTAGGGTGATGCTGGCTTCATAGAAGGTGTTTGGAAGTGTTCTTTCTTCTTGAATGTTTTTGAATAGTCTGAGGAGGATAGGTTTTAATTCTTCATGGAATGTTTAGTAAAACTCTCCTGTGTAGCCATCTGGTCCCGGGCTTTTATTTCCTGGAAGCTTTTTGATGACTGCTTCAATTTCTTCCATAGTTATTGGCCTATTGAGATGTTTAGATTCTTCCTGATTGAGTTTTGGAAGGTTATATTTTTCTAGGGATATGTCCATTTCTTGCACTTTGTCCAATTTGTTGGAATAGAACTGTTCATAGTATTTTTTAACAATCCTTTGTATATCGGTGGTGTCTGTTGTTATTTCTCTTTCATTTCTGATTTTCTTTATTTGGGTCTTCTATCTTTGCTTTTTGGTGAGCCTGGCTAGAGGTCCATCAATCTTGTTTATCCTTTCAAAGAACCAGCTCTTGGTTTTGTTGATCTTTTGAATTGTTTCTTTGGTCTCCAAGTTGTTTATCTCTGCTCTGATCTTTACTATTTCCTTCCTTCTACTTACACTGGGCTTTTCTTGTTGCTCTCTTTCTAGCTCTGAGTTGTAGGGTTAGGTAATTTATTACCGTTGTTTCCTGTTTTTTTTGCAGTAGGCTTGTAGGGCTATGAACTTCCCTCTCAAGACTGCTTTCACTATGTCCCATAAATTTTGTATTGTTGTGTTGTCATTGTCATTTGTTGTCATGCTGTTTTTTATTTCTTCCTTGATCTCTTTGATTATCCAGTTGTTGTTTAATAGCATGCTGTTTAGTCTCCATGTGTTTGATTTCTTTCTATTGTTTTTATTATATTTGATTTCCAGTTTTATGCCACTGTGGTCTGAGAAAATGTTTGATATGATTTCTATCTTCTTGAATTTGAAGAGACTATTTTTATGACCCAACATATGATCTATCTTTGAAAATGACCCATGTGCTCTAGACAAGAATGTATATTCTGTGGATTTGGGGTGAAATGTTCTGAAGATGTCAATTAATTCCATCTGGTCTAGTGAGTCATTTAGGATTGATGTTTCTTTGCTGATTTTTTGTTTAGAGGATTTGTCCAATGGTGACAGTCGTGTATGAAAGTCTCCTATTATGATTGTATTGCTGTCAATCTCTCCCTTAGTATCCTCCAGGCGTTTTTTTTATGAATTTAGCTGCTCCTATATTGGGTACATATATGTTTACCAGAGTTATTTCTTCTTGTTGGATTGTGCCCTTTAGTATTTTGAAGTGGCCTTCTTTATCTCTTGTTATATCATTCAATTTGAGATCTAATTTGTCAGATATAAGTATTACAACCCCAGCTTTTTTTTTCATTTCCATTTGACTGAAATACCATGTTCCATCCCTTCACCCTCAATCTGTGTGCATCTCTTTTCCTAAGGTGGGTTTCTTGCAGACAGCAGATATATGGATCATGTTTTCTTATCCAATGGGTTACACTATGTCTATTGATTGGGGCGTTTAATCTGTTTACATTTAAAGTTATTATTGATAAGTACTTATCTGTTGCCATTTTTAGTCCTTACCCCGAGTTCCTTCTTCGCTTCTTCTTCTTTTTTTTTTTTTTTATAGCAGGCCCTTTAACATTTCTTGCATTGCTGGTTGGGTGTAATATATTCCCTTAGTCCTTTTTTTGCCTCTGAAGCTTCTGATTTCACCTTCAATTTTGATTGAGAGTCTTGCAGGGTACAGTATTATTGGATTTAGACCCTTCGTTTGCATGACTTTGTGTATTTCATTCCATTCCCTTCTGGCCTGATGAGTTTCTGTTGAGAAATCAGTAGCTAGTCTTATAGGGCTTCCTTTGTAGGAAACTTTCTGTTTCTCTCTGGCTGCTTTCAAGATTCTTACTTTGTCATCGGTGTTTGCCAATTTAATTATAATGTGCCTTGGTGTAGGTTTGTTGAGGTTCAATTTGCTTGGAACTCTGTGAGCTTCTTGGATTTGTGTGGGGTTTTTCTTTCCTATATTGGGGAAATTTTCTGTCCTTATTTCTTCAGTTTCTCTAATCCTTGTTCAGTTTCTACTCTTTCTGGAACCCCAATTATGCGGATGTTGTTTTGTTTCATGTTATCCCAAAGTTCCCTTAGGCTCTCCTATTGCTTTTTACCTTTTTTTTTTCTAGAAGCTGCCGTACTTGGGTATTGTTTCCTACCGTGTCTTCTAGCTCACTGATGTGGTCCTCTGCTTCTTCTGGTCTACTTTTGACGCTTTCTGTTGAGTTCTTTATAGCAGTGATGTCATTTTTCATTTCTCCTTGATTATTCTGCACCTGCTTTAGGTTCTTCTGCATTTCTTCTTGCTTCTTCTTCATCTCCTCTTGGGTCTTCTTCATTTTCTCTTAGCTCTTACTCATATTGTGGAATTTGTCTTCCATTCTTTTCATCACCTTATGATCATTTCTCTGAACTCTTTCTCTGGCAGGCTTATTTCTGGTTCTATTTCATTTACTTCCTTTTCTGGTGAAACCTGCCTTTCTGTCTTATGTGGGCTGTTTCTTTCTCTGCCCATGGTCTTTCTTCTCTGGGTGTCTGGTTATGTTTTTCTCACTCCTACATTGATTAAAAGGCACAAATTACAACACGACCAGGTACAGTACACAAGGCACTGAGTAGAAATGTATTCAGGATGTTAATAATCACAAATAAGGTGACCACCAATGAAAGACCAATTAGGGGTAAGTAGAGAAAGAAGAAGAGGAAAATGAAGGGAAAAGAAAAGAAAGAAATGCCAAAATCCAATTGGGAGAGGGATAAAACAAAGAAATAAATAAATAGATAAATAAATAGATAAATAAATAAATAAATAAATAAATAAATAAATAAATAAATAAACAAATAAAAAATAGAAAGGAGAAGAAGGAGAAGAAAAGAGGAAGGGAAAGAAGTTAGAGAGAAAAGAAAGAGGGTAAGAGAGAAAAGGGGAACAAAATAAATGTCAAGAGAAAACGCCAATAGAACAGTCACTAAACCCAGCAAATGCCGGCAACTAGTACCTGGAGATTAATACAAACTACAAATAACAATTGGTATGGAGGGAGGTGAGAGAAAAGAGAGGTAAAAAACAAACTAAAACAAAGCAAACAAAAAGCAAAATAAAACAAGTAGAATAAGCTAAAGCAGTCTCACCAAAACAGTACAAAAAATCGATATAATCACTGTTCAGGCAAAGAGCAACAAAAGGTCATAGAGAAAAACAACTTTTTGGATAGTGAAGTCAAGAAGAGATAGGTTTGTATGGACTTGGATTAGGGGATTTGAAATTAGATATATAAGTGGGGTGAAATTTTAACCAGGTAAAGAGAAAGAACAGGTAGAATCTAAAGTTGTAAAAGGAAAGAGAAAACAAGACAACAAAATGGGGAAAGTTAGGAGGAAAGTGTTGGCATAAAGGTAGGGTTGAGATAGAGTAAAATTATGCTAAAGGAAAGATGAAAATAGAATGTAGAACTTTAATCCCAAAGTAAAATAAAGGGAAAACAAAATGACACTTGTCTTTTCCCAAAAAGGTAAAATAGTAGTAGTAATAATACTAGTTGAAAACAAAAATGCAATAATTAAAAAGGTAAAATCAATTGAGGAGGAAAGAAAAAAAATAGTTTTTAATTAAAATATTCAAAAATGAAAAAATAAATAAAATACAATAAAAAATTTAAAAAAAAGAAAAAGAAAAAAATAAATGGTCATTCACTTCCACTATTGTTCTGCTTGGCACTCCTGTTTCCCAGTAGGGAGGGTATTGCAGTTTCCTCTGTTCCACTGCTGAGGTCTTAATCTCTTTATTCTTTTGTGGTTATGCGAGAGTCAATTTGTGCGTCATCCACTGGGTGGCAGTGTTTCGGAATTGACCTCTGAGACTAAGCACAGGACCTCTCTAGGCTGTGCTCAGATCCTGCTACTCTGTGGTTCTCAAAGCCAGTTTGTGGGGATTTTGCAGCCGGGACACTGTAATAACTCCCAGGCTGTCCCTCTGCCTCAGATCAAAACGAGTCGTTTTCCAGAGCTCCCCTCTGTCAACAGCTCAGAGAGTTTGCCTCTACACTCAGGGATCATGCCCTATCCCACATCGGAGGACCTCTCCAGAGGCAGCTTTCCCGCAGCCCGGCTCCCACAGTGTGTGCGTCTCTGTTCTGCGGGACAGGAGACCTCACCTTATTCCAGGCAAAATCTGACCTTTCCGTGTGCCGTGTGGAGCTCCTCTGAGTCAGTGTCTGTGCAGATTGGAGAGCGGTTTTCTGGGTCCCCAGCTGTTTGATGGGAGCTTCAGCCACAACTTTCAGATCGCCACAGACATCCATCTCCCTCTGCAAGATGGCGCAGTCTCCGCGTTCGCGCTGGTGGCTCTGGCAGACAAAAACCCCATAGCAGTGGGGCTGCCTGGCCAGGAGAGCCCCGTCCAACAGACCCCCACCTGTTCCTGGAGGATTACTGACTCTTAACTTGCCAACAAACACTCCCAGTGCGACTCTCAGCTGCTCTCTCTTCCTCTGCCCAGCGACAAAGCTCCATCTGCATCTCTCTACTCCGCCGCCATTTTCCTTCTCCACCTTGAATATTTCCTGACACTCCCGTCTGGCCTGCTTAGTTTCTGTTGAGAAATCAGCTGACAATCATATGAGTGCTCCCTTGTAGGTAATCAACTGTTTTTATCTTGCTGATGTTAGTATTCTCTCTTTGTCTTTTGTTCTTGGCATTTTAATTACGATGTGTCTTGGTGTGGTCTTCTTTGGATTCCTTTTGTTTGGGATTCTGTGTGCTTCCTGGACTTGTAAGTCTATTTCTTTCATCAGATGTGGGAAGTTTTCCATCATTATTTCTTCAAATAGGTTTACATTATCTTGCTCTCTCTCTTCTTCTGGCACTCTCATAATTCTGATATTGGTATGCCTGAAGTTGTCCCAGAGGCTCCTTACACTATCTTCACATTTTTGGACTCTTTTTTCTTCTTACTTTTCCAGTTGAATGTTTTCTGCTTCTTTGTATTTCAAATCTTTAACTTAATTCTTGCGTTCCTCTAGTCTGCTATTAGCTCCCTGTTTAATATATACATAATATAGATATAATTTTAGTCAATGTTTGTTTAATTTCTAGTTGGTCCTTTTTCATATCCTTGAGGGTCTCGCTAAATTTATTGGCCTTTTCTAGGAAATTCTTGAAGAACCTTATAACCATGGTTTTGAACTCTATATCCAGTCATTTGTATTCCTCCATTTCTTTTATTTGTGATCTGTTTCTTTGTCTCCACATTTTTACTGCTTCCCTGAGTTGGTAGAGTAGCTTTGTGTGCTATGTGTCCTATATGGCCTCTTAGCTCCGCCTCCCCAGTTACATGAGGTGGATACTCTTGGTGCACCGCTTTGTGGACTGTGTGTACAACCTTGTTGTAGTTAAGTCTTGATTGCTGTTGGTATCACCAGGGGTCTAAGAGGACTGGGGGACTACAGAGGCAGGCACGTGGAGTAGCTATACTCCCCTGTGGGCGGGCCTGGTTGTGCTGCACACCTGCAGCCCAGGTGGGGCTGAGGGGACTGGATGCCGCCATCTTATGGCTGTGGTTGCCACCATCTTTGAGAGTGTGGCAGTCAAATAGCATATTCCCTCTTCATTACATAGGATATGTTTAATGAACTGTTTAGTATATAAACAAATACTTCTTAAATTTATCAAACCACCCCCTACTAGCCTTAAACAAATCACTTTCAGCACTCTTTCCTCAGGTATCTTTCAGAAGATTCAGTGTGCAGTATCTCGATTCTTCACATATCATTGCCTCCAAAATGCTATCACTGGCTAACTGCTTTTTTTTTAAAATCCAAATCAACAATAGCTTTTCTACCTCTTCATTTGCCTGTGAGCACTTCATTGTTTTGTGAGCACTTTCACACCCTTTGCAACCTCAGCACTCTTGATGGCTTCTTTATATTTTAAAATTGTGCTAATCGTCCATTTGGTCAGCAACAAAAGCAACAACAAAAACTTCACAAAAAGATTCACAGCACAATTTCCTGAGATGTTAACATGCTCTCGAATTCTCTCCATTGTTTGTGGCCTGAGAACCTCTTCTTGTCTGGTCAAGAATGCAAGTTTTGTTCCACAACCAAGACATTTTTTTCCATGAACATCTTAGTGGAGAACCGAATTGTTTGAGATGGAGACGTTCAAGACTCGAGGTTTGACTATAATACATATCTGTGATTAAAAATCAACTAGGAAATAAATGTTTGACTCTTGACTCTATTTACTAGTTCTATGACCTTGGGCAAATTGCTTTAACTTTTCAATGTTTGGGTTGTTCCTTTGTAAATACTGAGCACAGGGCTGTTGAAAGTATTTAATAAATTAATTTAGGTGGAATGTTTAGAACTTTGTCTGTCATGTGACAGGCACTTAATAAATGTTACCTATCTTGTTATTTTTATAAAGTTGTACATCCTCCTGCAATGTTATATAACATTGAATATTACATAAAATATATATTTTTTTTATTTCAGAGAGGAAGGAAAGGGAGAGAGATATAGAAACATCAGGGATGAGAGAAAATCATTGATCAGCTGCCTCATACACACCCTTTCACTAGGGATGGAGCCTGCAACCTAGTCATGTGCCCTTGACCAGAATAAAACCTGGCTGACGCTCTATCCACTGAGTCAAAGTGGCTTGGGCACATTGAATACCTTTTTTGTGTTTCTTGTTTAAGCTTTGGTAGTTCAGAAAACACTATCAGCATCATCTTCATTTACATTTTCTTAATTATTAGCAAAACTGACATTTCAAATTATTTATTGATTAATTGTATTTGAGTGTTTTTTGAGAGAGAAAGGTAGAGAAAATTCTGTCTTTTGCTCAGTTTTCTAATACGGTGCTTATGCTTTTGTCATTGATATAAGAAGTATCTTTCCCAATTGGTTTGATTTTTACTTTTGTAAGAGTTTTATAGATATTAAAATATTTTAATTTTTTGCTGAATTTATTGGGATGACATGTTAATAAAATTACATGGATTTCAGGTGTACAATTCTGTAATATGTCACCTGTATATTGTATTATGTGTTCACCACCCCACCAAGTCAACTGTCCTTCCATCATGATTTATACCCTCTATACCTTCTTCCCTCTTCTATCCTTTCCTTCCCTCTGGTAATCACCATAGTGTTTTTGGTATCTATGAGGTTTCTTTTTTTGTTTAATCCCTTCACCTTTTTCACCCAGCCCCTATAAATGTGTTCTGTATCTATAAGTCTGTTTCTATTTTGTTAGTTTATTTTGTTCATTAGATTCCACATATGAGTTTAATCATATGGTACTTGTATTTCTATGACTGACTTATGGAACTGTCTTATGACCCAGAGATTCCACTTCTGGGACTATATCGAAAGAAAACAGAAATACTAATTCAAAGAATATATGTACCCCCATGTTCATTTTTGCATTATTTACAATAGCCAAGATTTGAAAGTAGCCCAAGTGTCCATCAGTAGATGAATGGATAAAAAAGTGGTATTTACATTTGCACAATGGAATACTATTTAGCCTTAAAAAAGGATATCTTACCCTTTGTGACAGCATAAGTGGAACTGGAGAGCATTATGCTAAGTGAAATAAGCCAGACAGATAAATATTTTATTTTAAATTTTTTAAATTAAGCCTCTTATTTTGATATAATTGTAGGTATTATTGCATTTGTAAAAAATAATAAAGAGAGCCTTTGCCTATTTTCTACCAGTGGTAACATCTTGCATCATTATAGTGTAATATCTCACCCAGGATATTGATATTGATAGAAAAGATATATAATAGTTCTGTCACCACAGGATTCCCCTATTTAACATTTCATAGCAACACCCACCTCTTTTTGTTCCCACTCCCATTTAACACTGGCAAACAATCTGTTTTGTCATTTTAAAAAATGCTGTATAAATGGAATCATACAGTATATAATTTTGAGGGAATGGCTTATTTTTCACTCAGCATAATTTAGATATTCATCCAGATTGTTGTGTTTGTCAATTGTTTGTTTTATTTCTGCATAGTATTATTCCATAGTATATACATACATAGTTTGTGTTAATAATTTTCTCATGGCTGGATATTGTTTCCATTTTTTGGCTGTTAAAATAAAATTGCTGCAAACATTTGTGTACAGGTTTTTTGTTTGTTTGTTTGTTTGTGTGTGTGAACATAAGCCTTTATTTCTCTGGGATAAATGCTCAGGAGTGTAATTGCTGGGTCATATGCTAATTGCATATTCAATATTATAAAAAACTGCCAAGCTGTTTTCCAGGGTGACTGTACCATTTCACATACCCATCGGAAAGTATGTGCGATCCAATTTCTCTGTATCTTCACTATCATTTATTTATTTATTTATTTATTTATTTTTAAATTAAATCTTTATTATTCAGATTATTACATTTGTTTCTCTTTTTTTCCCTCAGTAGCACCCCTCCACCCAACTCCCACCCTTCCCTCTGCCCTTACCTCCCTGCCATTGATCTCATCCATAGGTGTATGATTTTTGTCCAGTCTCTCCCTGTACACCCCTCACCCCTTTCCCCCTGAGAATGATCAGTCCACTCCCTTTCTGTGCTCCTGATTCTATTATATTCACCAGTTTATTCTGTTGATCAAATTTTTAATTCACTTAATTTTTAGATTCACTTGATAGACATATATTTGTTGTTCATAATTTTTTGGCTTTTACCTTTTTCTTCTTCCTCTTCTAAAAGACTACCTTTCAGCATTTTATATAATACTGGTTTGGAATTGATGAACTTTCGCTTTTTCTTATCTGTGAAGCTCTTTATTTGCCCTTCAATTCTGAATGATAGCTTTGCTGGATAGATTATTCTTGGTTGTAGGTTCTTGCTATTCATCACGTTGAATATTTTTTGCCACTCCCATCTGGCCTGCATCATCCCTGTTGAGAAATCAGCTGACAGTCATATGGGTGCTCCCTTGTAGGTAATGAACTGTTTTTCTCTTGCTGCTTTTAATATTCTCTTTGTCTTTTGCTCTTGATATTTTAATTATGATGTGTCTTGGTGTGGTCCTCTCTGGATTTCTTTTATATGGGGTTTGGTGTGCTTCCTGGACTTGTAAGCCCATTTCTTTTACCAGATGTGGGAAGTTTTTAGTCATTATTTCTTAAAATAGGGTTTCAGTATCTTGCCTTCTCTCTTCTTCTGGCACCCCCACAATTCTGATGTTGGTATGCTTGAAGCTGTCCCAGAGGCTTCTTACATTATCTTCACATTTTTGGATTCTTTTCTCTTCTTGCTTTTCCAGTTGGGTGTTTTCTGCTGCTTTATATTTCAAATTTTTTACTTGATTCTTGCCTTTCTCTAGTCTGCTGTTAGGACTCTGTATAACATTTTTTATTTCAGTCAGTGTCTCTAGTTGGTCCTTTTTCATCTCCTCTTGGGACTTGCTAAATTTATCCATCATCTCTAGTTGGATCTTTTGCATCTCTAGTTAGTACTTATGCATCTCCTCTTGGGATTTGATAAATTTATCCATCTTTTCTAGCATATTCTTGAAAAACCTTATAAGCGTGGTTTTGAACTCTCTATCCAGTCGTTTTTTTCCCCTCCATTTCTTTTATTTGTGATCCCTTCCCTTGTCTCAGCATTTTCACTATGCTGGGGAAACTTCTGTGTTGAATTCAGCCTTAGGATACCAGACTTGCAAAATCGAAGAAGCCTCTGTTGAGCTTGGGATGGGTGGAGTCTCAGGGCTTAAGGGACTGCCTTGCCTTCCAGTCGGCCACGCCCTCCAGAGCTCCTGAGTCTCACGTGACTGGGTAATCACTGGAGCGGTCCTTGTGCGCTTGCGCCTGCAGTACCTCTAGACTGCTGCCTTTCCAGATCCCCTGCACACCAGGACCACAGGAGTCTGGGTCCCCAGGGTTTCGCCTGGAACAGGGGCTTAGTGGAGTCAGAAGTGGCACAGTTGGGAGGGTCTGTCTCCCACCCACTTGCGAAAGCCAGTGGCACAATCAGCTATCTGTCCTCTGCGCAGTGCCGTGTGCACCACCATCCTCTGATCTTTTGTGACTCCCCTAAATTTCCGTGCACCTCTCCCTTTTCACAGTCCAAACTACCCCGTATGAGTTTCACCTGGATCTGGGGTTTAGTGTCGTAAGATAAGGGGTTCAATGCCGTTGGGAGTCTCCGTTTCCCTCCCACCAGAGAAAGCCAGCCAGGTACTCTGGCACCCGCTCTCTCAGTGCATGTGTCTCCATGCCTCAGGTTTTTGCAGCTCCTCTGGGCTTCTGTGAGCCCCTCTCTTTCCTTCTAGCTGTAGAACTTACACTCAGCCAGCTTTCCTGTGGTTCTGGATGATGTCTGTTCTTTCTTTTAGTTGTAGTTTTGAAATTGTTGTGGGAGGCAGCAGTGTAGGTGTTTACCTATGCCGCCATCTTGGATTTTCTTCACTATCATTTAGAACTAGTTTTTAATTTTAGCCATTCTTGCAAATAGTGATCACATATTGTGGTTTTTATTTGTATATCTTTAAGTTGTAATGATATTGAACATTTTTTTCTGTGCTTATTTGCCATCTGTATATCCTATCTGTTAGTGTCATTTTTAGTCAGAAAAAAAAGAACACAACAACAACATCCAAATATAGTAATGTATTTATATGGGCCTTTTTTACACGAGGATTTGGAAAATGTTTCCTCCTACCCCACAAACATTTGATTTTTAAAATTTATCATTATTGTTGAAAGTATTACATATGTTCCCTTTTCCCCATTGACCCCCCTTCACCCTGCACCAACACCCCTCTCCACACACACACACAAGACCTTCACCACACTATTGTCTTTTTCCATGTTTTTACAAAAGACAGAAGTGCTGGTCTTCTAGAATCTAGCTGGAGGCAAGATGGCAGGCTTGCTGTGAGCAGCTGTCAAGGAATGAAAATAGGTATGCCTAGAAACAAATTTTAAAAGCATTTTCTCCATACCACCTGATAAGCATCTTGATTCACCATGGCTATATCAGCAGTGAAATGGTGATATCAAACAGAACTATCTTGAAACACTTATTTCCAATCCAAAATGGAGCTTTATATTGTGTTTGTCTTAAACCCACATACTCTTCTCTTCCAGATGACTATAGTAATTGCAAAGTAGTACTTGCTTTGACATCTGATGGCAGGATGATAGTTTGCTACCATCCTTCTGGAGATATTCCATATGAACACACCAAGTCTATCCCCCGGTCAGATCCTCTGCATAATTATGAAGAAACACTGCATCAAATACTGAAAACCAGATTAGAAGGAAAAGATGAACACTTTGAGCAAGGACCCATGATAGAAAAACTTAGCAAAATGTTCTTTACTACTAAGCACCAATGGTATCCTCATGGACAGTATCATACATGTCAAAAGACAGATGATATTGAGGTTTTAAGTAAAATGCTGTCCTGTTCCTCATTTGCCATTTGAGAAAATGCAATCAGGTATATTCACTTCTATGTTATATAGTAAAATAATAATAAAATGTCTTTTAATCTGTTAAGAAAAAAAGCAGTGTTGTTCAACTGGAATTCTTTTCCTGTTGTTAGATTTACACCTAAGTATTTTTTCCTCTTTTTAGAGGAAAATACAGTAAATGGTACTGTATTTTTTATTTCAGTGTTCACTTGTATGTAAAAATACAATTTATTTTGTATGTTTATCTTGCATCCTGTGACTTTGATGAACTCACTTATTCTAGCAGTATTTTTGGAGATTTCTTAGGACTTTCAACATAGTTATCTGCAGGAATCCAAGATGGCGGCATAGGTAAACACCTATACTGCTGCCTCGCACAACAATTTCAAAACTACAACTAAAAGACAGAACAGACATCATCCAGAACCACAGGAAAGCTGGCTGAGTGGAAGTTCTACAACTAGAGGGAAAGAGAGGGGCTCACGGAGACCCAGAGGAGCTGCAAAAAGCTGAGGTACGGAGACCCGCGCGAGGAGAGAGCGGGTGACGGAGTACCTGGCTGGCTTTCTCTGGCGGGAGGGAAACGGAGACTCTCAAAGCCATTGAACCCTTTATCCTACGACACTAAACCCCAGATCCAGCCGAAACTCATATGGGGGGAGTTTGGACTGTGAAAAGGGAGAGGTGCACGGAAATTTAGGGGAGTCGCAAAAGATCAAAGGCCTTGTGGTGAGCATGGCACTGTGCACAGGACAGACTGCTGATTGTGCCACTGGCTTTCGCAAGTGGGCCGGAGACAGTCCCTCCCAACTGTGCCAGTTCTGAGTCCACTAAACCCCTGTTTCGGGCAAAACCCTGGAGACCTAGACTCCTGTGGTCCTGGTATGCAGGGGAGCTGGAAAGGCAGTGGTTAGAGGCACTGTGGGCAGGTGCGCATGCAAAAGGACCGCTCCAGCCATTACCCAGTCACGTGAGACTCAGAGACCATGGAGGGCGGGGCCGACTGGAAGGCAAGGCAGTCCCTTAAGCCCTGAGACTCCACCCATCCCAAGCTCAACAGAGGTTTCTGCAGCTGAATCCAGCACAGAAGTTTCCCCGGCATAGTGAAAATGCTGAGACAAGGGAAGGGATTACAAGCAAAAGAAATGGAGGGAAAAAAACGACTGGATATAGAGTTCAAAACCATGCTTGTAAGGTTTTTCAAGAATATGCTAGAAAAGATGGATAAATTTAGTGAGACCCAAGAGGAGATGAAAAAGGACCAATTAGAGATGCAAAAGATCCAACTAAAGATGAAAAAAGACCAACTAGAAATTAAACATACACTGACTGAAATAAAAACTATTATACAGAGTCCTAACAGCAGACTAGAGAAAGGCAAGGATCAAGTCAAAAATTTGAAATATAAAGAAGCAGAAAACATTCAACTGGAAAAGCAAGAAGAGAAAATAATCCAAAAATGTGAAGATAATATAAGGAGCCTCTGGGACAGCTTCAAGCGTACCAACATCAGAATTGTGGGGGTACCAGAAGAGAGAGAGCAAGATATTGAAAACCTATTTAAAGAAATAATGACTGAAAACTTCCCACATCTGGTAAAAGAAATAGACTTACAAGTCCAGGAAGCACACAGAACCCCAAATAAAAGGAATCCACAGGGGACCACACCAAGACACATCATAATTAAAATGCCAAGAGCAAAAGACAAAGAGAGAATATTAAAAGCAGCAAGAGAAAAACAGTTCATTACCTACAAGGGAGCACCCATATGACTGTCAGCTGATTTCTCAACAGAAACGATGCAGGCCAGACGGCGGTGGCAAGAAATATTCAACATGATGAACAGCAAGAACCTACAACCAAGAATAATCTATCCAGCAAAGCTATCATTCAGAATTGAAGGGCAGATAAAGACCTTCACAGAGAAGAAAAAGCTAAAGGAGTTCATCAACTCCAAACCAGTATTATATGAAATGCTGAAAGGTACTCTTTTAGAAGAGGAAGAAGAAAAAGGTAAAAGACAAAAAATTATGAACAACAAATACATATCTATCAACAAGTGAATCTAAAAATTAAGTGAATTAAAAATTAGATCAACAGAATAAACTGGTGAATATAATAGAATCAGGAGCACAGAAAGGGAGTAGACTGATAATTCTCAGGAGAACAAAAATCATAAAGCATCAAACAGACTGTGAAATTACAGCAGAAAGATTAAAGTTAGGTGAGGTAGATAAGTGATCAATCAAAGGACTTGTATGCATGCACATAAGCATAACCAATGATCACAGACACTGGGGGGTCGGGGTATGCCTGGGAGGGAGGGGGGAAATGGGGAGATATGTATAAAAAATTAATAAAAATTAATTTAAAAAAACATAGTTATCTGCAAATAGAGACAATTTTCTTTCTTTCCTTCCAATCTAGATATATTCTCCCCTCCATCTCCCACTACTATGTTGGATAAGGTGATGAGAGCAAGCATCAATGCTTTTTCCCAATGTTAGAGAAAAACATCTAATTTCTCACCATTAAATATGGTGTTAGCTATAGTTTCTTATACATGCTCTTCATTAATTTATATTCCCCTTTATTCATATTTTTCCGAGAAATTTTTTTTGGACTTGATTGGGTGTTGAATTTTCTAAAATGCTTTTTCTTGCCCAGCTGGTGTGGCTCAGTAGTTGAGCATCGACCCATGCACCAGGAAGTCTCCAGTTCCATTCTAGGTAAGGCTGGTTGGATTCCAGATCAGGGTACATAGTCGATGTCTGCCTCCATCCCCAGCAGGGCGCGTACAGGAGGCAGGCTATGGATCCATGTTTCTAGCTCTCCCTCCCCCTTCCTCTCTCTATAACAGAAAAAAATCAATAAGAACATATTTTTAAAAAATGCTTTTTCCGCCAAAAAAAAAGCATTTTTTTGGCTCAGTGGATAGAGCATCGGTCTGTGTAGTGAAGGGTCCCAGGTTCAATTCCAGTCAAGGGCATGTACCTTGGTTGCAGGCATATCCCCAGTAAGGGGTGTGCAAGAGGAAGCTGATCGATGTCTCTCTCTCATCGATGTTTCTGACTCTCTATCCCTCTCCTTTCCTCTCTGTGAAAAATAAATAAAATATATTTTTAAAAAATGCTTTTTCTTCATTGATTGATATGATCACGTGGACCACATTGACTGATTTCCAAATATTACACTTACTTTGCATCTTGGTAAAAATTTTACTTTATCATGGTATATAATCCTCTTAAAAAGTGCTGAATTATATTTGCGTATATTTTAAGGATTCTTGTGTTCATATTTAAAAAGGAAAATGTCCTGAAAGTTTTCTTTTTTATATTGTCTTTGTCTGGTTTTGGTTAGAAATATAATACAGGCTTCATAAAATAAGTTTGTAAGTGTACTCTTTTATTTTCTGAAAGAAATTCTTTAAGCATTTGGTAGAATTCTTCAGTGAAAGCATCTAGACCTAGAGATTTTGTTTCTAGGACTATTACTTTAACCTACCGGTGACTTTTGAAGTTTTACTGTTACACATCAATATACAACAAAACAAACTTTTAATTATTATAGGTATTACAGAGAACCCACGATCCCTTCTTGGGTCTCGTGAGCAGAGAACAGATCCTTTCATAGTTATAGGGCTACTCAAATTATCTAGGTCATATTAGTGAGTCATGGTAGTTTGTGCTTTTTGAGGAGTTTGCCTATTTCTTCTAAATTATTAAATTGTAGGCATAGTATTCTTTTGATGTCTGGTGTGTTGTGATATCCTGTTTCATTCCTGTTACTGGTAATTTGTATCTTCTCTCTCTCTTTTTCTTTTTTACTAGGGGTTTGTTAGTTTTTTTTATCTCCCCACCAAGAATCAACTCTTTGTCTCAATGATTTTTTTCTATCGTTTTTGTTTTCCATTTCATTTATTTCGGCTCTATGATTTTCATTCTTCTGCTCGCTTTGGATTTATTCTGCTCTTTTACTAGGTTCTTCAGATGGGAGCTTAGATTATTAATTAGACACTTTTGTTCTTAATTTTCATTGAGATATAATTGACACAACATTATATTAGTTTCAGGTATAAAACATAATGATTCATTACTTGTATATATTGTGAAATGATCACCACAATAAGTCTAACATCATCATCACACATAGTTTGATCTACTCTCTTAGCAATTTTTAAATATATAATACAGAATTGTTAACTATAGTCACCATTCTGTACATCCATCTGCTTTTCTAATGTGTATATTTACTGCTATGAAGTTTCCCTGCTAGCACTACTTTAACTATATCACACTAATTTTGATATGATATATTTTCATTTTCATTCAACTCATTGTATTTTTTAAATTTCCTTTGAGAATTCATTCCTCTTTTATCCATGAGTTATTTAGATGTGCTTAATTTATAAATGTTTATTAATTTCTGTTACTGGTTTATAGTTTGATTCCACTGTAGTTGGAGACAACACTCTACTAGTATATTATTTTATTCTTTTAATTATTTGAGGCTTGTTTTGTGGCCTAGACTAAGGTCTATTTTGTTATATGTTCCATGGACATTTGAAAAGCATGTGTGTTGTTTTTTATTAGTTGTATTCCATAAATGTCAATTGGATTCTGATGATTAATGATTTCATTGAGTTCTATGCCTTTGCTGATTTACCGTCTAGATCAGTGGTTCCCAACCTTTTTTTGGCCATGCCACACCCAAGCATCTCTAAAATACTGATGCTCCCCCATGTGACATAATTCTTACTATGCAAAAAGTGAACTCCTATTCATATGGAAGAAGCCTAAAATGTGATTAACTTGGTCTAAACAAGCTTCCAAATAACATGGCATCCATGAAAGAGAAAAATAACAGAATAAAAGGACAATTAAAATACTGAGGAGGCAATCACTAAAAAATTGTCTTATCTAATAAAGAAGGAATATGCTAATTGACCATCACTCTGTCACAAAGATGGCGGAACCCACAGCTGAGGCAAAGTTCCCATAAGGAGCCTTAACGAACAATTAGCAGGGATGTGAGGCTATGCCCTCCTGCCCCCAATGGGGCTTGACAGGGGATCCAGGCCATGCCCCCCACTCATCAGGGCTTGACAGGGGACCTCAAGGTGCGCTTCCCATCCTGCTGATGTGCTAGGGGACCTCAGGCTGCTCCCCCTACCAGGTGGGGCATGAAAGGGGACTTCAGGCCATCCCAGAGGGACTTGATGGGGGACCTCAAGGTGCACCCTCAATTCTGAATCAGGAGAACTCAAGCCTCACCCCTTCCCAGCAGGGATTGACAGGGGACCTCAGGCCATGCACCTCACCCTGGGGGGCTTGACAGGAAATCTCAGGCCATGTCCCCCACCTGGTGGGGCTTGATGGAGAATCTCAAGGCACACTGCCTGCCTGGTCTGGGCTAGGGGATCTCAGGCCATGCCCCAATTCCTGGTGCCAGACCAGGGGACTTGAGGCTACACACCCTGCCTGGCAGATCTTGACCGGGTAGGACTGACCGGGTCTGTATCTAGCCCAATGCGGGGGAGGGGGTGGCCAGGTCTGGTTCTCATATAATTTTGAGGTGCATGTGGATGGGTGGGGACTTGACTCTGGGTTCCGTGGTGAGCCCCAGATTCTGACAGGAGGAAGGTTTTCATATACATTTTACTAATTTTCTTTCATCTCTCACACTTCTATTATAGAGAAAAGGCAAATAGCAATATTAAATTATTTCCTCTAACTAATCCCTTTTAATGTGCACAAATTTCGTGCACCAGGTCACTAGTTAAAAAACAATACAGTGGTACCTCAAGATACGAGTGCCTTAACATACGAGATTTTTGAGATACGAGCCATCGAGCTAGCGATTTTTTGCTTTGAAATACGAGCAACATTTGAGATATGAGTAATCGCGAGGATCGGCTGGCTGCACACGACCCATCAGTTTACAACTCGAGTGTCTCATAGTTTCCCACACCTCAGTCAGTGTGTTTATTTACCTTGTTGTCAAAGCATCTTTTGTGCATTTACATACTTTATCACATTTCTTTTTATAACCATGAGTCCGAAGAAAGCGAGTGGAAAGGTCAGTGGTCAGAAGAGGATGATGTCTATTGAATTAAAGCATGAAATCATAGAAAAATATGAGCAAGGTGTGCGAGTGGCTGCCTTGGCGAGGAAGTACAGGAGTAGTACTTCAACAATATGCACTGTGCTTAAACAGAAGGAGTCGATAAAGGGTATAACACCAGCGAAGGGCAATACAATAATTCCTAAGCTCCGTAGCTCTCTCCATGAAAAGATGGAGAATCTACTGATGGTGTGGGTGATGGAGAAGCAGCTTAAAGGAGATATATTAACACAGGGCATCATATTAGAGAAGGCACAAGCGATTTACGGTGATTTGCTGAAGCAGACCCCGCGCACTTCCACAGACGAAGCATTGAAAGACTCATTTAAAGCCAGTAGAGGCTGGTTTGATAACTTCAGGAAAAGGTCCGGCATTTATTCACTCCATCATCAGGCATGGTGAGGCAGCAAATTCGGATGTGAAGGCAGCTGAGGATTACCTCAAAACTTTTTCCGAACTGATAGAAGCCAAAGGATATATCCCCCAGCAAGTCTTCAACTGTGACGAGACAGGGCTTTTCTGGAAGAAGATGCCGAACAGGACTTATATAACGGCAGAGGAGAAGGTGATGCCAGGCCACAAACCCATGAAGGACAGGCTAACTCTTGCACTGTGTGCCAATGCGAGTGGCGACTGCAAGATCAAGCCTCTGCTCGTATACCATTTGGAAAACCCCAGAGTCTTTAAGTCACATAAGATTTTAAAAGATAAACTGCAAGTTATGTGGAGGGCAAACCCAAAGGCATGGGTCACCAGGCAGTTCTTTGTGGAGTGGGTAAACCTGGTTTTCAGCCCTTCTGTTAAGAAATATCTACAGGAAAACAACCTAACCATGCAAGCTCTCCTCGTCCTCGACAATGCTCCTGCTCACCCACTGAACCTCGAAGATGAACTCCTTGAAGAGTTCAAGTTTATAAAGGTTGTCTACCTACCTCCCAACACCACTCCTATTCTGCAGCCCATGGATCAGGAGGTGATTTCTAATTTTAAAAAGCTGTACATCAAGCACCTGTTCCGGCGCTGCTTTGAGGTGACAGAAAACACAAACCTCACCCTTCGAAAGCTCTGGAAGAACCAATTTAACAGCATGATATGCCTCAGAATTATTGATCAGGCCTGGCTGGGTGTTACAACGAGGACTTTGACCTCTGCATGGAAGAAGCTGTGGCCTGAGGCCGTAGCCAAAAGGAACTTCAAAGGATTCAAACCCGAGGTGCCAGTGGAGGAAGAGATAGTGTCTCTGGGAAAATCCATGGGCCTGGAAGTGGATGAGAGAGATGTGAATGAGCTCATCCAGGAGCACTCTCTGGAACTCACCACGGAGGAGTTACAAGAGTTGCAGCTCAGCAACATGCGGAGGTTCTCCAAGAAATTGGTTTCGAGGAGGAGCCAGAGGTGGAGGAGATCTCTACAAGTGAGATAAAGGAGATCTTAGGAATGTGGAAGAGGGTGTCACACTTCGTGGAAAAGAAACACCCCAAAAAAGTTGCTACTGGTTGTGCATCGGAGCTGTTCAATGAAACTTGCCTCACCCTTTTCAGACACATTCTGAAAGGGAGGAAGAGGCAAATCTCATTGGACACTTTTTTTTGAAATTGGCCAAAAATGCAAAGACCAGTAGCAATTAAGTTCAGTGAAGATTAGTTAAGTTACATTCAGTTTAGGGATAAAGTGTAGCATTAAGAGTATAACGAGTAGGTAAATACACTTTATAAAACCAGTTTATTCCTTTACATTCTCTTTTATTATGTTTTTATACAATATTTGTCATTTATAAATACATTTTTCTTATTCAAAAACACGTAACAAAAACAACTGGGGTGGCATTTTGGGGGCTGGAATGGATTAATGGCATTTCAATTGATTTCAATGGGGAAATTTGCTTTGAGATAGGAGCAACTTGATATATGAGCAAGGTTATGGAACGAATTAACCTCGTATCTCAAGGTACCACTGTAGTATGAAATGATATGAAAAATTAGCAAATAACGTTTCAAAACATAGACAACTGAAATGCATAAATATGTCTCCAGATATATTTATATACTATCTATATATGAAGCTCCTAGAACCATAAGAAATGCAAAACTGTTCATAACTCATTTTTTAATTTCTACCCTTACAATACACACACACACACACACACACACACACACACACACACACACAGTGGTACCTTGAGAAAGGAGTGTAATTTGTTCCGTAACCTTGAGGCATGGGAAACTATGAGACGCTTGAGTCACGGTAAACTGGTGGGTCGTGTGCAGCTGGCCAATCCGAGCGATTACTCATATCTCAACTATTGCTCATATTTCAAAGCAAAAATAGCTCGCTCAATGGCTTGTATCTCAAAAATCTCATATGTTAGGGCACTCGTATCTCGAGGTACCACTGTGTGTGTGTGTGTGTGTGTGTATATATATATATATATATATATGTACTAGAGGCCTGGTGTACAAATTCATGACGAGTGGTGTACCTCTGGGTGGACTGCAGGGATCAGGCTGAAAACCACAGTCCAACAACACCTGTAGCTCCTACCTGCCGCTTCTGCTCATCCCAGCTCCACTGTCATGGGCTTGCGCCCAATCAGTCCTGATAGGGAGAGTCGCGGCAGTTTTGAGCCCTGCATCTGGCTCCCTCCCAAGGGGAGTGACCTGTGGGATCAGGGTGAAACTGGCTGTCCAACATCCCCCGAGGGGTTCTAGATTGGGAGAGGGCACAGGCAAGGCTGAGAGACCCCACTGGTGCATGATTGGACTGTGGAGGGACCGTGGGATGTGTCTAGCCCATCTCACTCAGTCCTGATCAGCTGGACCCCAGCAGCAATCTAACCTACCAGTCAAAGCATCTTCCCCCTGGTGGTCAGTGCATGTTATAACGACTGGTGAACAGGTCACCTATCTGCCCCCTTGTAGTCAGTGCATGTCATAGTGAGCAGTTGGCAGCCTTAGCACATCATTAGCATACTGCACTTTGATTGGTTGTTTGGTTGTTCTGCTGTTCAGTCTATTGGCATATTGCCCTTTTATTATATAGGATATCTATACGAATAAAAGGGTAATATGCTAATTAGACTGAACATCTTCTGGACCACCTTCCGGACAAAGCCATGGTGGCAGGGCTGAGGCAGAAGTGGTTAGAGGCAATCAGGCAGGCAGGGTAGAGCAGTTAGGAGGATCAGGCCAACAGGTGAGAGCAGTTAAGGAGATGAGGCCAGCAAGGGAGAGCAGTTAGGGGGATCAGGCTGGCAGGCAGGTGAGCAGTTAGGAGCTAGCAGTCCCAAAGGGTCCTGGATTGGACAGAGTACAGGCCAGGCTGAGGGACCCTCTCTCCTGTGCATGAATTTCATGCACCAAGCCTCTAGTACAGTGGTTCTCAACCTTCCTAATGCCGCGACCCTTTAATACAGCTCCTCATGAGGTGGTGACCCCCAACCATAAAATTATTCCCGTTGCTACTTCATAACTGTAATTTTGCTACTGTTACGAACTGTAACGTAAATATCTGATATGCAGGATGTATTTTCATTGTTACAAATTGAACATAATTAAAGCATAGTGATTAATCACAAAAACAATATGCAATTATATATTGTGAAATATTTATTTCTAATTACAAATAAATGAAATTTTGCATATGACAACAGTTGGTTCCTAAGGAGCAGTCTGTTGGTTCCTAAGACCATGGGAAATAGGTGTTTTCTGCTGGTCTTAGGCAACCCCTGTGAAAGGGTCGTTCAACTCCCAAAGGGGTCATGACCCACAGGTTGAGAACCGCTGCTCTAGTATGTATGTATATGTGTGTGTGTGTGTGTGTGTGTGTGTGTGTGTATTTTAAAATATATATATATTTTAGCCGAGACCGGTTTGGCTCAGCGGATAGAGCATCGGCCTGCGGACTGAAAGGTCCGAGGTTCGATTCCGGTTGGAGGCATGTACCTTGCTTGCAGGCACAACTCCAATAGGGGGAGTGCAGGAGGTGGCTGATCAATGTCTCTCTCTCATCGATGTTTCTGACTCTCTATCCTTCTCCCTTCCTCTCTGTAAAAAATCAATAAAATATATATTTTTTTAATTTAAAACATATATATATTTTAAATCCTCACCCGAGAATGTTTTCCCATTGATTCTTAGAGAGAATGGAAGAGAGAAGGAAAGACAGAGAGAAATGATGTGAGAGAAACACATCGATTGGTTGCCTCTTACATACACCCCAACTAGGGCCTGGACTGGGGAGGAACCTGCAACCGAGGTATGTGCCCTTGACCAGAATAAAACTTGGGACCCTTTGGTCTGCAGGCCAATGCTCTATCTACTGAGCCAAACCAGCTAGGGCTGATCACATATTTTGAAGCTCTATTGTTTGGCACTAAGATTTCTTGGGGAATCCTTTATGTAATATCATTATGTTACAACCCTCTCTATCTTTGGTAATTTTCTTTACCCTGAAGTCTACTTTAACTGCTCCTACATTTTTTGGTTGACATTGCATGGTAAATTTTTCCATCTTTTAACTCTCAAACTACCTCTAACTCTCAAACTACCTCTATCATTATTTTTGTATTATATGTATTTTATATATAGAAACATATATATATATATATATATATATATATATATAAAGAAAACTCCAAAAAGCCAACAGCTAATTCAAAAATGCAAACAAACAACAAACATCCTGAGATTAATTCAAACAACCAACAACAACTAATCCAAAAAATGCAAACAACAAACACCCAAACAACAAACACCCAGCTGAATATGAGGAGGCAGAGCTCTCTCCAGGAGATCTCTGACCTTTCTGTCCAAGGATTGCCTCACCAGATGTGTTTAATTCACCAATACCAGATGGGTATTATTCGATTCAGCTGTTCCTTCTATCTGTTCTGTGAGAAGGTGTAGGACCCATCCGTGTATTCGGTGCTACTTTGTCTCTCCCTGGAAAAACATTTTAGGTACCGGTGGCCCAAGAGGCTGCAGTCTTGGTGTTCATGGGTTCACAGCTGAGGCAGTTGTTCCCTGAGTGTTGTGGTTGTAGGGTCCTTGGAGGTTTCTGAGATCTCCCCAGTTGAAGGTAAGGCTGGGCTTCCAATCACAGATGCTCTCCCCTTCAGGATGGCGTGGTCTCTGTGGCAGAGTCAGCAGCGCTGGGTGAGATTTTGGCAGTAGTAGAGGCTTCCTGGTCAGGGGAGCCTGGTCCACCAGTCCCCAATAGTGTGGAATATAGCTGTCCCTCACTCACGAATAGACACTCCTGCACAACCATGAACCCTCCTTTCACTTTCTTATTCACTATCATGGAACCTGCTGTCCCATTGGCCGCCACCTTGGCTCTCCTTTAATTTCTTTCTTGATCTCATTGGTAACCCATTCATTGTTTAATAATATGCTATACAGCCTCCATGTATTTCAGATTTTTGAGTTTTCTTTATTGTGATTGGTTTCTAGTTTGACGTCATTGTGATCCAAGGAGATGCTTGGTATTATTTCAATTTTCTTGAACTTGTAGACACCTGTTTTGCATCCTAACACGTGGTCTATCTTTGAGAAGAATGTATACTCTGCAACTTTGGGGTGAAATGTTCTATAAACATAATTTAAATCCATCTGATCCAGTGTGTCATTTAGAGTTTCTGTTTCCTCATTAATTTTTTTTTCTGAAAAATCTATCCAGTGAATTTAATGTAAAGTTATTTTTTTCACTGTCAATCTTTTATCAGAGGACATAATTTATTTTTTACATAAATCTTTGTTGTTCATTTTATTACAGATGTTCCTCTTTTTTCCCCCCATAGCTCCTCTCCACCTCATTCCCCAACCCAACCCCATGCCCTTACCCCCCATCACTGTCCTCATCCATATGTGTAAGATTTTTGTCCAATCTCTTCCTGCACCCCTCACATCTCATTTCCCCAGAATTGCTAGTCCATTCCCTTTCTCTGCCCTTAATTCCATTATATTCACCAGTTTATTCAGTTCATCAGACTTTTTATTCACTTTATTTTTAGATTCATTGTTGATAGGTATGTATTTGTTATCAACTTGTTGTTCATAATTTTTATCTTTACTTTTTTATTCTTCTTCCTCTTCTTTAAGAAAACCCTTCAGTATGTTGTATAATACTGGTTTGGTGGTGATGAACTCCTTTAGCTTTTTTTTTTTTTTTTTGTCTGTGAAGAACTTTATCTGACCTTCAATTCTGAATGATAGCTTTGCTGGGTAGAGCACTCTTGGTTGTAAGTTCTTGCTATTCATCACTTTGAATATTTCCTGCCACTCCCTGCACAGTTTCTGTCAAGAAATGAGCTGCCCTGACTGGTTTGGCTCAGTGGATAAAGCGTCGGCCTGCGGACTGAAGGGTCCTGGGTTTGATTCCAGTCAAGGGCATGTATCCTGGTTGTGGGCACATCCCCAGTAGGGGGCGTGCAGGAGGTAGCTAATTGATGTCTCTCTCTCATGGATGTTTCTAACTCTCTATCCCTCTCCATTCCTCTCCGTAAAAAATTAATAAAACATATAAAAAAATCAGCTGAGAGTCATATGGATACTCCCTTGTAGAGAACCAACTGTTTTTCTCTCTCTTTTTTCTTAAACTAAATTATTATTATTCAGATTATTAGATTTGTTTCTCTTTTTTCCCCTCCATAGCTCCCCTCCACCCAACTCCCACCCTTCCCTCTGCCCTTACCTCCCTCCCATTGACCTCATCCATAGGTGTATAATTTTTTTTTAATTTTTTATACATATCTTCCCATTGCCCCCCTCCCTCCCAGGCATACCCCAACCCCCCAGTGTCTATGTTCATTGGTTATGATTATATGCATAGATACAAGTCCTTTGATTGATCTCTTATTTACCTCACCTAACTTTAATCATCCTGCTGTAATTTCACAGTCTGTTTGAAGCTTTACTGTCTCTGTATCTATCCTTTTGTTCATCAGTTTATAATGTTCTTTATTATCCTCCAATGAGTGCGATCATGTGATGCTTCTCCTTCATTGACTGGCTTATTTCACTAAGCATAAGGCTCTCCAGTTCCAACCAGGTTGCTGCAAATGGTAAGAATTCCTTCTTTTTAATGGCAGCATAGAATTCCATTGTGTAGATGTACCACAGTTTTCTGATCCACTCATCTGCTGACGGGCACCTAGGCTGTTTCCAAATTGTGGCTATTGTAAATTGTGCGGCTATGAACATAGGGGTGCATAAATCCTTTCTGATTGGTGTTTGTAATTTCTTAGGATAAATTCCTAAGAGTGGGATTACAGGGTCAAATGGGAGATCCATTTTTAGTTTTTTTAGGAAACTCCATACTGTTCTCCACAGTGGCTGCACCAGTCTGCATTCCCACCAACAGTGCACAAGGGTTCCTTTTTCTCCGCATCCTCGCCAACACTTGTCGTTTGTTGATTTGTTGATGATTGCCATTCTGACAGGTGTAAGATGGTATCGCATTGTCGTTTTGATTTGCATCTCTCGGATGATTAATGACTTTGAACATGTTTTCATGTGTCTCTTGGCTTTCCTTCTGTCGTCTTTTGAAAAGGTTCTATTTAGATCCATTGCCCATTTTTTTTATTGGATCCTTCATCTTCCTTTTATTAAGTTGTATAAGTTGGTTGTAGATTTTGGAGATTAAACCTTTATCAGTGATAGCATTTGCAAATATGTTCTCCCATGCATTGATCTTTCTTGTTGTTTTGTTGATGGTTTCTTTTGCTGTGCAAAAGCTTTTTATTTTGATGTAGTCCCATTTGTTTATTTTTTCTTTAGCTTCCATTGCCTTTGGAGCAGTATCAGTGAAGAAGTTCTTTCAGCATATATCTGAGATTGTGCTGCCTGTGGATTCCTCTAGTATTTTTATGGTTTCCCTTCTAATGTTTAAGTCCTGTATCCATTTTGAGTTTATTTTTGTATTTGGTGTAAGATGGTGGTCCAGTTTCAATTTTTTGCATGTATCTGTCCAATTTTCCTAACACCATTTATTAAAGAGGCTATCTTGGTTCCATTGAATGTTCATGCCTCCTTTGTCAAATATTAATTGAGCATAGTGGTTTGGGTGGATATCTGGGTTCTCTATTCTATTCCATTGATCTATATGTCTGTTCTTGTGCCAGTACCAGGCTGTTTTGAGAACAGTTGCTTTGTAGTATAGCTTGAAGTCTGGTATTGAGATCCCACCTACTTTATTCTTTTTTCTCAAAATTGCTGTAGCTATCCATGGTCTTTTTTTGTTCCAGATGAATCTATGAAGAATTCTTTGTAGGTCTGTGAAATATGTCGTTGGTATTTTAATGGGTAGTGCGTTGAATCTGTAGATTGCTTTGGGTAGTATGGACATTTTAATGATGTTGATTCTCCCAATCCATGAGCATGGTATGCTCTTCCATCTGTTAACATCTTCCTCTATCTCTTTTTTCAGTGTCCTGTAGTTTTCTGCATAAAGGTCTTTTACCTCTTTAGTTAGGTTTATTCCTAGATATCTTAATTTTTTTGGTGCGATGGTAAATGGGATTGCTTTTTTAGTTTCTCTTTCTATAATTTCATTGTTAGTATATAGAAATGCCACAGACTTCTTAGCATTAATTTTGTATCCTGCTACATTGCCGAATTCATTAATTAAGTCAATTAGTTTTGGAATGGAATCCTTTGGGTTTTTTATGTACAATATCATGTCATCTGCAAATAAGGACAGCTTTACTTCTTCTTTTCCAATTTGGATGCCTTTTATTTCTTCTTGTTGTCTAATTGCAATGGCTAATACTTCCAGTACTATGTCAAACAGGAGAGGTGAGCGTGGGCATCCCTGTCTTGTTCCTGTTCTTAGGGGAAATGGTTTTAGTTTTTGCCCATTGAGTATGATGTTAGCTGTGGGTTTATCATATATGGCTTTTATGATGTTGAGGTATGATCCTTCTATTCCCACTTTGCTGAGAGTTTTTATCAAGAAAGGATGTTGGATTTTGTCAAATGCTTTTTCTGCATCAATTGATATGACTATGTGATTTTTATCTCTCAATTTGTTTATGTGATGTATCACATTTATTGATTTGTGGATATTGAACCATCCCTGCATTCCTGGGATGAATCCTGCTTGGTCATGGTGTATGATCTTTCTGATGTACTGCTGGATCCGGTTTGCTAGAATTTTGTTGAGGATTTTGGCATCTATGTTCATGAGAGATATTGGCCTATAATTCTCTTTCATTGTGTTGTCTTTATCTGGTTTTGGTATTAGGGTGATGCTGGCTTCATAGAAGGTATTTGGTAGTATTCCTTCTTCTTGAATGTTTTTGAATAGTCTGAGGAGGATAGGTTTTAATTCTTCCTTGAATGTTTGGTAAAACTCTCCTGTGTAGCCATCTGGACCCGGGCTTTTATTTGCTGGAAGCTTTTTGATTTCTGCTTCAATTTCTTCCATAGTTATTGGACTATTGAGATGTTTGGCTTCCTCCTCATTGAGTTTTGGGAGGTTATATTTTTCTAGGAAAATGTCCATTTCTTGCAGGTTGTCCAATTTGTTTGAATAGAGTTGTTCATAGTATTTTTTAACAATCCTTTGTATTTCCACAGGGTCTGTTGTTATTTCTCCTCTTTCATTTCTGATTTTGTTTATTTGGGTCTTCTCTCTTTGCTTCTTGGTGAGCCTGGCAAGGGGTCCATCAATCTTGTTTATCCTTTCAAAGAACCAGCTCTTTGTTTTGTTGATCTTTTGAATTGTTTCTTTGGTCTCCAAGTTGTTTATCTCTGCTCTGATCTTCACTATTTCCTTCCTTCTGAGTACACTAGGCTTTTCTTGTTGCTCACGTTCTAGCTCTTTGAGTTGTAGGTTTAGGTGATTTATTACCATTATTTCCTGTTTTTTGCAGTAGGCTTGTAGGGCTATGAACTTCCCTCTCAAGACTGCTTTCACTGTGTCCCATAAATTTTGTATTGTTGTGTTGTCATTGTCATTTGTTGCCATTATGTTTTTTATTTCTTCCTTGATATCTCTGGCTACCCAGTCGTTGTTTAATAGCATGCTGTTTAGTCTCCATGTGTTTGATTTCTTTCTATTGTTTTTATTATAGTTGATTTCCAGTTTTATGCCACTGTGGTCTGAGAAAATGCTTGATATGATTTCTATCTTCTTGAATTTGAAGAGACTTTTCTTATGACCCAACATATGATCTATCTTTGAAAATGACCCATGTGCACTGGAGAAGAATGTATATTCTGTGGCTTTGGGGTGAAATGTTCTGAAGATGTCAATTAATTCCATCTGGTCTAGTGAGTCATTTAGGATTGATGTTTCTTTGCTAATTTTTTGTTTAGAGGATTTGTCCAATGGTGACAGTGGGGTATTAAAGTCTCCTACTATGATTGTATTGCTGTCAATCTCTCCCTTAATGTCCTCCAAGAGTTTTTTTATGTATTTAGGTGCTCCTATATTGGGCGCATATATGTTTACCAGAGTTATTTCTTCTTGTTGGATTGTTCCCTTTAGTATTATGAAGTGGCCTTCTTTATCTCTTGTTATGTCCTTCACTTTGAGATCTAATTTGTCAGATATAAGTATTGCAACCCCAGCTTTTTTTTCATTTCCATTTGCCTGAAGTACCATGTTCCATCCCTTCACCCTCAATCTGTGTGCGTCTCTTTTCCTGAGGTGGGTTTCTTGCAGACAGCAGATATATGGATCATGTTTTCTTATCCAATCGGTTACCCTATGTCTTTTGATTGGAGCATTTAATCCGTTTACATTTAAAGTTATTATTGATAAGTACTTATCTGTTGCCATTTTTAGTCCTTACCCCCGAGTTCCTTCTTCGCTTCCTCTTTCTTTTTATTACAGCAGACCTTTTAACATTTCTTGCATTGCTGGTTTGGTGGTAATATATTCCCTTAGTCCTTTTTTGTCTGTGAAGCTTTTGATTTCACCTTCAATTTTGATTGAGAGTCTTGCAGGGTACAGTATTCTTGGATTCAGACCCTTCCTTTGCATGACTTTGTATATTTCATTCCATTCTCTTCTGGCCTGACGAGTTTCTGTTGAGAAGTCAGTAGCTAGTCTTATGGTGGTTCCTTTGTAGGTAACTTTCTGTTTCTCTCTGGCTGCTTTTAAGATTCTTACTTTGTAGTCGGTGTTTGCCAATTTAATTATAATGTGCCTTGGTGTCGGTTTGTTGGGGTTCATTTTGCTTGGGACTCTGTGAGCTTCTTGGATTTGTGTGGGTTTTTTCTTTTCTATATTGGGGAAATTTTCTGTCATTATTTCTTCAAACACGTTCTCTAATCCTTGTTCAGTTTCCACTCTTTCTGGAACCCCAATTATGCGGATGTTATTTTGTTTCATGTTATCCCAAAGTTCCCTTAGACTCTCCTCTTGCTTTTTAACTTTTTTTTCTAGAAGCTGCTGTACTTGGGTATTTTTTCCTACCGTGTCTTCTAGCTCACTGATGCGGTCCTCTGCTTCTTCTAGTCTACTTTTGATGCTTTCTATTGAGTTCTTTATAGCAGTGATGTCATTATTCATTTCTTCTTGTTTATTCTGCACCACCTCTAGTTTCTTCTGCATTTCTTCTTGTTTATTCAGCACCTCCTCTAGTTTCTTCTGCATTTCTTCTTCACGCTTCTTCGCCTCCTCTAGGTTCTTATTCGTTACCTCTTGGCCCTTACTCATATTGTCAAATTTGTCTTCCAATCTTTTCAACCACATTATGATAATTTCTCTGAACTCTTTCTCTGGTAGGCTTATTTGTGGCTCTATTTTGTTTACTTCCTTTTCTGGTGAAACCTGCCTTTCTGTCTTTTGTGGGCTGTTTCTTTTTCTGACCATGGTCTTTCTTCTCTGGGTGTCTGGTTATGTAGTGCTCTCTCCTACGTTGACTGAAAGGCACAAACTACAACACGACCAGGTACAGCACACAAGGCACTGAGTAGAAATGTATTCAAGATGTTAATAATCACAAATAAGGTGACCACCAATGAAGGGCAAATTAGGGGTAGATAGAGAAAGAAGAAGTGGAAAATGAGGAAGAAAGAAAAGAAAGAAGTGCCAAAATCAAATTGGGAGAGTGAGAGAAAAAAAAATAAATGAACAATAAAATAAAATAAAATAAGAAAATAAAAAGGTGAAAAAGGAGAAGAAAAGAGGAAGAGAAAAAAGTCAGAGAGAAAAGAAAGTGTATAAGAGAGAAAAGAGGAACAAAATATAGATGTCAGGAGAGAAGTTCAATAGAACAGTCACTAATCCCAATAAAGGCCAGCAACCAGTACCTAGATATTGATTCAAATTGCAAATAGCAACTGGTATCAAGGGAGATGAGGGAAAAGAGAGGTAGAAAACAAAGCAAGCAAAAAGCAAAATAAAACAAGTAGAATAAACTAAAACAATCTCTCAAAAAAAATTTCAAAAGATCGATATAATCACTTTTAAGGCAAATAGCAATAAAAGGACATCGAGAAAAAACAACTTTTTGGCTAGTGAAGACAAGAGGGGAGAGGTTTGTGTGGACTTGTAGTAGGGGATTTGAAATTAGATATATAAATGGGGTGAAATTTTAACCAGGTAAAGAGAAAAATAGGGAGAATCAAAAGTTGGAAAAGGGAAAGAGAGACAAGACAGCAAAATGGGGAAAGTTAGGAGGAAAGTGTTGGCATAAAGGTGGAGTTGAGTTGGAGTAAAATTATGCTAAAGGGAAGATGAAATTAGAATGTAGAACTCTAATCCCGAAATAAAATAAAGAGAAAACAAAATGACACTTTTTTTTTCCAAAAACGGTAAATTACTAGTAGTAATTAATAATACTAGTTTAAAACAAAAATGTAATAATTATAAAGGTAAAATCAATTGAGGCAGAAAGAAAAAAAATATTCTTTTAATTAAAATATGTGAAAATGAAAAATAAAGAATTAAAAATTAAAAAAAAAGAAAAAAGGAAAAATAAAAAAAAAAGAAGAAGAAGAAAAATAGAATGGTCCTTCACTTCCACTATTATTCTGCTTGACACACAGAGTAGGGGAGGTATTGCAGTTCCCTGTGTTCCCCTCTTGGTGTTTTAATGTCTTTATTCTCTTGTGGTTATGCGAGAGTCAATTTGTGTGTCATCCATTGGGTGGCAGTGTTTCGGAATTGATCTCTGAGACAAAGCACAGGACCTCTCTTGGCTGTGCTCAGATCCTGCTACTCTGTGGTTCCCAAAACCAGTTTGTGGGGGTTTTGCAGCCTGGACACTGCAATAACTCCCAGGTTGTCCCTCTGCCCCAGAGAAAAAGAAAAAAAAAAAAGGAAAGAAAAAAAAAAAAAGAGTCGTTTTCTGGAGCTCTCCTCCGTCAACAGCTCAGAGGGTCTGCCTTCACACTCAGGGATCACGTCCTGACCACCTCCGTGGGCCTCTCCAGAGGCAGCTTTCCCGCAGCCCGGCTCCCACAGTGTCTGAGTCTCTGCCCTGCGGGGGTAGGAGACCGCACCCCGGCCCAGGCTAGGTCTGACCCTTCCGCGCACGCGCGCAGTGTGGATCTCTGAATCCTCCGCCTGCGCGTCTGTGCCGCCTGGGAAGCCGCGCTCTGGGTCCTGGCTGCTCTGTGGGTGCCTCCGTCAGCCGCAGCTTTCAGACCTCGGCAGACATCCACCTCCCCCTTAAGTCAGGCGCAATCTGACCTTTCCGTTCGCTCTGTGGATCTCTGATTCCGCCGCGTGTCTGCGCCGATTGGAGAGCGGAGTTCTGGGTCCCCGGGTTCCTGGCTGCTCGATGGGTGCCCAGCCGAAGGCTTCAGAGCGCCGCAGACATCCACCTCCCACTGCAAGATGGCTCGGGCTCCGCGTTCGCGCTGGTGGCTCCGGCAGACAAAAACCCCGTGGCAGTGGGGCTGCCTGGCCGGGAGAGCCCCTTCCAGCAGTTCTCCGCCTTCCCCTGGGGGACAACTGACTCCTAGCTTGCCAACAAACACTCCCAATGCAACTCTCAGCCGCTCTCTCTCCCTCTGCCCAGCGACAAAGCTCCAGACGCGTCCGTCTACTCCGCCGCCATTTTCTCCTCCTCCATAGGTGTATAATTTTTGTCCAGTCTCTCCCTGTACACCCCTCACCCCTTTCCCCCTGAGAATGATCAGTCCACTCCCTTTCTGTGTTCCTGATTCTATTATATTCGCCAGTTTATTCTGTTGATCAAATTTTTAATTCACTTAATTTTTAGATCCACTTGTTGATAGATATGTATTTGTTCATAATTTTTTCCCTTTTACCTTTTTCTTCTTCTTCTTCTAAAAGAGTACCTTTCAGCATTTCATATAATACTGGTTTGGAGTTGATTAAATCCTTTGCCTTTTTCTTATCTGTGAAGCTCTTTATCTGACCTTCAATTCTGAATGACAGCTTTGCTGGATAGATTATTCTTGGTTGTAGGTTCTTGCTATTCATCACGTTGAATATTTCTTGCCAATCCCATCTGGCCAGCATCATTTTGGTTGAGAAATCAGCTGACAGTCATATGGGTGCTCCCTTGTAGGTAATGAACTGTTTTTCTCTTGCTGCTTTTAATATTCTCTCTTTGTCTTTTGCTCTTGGTATTTTAATTATGATGTGTCTTGGTGTGGTCCTCTTTGGATTCTTTTATATGGGGTTCTGTCTGCTTCCTGGACTTGTAAGTCTATTTCTTTTACCAGATGTGGGAAGTTATCAGTCATTATTTCTTTAAATAGGTTTTCAGTATCTTGTCCTCTCTCTTCTTCTGGCACCCCCACAATTCTGATGTTGGTACGCTTGAAGCTGTCCCAGAGGCTCCTTGCATTATCTTCACATTTTTGGATTCTTTTCTCTTCTTGCTTTTCCAGTTCAGTGTTTTCTGCTTCTTTGTATTTCAAAATTTTGACTTGATTCTTGCCTTTCTTTAGTCTGCTGTTGGGACTCTGTATAATATTTTTTATTTCAGTCAGTGTATGTTTAATTTCTAGTTGGTCCTTTTTCATCTCTAGTTGGACCTTTTCCATCTCTAGTTGGTCCTTTTCTATCTCTAGTTGGATCTTTTGCATCTCTAGTTGGTCCTTTTCATTTCCTCTTGGTTCTCGCAAACTTTATCCAACTTTTCTAGGATAGTCTTGAAAAAACCTTGTAAGTGTGGTTTTGAACTCTATATCTAGTCATTTGTTTTCCTCCATTTCTTTTGTTTGTGTTCCCTTCCCTTGTCTGGGCATTTTTACTATGCCAGAGAACTTCTGTGTTGGATTCAGCCTTATGATACCAGACTTGCAAAACGGCAGAAGCCTCTCTGTTGAGCTTGGGATGGGTGGAGTCTCGGGGCTAAGGGACCGCCCTGCCTTCCAGTTAGCCCCACTTGCCACGGCCCCTGAGTCTCATGTGACTGGGTAATCGCTGGAGCAGTCCTTGTGCATGCACAATGCCTCTAGACCGCTGCCTTTCCCGCTCCTCTGCGCTCCAGGACCACACGAGTCTAGGTCCCCAGGGTTTCACCCGAAACTGGGACTTAGTGGTGTCAGAAGTGGCACAGTTGGGAGGGTCTGTCTCCCACCCACTTGCGAAAGCCAGCAGCACAATCAACAGTCTGTCCTCTGGCACAATCAGCAGTCTGTCCTCGGTGCGCAGCGCCGTGCACGCCACCAGACCTCTGATCCCTTGCGACTCCCATAAATTTCTGTGCACCTCTCCCTTTTCACAGTCCAAACTCCCCCCATATGAGTTTCAGCTGTATATGAGCTTTAGTGTCATAGGATAAGGGGTTCAATGCCTTTGAGAGTCTCCGTTTCCCTCCTGGGAGAGAAAAACCAGCCAGGTACTCTGGCACCCGCTCTCTCCACGCGCGCCTTTCCGTACCTCAGCTTTTTGCAGCTCCTCTGGGTCTCTGTGAGCCCCTCTCTTTCCCTCTAGTTGTAGAATTTCCACTCAGCCAGCTTTCCTGTAGCTCTGGATGATGTCCGTTCTGTCTTTTAGTTGTAGTTTTGAAATTGTTGTCCGAGGCAGCAGTGTAGGTGTTTACCTATGCCACCGTCTTGGATTCTCCTCCAACTGTTTTTCTCTTGCTGCTTTCAAGATTCTCTCTTTGTCTTTTGTCCTTGGCATTTTAATTATGATGTGTCTTGGTGTGGTCCTCTTTGGATTCCTTTTGTTTGGGGTTCTGTGCACTTCCTGGACTTGTAAGTCCTTTTCTTTCACCAAGTAGGGAAAGTTTTCAGTCATTATTTCTTCAAGTAGGTTTTCAGTATCTTGCTCTCTTCTTCTGGCAAACCCATAATTCTGATGTTGGTATGCTTGAAATTGTCCCAGAGCCTCCTTACACTATCTTCACATTTTTGGACTGTTTTTTCTTTTTGTTTTTCTGGTTGAGTGTTTTTTGCTTCCTCATATTTCAGATCTTTGATTTGATTCTTGGGGTCCTCTAGTCTGCTGTTGGATTTCTGTATAACATTCTTTATTTCAGACAGTGTATGCTTAATTTCTGACTGGTCCTTTTCCATTTTTTGGCATTCTCATTAAGATCCTTGAAGGTCTCACTAAGTTTCTCAGCAGTTTGTAGAAGATTCTTGAGTAACCTTATAAATGTGGTTTTGAACTCTATGTCCAGTCGTTTGCTTTCCTCCATTTCTTTCATTCATGACATGTGTCTAGGTCTCTACATGTGGTTGCTTCCCTGTGTTGACGGAGTGGCTTTGTGTTCTAGTTTTCCTTTAGTGCCTAGTAGCTCCATTTCCCCAATCACCTTGGATGACCCTCTTTGTGCACCCCTTTGTGGGCTGGGTTCACTCATAGTCTTGTTGTAGTTAAGTCTTGATTGCTATTGGTACAGTGGGAGGAATTGACCTCCAGGCCAATTGACTGTGAGGATTAGTTGTGTCTATTAATGGAAGAACTGCTGTGCTGGAGACACCCCCATGGGGCAGGACTTGCTTCAGAGGGGCTTTGGTGCTCACCGAGTCTGCCTCTTGAATGTGTCACTTATGTATGTGAGGAGATAAAATCTGGTGTCATCTCACACTGCCCTCTAGCTACAGTGATTCCTGGATCTCCAAGGAGGTGCAAGTCAGCTAGTGTCTGAGGGCACCCAGCAGGAGCTACAGGGAGATTTACAGGTTTCTCCTCTTTGCTGGGAGTTTGGAAGTTTTGGAGTTTTCTGACCCAGTTGCAATTTGTTAGGTTAAGTTGCCAGAGGGCAGGCCATTCATATGCAAAAGCCGCTGCAAAGCTGGGTGGGTTTGTAGATTGGATGGGGAGGGTTTCAGGAAGTCACTAGGATAGGGCTTGGCAAACAGCAATGGCTGCCAGTCAGCCCTCTCTGCTGAGTTCTGTTCAGTGTCCTGTGTCCCATGCCCCAGTGCAGTAAACAATGTTTCCAGTGTGCAACTCTACGAGAGAGCCACCCTCCCTTTCTTACCTGATGGCAGACAGTCCAGTTTCTCTGTGTATGAGTCTGGGTCCCCAGAATCTTTCCAGAAACTGGAGTTGAGAGAGTCAGGAACTTGTAACTCCCTCCCAATGGAAAAACAACAGCACATGCCAGCCCAATTCACGTGCGTCTCTGTACCTCTGCCTTTCTGAGCCTCTGCACGTGCTACCAGGTCTGAATGCACTTGTTTCTTTGCTTCTAGTTGTAGAACTTCCATTCCACCAGCTTTCCCATGAAAAGGAGAGCAGGTGCCAGAGTGCCTGGCTGGCTTTCTCTGGCGGGAGGGAGGAGACTCTCAAGGGCATTGAACTCCTTATCCTACAACACTAAACCCCAGATCCAGCTGAAACTCATACGGGGGGAGTTTGGACTGTGAATGGGGAGAAGTGCATGGAAATTTAGGGGAGTCGCAAAAGATCAGAAGTCTGGTGGCATGCATGGCACTGTGAGCAGAGGACCAACTACTGATTGTGCTGCTGGCTTTCACAAGTGGGCAGGAGACAGACCCTCCCACTGTGCCACTTCTGGCTCCACTAAACTCCAGTTTCAGGCAAAACCCTGGGGACGCAGACTTGTGTGAACCCGGAGTACATGGGAGCTGGAGGGCCAGCGGTCTAGAGGCAGAGAGAGAGAGAGAGAGAGAGAGAGAGAGAGAGAGAGAGAGAGAGAGAGAGA
>JAAGEH010000031.1:12570844-12608326 GCA_011751065.1 Lasiurus cinereus
AGAGAGAGAGAGAGAGAGAGAGAGAGAGAGAGAGAGAGAGAGAGAGAACTCAGGGACTGCTCCAGTGATTACCCAGTCACGTGAGACTCGGGGGCCATGGAGGGCGGAGCTGACTGGAAGGCAAGGCAGTCTCTTAAGCTCTGAGACTCCACCAATCCCAAACTCAACAGAGAGGCTTTTGCAGTTTTGTAAGTCTGGTATCATAAGGCTGAATCCAACACAGAAGTTTTCCCAGCATAGTGAAAATGCCTAGACAAGGGAAGGGATCACAAACAAAAGAAATGGAGGAAAACAAATGACTGGATATAGAGTTCAAAACCACGCTTATAAGGTTTTTCAAGAATATCCTGGGAAAGTTGGATAAAGTTAGTGATACCCAAGAGGAGATGAAAAAGGACTAACTAGAGATGGAAAAGGACCAACTAGAAATTAAATATACACTGACTGAAATTAAAAAAAAAATTATACAGAGACCTAACAGCAGACTAGAGGAGGGCAAGAATCAAGTCAAAAATTTGAAATATAAAGAAGCAGAAAACACTGAACTGAAAAAGCAAGAAGAGAAAATAATCCAAAAATGTGCAGATAATGTAAGGAGCCCCTGGGACAGCTTCAAGCGTGCCAACATCAGAATTGTGGGGGTGCCAGAAGAGAGAGAGCAAGATACTGAAAACCTATTTGAATAAATAATGACTGAAAACTTCCCATATCTAGTGAAAGAAATAGACTTAAAAGTCCAGGAAGCACACAGAACCCCATATAAAAGGAATCCAACTACACCAAGATACATCATAATTAAAATACCAAGAGCAAAAGACAAAGAGAGAATATTAAAAGCAGCAAGAGAAAAACAGTTCATTACCTACAAGGGAGCATCCATACGACTGTCAGCTGATTTCTCAACAGAAACGATGCAGGCCAGATGGGAGTGGCAAGAATTATTCAATGTGATGAACAGCAAGAATCTACAACCAAGAATACTCTATCCAGCAAAGCTGTCATTCAGAATTGAAGGGCAGATAAAGAGCTTCACAGATAAGAAAAAGCTAAAGGAGTTCATCAACTCCCAACCAGTATTATATGAAATGCTGAAAGATACTCTTTTAGGAGAGGAAGAAGAAAAAGGTAAAAGACAAAAAACTATGAAGAAAAATACATATTTATCAACAAGTGGATCTAAAAATTAAGTGAATTAAAAATTTGATCAACAGAATAAACTGGTGAATACAATAGAATCAGGAGCACAGAAAGGGAGTGGACTGATAATTCTCTGGGGGAAAGTGGTAAGGGACTGGACAAAAATTATACACTATGGATGAGGTCAATGTGGGGGAGGTAAGGGTAGAGGGTGGGGTGGGAGCCAGGTGGAGGGGAGCTATGGCGGGGAAAAAAAGAGAAACAAATGTAATAATCTGAATAATAAAGATTTAATTTAAAAAATAAAAAAATGATAGCCTTGTTCTTTAATGTTTGGGACATTTTAATTATGATATGTCTAGGTGTGGGTCTCTTTGGGTTCTTCCTTAGTGGGATGCTCTGTGCCTCCTTAACTTTTGTGACATTTTCTTTCACCATGTTGGGGAAGTTTTCTGTCATTTCTTTAAACAGTTTCTCTGTTCCTTCCTTTCCTTCTTTCCTTTCTGGTGTTTCTAAAATGTGAAAGTTATTATGTTTCATGTTGTCCCAGAGCTATCTTATTCTATCTTCCTGCTTTTTAATTTTTTTTCTGTTTGCTGAACTAAGTGGGTATTTATTTCTACCTTGTCTTACAAATCACTGATTCAATCCTGTGCTTCACCAAATCTACTTTAATTCCTTTAAGTGTGTTTTTTAAACATATTTTTAATTGATTTCAGAAAAGAAGGGAGAGGGAGAGGGAGAGGGAGAGGGAGAGGGAGAGAGAGAGAGAGAGAGAGAGAGAGAGAGAGAGAAACATCAATGAGAGAGAATCATTGGTTGGCTGCCTCCTGCATGCCCACTACTGGGGACTGAACCCACAATCCAGGCATGTGCCCTTCACCAGACTCAAACTCTGGACTGATACTCTATTCATTGAGCACAACCACCTAGGGCCATTCTAGTGTGTTCTTTATGTCGATATGTTATTCTTCATTTCTATCTGGTTCTAGTTCGTGGTTTCTTTTTCCTTCTTCAAGCTGCTATAGTTCTCATTAAGTTCCTTGTAATTTGCACTAAGCTCTTTAAGCACCTTTGTTACTATTGCTTTTAACTTTCTTTGTGATAGGTTGTTTGTGTCCATTTCATTTAGTTCTTTTTCTATACATTCCTTCTTTTATTTTATTTGGGGGTTGTTTTTTCTCTCCCAATTTTAGCTATCTCTTTGTATTTTCTCCTATATATTAGGTAGAACTGTTATGCCTCCCAGTCTTTGTAGGATAGCCTTATGTAGAGAGTGTCTTGATAGGTCCAGTGGTGCAGTCTCTTTGGTCTCCTGAGCTGGATGCTCCAGGAATGTCCCTTGTGTGTGTTATTTGGGCTCTCCTGTTGTAATTTGGACTTCACTGTTGATGTCCCATTCATGGGAGGGATTTCCCCTCCAACTTGCTGCCAGTGAGGCTCAACACGAATGTCATCATTCCAGCTGCTATATGGGTGCTGATAGAACAGAACAAGACATAATAAGATACAACCAAAAATACCATGAAAATCAAGTTACACAATGCAACAGCAACAGGAAAGACTAAGAAGGAAAAATAAGAGAAAGAAAAGCAAAGAAAAAAATAAAAAGAATACTAAAAGACACATCTCCAAAGACTTAAAGGGGACATAAAGAAAAATGGAGAAAGAAGAAAGCAGTAGAAATTGCTATATTGAAGCAAGGAGGAAGTTAATAGAACTATTATAAGAAGAAAAAAGAAATGGAAAAAATGAAATAATAATAATGAATTTAAAATGTAGATATGCCGAGACCGGTTTGGCTCAGTGGATAGAGCGTCGGCCTGTGGACTGAAAGGTCCCAGGTTCGATTCTGGTGAGGGGCATGTACCTTGCTTGCGGGCACAACTCCAGTAGGGGGCGTGCAGGAGGTGGCTGATCGATGTTTCTCTCTCATCAATGTTTCTGACTCTCTATCCCTCTCCCTTCCTCTCTGTAAAAAAAATCAATAAAATATATTTTTTAAAAATGTAGATATAATGGATATATTCAGATATAGATGGAAAAAGTAAAACAGAAAAAAATGAGAAAAACCAAATAAGAAAGAACAATAAAAAGAGACAAAAATAGAATAGAATCAAAAGAAAGAGAGAAATTAGAGACATGTACGGAAAAAGAGAAAACAGAAAATAAGGGGGAATAAAAACAAATCATAACAAAAACAAAAAAGCCACACACAACAACAACAACAAAAGCGCACACATTCACACATTCTAAAATCTTTGGGTCTGGGGTTTGTGGAGCTCACTGGATTTTGATCTGATGTTGCTGAATCTGGTGTCTTGGTGTGTCTATCCTGGGCCTCCTAGGAGCTTCTCTAGTGCAGAACAGTGTGAGTCACAGTCCGTTTCTGTCCCTGGACACCTGATTGAGGTTCAATAGGTTGAAGCCCCTATTATCCTGTGGATGGTGCCTCCTTAGCCCAGAGGCTGGGTCTGCCTTGAGTTTCATGCCTTGGTTGTTCCTGTTCTGAGGTGTGCTCTCTTCCTCTGTGGAGTTGGGCTCTGCAGAGGTATGCTGTTCTTACCCAGAATGGTTTTATCAGACTCATGTTAGGGATGGTGCAGTAGCTATTAGGAGGGTGGACAGGGTACTTCCTCTTCTTCTAATGCCTCAATTATGCCTGGTTTGCTGGCACTTCCTATTTCCCACCTGCAGGAACAAAGATTTCCAACCCTGGGCTGTTCCCCCTTGCATCTGGTCACTGAAGGTCAGGTCAGAGCAGTTGTTTTGACAGTGGTAAAGAGGGCACCTCCTGCATTCCATTTGGGCAGGGCTGACCCTCCTTCCTGGTCCTACTTAGTCCAGCCATTTTTCTGCTCATCAGCATGAGTTCCTCCAAGTAATAGAGGGTCTCCCAGATTCAATGTTGGGTGTGTCTTTTCAAACCCCTCCAGTATAGGCTGGCTCTGAGTTCCACTGTATACCCCTTCTCACTGGTCAGGAGGAGTCCCCCAGGCTGCACTATGGCAGAGTGCTAGTGCTATTATATCCAGAGACATTAGTCCCAGGTTACCACAGCTGCACCCACTCCACTATTTTCACAGCCGTGACCTTGGGGCCTCCTCTCTCAGGCCCAGGCCCTCCCATCTCACCTACAGATCTGCAGCCTCTTTAATCTCCACAGGTCCTCAGTTCTAATAGGTCTGGGTCAGGAGAGGCTACATCCACCTCCTGGCCTTCAGCACAGTTCTTGTCCCCTAGCCCTGCTGGTGGACCAAGCAACTAGGCTCTAGGGCAGCAGTAGCAGCATAGTAGTGGTAGCAGCGGGTGAGTATACATACAACAGGGGTGAGAGTCCTATCAAGTCAGTGGTGCTCACACTGTGGTGGCACAGTATCCAAGCTATGCGCACACAGGGTCAGGCTGGGTGCATGCCGGGCACATGGAGGTCCCACCAGTATCTATAGCATGCGTTCAAAGTCTGGTTTGTGACCTAGGTGGTCGTACAGGGATGGTGGCAGGGTGCATGTGGGTTCAGGCCAAGGCTGCAGTGAGTTCGGGTGGTAGTGAGGCTTGGAGCCTAGCTGCTGCCACTTCCTGCAGCCCCCTCCAAAGAGGACCTTGTAACCCTTTCAAGATGGTGTGCTCTCCAACCTGGAGCTGCACCCAGGAAGTGGCTGAGGTGATAGCAGCAGCTATTTGTGGCAGTAGCTCATGGCCCTGCAGGTGTCAGTTGCAGGTGCATGGGGTCACACAGATGTATGCTGCAAGTATGTGGGGTCCCACTGGTATTAGCTATAGGCACAGAGTCCAGGCAGTGTGTGCATGGGACATGTGCAGTGTCTTGGTGCATTGTGCATGGGTCTGGGGTAGGGTGCCCATGGATTTGCACCTGGGCTTCAGGCTAGTCCGAGTGGTGTAAGGCTGGGTGCCTAGCCACTGCTACTCCCCACAGACTCCTCTGAAGGAGGACTTTGTAAACCTTTCAAGATGGGAAGGTCTTGTAGTGAGAGCTGCACAGGGGGCATGACTATGGAGGAAGCAGCATCTCTGCCCAGGAGAGCCAGAACCACCTGCCTCTGAGACTCCTATACAATTAGACTATCACACACACACACACACACACACACACACACACACACACACAGGTTCACACTCTCACCTTCTCACTTTCTCACTCCATTCTGTCCTTCACTTTGGTCCTACCAGCTGCTATGTTGGAATCCTCCCTGTATATCTCTATTATAATTATCTTTCATTTAATTGTGTATTTAGGCCATTTATATTTATTATAATTACTAGAGGCCCAGTGCACAAAATTCTTGCACAGGTGTGATCCCTAGACCTGGCCAGCAATCAAAGCGCAAGCACTTGGCATGGAAGGGCCCTGGGCAGCACCTGGGCCCAAAGGCCCCCACATGCCCCTCTCCATCTGAGTCACAGTGTCTGAGTCCCCATGCAGAGATGTGGTGAGCATGGTTGAATGCCATGGGCTGGGGCACACTGTAGGCCTCTGGGCTGCCCAGTGGCACTGTACAGAAGCTGGCAGGCAGCACACTCTCTCCTAGCTGGCCTTGCCAACCCACAGGGAGCCTGACTGGCCCCTGTAGTTCTGGTGGCTGTGGTCTGGCTCATCCAGCAGAGACCACGTGGGTAGGGGACAGAATGCAGAGGCTTCCCTGGCACGTGAGCCTTGGCCTCCAGGGAAGTGTAGCAGGGGAGTGAGAATGAGCTCAGCAGACACCCCACATTTCCACACCTCCATCCCCTTCACCTCCACACCCAGATAGCCAGTGAGAGGTTGCAGCCCTCAGCCCAGATGCCTTGGGAAGTTGATTGCTACCACCCACCCCCAGTTCCCTGTCCCCCTCAGTGTCTGGGAGCTGGACAGCAACACCACCTTTGTCACAGCTGGTCGCCATCTGCGGGGTGACTAGGAGGGTAATTGGGCCCCCCGCTCACATCTGCCTTGGCCTTGCCAGCCCTCTCACCTGCTCCACTATCCCATCGTGGTCCTGCTCTCGTCGGGGCCCATTGGGACTGTCAACACCACATTGCCGATGCCCACCATGTTCTGTGCTGCCCCCTGGTGGTTAGCGCACATCATAGCAAGCAGTTGAACTCCCCATCTCTGGGTCATACAACCACTTGAGGGGAAAATTTGAATATTAGGCTTTTATTATATAGGATTGCTGTGTTTGTGCTTAAGTGTGCCATTTTAATTTTTTGTTTTGTTTGCTATGTTTTCCATTTCTCTGTTTTCTGTTTCCTCCCTTACTATTGATGACTTCAACATTTTTGACAATTCCATTTCGGGAGTACCTCACTGTATAGCTCTTTTGGTAGTCGTTCTAGTTATTATATATAAACTAGTGGCCCGGTGCACGAAATTCATGCATGGGGGAGTTCCCTCAGCCCAGCCTGAACCCTCTCCAATAGGGGACCCCTTGGGGGGTAATTGGCAGTTGGACATCCCTCTCGCAATCTGGGACTGCTGGCTCCTAACCGCTCACCTGCCTGCCTGCCTGATTGTCCCTAACCCCTCTGCCTGCCTACCTGATCTTCCCTAACTTCCCTTCCCTGCTGGTCTGACCTTGCCCCCAACTGCCCTTCCCTGCTGGCCTGGTTGCCCCCAATTTCCCTCTCCTGCTGGCTTGATCTCACTCCCAACTGTCTTAAAACTCCTCCTCAACCCCCACCTTAGGTTCTGCCTTCACAGTTCACCCAGATTAGATTCTGATTGGTTGGTTTCTATGCCAGTCATCATCAAAAGCTTCTCTTCCTTGGCAGACATTGGCTCCTCGCACTTCACCCAGATTTGGTTCTGACTGGTTGGTTTCTATGCCAGTCAGTGTCTCCAGGCCTATGTCCGGGCCTGATCAGAGAGGCAGGGTTGATCAGCAGCCCCATTGGAGGCCCAGAGAGAAAGAAAGAGGCAAGGGCTGATCAACACCTGCCACGAAGGCTATGGATAAGACCCTGCTTCTCTCTCCAGGCCTCTCTCTGGGCCTGATCCACAGCCCCTTCAGCATTCAGTGCTGGGTCACCACGGCAACCCAGCACTGACTGCAGGACTGACTTCCAGTGTTTGGTTGAGCCTTTGGTTGTTATAGTCAGTTTTTTTATATATATAGATAACTTATGATAGTGTACTGATGTCATTTTACCAGTCTGAATGAAATATAGACCAACCACATATGTTCCATAGCCCTTTTCCATTTGTAAAATTTAATTCTCTTAAAAGTTCCATTTATATACATTCAGAACTATATCAAGCAGGGTTATAATGTGTATTTCAAACATCAAACATAATTTTAAAAACTCATGAAGGAAAGCCTATTGTATTTACACGTTTTTGCTCTTCTAGCTGTTTCTTCCTTCCTAAGATTCCAAGATTCCTTCTTTTATTGCTTCCTTTTTGTTTAAAGAAGTTTAGCAGCCATTCTTTTAGAATTTTTTACTTGCAACCAATTCTCTGTGTTTTCTTCTCAATATGTTGGTTTCCTCTTCATTTCTGGATGATAGTTTTTGCTAGACATAGGATTCTTGGTTGGCAGGTTTTTTTTTCTTTCAGCACTTGAAACATATTGTGCTCCTTCCTTCTTGCTTCTATCATTTCTGGTAAGAAATGTGCCATTCAAATATCCCTCCTCTATAGATTTGATGCTATTTTTCTCTTGCAACTTTGAAGATTTTTGCTTTGTCCAGTTCATAAATTTAATTATTATGTGACTTCATTGGATCTCTGTTATTCTATCATCCAGTTCGTTGATTCTTATTTTTACCACTTCCATTCTTATGGGTCCTTCCACTTAGCTTTCCATTTTGATGAGGTATTTTTCAGTTCTCAAATTCCCATTTGGATCTTCTGTATATTTTGTTGTTGTTGTTTTGCTGATGTTTTCTTTTTTGTCTTTTTTCTTTTGAGGGGTGGGGGAGGTTATTTTTTTTCGTGTGTTTCAAGTATGTTTGCAATTACTTTTTGATGCATTTTTATCATGGATGCTTTAAAATCTTTTGACAGATAATTCTAATATTACTATCATCTTGGTATTATACTTTTTCAGTCATTTTGAGATCTTTCTCATTGTTGGTAGGATGGGTGATTTTAATTGAAACCTGTGCATTTTGGTATTATGTTATGAGATTCTGAATCTGATTTAAACCTTTTTTTTAAGTTGGCTTTATTTGACATTGCTCTTGTAGGGGAAGAAAGGGTGCTGGCTCATTAATGCAAGGTGGGACTAAAGCTTTATTTTCTTCACAGAGTCAATTGCTACCCAAAGCGAGGGTTTCCTAGTTACTTCTGAGTCGGGGTGGGAGTTTCTGATCCTGATGTGGTTTTCACTGGCACTATGAGAGCAGGGTTTATTAACTGCTGGCAAGGATGAAAACCTGGCTATCTACTTGACCTTCTGACATCACCCAGGCCTGAGTATTGAAATACCTCCTAACAGTCTCAGAAGGGTGGAAGTCTAGGCTCCTTGCTTGGGGTTTGCTGGTATAGATATGAAGTGATCATAGTTTTTTCTGTGGTATTTGGTTGTAGTGGAGTGTTTATTGTCTGAGTTTTCTTTCTTGCTAGCCTGCCCTTTTCTTTTTTCTTTGACTATAGAGTAGGCTGTTTTTTGAGAGGTGTTTAGTTTGTTTTATTTTGTTTTTGGCCTATACCCATTGGTGTTCTGTGTTGCCAGCCTATTCAACTTCAACTTGGCAAATGGGAGGCAAGAACAAAACCTGTGGAACTCACCACCATACTGTTTCTTTGATCTCAAGTTCCCTAGCTGGTTTACCTTCTCTCCACTTTCCAGGACCTTGTTATGTTTGTTTTGTGTGTAATGCCTAGCTAGGAATTTTAGTTGTATCTAGCAGAAGGAATAGGGTAAAAGTGCATATGTTCTATTTTCCTGGAAGAGGAAGTCCTTCAGATTTTTATAGTGTCAAATATTGTATTCTTCTGAGTTTCTCTCTGGACTTATTTGTATCAGCCTTTTCCATCCCAAGATTCTTAATTTTTTTGTTCTTTTATGGTTTATATTTTTAGGAATAATATTTTTTCTAAGTAATTAGTGAATTAAACCATTTTATTTCATTAAATAAACCATCCACTCTTCCCCTGTTGATTTAAGATGCTGTCTTCTTTATATAATAGATTATTGTACTGTATATGTTTGGCTACGCTTTTGGACTTCCTATTCTGTTCTATTTATCTCTCCTTTCTTGTTCTACTATAACCATTTTAGTTATAACATATCCCACTAACTTGTAGTTTAAGGATACCTTCCCCCATTCTGTTAAAAAAATCATTATGTATCTTCTGTGGTCAATAATTTATTAATATAGTTGACATGTTCTTTTGTTATTTATTAATCTTTTTTGTTGAAAATATTACAGATGTCCTCTTTGTTTTTTCTTATTGACCCCCTCTATCCCATGCCTGCCCTTCCCAGGCCTTCACCACCATTCTATTGTCTGCGTCCATGGGCTATGCATACTAGTAAATGCATATAAGTTCCCCGGTTAATCATTCCTCACACTCTTCACTCCTGCCTTCCCTCTGAAATTCAACAGTCTGTTCCATGATTCTATATCTCTGGATCTATTTTTTCCATCAGTTTATTTTATTTGTTAGATTCCACATAAGAGTGAAATCATGTGATACTTTTCTTTCTCTGCCTTGCTTATTTTGCTTAGCATAATACTCTCCAGGTCCCTCCATATTGTTGCAAATGATAGAGTTCATTTTTTACAGTTGCATAGTACTCCATTGTGTAAATGTACCACAACTGTTTTATCCACTCTTCTGCTGATGGGTACATAGTTTATTTTCAAATCTTAGCTATTGTGCTGCTATGTACATAGGGGTACATATACTCTTTCTGATTGGCATTACTGGTTTCTTAGGATATATTCCTAAAAGTGGGATCACTGGGTCTAATTGAAGTTCCATTTTTAATTTTTTGAGGAAACTCCATACTTTTTTCCACAGTTACTACACCAGTCTACATTCCCACCAGCAGTGTACTAGGATTCCTTTTTCTCCACATCCTCATCAACACTTGTTTGTTGATTTGTTGATGATAGCCATTCTGACAGGTGTAAGATGATACCTCATTGTTGTTTTGATTTGCATCTCTCCGATTATTAGTGACTTTGACCATTTTTTTCATATAACTTTTAGCCTTCTGTATGTCCACACTTTGGAGAAGTATCTATTTAGGTCCTTTGCCCATTTTTTAATTGGATAGTTTGTCTTCCTTTTGTTAAGTTGTATGAGTTCTCTATATAGTATTTTGGAAATTAACCCCTTATAAGATATATCATTAACAAATATATTCTCCCATTTCATTTTCATGGTGGTTTCTTTTGCTATACAGAAGCCTTTTATTTTGATATAGTCCCATTTGTTTATTTTCTTCTTAATTTCCTTTGCCTTAGGAAATATTCTTATGTTCTTAAATATCAAGAATTATATCTGATTTTTTTATCCTTATAGCAATAGATGGAGGAAATTATGATATTAAACCCTTCCTCTAGTCAAGTAGGTGTCAACTGGATGTGATTTTGCCCCTTCTCCTAGGGGATATTTTGTAGTGTCTGAAGACACTTTTGTTTTGTTTTTAATACTGGAGAAGTGTTACTGGCATCTAGTGGGTAGAGCCTAGTATACTGTGATATATCCTTCAGTGCACATAAAGGAAAACTTTTTGTCCTCTACATACCACACTTTTGACACCAAATGGGTGTCTTATGATTTAGCTATGAATTATGGGTTCTTCCCACGCCACCCAAGTCTTCAACTATCCAAACACCAACTGTGTATCCTATGATTCAGTTATGATGATCACTACCTGGTGTTAGTGAAGACACCATAGGTTAAAATCTTAGTTCCCAAGATTGTCCCCCCTTCAGATACCAATTGCCTGTACTTCTGACCAACTGGCTATAACTTAGGGAATTTCTGTGACCCCCTTCTTGGGTTGGATAATTTGAAAGGACAGACCATAGAACTCTGGAAAACACTTTATTTACAATTATAAATGACACTTTATTGTAAATGATACTTAGGAATAGCCGAATAGAAGAGACACATAGGGCAAAGTATGGAGAACAGCCCAGATGCTCCATGTACTTTCCAAGTGCCTCATGCTACTAGCGCCACTTTATGTATACCAACCCAGAACCTCTCCAAACCTCTTCATTTAGGGTTTTGATGGAGGGGCCACAATGTAGGCATGATTGATTAAATCTTTACCCCTAGTGATGGAATTTAATCTTCAGTCCTCTTCCCTCCCTGGAGGTCAGGGGATGGAGCCAAAAGTTCTAGCCCTCTAATCACTTGGTTGGTTCCTCTGATACCAGAGCCTCATCCTTGGGGCCTTTCTAATGTTATCTCATTAACATAAATCAGGTGTGATTGAAAGGGCCTTGTTATAAATAACTGAAGAGGCTCTGTTAACTTTTGTTGTTCTTGGAGCTATTTTAAGAATTAAAGACAAAAACCAAATGTTATGACATAAAGATGCTCCTATATAACCCTTATCACTAAGGAAATTACAAGGCTTTTAGGATCTCTGTCTAGGAAAGAGACCAAACACCAAATACACATTTCTTATTATATCCCTACATGGCATAGTCCTCCACAGCAAAGACTGACTTCCCTCAAAATTTCAGTAATGCGCTTTTTACAAAGATGACACCGAAAACTAAGAAGGAAGTCCCTGCCCCTCCCAAAGCCAAAGCCAAAGCTAAAGTAAAGGCTTTGAAGACATATAAAGTAGTGTTGAAAGATCACAGCCATACACACAAAAAAGAATATCCACATGTCAGCCACATTCCAATGGCCAAAGACACTAAGGCTCCAAAGGCAGCCTAAATATCCTTGGAAGAGCGCACCCAGAGAAACAAGCTTGACCACTATGTCATTATCAACTTTCTCCTAACTACCAAGTCAGCCATGAAGAAGATAGAAGACAACAATACATTTGTGGTCATTGTGGATGTCAAGACCAATCAGCACCAGATCAAACAGGCTGTGAAGAAGCTCTATGACATTGATGTAGCCAAGGTGAACACCCTGATCAGGACTGATGGAGAGAAGAAGGCATATGTTTGACTGGCTCCTGACTCTGGTGCTTTGGATGTTGCCAACAAAATTGAGGATATCTAAACTGAGTCTAGATGCCTAATTCTAAATATAAAAATTTTATACTATAAAAAGAAATGTCAATAGTGCCAGTTGAAAAATCCTGCCCTAGTCCTATGATTAGAAAAATGAGATTGTCTCTTAAACACTTTCTTATTTAAGGGTAAAACTTTGTTAACTTAAAAGCAAATCATATTAAATGGCATGTGCTTCTTTGGTTACCTCTGTTATTTAAGGTCAGGCTCCTGAAATCATGCCAGTACCTGAGACAAATTATCAAGATTTAAAAAATATGGGCATAAATCATGTGCAAATTTATTTATTTATTTATTTAAATATATTTTATTGATTTTTTACAGAGAGGAAGGGAGAGGGATAGAGTTAGAAACATGGATGAGAGAGAGACATCCATCAGCTGCCTCCTGCACGCCCCCTACTGGGGATGTGCCCACAACCAAGGTACATGCCCTTGACCAGAATCGAACCTGGGACCTGTCCCAGAATTTCTCTAAGGACTCAAGCACAGGTGGCTAAGAGTATCCTCTGCCAATAGAATGGACTTATAGGGATGACTCAAGGCACTTATTAAATATTGGCCAAGCATAAATTACACAGGAGACAGACAGGCAATGCACGAATCACACACAGTTTATTTACCAGAGTCTTGGTGGTTTCTAGACCTCGGCAGGCCACCCATAGATCCACGCTGACAGATACATACACTGGACGTTGGACGTTGCAGCTGCTACTTGGCATCTTGTAGAGGCCTCGGCTTGTGGCTCACGGTTTGGACCCAGGGTCCACGGGAGAGCGCAGAGCTCAGGCAGGATGCAGGAAGGGGAACGGAGAGCGACGGTCTATGGAGGGGCAGACAAGTGGCTCTAATCTCCTTCAGAGCTTGCTTTCTTTTTATGTGCTCAAGCAGACGTCTTCAGAGTGTCTTATCAGCGAGTCTCAGGTGTTCTGCTATCTGGTCTTACATGTGGGGTACAAACTTCTTTATCTCTTACATGCACATCTCTTTTTTAAGGGCCTTCACACTTCATTCCACTCTCTAATATGTCACACCCAATTCTTACTTTATATTTATATTTTATCCTTACTATTATTACTATAACAGGACCTTTCAGTCCGCAGGCTGACGCTCTATCCACTGAGCCAAACCGGTTTTGGCACAAGTGCAAATTTAATTAGTACTACTGGGGTTTCAGTAATATGGTCAGTTACAAAAGAAATAATACAAAAATCAATAGCTTCCCCATGTTTATGCAATAGTAATTTGGAGACATAATGGAGAAAGGTCCCATTAACAATTTCAACTGCAAGTATGAAGTGCCTAGAAATAAACTAAAAATATGCATAACCTATATAAATATAACCTCAAATTTTTATTGAGGAATATATAAAGACATGAGTAAATGAAGAGACCCACTGAATGTGCTGGGTCAATCGAATACAAATTTCATTTATTTACAAATTAATCTATACATATTTAATGTAATTCTTATAAAACACACTGGGAATCTTTAGGGGAAGGAAATGGGTGTTACTTAACAAGATTCTAAAGTTTAAATGGGGGAATAAATGCATGAGAATCATATCTTGTTTTTTAAAGAAAGTAATGATGGCATGCTTATAGAATGTATAAGTTTATCCTCTTCCAGTAAGTTTAAAATATTATGTAATATAAAATAAATGAATACTAGTGACATAATAATTGAAACTCTCATATGGAACAGGATAGGAAAAAAATCAGTGAAAATTTTTAAAGTACAGAAATGAACATGGTTTATGAAGATAACATTTCAAACCCTTTGGAGTAAGGATGGAGTGATAAATAAATGAATTTCAATAGCCAGACATTTGGGTGATTTTGGGGGCAAGAAGGTTAGTTTTTGCCTAAAATTACCAATTCCTTTCCAGCATCTCCTTCTTATCCCTTTCATCCAATGGCCCCCTAGATGTTTTGGGTAGGAGAGTTTTATGTCATGTATTGCCATAAACAGTTGGACGCTGGCAGCAGTAGATTCAAATGCAGTTACTTAATTAAGCAGTTTTTTTTTCTTTTGAAGAGGAAATAGACCATCTGTAATTATATACTGGCATCTGGAAAAAAATGGTTTAACTCAGCAGAAGCATTTATTGAGTACTTACTGATACTGGAACCAGTGAATAGGAATTCTTCCCCGGGATCCTGTCTCATGGAATGCAAAAATGAAGCTCTGGCCCAGAGGAGTTCAACAAGGCAGGAGTTCATTTTAAACAAACACAGGCTCCCTGCTGGGGGTGGAAGGAGAGAGATTAAATAGGTTGCCCCTGAAGCATTCTGACCTTCCTCTTTCTTTTCTTTTTTAAATACTTTTTTATTGTTTAAAGTATTACATGTAGTAGTACACATATCTCCGTTTTTCCCCCTTGACCAGCTTCCCCCTTGACCATGCCTTCATACCACCCACCCACCCCCAACAGTGTCTTGTGTCCATTTGTTGTGCTTATATGCATGCATACAAGTCCTTTGATTGATCTATTTCCCTCCCTCCCCAACACTCCCCTGCTTTCCCACTGTAATTTGACAGTCTGTTCGGTGCTTTACTGCCTCTGTATCTATCTTTTTGTTTATCAGGTTATAATGTTCTTTATTTTTCATAAATGAGTGGGATCATAATACTAGATATAAGCTATATTACAAAGCCATTGTTCTCAAAACTGCCTGGTACTGGCACAAGAACAGACATATAGATCAATGGAACAGAATAGAGAACCCAGAAATCAAGCCAAACCACTACGCTCAATTAATATTTGATGAAGGAAACAAGAGCATAAAATTGAGTCAAGACAGTCTTTAATAAATAGTGTTGGGAAAATTGGACAGGCACATGCAAAATATGAAATTAGATCACCAATTTATACCACACACTAAAATAAACTCAAAATAGATAAAAGACTTAATCCATAGGCAGCAAAACATCAGACATATCTCATAGCAATATCATTGCTGATACTTCTCCTAGGACAATAGAGACTAAGGAGAAAATAAACACATAAGACTACATCAAAATATAAAGCTTCTGAACAGCAAAATAAATCATCAACAAAACAAGAGAGCTCACTGCATGGCAGAAGATATTTGCCAATGTTACATCCAATAATTGTTTAATCTCCAAAATTTATAGGGAACTTATATAACTTAACAAAAGGAAGATAAAAAATCCAATCAAAAATGGGCAAAGGACCTAAATAGACACTTTTCAAAAGTGGACATACAGAAGGCCAAGAGATGGATGAAAACATGCTCAAAGTCACTAAGCATCCGAGAGATTCAAATCAAAACGACAATAAGGTATCATCTCACACCTGTCAGAATGGCTATCATCAACAAATCAACAAGAGACAAATGCTAACAAGGATGTGGAGAAAAAGGAACCCTCATACACTGTTAGTGGGAATGCAGACTAGTGTAGCCATTGTAGAAAACAGTATGGAGTTTCCTCATAAAATTAAAAATAGAACTCATATTTGACCCAATAAACCCACTTCTAGGAATATATCCCAAGAAATCAGAAACACCAATCAGAAAGAATATATGCATCCCTACGTTCATAGCAGCACAATTTACAACAGCATGGATGGACTCAGAAAGCATTATGCTAAGTGAAATAAGCCTGGTAGAGAAAGACAAATATCACATGATCTGACTCATTTGTGGAATATAATGAACAACATAAACTGATGAACAAAAATAGATCCAGAGACAATAATCAAACATACCATCAAACCTCAGAGGAAAGGTAGGAGAGGGTTGGGTAGAGGGGTAAGAGATCAACCAAAGGACTTGTATCCATGTGTATGACCATGACCAATGGACACAGAAAATTGGGTAGTGGGGGCATGTGCTGGGTGGTGGGAATAGGTGGGAGATGTCAATGGGAGGAGGGCAAGAAAGGAAACACATGTAATACTTTCAACAATAATTAAAATATTGGGGAAAAAACTGCATAGGACAACCTTCCTCTGTCACACACCAATTACCTCTATTTCCTTCTTAACAGGAAGAAAAGCAAAATTTCAAAGGTAGATAAAAAACATGGAAGACAGTTATCCTATCTAATAAAGAGGGAATATGCTAATTGACTATTATGCCCTTACAAAGATGGTGGTGCCCACAGCCAATAAGGAGGGAATATGCTAATTTATTGCCATACCCTCAAAGATGGTGGCACCCACAGCTACAAGATGATAGCACCCAGATAATTTATTACCAGTTTTTCCTGTTTCTTTGAGGTAGGCCTGTAGTGCTATAAACTTCCCTCTCAGGACTCCTTTCATTGTGTCCCATAGATTTTGGATTGTTGTGTTTTCACTATCATTTGTTTCCTAGATTTTTTTTATTTCTTCTTTGCTCTCTTTGGTAGCCCATTCATTGTCTAATAGTGTGGTATTTAACTTCCAAGTGTTTGATTTTTTTAATTGTTTTTTATTGTAGTCAATTTCTTATTTTATGTCACTGTGATCTTAGAAGATGCTTGATATTATTTCTCTCTTCTTGAATGCGAAGAGACTTAGCCTGCATACTAATATGTGGTCTATCTTTGAAAATGGCCCATGTGCACTTGAGAAGAATATATATATATTCCATAGCTTTGGGGTGAAATGTCCTGAAGATATCAATTAGTTCCATCTGATCTATTGCATCATTTAAGATTGCTGGTTTTTTTTTATTTTTTCTAGAATATTTTATTTTTTCTAGAATATTTAGGTGCTCCTGCATTGGGTGTATATATGTTTACCAGAGTTATATCCTCTTGTTGTATCAATCCCTTTAGTATTATGAAGTGGCCCTCCTTATTTCTATGGCCTTCACTTTGAGGTCTATTTTGTCTGATATAAGTATTGCTATCCCAGCTGTTTTTTGTTTGTTTGTTTGTTTTCATTTCCATTTGCTTGAAATAATAATTTTCCACCCCTTCACTTTCCATCTTTGTGAGTCCTTTTTACTGAGGTGGGTCTCTTATAGAAGGCATATATATGTGTAATGTTTCTTATCCATTAAGCCACACTATGTCTTTTGATTGGAGCATTTAATCTATTTACATTTAAGGTTATTATTGATAGGTACTTGTTTGTTGCCATTTTATTCTTTATGCCTGTGTTTCTTCTTCTCTATTTCTCCTATTTACAACAGTGCTTTTAGCATTTCTTTCATTGCTGGCTTGGGGATAATAAACTCTCTTACTCTTATTTCATCTATGAAGCTCCTGATTTTCCCTTCATTTTTGAATGATAGTCTTGCTGGATCAAGTATTCTTGGATTTAGTCCCTTGCTTTATATCACTTTGTATACTTCATTCCATTCCCTTCTAGCCTGAGGTGTTTTTGTTGAGAAATCATTTGAAAATCCAATGGGAGATCCCTTGTAGGTAACTTTCTGTCTCTTTCTTGCAGCTCTTAATGTTTTTTCTTTGTCATTAATATTTGCCATTGTAATTATGATGTGTCTTGGTGTGAGTCTTTTTGGGTTCATCTATTTTGGAACTTTCTGTGCTTGTGTGACTTTTTCTTTCTCACATCAGGGAAGTTTTCTGTCATTATTTCTTCAAATAGGTTTTCTATTCTTTGCTCTTCTTCTTGATTTCTGGCACTACTATTATGCAGATATTGCTTCATTTCATGTAGTCCAAGAGCTCCCTTAAACTTTCTTCCTGCCTTTAATTTTTTTTTCCAATTACTTTTCAGATTGGGTGTTTTTTTCTACCCTGTCTTTTAACTCGCTGATTTGGTCCTCTGCTTCTTTTAGCATACTGTTGAAATCTTCCATTATGTTCATAATTTTACCTATGTCATTCTTTAATTTCTCTTAATTTTTATACATATTGGTGATTTTCTCATCCAGGTGGTTGAGCATCTTTATAACCATTATTCTGAATTCTTTCTCTGACATATTAACTTGCCTCTATTTCATTTAGTTCCTTTTCCCGGGCTTGCCCCCCTTTTTTTTCCTTTGGGAGTTGTTTCTTTGTCTCCCCATTTTACTGTTTCTTTCTGGTCCTGGGCTCCCTGCTTAGAGCCTGAGAGGTTGAAAACCCTATCTGTTCAATGGTCTGGAAATTATCCCAGAGATTGGGTCTGTTTTGAGTTTCATGACTTTATTGTCTCTGCTCTGAGTTATATCCCCTTCTCCCACAGATCTGGTCCCTCAGTTAACCACTTCAGATGCTTGGGGTGGTGAAGGCATGTGTACAGTTCCTCTGATGTGTGACTCCCTTTGAGGACCGAGAGCCCTCTGGCATGTAATTCACTGTGAGGCTCTGGCACCTGCAACAGGCTGGCGCCCTAGATCCTGCTGGCAGTGCACTTGCAGCATGGTCCTGTGGCCCATGGCTGGGCACACTAGGTTGCTCTGGGTTGCCTCAGCCACACTGTCCTGTGGCCCAGAGTCGGGTGCATGTCAGGTTGCTCTTTGTCACCCCAACAGCACTGCCCCACGCCAGAGTGGAGTGGGCCCAGGGTTCTCTGGGTACAAAGTCAGCACTCCCCTATGGCCCAGAGGGGGGTGTGCTGGGTAGCTCCTGGTTGCCTCAGCCACAACTCCTGGGGCTTAGGGTGGAGCAGGCACTTAGTTGCTATGGGTTGCAAAGTCAGTGCTCCCTGTGGCCTGCACTGGATTGCTCAGGGTTGCCCTGGCAGCAAGTCCTAGGACTTGGAATGGAGCAGGCTCCTGGCCGTTCTGAGTTGCCCAGTTAGTATTCTCCTGTGATCCACAAACTATATTTTTAATCATGCTTTCACTATGTCACATTCATTACATTTCTGAGTAGCCAGTTTTTCTTCTTTTGTTTTTATTTCTGCATATAAATGAACCTTGTTATAATTGTGGTTTAAAAATTATGTTTTATGTATGGTTTCAGATAGTAGTCTGATTTCATTCTTTTGCATTTGGCTGCCCAATTTCCCCAACACCATTTATTGGAGAGACTTTTCTTTCTCCATTGCATATGTAAATTAGTTGTTTATTTATGTGTAGGTTTATTTCTGGGTTCTCAATTCTGTTCCATTGGTCTGTGTGTCTTTTTTTTCTGTGAATACCACACTGGGGAGTGTGATATTTCTGGTTTTGTTATTTGTTGTTGTTGTTTTTTAGGGTTGCTTTGGCTCTTTGGGGTCTTTTGTGATTCCATTCAAATTTGAGAATTTTTTTGTTCTATTTCTGTGAAAAATGCCATTGGAGTATTGATAGGAATTGCATCAAATCAATAGGTTGCTTTAGGTAATATGGACATTGTGACAATGTTCTTCCAACCCATAAACATGAAATATATTTTCATTTCTTTGTTGTCTTCTTCAATTTCCCTTAACAATGTCTTGTAGTTTTTAGTGTGACATATTTGTATGCTTTTTACTTGTTTTTTAAGGTTTGACTCCAGCATCTACTGTTGACACCACTATTAGTTTGAGCACCATGCTGTATACATCAATATCAAATTTTTCCATTTATGCTGCTACTTGGTTCTCATGTAAGTTACTTGTTGCAAAGAAAATATTATTATTTTGCATCAGGCCACTTAACTCAATTTTCTAATGTAAGTATGGATCCCCTGCATCTTATACATTATCATTTTACTTGGCCCCATCTGTAACTGCTAATATCAATAGTAGCTTTCTTAAAGAACTGAATTACTGTGAATTTAAAATTAGTTAGGAATTTTATATTAACATGATTATTACAGATTAAAGTGATCATTTTAAGCATATAATTCATTAACATTATAATGTCTAGAAACAACATCTTGAACCTACTGTGAATAGGAAGAGTTGGGCGTATTGCCAAGCATGTCTAAAGGGCAGAAGCCTTATTATCCATGTGAGTAAGATAACATAAGAAAATAAGTGTTGTATCCTTGCTATACTGTATTCTTTGTAGACCAGGCTCATGATCTTAACTTTTTACCTATCAGAAGTGTTATATGGCAAAAGGACCAGCTGGGATTTTGGGTTTTAATTTACACTGTGTGATGTCTCATGGCCTCTCCCCTTGAAGGTAACATCTGGACACTTTGAGCTGAAAAGTGGGACATTAATTATCTCATAATCCCAACATCTTTGGTACACAACTTCCCTTAATAGAATAATAACAAATGTTGAGAATGTTGAACTCCATATATATGTTAGGCAATTCGTTTTTACAGGTCAATAAACTGACTATGCTTTTAAGGCATTTTCCAGGGCCATGATGTTCATCATTAGTTTTTGTTATTATAGTCCTAGCTGTAATATGTTTTCCCCAAAGTCCTATTATAGTAAGATTGTCCCCATTCCCAGAAATAAAACTTGTCAGAAATTGCTGATGCCTCCTTAAGCATGAAAATAGCGGCATACCATCTCTATAGTGACCTCTTGTGCAACTGGAATAGATAAACATTACTTAAAATTGCTGGTTACCATTTGAGTTGTGTTTTCTACAAAGGAGACTTCCAATTTTGAGACATGACTGAGATTCTAGAAAGCTTTTGATATATGTAATCAATATTTCTCTCAGCAACAATAGATTTCTTGAATATGACCATATCTGAGGGTGGGAGTTAAAAAATTATTAAATGAGTTCAATTTTCAATCAGAGACTTTTCCTGTTGCCTTTAACATGCTTTTTCTCATTTCTGTCTTTGGTGCTTTTGCCTACAAAATGAAATCTTGACCACTGTACTTTTAAAACTTAATTTTAATGAAGTATAACTACATATAATAATTAATTTAAGTGTATAAGTCTGTCTTTTTAATATTTATTGATTGTGTAATTCTCACTGTAATTCAGTTTTAGAACATTTGTGTCACCCCAATAAGATTACTCATCCCCAGACATCAACTAATCTATTTTCCATATCCATAGATTTGCCTTTTCTGGATATTTCATGTAAATGGATTGACCATAGTTTTTTGGAGTTTAGCCAAAAACTTCTAAAGGTCTCTTCAGATGAAAAAGACTATATAAATTTCTCACTATTTTTAATTTAAAGTGTAATAGATAATATTATCTTCTTCTTTACAGTGCATGACCCAACAATTTTGGCTACAACATTTGGTGGTATTACTTTGGGATTTGGATTAATATTCCCTAGAACAGGTGGAGCAGCATCTAGTAAGCCTTAGGATTTTTTACTATTGATCATAGTGTTTAAATTGGCACAATATATTATGATAGATTTTTTTCTCTCTAAAAGTTAATTTTTGACCTGCATAAAAGTTGGCCCTCTCCTAAAAAAGAGTTTCTTTAGACCTATCCTAAATTTGTTTCTACCACTTAGGAGCTAATTAGGTTATAGATTGAAGAAAACTTGGTTACCCATTGCTTTATTGCTATGGTGAATTGAGTGGTTAGGGGACAATTGCTACTTAAATCTACCATTTAAATCAGACTCCATTTTAAGGAAGTCTTATTTGTTTTTACTCTAAAAAGTTTTCTTAGGGCTGAAATGACTTTCTTCAAACCTGGAATAAACTAAAAGTCAATGCCTTTTAATGTTAAAGCAATTATTCCTAAACAAAGATGTACATGCTCTATTATAAATTTGCACAGCCAATACTTAACTGAGTTTGTACTGTTAACTACACAACCTATGAGAGTTGTGAAGGTTGTGTCTGAGAACTTTACAAGTTACTGTATTTGCAGAAAATATAACACATAATTTCCTTATAAAATGCTGAACAAAGAACTATTATTTCAGGCATGTTGAATCATTGAAATATGAGTTGTTAGGCTTTTTGTGACTGTGCCAGTATCCACCCCTACCTATTTAGGTCTCAAATTTCTACCTAAAAACTGATACCTTTTCTATTAGCTCATTCTTTATTGCCATTTAATTCAAATTTACTTTATGTATTTACCCATATCCCCATCTGATATGTCTCAACTCTACACCAACAACCCTGAGTTGTTTCTTTCCCCTACTCACCTTTTTTCTGCCCAAGTATATTTACTTGCTCAGATACTTCACCTCACAAATCAGCCTTCTAGTGCAGCTTTCAGGGATTTGTGTCTGCAAATTTATAACCATTTGGGATGATTCTCCACCCTAGGAATAATCAGCAAGTTTTAAGAGAAGTTTGTTATCACTCTCATTATTTGCTTTTGTCTGAGAAGATAATGATGTTCATTCCCAGGATGGAGTGAGATACACAGTTGTAGATCTGGGACAAAAAAGGAAAATTGGATAGTAGAGTCTTTGAAAGGATGGTTTTATTATTTTTATTTTTATTTTTTTTTGTCAGTAGTAATGAAATATTCTTATGATTTCCACTTTATTTTTTTATTTTAATAAATATTTATTTTTCAGATTATTACAATTGTTCCTCTTTTTTCTCCCCATTTCTCCCTTCCATCTGGTTCCCACACCACCCTCTGCCCTCACCTCTCCCCCACTCATTGTCCTCATCCATAGGTGTATGATTTTTGTCCAGTCTCTCCCTGCACCCCCCCTCAACCCTTTCCCTGTGAGAATTGCCAGTCCATTCCCTTTCTATGCCCCTAATTCTATTATATTCACCAGTATATTCTGTTCATCAGATTTTCAATTCACTTGATTTTTATATTCACTTGTTGATAGATATGTATTTGCTGTTCATAATTTTTACCTTTACCGTTTTCTTCTTCCTCTTCTTAGAGAATACCTTTCAGCATTTCATATAATACTGGTTTGGTGGTGATGAATTCCTTTAGCTTTTTCTTATCTGTGAAGCTCTTTATCTGACCTTCAATTCTGAATGATAGCTTTGCTGTGTAGAGTAATCTTAGTTGTAGGTTCTTGCTATTCATCACTTTGAATATTTCTTGCCACTCCCGTCTGGCCTGCATAGTTTCTGTTGAGAAATCAGCTGACAATAGTATGGGTGCTCCCCTGTAGGTAATTAACTGTTTTTCTCTTGCTTCTTTAAATATTCTTTGTCTTTTGCTCTTGGTATTTTAATTATGATGTGTCTTGGTGTGGTCCTCTTTGAATTCCTTTTGTTTGTGGTCTGTGTGCTTCCTGGACTTGTAAGTCTATTTCTTTCAGCAGGTGGGGGAAGGTTTCAGTCATTACTTCTTCAAATAGGTTTTTAGTATCTTTCTCTCTTCTTCTGGTACCTCCATAATTTTGATGTTCGTACCGTTGAAGTTGTACCAGAGGCTCCTTACACTATCTTCACATTTTTTATTATTTTTTCTTTTCCCAGTGGAGTGTTTTCTGCTTCTTTGTATTTCAAATCTTTGACTTGATTTTTGAAATCTTCTAGTCTGCTATTAGGTTTCTGTATAATATATTTTTAATTAAATCTTTATTATTCAGATTATTACATTTGTTTCTCTTTTTTCCCCTCCATAGCACCCCTCCACCCAGCTCCCACCCCTCCCTCTGCCCTTAGCTCCCTCCCATTGATCTCATCCATAGGTGTATGATTTGTGTCCAGTCTCTCCCTGTACACCCCTCACTCCTTCTCCCCTGAGAATTATCAGTCCACTCCCTTTCTGTGCTCCTGATTCTATTATATTCACCAGTTTATTCTGTTGATCAAATTTTTAATTCACTTAATTTTTAGATTCACTTGTTGATAGATATGTATTTGTTGTTCATAATTTTTTGGCTTTTACCTTTTTCTTCTTCCTCTTCTAAAAGAGTACCTTTCAGCATTTCATATAATACTGGTTTGGAGTTGATGAACTCCTTTAGCTTTTTCTTATCTGTGAAGCTCTTTATCTGCCCTTCAATTCTCAATGTTAGCTTTGCTGGATAGATTATTCTTGGTTGTAGGTTCTTGCTATTCATCATGTTGAATATTTCTTGCCACTCCCGTCTAGCCTGCATCGTTTCTGTTGAGAAATCAGCTGACAGTCGTATGGGTGCTCCCTTGTAGGTAATAAACTGTTTTTCTCTTGCTGCTTTTAATATTCTCTCTTTGTCTTTTGCTCTTGCTATTTTAATTTTGATGTATCTTGGTATAGTCCTCTTTGGACTCCTTTTATATGGAGTTCTGTGTGCTTCCTGGACTTGGATGTCTATTTCTTTTACCAGGTGGGGGAAGTTTTCAGTCATTATTTATTTAAGTAGGTTTTCAGTATCTTGCTCTCTCTCTTCTTCTGGCACCCCCACAATTCTGATGTTGGTACGCTTGAAACTGTCCCAGAGGCTCCTTACATTATCTTCACATTTTTGGTTCTTTTTTCTTCTTGCTTATCCAGTTGAGTATTTTCTGATTCTTTATATTTCAAATTTTTGACTTGATTCTTGCCTTCCTCTAGTCTGCTGTTAGGTCTCTGTATAATATTTTTTATTTCAGTCAGTATATGTTTAATTTCAAGTTGGTCCTTTTCCATCTCTAGTTGGTCCTTTTTCATCTCCTCTTGGGTCTCATTAAATTTATCCAACTCTTCTAGGGTATTTTGAAAAACCTTGTAAGTATAGTTTTGAACTCTATATCCAGTCGTTTGTTTTCCTCCATTTTGTTTGTTTGTGATCTCTTCCCTTGTTCCGGCATTTTAACTATTCCAGGAGAACTTCTGTGTTGGATTCAGCCTTATGATACAAGACTTGCAAAACTGCAAAAGCCTCTCTGTTGAGCTTGGGATGGGTGGAGTCTCAGGGCTTAAAGGACCGCCTTGCCTTCCAGTCGGCCCTGCCCTCCACAGCCCCCGAGTCTCACATGACTGGGTAATCGCTGGAGCAGTCCCTGCGTGCGCTCTTGCAGTGCCTCTAGACTCCACGCACACGTCTTCATAGCTCAGTTTTAGGAGCTCCTCTGGGTCACTGTGAGTCCCTCCCTTTTCTTCTAGTTGTAGAATTTCCACTCAGCCAGCTTTCCTGTGGTTCTGGATGATGTCCGTTCTGTCTTTTAGTTGCAGTTTTGAAATTGTTGTGTGAGGCTGTAGTGTAGGTGTTTAGCTATGCCGCCATCTTGGTTCCAATCTCAAATGTTTTTATTTTTCTATTATAGGTGACATAAAATATTATATTAGCTTCAGTACAATAGTGATTAGACATTTATATAACTTACAAAGTGATCACCTCAATAAATCTAGATTACTTTTAAAAAAATTTTCTTTGGATGAAGATAAGGTCCTTTATAATGACTAATTTTTTCTTTTTTTAATTTAAAATTGTTAACTTAAATATAATTGATATACCATATTATAATAGTTTAAGGTACAAGACTCATTTTTCCTTAGTTGTTCTTGTGTTGGAATGTGGTAGTTACCCAGTGTTTGGATAAATTAATTAATAAAGGAAGGGTCTCTTTAATAGTAACATTAATTTTCAGCATTTTGGGAAAAGGATCTTTTTAATATCAGATTATTATTCTCATATGAAGAACATGATGACATATGGCTATAAAGAATGCCACACAGGATCCAATCTGCAGTGTCTCCAGTGTTTTTGATGGATAGTAACCATAAGAATCCTTTATGATTGAGTATGGTCTTCCCCTGTGGCACTTGTTCCATCCTCCCAAATATTAATATGAAGAATGGGGGAAATTATTGTAAGGATCCTTATGGCCAAAAGGGAAATCGAATCTTGTGGAAATCTAATACAGGTGTTATCGTGACTTTCAAGGTGTTCTAAAGGCAGCCTTAGGAACCTCCTGAATCTAATATTGCATGAACATAATTCAGCTACTGTCCTTTGTCTTCTTTTTTATAATTTCCCATTGGTTTCCTTACCACTTTTTCTGTCTTACTGTTTTAGTTTATTCTTAATTCTGATTTATTCATAGCCACTTATTTCTACTTCATTTTCTTTCTGTAATAGTCCTTTCAACTCTTTTTATTTATAGGTCTGATTCTTTCCACACTTTTGCAAATATTTACAAATTTCTGTTAAAGTATAAAGTGTAAGTATGCTTTCTATGCTGTATTTCTGGAAATATTTCCATATTGCTACATATGGTCTGGTTGTTTCTATAGTTCTGAATTTTTGAACATAAGATTCTGACCTATCTTATCCCTTTTTGGCTACATCTCTCTATGCCAGACATTCTGATAGACTGCCAGTAGCACATAAGATAACTTCTTGTACTTTATATGTTCATCCTTCTCCCAATCAACTGTGAACCAGGATCTAAGGACAGAGCTGCTGGAATAAAATATGAGCCTGATCCCTTCAGCAGGAATAGAGTAGGCTAGTTTCCGTTAGAATAGTCAGGCCATGTTGGCAAATACTATTTATCTAGTGCATCTGTTAACCTGAAATTATTGCTAATGGGGAAATCAAGGCTAATGTTATAATATATTTTATAATTTTTTTTGTTATAGAAGCAGCATTTAACTATAACAACATTTGAAAAAATACAGAGAACTGGAAAGAAGAAAACATTTCCAGTCTCCCCAGCCACAGTGTTTTGAACATTGTTCTTTTTAAAATATGTTTTAATTGATTTTTAGAGAGAGGAAAAGAGAGAAGTGGAGATAGAAACATCAATGAGAGAGAAACATCATCAATTAGTTGCTTCCTGTATGCTCTGTACTGGGAATTGGGCCCATAGGAGCCACACTTGTGGGCTGAACATTGTTCTTTAGGTGCTTAGTGTTTAGGAAAAAACAAAAGTGCTAAAGAAGTTCAGGAAACCAAGATATAATGATTAGATGATAAGTGGTCAATAAACAGGGGGAAGGAAAATTTTGAGTGAGGCCGTGATGTATACTGAGGATTTCATCTACATTGGACAGGACAATCTAGTAAAGATGCAATAAAAGAAAATACATAGGTGAGAGGTCTGTGCTGTAGATAAAACTGTGAGAAGCTTTTATCTATCAGATTGGCAAAGATGTATACCTTATATAGGCTATGAGGTAAAGGTATCAATAGGTAACCTTTCCTATTGATAGGAATGTAAATTGGGACAGCTTTTTCATAGGGCAATTTACCAAGATACATTAAAATTTAGAACATGCTGACCATTTGCTTCAGCAATATTATTTCTAGAAATTAATTACACAGATGTATTCACGTGAGTATGCAAAGATAGATGATGTATAGAAAGTTTGTGTATAATTGCAAGTCTTTCTTTAAAAATTTAGTAGAACTTTCTAGTGAGGTCATCTGGGTCTGAAGTTTTCTTTATGAGAAGAGTTTTGAGGATTAATTCAATTTCTTTAATGGTCATAGATATGGTTGATTATAAATTTTATTTTTCTATGTATTTATCCAGGAGTTTTAGTTTTCAGCAGGACGGTTAATTCAGATACCTGCCCTGCCATGTATTACTTCATATTACAACAACATTGAGTTTGGGTGCATATGACTTTGAGTTTAATTCACATTTAAAAAAAAATGTTTCTATAGCCATGGCTGGTGTGGCTCAGCTGGTTGAGCATCATCCCATGCACCAAAGGGGTTGCAAGTTCAATTCCTGGTCAGGGCAGATACCTGGGTTGTGGGCTTGATCCCCAGTAGTGGGCAGTCTTGATTCACAGAAGGAGGCAGCCAATGGATATTTCTCTCTCGTTTCTCTTTCACACTGATGTTTCTCCCACTTCCTCTTTCTCTGAATTCAATAAAAACATTTTTAAAAAGAGTTAAGACTTTGGAAGTTTTGCAAAAAAAAAACAAACACACATGTTTCTATAGTTTTTATCCTGAATCATCAAGAACTAAATAAAAGTTTCTCATTTCTTACTGACATTATACATTTTGTTTTCCAGCTACACCCTCAACAACTACCACCACCACCACAACCACTAGTGAATTTACCTTCAGTCAAAAACCACAGATATCAACCTGGAGTAAGCATACACTATACAAGTCAGTTTGGCTTCTCTACCTTTAACTTTGACTGTTAAGTAAGCCTGTTATTTAAAAATATGTGTGAGTTTAATTTTATTTATCATGTACAGGCATAATTAGCTTGTGCAGCTTTGGAATAGTGTTTGAAAATTAGGTGAATGACTAAGAATTGAAACTGTTTGAGAAAGAATTTTTGTAATTTAGGAAGTTGAACAACTAATAGGATACTTTTGTCCTTGAATACCATAATCTTCTACCTAATAAAAGAGTAACATGCTAATTGATCATATCTTCAAGATGCCCACCAGCCAATCAGGAGTGAGTATGCATATTAACTAAACAAAGATGGTGGGTTAATTTGCATATACAGGCGCTGAGCTGCTGGGGTGGGGCGGGATGATTGTGTCATTGCTATTGTGATGATGCAGGCATTCCACACCACCTCAGCCGCTCAGGGGCTCCAGGCCCCTGGGCAGCTTGGGAAAGCAGAAAGGAGGCTCTGGGTCAGAGCAGAAAAGCTCCTCCAGCCAGAGCAAAGGCAGTGCTGGCAGCCAGGGGATCCCTCCTGTTACCTCTTTATAGCTACACTCACAACCCTTCTTTCCCTGATCCTGGGCAACAGGTAATCTGTTCTCCATTTCTATAATCTTTTTTTTATTATTATTGATTTCAGAGAGAAAGGGAGAGGGAGAGAGAGAGAAAATAAATCAATGATGGGAAAGAATCATCGATTGGCTGCCACTTGCACATCCCCTACTGGGGATTGAGCCTGCAACCCTGGCATGTGCCTTTGACCAGAATCGAACCCGGGACCCTTCCATCTGCAGGCACTCTATCCATTGAGCCAAACCAGTGAGGGCCATTTCTGTCACCTTGACATTTTTTATAAATGCTATTCCAATGTAATCATACACAGTATTTGATGTTTAAGTATTAGTTTCTTTCAGTAGGCATAATTCCTTGAGATAAAATTATAACATGCATCAATAATTTGTTCTTTTATATTTCTCAGTAGTATTCCATGGTATTGTGGACATACCATAGTTTGTATAACTGTTCATCTATTCATGGATATCTAGGTTGGTTCCAGCATATGATTATTATGAATAAAACTTTAATGAACATTGTGCATACTTTTTTTTGTAAACCTGGTCTATTTCTCTGAGATAAATGCCCAGGAGTATAGTTGCTAGGTGGAGTGGGAGGTACATGTTTATTTTTTTAAGAAACTCCCAAGTTCATTTTCAGAATGGCTGTGCCATATTACATGCCCAACAGCAATGTATAAGAGATTCAGTTTGCTCACATTCTTGCCAGGATTTGTTGTTGCCATTATTTTTTATTTTAATCCTTCTAATACACATAAATATATCTCATTGTGGTTTCAATTTATATTTTCCTGCTAAATAATGATGTTGAACGTTTTATTTTCACTGTGTGAAATTCTTTTCTTCTGATTTTTAAACAGGGAGTGAAGTAACTATTTAAAGCATTAAATTAAAGGACATCTGTAATACTCTCAATAATAAAGATTTAAAAAAGAAAGAAAATATAGTACCTGACTTGGGAGGACGTCCGTGATACAGGAAGTGTAAAAAACAGATTATAGAATTAAATATATAGAGTATCTGATAACCAGGAAATCGTTTCAATTTATTTCATGTTTTTATTTTATTTTTATTTTTCCCTATTGCCCTCCCCAGCCCCCAGTACATGCCCTCACCCATCTCCTCGCCCCCCAACCTCCCCTCCCTCCCATTGCCCTGTAACCACTGGCTATGTCTACACACTTGCATACAAGTCCTTCAGTTGATCTCTTACAGGCCCCTCCCCCACAACCTCCCTTGCCTTCCCACTGTAGCACAACAGTCTATTCATTGCTTCTTTACCTCTGCATCTGCTTCCCTCCCGACCCCTTGATTCTTGTCTTTAAAAACATCTTGCCCCTGTAGGCTAGAAATAAACCCACCAGAGCAAAAGAAAAATGTTTGAGTCCCAATTTCAATGTCCAATAGCTTTGAGTCCCAGTTTCAATGTCAAACAGTTCCTTATGTGTACACATCAGCAATGGTCACTGGATAGTGGACAAATGGTGGCAATGCCGGTTCGACCCTCTGTGGTTTGGTCCTGGGCATCCTGTAGCAATGCACTGCTGCTGACTGCTAGCATCGCAAGGCGTAGTCAGCGTCTTCCATCTCTGGACTGTTTCTCCTCTTGCTTTCTTGGTTACCGCAGACCTGTCAGTTTCTCTCTGTTGCAGGAGTCCACTTGGTCTTGGAGTTGTTTTCTGAAAGTATATAAACATATTCTTGACTAAGAGTTAATAACGGAATCTTTTCTATAAAATTGATTTGGGGTCCTTTTTATTTTTGCCTACCCACTTTTCCTTTGGCTTATTTTAATACCATGTGTGTTTTTCATGGGTGTCTTGCTGTTAGTATTACAAATGGAAATTATTTTCCTAAAGTGAAAATTTTCTAGATGTAATTTACTTACCAGATATTTTCCCTTACATGATATTATCCTATTCTCCCCCCCTGCTTTTTTTGATTAATGGAGAAGTTGGTAAAATTTTTAATGCAATCTTGATAACTTTAAATTTTAATTTTTTGCACAAAAATATGCCTGTTTTATGTTCATTGCATATTAAGCAATTTTACCATGAGATGAGCCATCAATGGAAATGTTCATTAATACTTTAGAAACAGCTTTTTGTCTGGTACACTTAAATTTTCTTGGGTGTTCGCTTATTTCAGTTCCCCAATTTAAATTAATCTGGAAGCTTTTACGTCAAATTTAATACTCTACCAACAATCTTAGATTACCCTATAAATATTAGTGGAAAGGTTTATTTGTATTATTGAGTAAGCACTGAGCATTCCTAGTGCTAGGCTGAATTTAGATATAGGGCAGCTGCTATCAGCATGTTTCTGTCTGTTACCTGGGTCTTAATCTCAGCTGGGCCATGTCTCTGTCGGTTACCTGGGTCCTGATCTGTTCTGCGCATGGGAAGCGAGGTATCCATGGGGGAAGGAGACCTCCCTCAGAAGGGGTGAAGGTTCAGACCCCCTCAAGGTTTGGAGGGGGTGAGGGTCTGTGCTCTACCTCTATTAACCCCCAAGTTCTCTCCTGATGACCCCTCTGCGACTGTGCCTGTCTTAGGTTGTTCCTTCCCTGAGGAATTTTATCTGTCTCTGGCTACACAGTCATCCTCCAGAGCCAAGCACGGTGTTGTGAGGTTCAGTTCTGTCTCCATGGTAGCCTCTGCCCCTGTGGCCTCCACGCCCAGCACCTGCCTGGGGGATCCCCTCGCCTGCTGGCCGGAGCGCGGCACTGATCACTTATCTCGGGGAACTCAGATTCCTTCTCCAGTGAGGGCCCAGCTCACAGCATTTGGCTAGAGAAAGACCCATTATAACAGCACCTCGAGGCTTCAACCTCAGCATCAATAGAGAGCTCAGGCTACAGCTGAGGGCCATTGGGTTGTGAGAAGAGGGTCCCTCTTGGCAAAAGAGGAAAAGAGGGCCAGTATAGAATGCTCAAGTGCCTTCTCAGTGCCTCAATTCCTTCTGAAAGGAATTAAATCCTTTCATGTCCTCTTTTTAAATTGTTGCTAAACATTCAAAGAATTAATTTGTACGATTGTTTGGGATAGTTGTACAATATGCTGTTGTGAAATATCAAAAATTAAGTGATTTTGTAGGATAATATCATGTAAGGATAGTCTTTGCTCTAGGCCATGGCAATTCAATTTCAAAGGGGCTGACTATTTCTTTTTGTAACTATATAAACATTTTTAGGGAGAGGCAAAAACATAGATTACTTACCTTAGCTCAAGAGGCCAAATATGTTGAGTTTCAATTACAATCCTTATGACATTTAAAGGAAACTTCTCTTTATTTCCTTCCAAAATGATTTTCATGTTACAGAGTTTCCTTTAAAAAACCTTTGTCTCATGAAGCAATTTCTCTTAAGGTTATGGTGACCATTGTATGGATTCCCTCTCATGCCCCACCTTTCCCTTGTCTGTGCCCAATGATTATGCTCATACTCATGTACAAAGGTTCATCTGTTGATTTCTCTGCCTTATTCCCACCAACGCCTACCTTCCCCGAGGTTTGATGTTTTGATCAATGTTTCTAATTCTCTGGATCTGATCTTGATCATCAATTTATGCCATTCAGTATATTCCACAGATGGGTGAGATCATGTGATATTTGTCTTTCTCTGCCTGGCTTATTTCACTAAGCATAATGTTTTCCATCTCCATCCATGTTGTTGCAAATGGTAGGAGCTCCTTCTTTTTTACCGCAGCATTGGCAAATATGTTCTCCCATGCAGTGGGCTTTCTAGACCACCAACTTATACCATACACAAAAATGAACTCAAAATGGATAAAGCACTTAAACGTAAGATGGGAAAGCATACAAATACTAGAGGAATCCACAGGCAGCAGAATCTTCAACATATGCAGAAGGAACTTCTTCACCAACACAGCTCCTCAGGCAGAAAAACTAAACAAATGGGACTACTTCAAAATAAACAGCTTTTGCACAGCAAAGGAAACCATCAACAAAACAATAAGAAAGCCCACTGTAATGGAGAACATATTTTCCAATGATATCAAGGATAAGGGTTTAATCTCCAACATTTACAGGGAACTCATTCAATTTCACAGAAAGAATATAAAGAACCCAATCAAAAAATGGGCAACTGATCTAAATAGGCACTTCTCCAAAGAAGACAGAAGGAAGGCCAAGAGACATATGAAAACATGCTCAAAGACACTAATCATTAGAGAGCTGCAAATCAAAACAACAATGCGGTACATCCCACACCTGTCAGAATGGCTATCATCAACAAATCAACAAATGACAAGTGTTGGTAAGGATGCGGAGGAAAAGGAACCCTCGTGCACTGCTGGTGGGAATGCAGACCGGTACAGCCACTGTGGAGAACAGTATGGAGTCTCCTCAAAAAACTAAAAATGGAACTCCTATTTGACCCAGTGATCCCACTTTTAGGAATATACCCCAAGAAACTAGAAACTCCAATCAGAAAGGATATATGCACTCCTATGTTCATAGCAGCACAATTCACCATTGCTAAGATTTGGAAACAGCCTAAGTGCCCATCAGCAGATGATTGGATTAAAAAACAGTGGTACATCTACACAATTGGAATACTATCCTGCGGTAAAAAAGGAGATCCTACCATTTGCAACAACATGGATGGAGATGGAAAGCATTATGCTTAGTGAAATAAGCCAAGCAGAGAAACAAACATCACATGATCTCACTCATCTGTGGAATATAATGAATGACATAGACTTATGATCAAGATCATATCCAGAGAATGAGAAACGTCAATCAAAACATCAAACCTCCGGGAATGTGGGGGTTGATGGGAATAAGGAGGAGATCAACAGAGGGACCTTCGTACATGCGTATGACCATAATCATTGGGCACAGACAAGGGAAAGGTGGGGCATGAGAGGGAATCCATACAATGGTCACCATAACCTTAAGAGAAATTGCTTCATGAGACAAAGATTTTTAAATGAAACTCTGTAACATGAAAATCATTTTGGAAGGAAATAAAGAGAAGTTTCCTTTAAATGTCATAAGGATTGTAATTGAAACTCAACATATTTGGCCTCTTGAGCTAAGGTAAGTAATCTGTGTTTTTGCCTCCCTAAAAATGTTTATATAGTTACAAAAAGAAATTGTCAGCCCCTTTGAAATTGAATTGCCATGGCATAGAGCAAAGACTATCCTTACATGATATTATCCTACAAAATCACTTAATTTTTGATATTTCACAACAGCACATTGTACAACTATTCCAAACAAACGTACAAATTAATTCTTTGAATGTTTAGCAACAATTTAAAAAGAGGACATGAAAGGATTTAATTCCTTTCAGAAGGAATTGAGGCACTGAGAAGACACTTGAGCATTCTATACTGGCCCTCTTTTCCTCTTTTGCCAAGAGGGACCCTCTTCTCACAACCCAATGGCCCTCAGCTGTAGCCTGAGCTCTCTATTGATGCTGAGGTTGAAGCCTTGAGGTGGCTGGTATAATGGAACTGTCTCTTGCCAAATGGTGTGAGCTGGGCCCTCCCTGGAGAAGGAACCTGAATTCCCCGAGATAAGTGATCAGTGCCGGGGCCCCTGCTAGCAGGCGAGGGGATCCCAAGGCAGGTGCTTGGTATGGAGGCCAAGGGGGCATAGGCTAACATGGAGACAGAACTGAACCTCACAACACCTTGCTTGGCCCCGGAGGATGACTGGTTAGCCAGAGACAGGTAAGATTCCTCAGGGAAGGAAGAACCTAAGACAGGCACAGTCACAGAGGGGCCATCAGGAGTGAACTTGGGGATCAATAGAGTTAGAGCACAGACTCTCACCCCCTCTCCAACCTTGCAGGGGTCTGAACTTTCAGCCCTTCTTTTATTATTAATTAAATTTTTATTATTCAGGTAATTATATTTCTTTATCTTCCCCCCCCATTGCTCCGCTCCACACGGCTCCCACCCCTCCCTCTACACTACCTCCCACCATTGACCTCATCCATAGGTGTATGATTTTTGTACAGTCTCTCCCTGCACTCCACTCACCACTTTCCCCCTGAGAATTATCAGTCCACTCCCTTTCTGTGCTCCTGATTCTATTATATTCACCAGTTTATTCTGTTGATCAAATTTTTAATTCACTTAATTTTTAGATTCCCTTGTTGATAGATATGTATTTGTTGTCCCTTTGTTGTTCATAATTTTTTATCTTTTACCTTTTTCTTCTTCCTCTTCTTAAAGAGTGCCTTTCAGCATTTCATATAATACTGGTTTGGAGTTGATGAACTCCTGAAGCTCTTTATCTGACCTTCAATTCTGAATGATAGCTTTGCTGGATAGAATATTCTTGGTTGTAGGTTCTTGCTATTCATCATTTTGAATATTTCTTGCCAATGCCGTCTGGCCTGCATCGTTTCTGTTGAGAAATCAGCTGACAATCGTATGGGCGCTCCCTTGTAGGTGATTAACTGTTTTTCTCTTGCTGCTTTTAATATTCTCTCTTTGTCTTTTGCTCTTGGTATTTTAATTATGATGTGTCTTGGTATAGTCCTCTTTGGATTCCTTTTATATGGGGTTCTGTGTGCTTCCTGGACTTGTAAGTCTATTTTTTTCACCAGATTTGGGAAGTTTTCAGTCATTATTTCTTCAAAAAGGTTTTCAGTATCTTGTTCTCTCTCTTCTTCATGCACCCCCACAATTCTGATGTTGGTACGCTTGAAGCTGTCCCAGAGGCTCCTTACATTATCTTCACATTTTTGAATTATTTTTTCTTCTTGCTTATCCAGTTGAGTGTTTTCTGATTCTTTATATTTCAAATTTTTGACTTGATTCTTGCCTTCCTCTAGTCTGCAGTTAGGTCTCTGTATAATATTTTTAATTTCAGTCAGTGTATATTTAATTTGTTGTTGGTCTTTTTCCATCTCTAGTTGGTTTTTTTCCATCACTAGTTGGTTCTTTTTCATCTCCTCTTGGGTCTCACTAACTTTATTCATCTTTTCTAGCATATTCTTGAAAAGCGTTATACCCGTGGTTTTGAATTCTATATCCAGTCATTTGTTTTCCTCCATTTCTTTTGTTTGCGATCTCTTCCTTTGTCTTGGCATTTTCACTATGCCAGGAGAACTTCTATGTTGGATTCAGCCTTACGATACAAGACTTGCAAAACTGCAAAACCTCTCTGTTGAGCTTGGGATGGGTGGAATCTCAGGGCTTAATGGTGCGCCTTGCCTTCCAGTTAGCCCCGCCCTCCATGGCCCTTGGGTCTCAGGTGACTGGGTAATCACTAGAGCAGTCCCTGTGTGCCTGCATGCACTCACGCATTGCCTCTAGACCTCTGCCTTTCCGGGTCCTCTGCGCTCTGGGACCATATGAGTCTGGGTCCCCAGGGTTTTAACCAAAACTGGGGTTCAGTGGAGCTAGAAGTGGCACAGTTGGGAGGCTCTGTTCCCTGCCCACTCACAAAAGCCAGCGGCAGAAACAGCAGTCGGTCCTCTGAGCGCAGTGCCGTGCGCGCCACCAGACCTCCGCCCTTTCGCTCTCTCCCCCAGATCTCCCCGCACTTCTCCCTCTTCACAGTCCAAACTCCCCCGTATGATTCCCAGCAGGACGTAGGGTTTAGTGCCATAGGATAAGGGGTTCAATGCAACTGGGAGTCTCCGTCTCCCTCCCACCAGAGAAAGCCAGCCAGGCACTCTGGCACCCGCTCTGTCCATGCGTGCATCTCCACACTTCAGCTTTTTGCGGCTCCTCTGGTCTCTGAGAGCCCCTTTCTTTCCTTCTAGTTGTAGAATTTCCACTCAGCCAGCTTTCCTGTGGTTCTGGATGATGTCCGTTCTGTCTTTTAGTTGTAGTTTTAAAATTGTTGTGCGAGGCAGTAGTGTAGGTGTTTACCTATGCTGCCATCTTGGATCGGTCTTCACCTTCACCCCTTCTGAGGGAGGTCTCCTGGCCCCATGGATACCCCGCTTCCCATGCTCAGCACAGATAGGGACCCAGGTAACAGACAGAAACATGCTGACAGCAGCTGCCCTATATCTAAATTAGGCCTGCACTAGGAATGATCAGTACCTACTCAATGCAAATAAACCTTTCCACTAATATATAAAGGGTAATTTAAGATTGTTGGTAGAGTATTAAATTTGATGTAAAGGAGTTATCAAGCTTTCAGATTAATTTAAATTGGGGAACTGAAATAACCGAACACCCAAAAAAATTTAAGTGTACTAGACAAAAAGCTGTTTCTAAAGTATTAATTAAAATTTCTATTGATAGCTCATCTCATGGTAACATTGCTTAATATGTAATGAACATAAAACAGGCATATCTGTGTACAAAAAGTTAAAATTTAAAGTTATCAAGATTGCATTAAAATTTTTACCAAATTCTCCATTAATCAAAAAAAGTTGGGGGGGGGAATAGTAGGATAATATCATGTAAGGAAAAATATCTGCTAACTAAATTACATCTAGAAAATTTTCACTTTAGAAAATTAATTTCCATTTGTAATGCTAACAGCAAGACACTCATGAAAAACACACATGTTATCAAAATAAGCCAAGGGAAAAGCGGGTAGGCAAAAATAAAAAAGACCCCAAGTCAATTTTATAGAAAAGATTCCTTTATTAAATCTCGGTTGAGAATATGTTTACATACTTTCCGAAAACAACTCCAAGACCAAGTGGACTCCTGCAACAGAGAGGAACTGACAGGTCTGCGCCAACCATGAAGACAAGAGGAGAATAGTACAGAGATGGAAGACGTGGACGAAGCCTTGTCATGCGAGCAGTAGGCAGCAGTGCATTGCTACAGGATGCCTGGTACCAAACCACAGTGGGTCGGACCAGCATTGCCACCATTTGTCCACTATCCAGAGACCATTGCTGATGTGTACACATAAG
>JAAGEH010000031.1:12623326-12754667 GCA_011751065.1 Lasiurus cinereus
TATATATTATTGACTTTTTACAGAGAGGAAGGGAGAGGGATAGAGAGTTAGAAACATCAATGAGAGGAAGATATCAATCAGCCACTTTCTGCATGCCCCCTACTGGGGATATGCCCACAACCAAGATACATGCCCTTGACCAGAATCGAGCCTGGGACCTTTCAGTCCACAGACCGACACTCTATCCATTAAGCCAAACCGGTTTCAGCAAGGTTAAACTTCTTAATGAGGCTATTTATTTACATCCAAATAGTTATTGAAAGGTTTAATTCATGTATTACTTTAACAATAGAAATACCTTTTTACTAAAGAGAAATCTCTAACTTGTGTATGTTTTTAAAAGATTTTAAAGTTGAAATCTGTTTTGTTTTGTTTTTTTTAATCCTCACTCAAGAATACTTTTCCATTGATTTTTAGAGAGAGGGAAAGACAGAGAGAAACATCAATGTAAGAGAAACACATGGATCCACATGAATTGGTTGCCTCCTTCACACACCCTGACCAGGTCCTGGGCTAGAGATTGAGGTGACCTTGGCGAAATCAAAGGTTATCTTAATAGAAAACAAACCCGGGACCCTTTGGTTGGCAGGCTGATGCTCTATCCACTGAGCAAAACCAGCTAGGGATTGAAATCTGTATTTTAAAATGTTTCTGAGTAATGTTTTTATGATTTAACGAGAGGCCTGGTGCACAAAGTTCATGCACGGAGGAGGGATGTCCATCAGTGCAGCCTGCACCCTCTTACAATCCAGGACTGCTGGCTCCCAACAACTCACCTGCCTGCCTGCCTGATTGCCTCTAACTGCTTCTGCCTGCCAGCCTGATCATCCAATAGCCACTCCCCTGCCAGCCTAATTGATGCCTAATGGCTCTCCTGCTGGCCCAATTGCCCTAACTTCCCTCCCCTGCTGGCCTGATCACCCCTAACTGCCCTCCCCTCCAGCCTTGTCTTCCCAAACTGCCCACTTTGCAGGCCTGGTCACCCCTAAGTTTCCTCCCCTGCAGGCCTGGTCACCCATAACTGCTCTCCCCTGCCAGCCCAGTCACACCTAACCGCCCTCCCATGCAAGTCCAATCCCTCCAACTGCCCTCCCCTGCAGGCCTGGTCCCCTCCAACTGTCATCCCCTGCAGGACAGGTCCCTCCCAACTTCCCTCACCTGCAGGCCTGATCACCCACAACTGCCCTCCCCTGCTGGCCATCTTGTAGTAGCCATCTTTGTCCACATGGGGGTAGCCATCTTATGTGTTGGAGTATGGTCAATTTACATATTACCTCTTTATTAGATAGAAGATCTTTAACATTCATACAGGTTTTTTTCTTTTTTAATAATTTTTTATTGTTCAGTTTATTATAGATGTTCCTCTTCCCCCGCCCCATAGCTCCCCTCCACTTGATTCCCCACCCGCCACCCCATTCCCTTACCCTATGCCACTGTCCTCAACAGTGTAAGATTTTTGTCCAATCTCTTTCTGCACCCCTCACACTGCCTTCCCCCTGAGAATTGTTAGTCCATTTCCTTTCTATTCCCCTAATTCTATTACATTCACCAGTTTATTATGTTCATCGGATTTTTTATTCACTTGCTTTTACTTATTAATAGGTATGTATTTGTTATCACTTTGTTGTTCATAATTTTTATCTTTACCTTTTTATTCTTCTTCCTCTTCTTCAACATTTCATATAATCCTGGTTTGGTGGTGGTGAACTCCTTTAGCTTTTTCTTGTGTGTGAAGTTCTTTATCTGACCTTCAATTCTGAATGATAGCTTTGCTGGGGAGAGCATTCTTGGTTGTAGGTTCTTTCTATTCATCACTTTGAATATTTCCTGCCACTGCCTTCTGGCCTGCATAGTTTCTGTTGAAAAATCAACTGACAGTCATATGGGTACTCTCTTGTAGGTAACTTACTGTTTTTCTCTTGCTGCTTTCAAGATTCTCTCTTTGTCTTTTGCCCTTGGCATTTTAATTATGATGTGTCTTGGTGTGGTCCTCTTTGGATTCCTTTTTTATTTTTATTTTTTTGAGGGGGGTGGGTTTCTGTGCACTTCCTGGACTTATAAGTTTATTTCTTTCACCAAGTAGGGAAAGTTTTCAGTCATTATTTCTTCAAATAGGTTTTAAGTATCTTGCTCTCTCTTCCTCTGGCACCCCCATAATTCTGATGTTGGTATGCTTGAAATTGTCCTAGAGGCTCCTTACACCATCTTCACATTTTTTACTCTTTTTGTTTTTCTGGTTGGGTGTTTTTTGCTTCCTCATATTTCAGATCTTTGATCTGATTCTTGGGGTCCTCTAGTCTGCTGTTGGATTTCTGTATATTATTCTTTATTTCAGACAGTGTATGCTTAATTTCTGGCTGGTCCTTTTCCAATTTTTCGGCATTCTCATTAAGATCCTTGGAGGTTTCACTAAGTTTCTCAGAGGTCTCACTAAGTTTGTCAGCAGTTTGTAGAAGATTCTTGAGTAATCTTATAAATGTGTTTTGAACTCTATATCCAGTCGTTTGCTTTCCTCCATTTCTTTCATTCATTACATGTTTCTTGTCTCCGCATTTTGGCTGCTTCCCTGTGTTGATGGAGTGGCTTTGTGTGCTAGTTTTCCTTTATGACCCAGGATCTCTGCCTCCCCAATCACGTGAGGTGGACACTCTTGGTGCACCCCTTTGTGGGCTGGGTTCACAGTCTTGTAGTTAAGCCTTGATTGCTATTGGGACATTGGGATGAATTGACCTCCAGGCCAATTGGCTGTGAGGATCAGCTGTGTCTACGCTGGGAGAACTTTTGTGCTGCATCAGGTATATAACACAATCATTGAATATTTGTATACTTTGCAAAATGATCACCACAATAAGTCTTGTTGACATCTGTCACCTTATACAGCTACAGATTTTTTCTTGTGATGAGAACTTTTAAGATCTACTCTCTTGGCTACTTTTAACACATTTTACAGTATTATCTTATATAATAAAAGGCTAATGTGCGAATTGACTAAACAGTGGAATGACTGATCGCTATAATGTACACTGATCACCAGGGGGAAGACTCTCAACACAGGAGTTGTTCCCTGGTGGTCAGTGCATCCCCACAGGGTGAGTGCTGTTCAACCAGAAGCCAAGCTCACGGCTGGCAAGAACCTCTCCTGCCTCCATGGCAGTGCTAAAGGTATACAACTGACGGCTTAGGGAACGGGCCTGAGACATCAGTTGGACATTGCCCTAGGGCTCCCAGACTGCTAGAGGGTGCAGACCAGGCTGAGGGATGAATTTCATGCACTGGCCTCTAGTTAACTAAAGTTCCCATGCTGTACAGTGGTACCTCGAGATACGAGTTTAATTCATTCCATAACCTTGAGGCGTGGGAAACTATGAGATGCTCAAGTCGCGGTAAACTGGTGGGCCATGTGCAGCTGGCCAATCCGCGTGATTACTCCTATCTCAAATGTTGCTCATATTTCAAAGTAAAAATCGCTCACTCGATGGCTTGTATCTCAAAAATCTTGCATGTTAGGGCACTCGTATCTTGAGGTACCACTGTATTTTATTTAAGTACCTGTGGCCCAGATTAAAATATGTTATTAATTACACTAGTGACTCAGTGCATGAATTTGTGCACATTGAAAGGGAATTAATTAGAAAATGGCTGGTGGGGCGGGACTGGGATAGACAGGCTGAACACACCCTGGAGCCAATCTCCCGCAGTCACTTTCTGGCAGGCTGTACCTGGGGTGGTGCTGTGGCTCAAAGGGCATCTGCAGAGTTAGCAGGATTCCTCTGGCAGATGGGATCCCTCTGCCTGGCCTGTAGGGATTGGGCCAAAACTGGCTCTCTGACATCCTCCAACGGGTCCTGGAGTGCAAGAGGCCACTTTGCAAAGTTGCTTTTGCACAGGGTGTGGAACACAAATGCATGTCTGCAGTAAACCAGATTTGGGGTTGACAGTGCCCCAGCAACAACATAACCCATGGCGGAGCGTGGAATCGCACAGCCCAACAAGGAATCAGGCTGCCTCTTTTCTAGTTTCAGGGTGCATTACCCAAGAACTGCCACTGCCAATTCACTCCTACATTGAGCGTGTGTCCCCTGGTGGTCAGTGCATGTCACAGCTACTGGTCAGATGGACACTTAGCATATTAGCCTTTTATATATAGACTAGAAGCCTGGTGCATGAAATTTGTGCACGGGGGAGGGGGAGTGTCCTTCAGCCCAGCCTGCTCCCTCTGCAATATGGGACCCCTTGAAGGATGTCCAACTGGACCTTTTTCTCCAAGTAGGATCAGGCCTAAAGGCTAGTCCGACATCCCTCTCACAATTCAGGACTGCTGGCTCCCAAGTGCTCACCTGCCTGCCTTCCTGATTGCCCCTAACTGCTTCTGCCTGCCAGCCTGATCACCCTCTAACCACTCCCCTGCCAGCCTGATTATGTCTAACTGCTCCCCTGCCAGCCTGTTTGCTCCTAACTTCCCTCCCTTGCAAGCCTGATCACTCCTAACTGCCCTCCCCTGCAGGCCTGGGTACCCCCCAACTGCCCTTCCCTGAAGGCCCAGTCCTCCCCAACTTCCCTTCCCTGCTGGCCTGGACACCCCTAATTTCCTCCCCTGCTAGCCAGATCGCCCCCATCTGCCCTCCCTTGTAGGCCTGTCCCTGCCAAGTTCCCTCTTCTGCTGGCCATCTTGTGGTGGCCATCTTGTGTCCACATGAGGACAGGATCTTTTTAGCACATGAGGGCAGTCATCTTGTGTGTTGGAGTGATGGTCAACCTGCATATTACTCTTTTATGAGATAGGATAGAGGCCTGGTGCATGGTTGGGAGCCAGCTGGTTTGCCTGGAAGGGTGTCCTGAATCAGGGTGGGTGTTCCCTTGGGGTGTGGGGTGGCCTGGGCAAGGGGCCTGTGTTTGCAGGCTTGCCACGCTCCCAGCAACCCAAGTGGAAGCCCTGGTATCTGGGATTCATTTATCTTGTACAATTGAAACTTTGTAGCCTGGAGTGGAGCCATGCCTTCTGTTCCCACAGCCATTGAAACTTTGTTGCCTTAAGCAGAGGCCTGGGCCCACCAGGGTTTGTGGAAAGCTTGGCTTTCTCCATCGCCAGGGCCAACCCAAGCCTGCTCTCTCTGTGGCCATAGCCATCTTGGTTGGATTAATTTGCATACTCACTCTGATTGGCTGGTGGGCTTGGCTTGTGCATGGCTTGTGGGTGTAGCAGAGGTATCGTCAATTTGCATATTACTCTTTTATTAGATAGGATGCTTTCAGCCCTCTTATATCTGAAGACTATCTAATACTGAGATACCAAAAAATGGCTTTGAATTCCAATTAAAGTGGTTTCTTCCTCTTTGATCTTCTAGAATAGAATCTGATTTACTGATTGAGATCATTTCTTTTACCTCCCATTTTTGGTTTCTTATTTTATTTATTTATTTATTTATTTATTTAAATTTATCTTTATTGTTGAAAGTATTACATATGTCTCTCTTTTTCCCTGTTGACTCATTCTAACAAACCCCCATCCACCACCCAAGGCCTTTACCACACTATTGCCTTTGTCCATGGGTTATGCATATATGCATATAAATTCTTTGATTGATCTCTTACCACTCACTCACCCACCACCACCTTCCCTCTGAGATTCCACAGTCTTTTCCATGCTTCTGTGTCTCTGGTTCTATTCTGTTCATCAATTCATTTTGTCCATTAGATTCCACTTAGGAGAAATCACGTGATACTTGCTTTTCTCTGACTGGCTTATTTTGCTTGGCATTATACTCTCCAGGTTCTTCCATGCTGTCTCAAAGGATAAGACATCCTTATTTTTCACTGTTGCCTAGTATTCGTTGGTATAAATGTATCACAGCTTTTTTTATCTGCTCATCTACTGAAAACGGGCACTTGGGCTGTTTCCAGATCTTAGCTATTGTAAATTGTGCTGCTATGAACATAGGGGTGCATACATTCTTTCTGATTAGTGTTTCCGGTTTCTTAGGATATATTTCTAGAAATGGGATCACTGGGTGAAATGGCAGTTCCATATCTAATTTTTTGAGGAAACTCCATAGTGGCTGCACCAGTCTGCCTTCCTACCAGCAGTGAACTAGAGTTTTCTTTTGTCCACATCCTCGCCAGTGTTTGTCATTTCTTGATTTGTTGATGGTAGCCATTCTGACAAGTGTGATGTGATACACCTCATTGTAATTTTAATTTGCATCTCTCTGATGATCAGTGACTTTGAGCATTTTTTCATGTATCTCTTGGCTATTTGTATGTTTACTTTGGAGAAGTATCTATTTAGGTCTTTTGCCCATTTTTAATTGGATTGTTTATCTTCCTTTTGTTAAGTTGCATGAGTTCCTTATATATTTTGGAGATTAAACCTTTATCAGATATATCATTGGAAAATATGTTCTCCCATGCAGCAGGCTCGCTTTCCATTTTATTGATGTTTTCTTTTGATATGCAGCAGCCTTTTATTTTGATGTAGTCCCATTTGTTTATTTTCTCCTTAGTTTTTCTTTCTCTAGGAGATGTATCAGCAAACATATCGTTGTGAAAGATATGTGAGATTTTGCTGCCTATGGTTTCTTCTATGATTTTTATGGTTTCACAACCTGAGTTAATTATTTTGCCATTTTGAGTTTATCCTTGTGTATGGTATAAGTCGGTGGTCTAGTTTAATTTTTTTGCCTGTACTTGTCCAATTTTCCCAACAATATGTATTAAAGATATTATCTTTACTCTTCTGTATTTTCTTGCCTCCTTTGTCAAATATTGATTGAGCATAATGCATTGGATCAAATTCTGGGTTCTCTATTCTGTTCCATTGATCTATATGTCTATTTTTGTGCCAGTACCAGGCTGTTCTGATTACAGTGGCTTTGTAATATAACTTAATATCTGGTCTTGTGATTCCCCCACCTTTGTTTTTCTTTCTCAAGATTGCTGTGGCTATTCAGGGTCTTTTTTGGTTCCACATGAATTTTTGGAGTACTTGTTCTAGATCTGTGAAATATGGTATTGGTATTTTAATAGGGATTGAATTGAATCTGTAGATTGCTTTGGGTAGTATAGACATTTCAATGATGTTATTCTAGTAATCCATGAACACAGTGTAATCTTCCACTTGTTTATATCTTCCTCTATCCTTTTCCCCCATTTTCCTGTAGTTTTCCAAGTACAGAATTTTTACCTCCTAGGTTAAGTTTATTCTTAAATATCTTAATTTTTTATTGAAATGGTAAATAGGATTGCTTTTTAGTTTCTCTTTCTGAGAGTCCATTATTGGTGTAATACCAATGATTTATGTGTGTTAATTTTGTATCCTGCTACATTGCCAAAATCATTTATTAAATCTGGTAGGTTTTTGGTGGAGCATTTTGGGTTTTCTTTGTACAATATCATGTCATCTGCAAATAATGAGCGTTTTACTTCATCTTTCCAATTTTGATGTCTTTTATTTCTTCTTGTCTGATTGCTGTGGCTAGGACCTTCAGTATTATGTTGAATAAGAGTGATGAAAGAGCTGAAACCGGTTTGGCTCAGTGGATAGAGCATCAGCCTGCAGACTGAAAGGTCCCAGGTTTGATTCCAGTCGGGGGCATGTACCTTGGTTGCAGGCACATCCCCAGCTGGGGGTGTGCAGGAGGCAGCTGATCGATGTCTTCCATTGATGTTTCTGACTTTCAATCCCTCTCCCTTCCTCTCTGCAAAAAATCAATAAAATATATTTAACAAAAAAGATAAAACATTAAAAAAAAAAGAGTGATGAAAGAGGACATCCCTATCTTGTTCCTGTTCTTAGGGGAACTGGTTTCAGTATTTTTCCATTGATGTTGCATGTAGATTTGTCATATATGTCATATTATTTTGAGGTATGATTTTTCTCTACTCCTACTTTGCTAAGTATTTTTATCGAAAATGGGTGTTGGATTTTGTAGAATGCTTCTGCATCTATTAATATGATCATGTGTTTTTTGTCTTTCAATTTGTTTCTGTAATGTATCACATTTATTGATTTGTGAATATTGTACCATCCTTGCATCCCTAGAATAAATTCCACTTGGTCATAGTGTATGATCTTTTTAATGTATTCCTGGATCTGATTTGTTAATAATTTGTTGATAATTTTAGCATCTATGTTCATCAAGGATATTGACCTATAATTCTCTTTCTTTGTAGTGTATCTGGTTTTGGAATTATTAAAATGCTGGCCTCTTGGAAGTATTCCAAGAATACTTGGAAGTATTCCTTCTTCTTGGATTTTTTGGAATAGTTTGAGGAGGTTAGGTGTTAGTTCTTCTTTGAGTATTTGGTTAAACTCCCCTGAAGCAATCCGGATCAGAGCTTTTGTTTGCTGGGAATTTTTTTTTTATTACTGCTTCTATTTCATCAGTTATGACTGGCCTATTTAGGTTTTCTGATTCTTCCTGATTCAGTTTTGGAAGATTGTATTTTTCTAGGAATTTTCCATTTCATCCACATTGTCTAGCTTGTTGTCATGTAGCTATTCATAATATTTTCTTACAATCTTTGGATTTCTGTGGTGTCAGTTGTTATTTGGCCTCTGTCATTTTATTTATTTGGATCCTTTCTCTTTGTTATTTTTTTAATGCTTTTATTGATTTTAGACAGAGGAAGGGAGATAGAAATAGAAACATCAATGAGAAAGAATCATTGATCATCCTCCTGTATACCCCCTACTGGGGATCGAGCCCACAATCTAGGCATGTGCCCTGACTGGGAGTCCATAGGTCAAATCTCGACCACTGAGCCATGATGGCCAGGCCCTCCCCTTTTTCTGTAATTATTTGGGAAACTTTTGTGACATTGGTTGATTGGTGAGGTCATCTCTTGTGTTCTGGAGTATAATATACCACTTCAGACACTTGAGAGGTGAATTTTCTTGATCTATTGACAGAGAAGTGACAATACACAAAGAACCCCTTTAAAGGTCTCTTAGGCTCAACAGAGACAAATACTCACTTGCTTCTCACAATTACAGTTAATTGAAATGTGTCTTATGTCTTTCCATTGTTTAATGAGCTACCTGCTCATCTCTGATCCCCTTTACAAAATAGATTCATTGTCACACCATTGTTCCTTTATTCTGAAATTTTTCTTGCAGATTAGATTAGGATATTAAAATTAAAAATTATAAAGTCTTCAGCTCCTTTTAGGAAAGAGTGAATGATATTTAACATTCTTAGAGCTCCACTTCCCAAACTTCATTTTCTACTACATGTAAATCCAGATTTGAAACACTGAATACATCTGAAAAATTAGATGTTTTACTAATCCTGCTTATGTGCATTTTGTGCCCAAATGCATTTATTCAAGCTGGAGGGCCTCTCAGATGAATTATGTGTAACATGACTTAAATCACTCTCAAATAACAGAATTTATATTGTTTTTGAGATACGTATACAGACATTTCTCCAAAGCATTTTTTCCTATTGGTAACTAAAAACTAAAATGCTGTTTTTGGACCCAGTGTTCAATGGTCCCCTCATAGGTAAAATGGCCAGGTAGTATTTCACCAATGAAATCTCCCCATATAAGATCCAGATAGGCCTAACTTATTTTGAGCATTTCAGTGTTGGGACAACAAATAACATTATGCTCTGGTACCCATTATTAGCTCAGCATGATAATTTTTATTTAAAACTAGAGGCCCATTGCATGAAATTCGTACAGGGTGGGGAGGGGGATCCCCTCAGCCCAGCCTGCACCCTCTCTAATTCGGGACCCGTTGGGGGATGTCTGACTAGCAGTTTAGGATCAATCCTGGAGATTAGGCCTAAACTGGCAGTTGAAAATCCCTTTCACAATCCAGAACCACTGGCACCTAACTGCTCACCTGCCTGCCAGCCTGATCACCCCTAACTGCTCCCACCTGCTGGCCTGGTTTCCCCTAACTGTCCCCCACCCCGCCAGCCTGGTCGCCCCTTACTGCCCCATCTGCCAGCCTGGTTGCCCCTAACTGCCCCCACCTGCCCACCTGGTCACCCATTACTGCCCCCCTGCCAGCCTGGTCACCTCCAATTGCTGCCCCTGCCAGCCTGGTTGCCCCATGCAGCCTGCTGTTCAGTCATATGATCATCTTTCAGTAACCCCCCTGCTGGCCTTGTCACCCCATGCAGCCTACTCTTAGATGGGATTCTGAAAAATACTAGTCTTAGATTTGGCTTTTAGTGATAATGGAGGAGAGTGTCAAGAAGTCATAGGTGACTCCTAGGTTTATGAGATGGGTATTTTGGGTGTTTCCTTTAACCTCTGAAATTTGTTTTTTAAATATATTTTATTGATTTTTTACAGAGAGGAAGGGAGAGGGATAGAAAGTCAGAAACATCGATGAGAGAGAGAGACATCGATCAGCTGCCTACTGCACGCCCCACACTGGAGATGTGCCCACAACCAAGGTACATACCCCCAACCAGAATCGAACCTGGGACCCTTCAGTCCGCAGGCCAATGCTCTATCCACTGAGCCAAACTGGTTCCGGCTGAAATTTTTTAAAAATTTGAACAATTTACAACTTACAACATACCCATTATTCAATACTAGTAAATACATTAGCTCTGTGTTACTACAATTCCCAGAGCTACGCACTGCATCACAATCACTTAAGAGTCTGCCACATAGAATCCTGGTACGTGAAGTCTACAGACTGTTTATCCACATTTGAGATAGGGGCCTGTCAGCATTTATCATACAACTAGAGGCGCAGTGCATGAAATTGTGTAAGAGTAGGCCTTCCTTCCCCCAGCTGCTGGCACTGATTTCCTTCTGGCACCCGAGACCCAGGCTTCCTTCTGGTCGCCATCAGGCAACTGGGACCTGGGTCATCCAAAAGTATGTCCAGTTTAATTAGCATATTATGCTTTTATTATTATAGATATTGCAGTTATATACTTACATGTCTCTCACCCTTACTGGAATTTGAGCTTCCTGATGATAGAGATTATATCTTAGTTATTTCTGTATCCTCAGAACTTAACAATGTCTGACATGAACTTGAGGACCAATATACTTTTAAAAAATGTGACCCCTGCTATGTACACAGCACACTGTACTCAGTTTTTGATGAAAAAAAGAGAGATTTAACTAATAGAATGATTGTGAATAGCATTCCATGCTATTTAATATTCTACATTTTCTTGGCTGCTAATTTCTTTATTATATGGATAAACCATAGTTTATTTAACTATTATCTCATTCTTAGGTATCAGTTAATGGTTAGGTATTGGCTTTTAACTTTTTGCTATTTTAAATTGTGCTGCTGTGAGTGTAGATGTAGCTATGTTTTAGGGTAAATATATGGTTATTGGGATATAGGAAAATTGTATAAGTTCAAATGTTGAATTAGGAGTAACATGTTCTTAAAGCCTTTTGATTTATACTTCCGTCACGTATGTTATACCAATTTATATTTTCACCACAAATTCATTAGGGTATCTTTTTTTTCTGTACTCTTTCCACTACTACACTTCTATAATAATTACTACCACCATTACCATCTTTATCATTCCTTGCTAAAGTTTATAGGTGAAAAGAATTATTCCCTGTTTAATTGCATTCCTCTGGTTACTAATGAACTTGGGTTTTTTTAAAAAGTTCATAAACAATTCATATTTTATTTTCTAAGTTGCCTATTTGTATCTTTTGGCCAATTTTTCCAAGATAGTATGTTTTATCTTACTGATCCAATCATGTTTTTTTCCTAGAAGGAGAATAAGAGGTGTGTGTACTACATTTTTTCTTTGATAGTGAATTTAATGTCATCTAATAATATATGTATAATTAAAAACAATTATGCTAGAATGCTATGTTTTCTGTTTTTCTTTTTCTTAAATGTTTTTTATTATTGCTTTCAGATAGGGAGGGAAAAGGAGAAATAAATAGAAACATCAATGATGAGAGAGAATCATTGATTGGCTGCCTCCTGCACACCCCACACTGGCGATTGAACCCATAACCCAGGTATGTACCCTGACTAGGAACCAAACGGTGACCTTCTGGTTCATAGGTCAACACTCAAACACCGAACCACACCATCTGGGTGCTATGTATTTCTTTCATGACCAAAGTTATTTTTTTAACTTTGTAAAGGTCTTTTAATCTTTACCTGAAGTATTTTCAAGTAGGCTAGGGTAAAGAAAACATTTGGGACTGGCTAGAAGCAGTGTTACCTGAGTGTTGTTTTTTTCAGGGAGGGCAGTAATTTTTAAGAACAATAAGGTGAGGGAAAAGTAGATTTATAGTTGTTTGTATAGAAAATCATACAGTAAATAAAAAAATGGGCAATGGACCTAAATAGATACTTTTTGAAAGAAGACATAAGGAAGGCCAAGAGACATATGAAAATATGCTCAAAGTCACTAATCATCGGAAAGATGCAAATCCAAACAACAATTACATACCATCTTACTCCTGTCAGGATGGCTATCATCAACAAATCAACAAATGACAAGTGCTGCGAAGATGTGGAGAAAAAGAAACCCTCATGAACTGCTGGTGGGAATGCAGATTGGTGCAGCTACTGTGGAGAACAGTATGGAGTCTCCTCAAAAAACTAAAAATGGAACTTCCCTTTGACCAAGTGATCCCACTTCTAGGAATATATCCCAAGAAACTATAAACACCAATTAGAAAGGATATATGTACCTCTATGTTCATAGCATCACAATTCACCGTAGCTAAAATTTGTAAACAGCCTAAGTGCCCATCAGCAGATGAATGGATTAAAAAAACAGTGGTACATCTACACAATGGAATACTATGCTGCATTAAAAAAGGAGTTCTTACCATTTACAACAGCATAGATGGAACTGGAGAGCATTATGCTAAGTGAAATAAGCCAGTCAGAGAAAGATAAATATCATATGATCTCACTCATTTATGGAATATAATGAACAACATCAACTGATGGATAAAAACAGATCCAGAGACAGAGAAACATCGATCAGACTGTCAAACCTCAAAGGGAAGGTAGGAGAGGCTGGGGGTAAAGGTGAGAGATCAACCAAAGAACTTGTATGCATGCATATAAGCCTAACCAATGGACACGGACAAAAGCGGGGTGATGGCATTAGTGGGGAGGGGGTGAGGGATAATGCGGGGATAAGGATACATATGTTCATTAATACTTAATCAATAAAGAAATTTTAAAAAAGAAAGAAAATCATACAGTAATTAATAGGTAATAATACAAGAATAAGCTCTGTTTTGCATACTCATAACTGTAAACCTACATTTACTCCACCCTGTATTTTTAAAAATACAAATATGCCATCTGAACCAATAGCAGTTTAGTTCAAGCTACAGAGCTATTCAAACATCACACAATCCAGTTTAGAACATGAAAGTTCGCTCTTGCCTGCTTGTGGTTAATTGATATTTATACCCATAACTCCAGACAACAACTAATCTACTTCCTGTCATTATAGATTTGCTTTTTCTGGAGAGATTATATGAATTGAATCATGATATATGGCCTTTTGTGTCTGGCTTAATGTTTTCAAGGTCCATTTATGTTGTAACATGTTTTAGTACTTTATACCTTCTTACTGCTGTGTAGCATTCCAGTGTATGGACTGAACTACATTTTGTTTATCCATTCATTAGTTGATTGATATGTGTTTTATTTTCCACATATAGTTTTAGCTCTTACTTTTAGATCAATAATCTACCCTGATCAAAAGATCAGAGGGCTGGTGGCGGCGCGCACGGCACTGCGCGCAGGACAGATTGCTGATTGAGCCACTGTTGATTTTTGTGCATAATTAGAGGTAGGGGTTCAACTTCATTTGTATGTAGATATCCAGTTTTCTTCACATCATTTGTTGGAAAAGTCTGCTTTCTTCCATTAAATTGCGTTGGCATCTTTGTCAAAAATAATCTGACAATAAATACAAGGTTTTTATTTCTGGATTTTCTTTCTGTCCCATTGATCTCTCTGTCTATCCTATGTCAATACCACACTGTCTCAACTACTAGCATTCAACTTATAGTAATAATGTATAATTTAGTAGCTTTATTAGTAAGTTTGAAAATTGGGTAGGGCAATTCCTGCAATTTCTTCTTCTTTTTTTAAGATTGTTTGGGAGAGAATCCAAGATGGCGGCATAGGTAAACACCTACACTGCTGCCTCGCACAACAATTTCAAAACTACAATTAAAGACAGAACGGACATCATCCAGAACCACAGGAAAGCTGGCTGAGTGGAAGTTCTAAAGCTAGAAAGAAAGAGAGGGGCTCACAGAAACCCAGAGGAGCTGCAAAAAGCTGAGGTACGGAGACGCGAGCGCTGAGAGAGCGGGTGCCAGAGTACCTGGCTGGCTTTCTCTGGCGGGAGGGAAACGGAGACTCCCAACGGCATTGAACCCCTTATCTTACGACACTAAACCCCAGATCCAGCCGAAACTCATACAGGGTGAGTTTGGACTGTGAAAAGGGAGAGGTGCACCGAAATTTAGGGGAGTCTCAAAAGATCAGAGGGCTGGTGGCAGCGCGCACGGCACTGCGCGCAGGACAGATTGCTGATTGAGCCATTGACTTTCTCGAGTGGGCGGGAGACAGACCCTTCCAACTGTGCCACTTCTGACTCCACTAAGCCCCTGTTTCGGGCAAAACCCTGGAGACCTAGACTCGTGTGGTCCTGGTGCACAGTGGAGCTGGAAAGGCAGCGGTCTAGAGGCACTGCGGGCAAGGCGCACAGCGACCGCTCCAGCGATTACCCAGTCACGTGAGACTCAGGGGTCGTGGAGGGCAGGGCCGACTGGAAGGCAAGGTGGTCCCTTAAGCCCTGAGACTCCACCCATCCCAAGCTCAACAGAGGCTTCTTCGGTTTTGCAAGTCTGGCATTATAAGGCTGAATTCAACATAGAAGTTTCCCTGGCATAGTGAAAATGCTGAGACAAGGGAAGGGATCACAAACAAAAGAAATGGAGGGAAAAAAACGACTGGATATAGAGTTCAAAACCACGCTTATAAGGTTTTTCAAGAATATGCTAGAAAAGTTGGATAAATTTAGCGAGAGCCAAGAGGAGATGAAAAAGGTCCAACTAGAGATGCAAAAGAGCCAACTAGAGATGGTAAAGGTCCAACTAAAGATGAAAAAGGACCAACTAGAAATTAAACATTCACTGACTGAAATAAAAAATATTATACAGAGTCCTAACAGCAGACTAGGGAAAGGCAAGCATCAAGTCAAAAATTTGAAATATAAAGAAGCAGAAAACACTCAACTGGAAAAGCAAGAAGAGAAAAGAATCCAAAAATGTGAACATAATGTAAGGAGACTCTGGGACAGCTTCAAACATACCAACATCAGAATTGTGGGAGTGCCAGAAGAGAGAGAGCAAGATACTGAAAACCTATTTAAAGAAATAATGACTGAAAACTTCCCACATCTGGTAAAAGAAATAGACTTACAAGTCCAGGAAGCACACAGAACCCCATATAAAAGGAATCCAAAGAGGACCACACCAAGACACATCATAATTAAAATACCAAGAGCAAAAGACAAAGAGAGAATATTAAAAGCAGCAAGAGAAAAACAGTTCATTACCTTCAAGGGAGCACCCATACGACTGTCAGCTGATTTCTCAACAGAAACGATGCAGGACAGATGGGAGTGGCAATAAATATTCAACGTGATGAATAGCAAGAACCTACAACCAAGAATAATCTATCCAGCAAAGCTATCATTCAGAATTGAAGGGCAGATAAAGAGCTTCACGGAGAAGAAAAAGCTAAAGGAGTTCATCAACTACAAACCAGTATTATATGAAATGCTGAAAGGTACTCTTTAAGAAGAGGAAGAAGAAAAAGATTAAAGTAAAAAAATTATGAACAACAAATACGTATCTATCAACAAGTGAATCTAAAAATTAAGTGAATTAAAAATTTGATCAACAGAATAAACTGGTGAATATACTAGAATCAGGAGCACAGAAAGGGAGTGAACTGCTAATTCTCAGGGGGAAAGGGGTGAGCGGTGTACAGGGAGAGACTGGACAAAAATCATATACCTATGGATGAGATCAATGGGAGGGAGGGAAGGGTGGGAGCTGGGTTGAGGGGTGCTATGGAGGGAAAAAAAGAAAAACAGATGTAATAATCTGAATAATAAAGATTTAATTTAAAAAAAGGAATTTAATAACAACAACAACAAAAAAAACACACAAAAAAATTGTTTGGCTATTTTGGGTCCTTTGCCTTTTCATGTAAATTTTAAAGCTTGTCTCTTTCTCAAAAAAAAATAGCCTGTTGGAATTTTCATAGGGATAGTATTGAACTTGTAGATCAATTTGTGATCTGCCATCTTAACACTATTGAGTATTTCCAGCCATGGACATGGAATATCTCTTTATTTAGTTCATCTTTAGTTTCTTTTAGCAATATCTTGTAGTTTCAAGTATGGAGCTCATACTTCATTTGGTACATTTATTACTAAGTGTTTTAATTTTTTAATGCTATTGGGGATGGAATTATTTTCTTAATTTCATTTTTATATTGTTCAGTACAATTATGTTTTAACTAGAGGCCTGGGGCATGAAATTCATGCACAGGAGGGGAGTCCCTCAGCTCGGCCTCCACCCTTTCCAATCCAGGACCCCTCGGGGGATGTCTGACTACCCACAGGGATTGGGCCTAAACCAGCAGTTGAACATCCCTCTCACAATTCAGGACCACTGACTCCTAACTGCTCACCTGCCTGCCTGCCTGATCGCCCTTAACTGACCTCCCCTGCTGGCATGATTGCCCCTAACCATCCTCCCCTGCCAGCCTGATTGCCCATAACCACCTCTACCTCAGCCCCCACCACTGTGGTTTTGTCTGGAAGGAGGACTAGATGACCATAAGATGTACAGTTGACCAGAAGATGTCCGGTTGACCTGGTCTAATTTGCATGTTACCCTTTTATTAGTATAGATAATGTCAAAATCTGTATAGTATATGTATATCCTCCAAATTTTAACTATTTACTAGCATTCAACTTATAGTAATGATATATAATTTAGTAGGCCTGCAGAAACTTATAATTGGACTAGCACTCGAGGTAGTTAATGACCTACGTGCAGTTTTTGCCCTTAAAGAATGAAATTCCTAAAAAATTTGAAGTATGTTAATACAGAAATAGTCATGAGAATTCAATTTGAAGACATGACAAAATGTTTATAGTAAAGCTAACTTAATAATGCTGATTTGTGTTTCTTGATACTTTATTGATTTTTAAATTTTTTATAAAATGCACTGCTTTGTATTAATATGTTGATTCTTTTGGCCTCAAGTTAATGGTTTGTTATAGTGTTCATTTACATTACTATCACATTGAAAAATTTTATATAGGGAGAAAATTTTCACCCTGCAATTAGTTATTACTACCAAAAGACGATGTATTTTGCCAGGTTCAATGTACATTGTTTTTATAGCCAACCATTATTTAAATAACTTGTTCATAAAGTGTGATCTTACAGTGCCTATAAGTTAGGATAAATTATTATACTTTAAAAACTGAATAACGTTTGGGCTTTTCTTATTGGCTGAATAAACTTAAAGTATATTGATTCAAATCTTTAGTTTTTCCCTTATAAAGTTTTTTTAAATCTTTGGCACCAGTTATTGCTTATCAACTAATGAGCATTAATGAATACTAAAACAAATGGCCAAGTTTATTTGAGCACGTTAAAAGAAAAATTTAGATTATCATGCTTACTTCTAAAGCTTATTTTACTATAGGAAGTTGCTGTTTTACATGGTAAAATTAATGGTATTTGTGTTGCTCTGCCCCTAAGAAAATTTAAGGACGACCAAGTTAAAGAAATCATTAGAAGGGAATAGAAATGTGAATATATTCAGTGTATTAATTTGCTTATAGGCCACCAAGACCTATAAAAATCTATACCTTCAATTTAATGACCACATGTATGGCACTTTTAGGCTATAATGTGTAAAAAGCAGTTAACACATTTCTTCAACAAAACATAAATGTCAAGTAGATTGCTATATGCTGGAAAGCTAGGGAGAGCAGATCAAGAACAGTCTTGTCTACTGTTTTTATAGTTTCTAAACAGAAAAATACCTTTCTGTAATTTTATAATACTGAGAGCTGTAAAAAAAACAATATATAAAGTCTTATAAATCATATGTTGAAGGGATGATATAAGTTATGTTCCTGGTATTTTTCTGGCCTCAGATTAATGATGTATGACATTTACCATCTTTAGGCATGCTGCAAAGGAAGGCAGAAGAGGTAGCACAGGTTTTCCAGGACTGTCTTCACAAGGAGCAAGAACACAATGTCAGGATGGCTTTTAATTGAATAACCATACCTTTAGCATGTTATTTTTGGTTTATACATTATCTACAAATTTTGATGACATTAAATAAAGTAGTAGTTAAAATAGATATATAATTTTTGGTTGCAGTAAAGTATGTATGTGTTTAGGATGTTTTTTTCTATTTAAATATTGTGCTGTTGAGAATTATACTGTTTGGCTTTTAGTATTAGCAAATCAATGCTATACTGTATTAACTTTTTTGTCTAGGAAGCAGCCTATTAGATGTTGACTCTGTTTTGTAATTAGGTAATACATCCAGTATCACAGTATAGTGCTGTTTATATAAAAGTTTAGTTTGCATAAATTAGATATGTGTATGCTGCTTCTTGATTTAGGCAAGCCTTTATAAAGTTATAGCACCTAATCTGTTAGTCCCACTTCTCCATTATTTTTGTGTATCTTAAAAAATGTATATAAAGATTTTCAAATTATCATTTAGAAACAGGTTTCCCTTGTAGAAAAACAAATTTTCCTGACATTTACCAAAATTAAATCTTGTAGGAAGAAAAAAACTGTATCATAAACAAATACTTGCCAAAAAATAAATGCCAGCTAGTCTTTGGGTGCCTGTTGTGAAGTAGTAATATATAATGTAAAGTTTCTCTCCTCAAGGAAAGTTACTATCTAGCTTGAGATATAAGTAATACCTACCTGTATAAAAATAATATAAACAATACAAGGGAGTGTGTGGTGAGTCACAGAAAGTGTGCTATAGAAAACGTGAGATGGAAGGAAGAGTTAAGAGTGGATTTGGGACTTGAATTACGCTATTTTTGAAAGGCTAAGGTTCAGAAAATTTGTTTATTTTTTATGTACAGTTATGCTGGTGTTTTACTTGGTTTTAGCATATGATTCATAGTTATTCGTTTATGTACAGTGGTACCTCGAGAAACGAGTTTAATTTGTTCCGTAGCCTTGTTCGTATATCAAGTTGCTCGTATCTCAAAGCAAATTTCCCCATTGAAATCAATTGAAATGCCGTTAATCCGTTCCAGCCCCCAAAATGCCACCCCAGTTGTTCTTGTTACGTGTTTTTGAATAAGAAAAATGTATTTATAAATGACAAATATTGTATAAAAACATAATAAGAGAGAATGTAAAGGAATAAACTGGTTTTATAAAGTGTATTTACCTACTGGTTACACTCTTAATGCTACACTTTATCCCTAAACTGAATGTAACTTAACTAATCTTCACTGAACTTAATTGCTACTGGTCTTTGCATTTTTGGCCGATGTCAAAAAAAACGTGTCCAACGAGGTTTGCCTCTTCCTCCCTTTCAGAATGTTTCTGAAATGGGTGAGGCAAGTTTCATTGAACAGCTCCGATGCACGACCAGTAGCAACTTTTTCGGGGTGTTTCTTTTCCACGAAGTGTGACACCCTCTCCCACATTCCTAAGATCTCCTTTATCTCACTTTTAGAGATCTCCTCCACCTCTGGCTCCTCCTCAAAAGCAATTTCTTGGAGAACCTCCACATGTTGCTGAGATTGCCACTCTTGTAACTCCTCCGTGGTGAGTTCCAGAGAGTGCTCCTCGACGAGCTCATTCACGTCTCTCTCATCCACCTCCAGGCCCATGGATTTTCCCAGTGACACTATCTCCTCCTCCACTGGCACCTCGAGTTTGAATCCTTCGAAGGTCCTTTTGGCTACGGCCTCAGGCCACAGCTTCTTCCATGCAGAGGTCAAAGTCCTCGTTGTAACACCCAGCCAGGCCTGATCAATAATTCTGAGGCATATCACGATGTTAAAGTGGTTCTTCCAGAACTCTCGAAGGGTGAGGTTGTGTTGTCCGTCACCTCAAAGCAGTGCCGAAACAGGTGCTTGATGTACAGCTTTTTAAAATTAGAAATCACCTCCTGATCCATGGGCTGCAGAATAGGAGTGGTGTTGGCAGGTAGGTAGACAACCTTTATAAACTTGAACTCTTCGAGGAGTTCATCTTCGAGGTCAGTGGCTGAGCAGGAGCATTGTCGAGGACGAGGAGGGCTTGCATGGTTAGGTTATTTTCTTGTAGATATTTCTTAACAGAAGGGCTGCAAACCAGGTTTACCCACTCCACAAAGAACTGCCTGGTGACCCATGCCTTCGGGTTTGCCCTCCACATAACTTGCAATTTATCTTTTAAAATCCTATGTGATGTAGTCCCATTTGTTTGTTTTTTCTTTAGCTTCCATTGCCTTTGGAGCAGTATCAGTGAAGAAGTTCTTTCGGCATATATCTGAGATTGTGCTGCCTATGGATTCCTCTAGTATTTTTATGGTTTCCCTTCTAATGTTTAAGTCCTGTATCCATTTTGAGTTTATTTTTGTATTTGGTGTAAGTTGGTGGTCCAGTTTCAATTTTTTGCATGTATCTGTCCAATTTTCCCAACACCATTTATTGAAGAGGCTATCTTGGTTCCATTGAATGTTCATGCCTCCTTTGTCAAATATTAATTGAGCATAGTGGTTTGGGTGGATATCTGGGTTCTCTATTCTATTCCATTGATCTATATGTCTGTTCTTGTGCCGGTACCAGGCTGTTTTGAGAATAGTTGCTTTGTAGTATAGCTTGAAATCTGGTATTGAGATCCCACCTACTTTATTCTTTTTTCTCAGAATTGCTGTAGCTAAAGAAACCATCAACAAAACAACAAGAAAGATCAATGCATGGGAGAACATATTTGCAAATGCTATCACTGATAAAGGTTTAATCTCCAAAATCTATAACCAACTTATACAACTTAATAAAAGGAAGATGAAGGATCCAATAAAAAAATGGGCAACGGACCTAAATAGAACCTTTTCAAAAGACGACAGAAGGAAGGCCAAGAGACACATGAAAACATGTTCAAAGTCATTAATCATCCAAACGACAATGCGATACCATCTTACACCTGTCAGAATGGCAATCATCAACAAATCAACAAACAAGTGTTGGCGAGGATGCGGAGAAAAAAGAACCCTTGTGCACTGTTGGTGGGAATGCAGACTGGTGCAGCCACTGTGGAGAACACTATGGAGTTTCCTCAAAAAACTAAAAATGGATCTCCCATTTGACCCTGTAATCCCACTCTTAGGAATTTATCCTAAGAAATTACAAACACCAATCAGAAAGGATTTATGCACCCGTATGTTCATAGCAGCACAATTTACAATAGCCACAATTTGGAAACAGCCTAGGTGCCCGTCAGCAGATGAGTGGATCAGAAAACTGTGGTACCGCTACACAATGGAATTCTATGCAGCCTTTAAAAAGAAGGAATTCTTCCCATTTGCAGCAACCTGGTTGGAACTGGAGAGCCTTATGCTTAGTGAAATAAGCCAGTCAATGAAGGAGAAGCATCACATGATCGCACTCATTGGGGGATAATAAAGAACATTATAAACTGATGAGCAAAAGGATAGATACAGAGACAGTAAAGCTTCAAACAGACTGTGAAATTACAGCAGGAAGATTAAAGTTAGGTGAGGTAGATAAGAGATCAATCAAAGGACTTGTATCTATGCATATAATCATAACCAATGAACATAGACACTGGGGGGTTGGGGTATGCCTGGGAGAAAGGGGGGGCAATGGGGAGATATGTATAAAAAATTAATTTAAAAAAATCTTATGTGACTTAAAGACTCTGGGGTTTTCCAAATGGTATACGAGCAGAGGCTTGATCTTGCAGTCGCCACTGGCATTGGCGCACAGTGCAAGAGTTAGCCTATCCTTCATGGGTTTGTGGCCTGGCATCGCCTCCTCCTCTGCAGTTATATAAGTCCTATTTGGCATCTTCTTCCAGAAAAGCCCTGTCTCGTCACAGTTGAAGACTTGCTGGGGGATATATCCTTTGACTTCTACCAGTTCGGAAAAAGTTTTGAGGTAATCCTCAGCTGCCTTCACATCCGAACTTGCTGCCTCACCATGCCTGACGATGGAGTGAATGCTGGACCTTTTCCTGAAGTTATCAAACCAGCCACTACTGGCTTTAAATGAGTCTTTAGATGTTTCGTCCATGGAAGTGTGTGGGGTCTGCTCCAGCAAATCACCGTAAATCGCTCGCGCCTTCTCTAATCTGATGCCCTGTGTTAATATATCTCCTTTAAGCTGCTTCTCCGTCACCCACACCATCAGTAGATTCTCCATCTTTTCATGGAGAGAGCTACGGAGCTTAGAAATTATTGTAACGCCCTTAGCTGGCGTTATACCCTTTTTCGACTCCTTCTGTTTAAGCACAGTGCATATCGTTGAAGTACTACACCTGTACTGCCTCACCAAGTCAGCCACTTGCACACCTTGCTCATATTTTTCTATGATTTCACACTTTAATTCAATAGACATCATCCTCTTCTGAGCATTTGACCTTTCTACTCGCTTTCTTTGGAGCCATGGTTATAAAAAGAAATGTGAGAAAGTATGTAAATGCACAAAAGATGCTTCGACAACGAGGTAAACAAGCACACTGACTGAGGCGTAGGAAACTATGAGACACTTGAGTCGCGGTAAACTGGTGGGTCATGTGCAGCCGGCCGATCCGCGTGATTACTTGTATCTCAAATGTTGCTCATATTTCAAAGTAAAAATCGATCGCTCGAAGGCTCGTATCTCAAAAATCTCGTATGTTAGGGCACTTGTATCTCAACGTACCACTGTATTTGTTCATTTGTTTTTCAAGAAAAAAGCCTTATTCTTAGTTTGAGAATAATCTGATCTCTTGTGTTTCATGTTTGACCTAAGTCACAAATAATGGTGAAAGTCTAAAAAATAAAAAGTATAACACTAAAATAACCTACTTGGAAGTTTTTTAGTGGCCAGTGCTTAGTTTTCTAAAATTACTGAGCTGAATTTCTATTGTACTGAATGTACATGACCATCTTGAGGGGTACATATTAAGGGAAGAAAATATTTTTCAAATGAGTAGTGGTGATTTTCATCACCTTATGAGTAAACTAAATATCAGAATGTACATAGCCTCTTTTTTTCCTACCCAAACTTTTCAAATTAGCAGCTTCTTATTTGAGTGCGAAAATTCTTGTTCTCACTCAAAAATATAAAATATGAAAATAATCTAGACACTATTTAATTTTGTAGGTGATTTCTATGGATATAGTGCTTTTGAGTATAATCTTGAGTTATTTTAATTTTTGAGTTCAGTATTATTACATGCTATCATACCCTAGATAAAAGCATTTTAGTATTGATTTTGGAGAGCCAACTCCAGTAAAATAGTCAGTTCATAAATTAAGTTCACATTCAGTATTGGAAGAAATACTGCATTTTGTCTTGTTGCTTCTTAATTAATTAAACATTCATTTAGACATTATATTTTCTTTATAACATGAAAAAATTGGACCATGTTAATTTTATCCCAACTGAAAGAAATGACTTATCATTTCCTCAAAGTTTTGTGATTCTTTTATGTCTTTTCATTACCAGTAAATGCTTACTATAAAGTTCCTTAGTAAAATAAAGAAAGAGGAGGCTACAGAATTCATATTGACTTTGTACTGGGAGTTCTGTTTTTTTCCAGGACATAGAAGAGGACAGTAGATGGCAAGTGGCTTCTAGTTTAATACAGTAACAATGCCAAATTTACTGGTACTGTTTGGAATTTGGAGCATTGGACTAAATTATCTTTAAGATTCCTCCTGACTCTGGTTCAACATGACACTCTTGAACAAATATTAATTAAAAGATGAGCAATAACCTATTTTTGCCATGGTAAACAGAACAGCTATTATTCCACAGTTAATAAGTTTGGCAGAGCTAGAAATAGCCTGGTATTCCACCTGGTGTAATTTTTTTGAATGTTTGTCCCTTGGCACCTACCACTTGGGCTGGCTACAGTCATATGCAGGAACATGGAGTACATTTTTATGACTTTGCTATCCAGTTGCAATTTCAGCCTATGTGAATATATCTTTTTCACCATTCATTCTCTACCCATCCCACTTAGTGCATTTGTAATGTAGTGTGTATTAGAAGTTGTATACAAGTCTGATGTGGTGGTTAGTGCAGTTTTGTTTCACCCTTTGCCACCTTCCTAAGGAATAAACACACTAGCAATCTTGATGTATTTTTACATTTTCTTATTGATTAATTTGTCAATTAGACATTTTGGTTGAGCAGCAGAATTCAGCCCCATCACCATATGGGATTTCCTTGGTGTAGGCTATGATGTAATCCACACTAATACTTTCCATAAGATTTTTTTATCTATTAGTAGTTCTCAGGATAGAAAGTACAATGTCATTCAGAAGCTGCTCTTTGGTTTTATTTTCTAATTTGACCATGGCAATACAGCTAGTTTGAATACATCTGAACCTATTGGATAACATATTGGAATATTTATTCATAGATGACTATCCTGTCGAGTGATTTTAAAACCATACTTTTGTATATTACTTTATAGACACTCTATTCTGAGTACTATCCCCATTTTCTAGATGAGGAAACTGGCCTATAGCAGTAAAGAAACTTACTAAAACTCACATATCAAGTCTTGTAACTTGATAAAGCAAACATTAAAATCCAGATTGACTATTATATTATACTATCAATAACTGTGGGAACTGAGAAACACAAACAGTGGGACCCCAACCCAAATCCATTTTTCTTCTTTGGCTTTTGTGATATAAAACTTGTTCCATTCCATTTTTTAAAAAATGGTTGGCTAGGTAATATAATCATGTAGTTGAAAATTCAAAGGGTACAAAAATATATACAGATTGAAGAGTTTTTCCCACTCTTGTCCCTCACCATCTAGTTCATATAGAACTTGGTCATCTTTGAGACTGCTAATGTTACAGAAAATCGGAATAATCAAACCATGCTCGGAGAGTTTGGAGTTACATTTATTACGTGCGGATCCAGAGGAAAATGTTTCTCAAATTCTGGGCCCCAACATGCAGAAATTTTCCATATTTATATGTTTTTACTTTCTTTGTCTCCCAAATATGGAATGTTTCCCGCCCCTTTGCAATTTCTTAAAGGGTCCCTATGTGCTGAGGCCTTGAGACCTCAACCAAAGGCCTAGCCTGGTGCCAGCACTGATAATTTTGTCCAGGTAAGGTTTAATGGCCTCCCTGAAGTGAGAATAGTCTCATTTTCCTTATTATTTAAGCAAGCAAACATTTACAGAAGCCAATAGCAAGGTTGAAATTTCAAACAGCAGTTTTTATATAAGATGGATACTTCATTCCCCACTGGTTTTATGTACATGAGTCAAATCATTGTCTCTTGGTCATTGTCAAGAAGGGAGTTATATTTACCCCTGAAGATTATAATTTTAATTTTCTGATTAATAAAGTTGGTGGGCCTACTTATAACATATGAGTACCAGGAGTGATCTTTAGAGAGTCCAAAAAGTCTTGGACTCTCTATTTTTCCTGAGCTGCTTAAGCTGGGTGTGATGAAGCCATGTTGGGATTCTGTTGACCTTGACTGCCGTGGAGGTGGTTCTTTCCAGGTAGGAGTCAGTCCTTAAGTGACAAATTTCTATACCAAAACAGAGTCAACAGGGTGGAAGGGATGCATCGGATCAGAAGTTGGTACAGGCAGATCATCTCAGATGTGCTTCTGGATTGCTTCCTGGGTAGATTGTAAAGTCTGTAAGAACTTTAATAAAGACTGGTTGTGGATTTCAGCTTTTCTAGATTGGGTAGATCTGAGTCTGGAAGAGTCACTAGAATCTGTAGAGGCCCCACTGGTTTTAGGGCCGCCTCCCGGGCAGCTTCATCTATTGCCCAATTCCCTCTTGCTTCTGTGGAGACCCCTTATCTTGTAAATAGCACTATGTATGTGAGCTATTGTAAATGTGTACCTGCTATCAGTATAAATTGTTACTGATTTTTCTTTTGTCTATCAGAGAGCCTGAAACTGGTGACTCAAATGTTTGACATCCAGTGCTCTAGTGTGTTCCTGAGTAAAGCCTTGGCCTCATGTGGGGCAGTTAGGATTAGTTACTGCCCTAGGGTTAACTTATTTGCTTTTCTGATAAGCATAGCTGTGGCTGCTACCACCTGGAGGCAAGTATGTCATCCAAATGCAAAGGGTTCAAGTTTTTTTTTTTTTTTTAACAAATAGGCTACTGACCTTCTCTAAGGCTGAGACTTTGGGTGAATACCTCTTTGGCTATGCCCCTTGTCTCACATCTAGTAGCACTAGTTGGCCCATCGTCCTTGCTCTGCTTATGTTTGTCTAACTGCCTAATATATTACCTCAAGGATCCTGGCTCTGAATTCTTTTAGGGAAAATGGACGTTGAATTTCTTCTGTAGCTGCTTCATGCTGAGAAGGGATGGACTTTTTCTCAGAGCAAAGAGATACTTGCTGTCTGTCAGAGGGACGATGAGACCTGGGCAGAGAAGGAGGTGGACTTGTGACCTGGCAGAGACAAACTGTAACAGATGGTCTGGTGGAAGGAAAAGAAAACATTTCAGTTTTAATAACCTCTTGAAATAGAATTTTTCTCCTTAAAATTACCTCTATGTTTATTAAAAGAGCCAAATCAAGACAAATTTACCTATTGTATTTAATTTGACCTGATTATTTGCATAAACACAACAAGAATGATAACCAACTACCTTTGCCAGAATTTCATGATTGAATTTTAGTTTGCCCCATAGGGCTAGGAAGCCAAGCCATCCAGCTGCTGTTCGTCATTGCCTGCAGTATCTGCTGAGTTAGGTGAATCCCACACTTGCAGCAACTCCTCCTGGACCCATATTCTAGGTTTTTGTTTTATTGTTGTTGTTTTTTATTGTTCAGTTCTCTTCCCCCCTCCCCTATAGCTCCCTCCACCCAGCTCAGTCATTTCTCCTCACAAGCACTTTACCCAATCTATCTTCAACTTAAAAATAATCATTTTCTCATTTCACATAGAATAAGATTCAAACCTATTCCCACAATGCAAAATCTACCTTTATATTTTTTCAGACTTTATTCTTTATATACACCCTGTTTCGTTTTCTTTCTGTCCCTCAACCTTTGACTGGTGTATCATATATTAAAGAGCCCTGTTAAACTCTGAAGACTTGAAGCCAATAAGAGTGGCTTGGCTGAAACCGGTTTGGCTCAATGGATAGAGCGTCGGCCTGCAGACTGAAAGGTCCCAGGTTTGATTCTGGTCAAGGGCATGTACCTTGGTTGCGGGCACATCCCCAGTAGGGGACCTGCAGGAGGCGGCTGATCGATGTCTCTCTCTCATCAATGTTCCTAACTCTCTATCTCTCTCCCTTCCTCCCTGTAAAAAATCAATAAAATATATTTTTTTTAAAAAAGAGTGGCTTGGGTATTAGGCCCCTTGTCTTCCCACCAGTCTCTTTTGTGGCAGAGCAGCAACCAGGCCTCTCTCAGGAGAGTGCACTGAAAAGGGATCTCAGCTGCTCCTCTTCCAACAGCAACAGGTACTGAACCTTTTCAATACATTTATAAACAGGGAGCTTTCACTAGCTCTGTCTGCTGCTTTTACAGATCCTGGGCTCCCTGCTCTATTCCTGGGACTGCCAGAAGGCCAGTAGCAGTCACTGGTCTCTGGTTTAACTGTTCTAGCCAATAAACCGAAGGCCTAAGTCTTATATTGCTTGTTGTAAAATGCTCCTTACTCACTGGGCAGCAGCGGGGCAGCTCCAGTATCAGCTAAATGCCTCCTGTCCCCCTCTTTTTTCCCTGCTGTGGCTTCTTCCAGGGTCACTGCAGGCAGCTCAGGCATCCAGCCCCCCACTTCTTTCACTTGGCTCTCAGGGGCTGAGTCTGCTTAGCCACCAGTTTTAAATCACCAGGGCGGCTGTATTAATTATGCTTGCAGAAAACTTGCAACCTTGAATCTAGTGAAGTTCTAATAAGACACCTGGACCAGACCTCTCTGCATCCAGTAAAAATCAACAAAAACCTATCTCTCCCTGCTTCATGATTAACTGCCAACATCCTCCCTCCTGTCTTTTCTGCATTAACCATTTACTCTGTCCTGAAACAAGGCAAATGGTCTGATATCCAGTATATTTAGGCTTTTTACATTTAAAGATACTTCTTTCTTTCTGTAACCGTTGTTTTACCGCATAGATTTTTCCTGTTTATTTTAAGCCCTTATAGTATCTTAAACCTTCCTTCTTTACTACTCTTGATTTCTTGGACCATTCCCATTCCCCAGTCTAGTTTTTTGTTTCCCTTTCCTATTGTGAGTCAGAGGAAGACAATTCCTACAGAGGGGAGAAATAGAAACAGTGGGAGTTTCAGAGAAAACTACAGACTACCACTGTAGTAGTGCTCCCTTTCGAAGGCTGAAGTCTAACCTGTGGAGAAAAATGACTCTTAGCCTGGAAAGATAGCGGATAAGGATAAGGATGTGTAGGGAGATTTCTTGGAAACTGAAAGCCTGAATGGCCACCTGAAAGAAAATATCTTTAATCCAGTTACAGATGCTATTGGAACTTCAGCCTTAGTTCAGCCTTAGATGATTCACATTGGACTATGATGTCACAGGCAGGGACAGGGCCTGTAAATCTCTCCGCCCTGCAGAGCTGTAAGCCCTGTCCCTGGAAGTGTCCGACCACCAAAAGAGATAAGAAAGCCATAAATAAAAGTTCTTTGTTCTTTGAAATGTCACAAATTTATGCCCAGGACTTTAAAATTTAATATAGCAAATTCACAAATCAGAACAAACTGAAACCCTTACTTATACAAAATTAGAGAGGAATTTTTATTAGATATATGGGCTGATTCCCTCTCTGACAGAGAGCAAAAACTCAGAAAAAGAAATTCCAGCAGCTGCTAAAGACTTTCCACTCTGTCACAGCAGGTCCACCCCATCCTTAAACAAATGAAACAATAGAAAGAGGTAACAAATACTCTCCTGTGTACACCCAGAAGGCACAAAGTAGCTTCTGCCTCACAGAGACCAGTTAATGAGCAGATAATTATTCCAAGACAGACAAACATCCATACTCACACTCTCTCAGTAGACTAGCCCAGATTGGAGCTGAGCAGATAAATGAAACAATGCCCAACTCCCCAAACGGGCTTGGGGGCACACCCAGCACCCATGCCCCAGAACAGAATTCTCAATCAGCGTCTTGGTGAGAACCTACCAGAGGAGTTAAGACTGCGTCCAGTCTCCCTTCTCGGTAGCAAAGTGGCTAGTCTTACACACAAACAGCAGAGTGAACTCATAATTCCTTAATCAAATCTTATTTCACTCACCTCTAGAGTCCCACATTTATATACTAGCTAGTCCAAATTTTTTACTTCTACCAGATATTTACCCAGTTTAAACAGTCCACCTGACACCTGATTCCTGATACCTGAGGAAGTTACAGCTTCCAGGAAGGTGATCAAGTTCCTCCTTCCACTCATTGGAGTGGGCCAAACTGACAGGGCCCCTACCTTACAGATTCGGTCGACAGATCCAAAGTGTGTGCCCACTCTCTCCAGATGCCAGCTAGGTCGTGGGCTGAGGTCCGGGAGGGTCTGGAATCCCCTGGTTCAATTCTGCTAAATCAGCACAGTGGTACCTCCCAGAGACCTATCTACCCCCTCCCCCCACCCACCACCCTATCCTACCCCCGGCCCCAAACCCAGTCTACTCACCAGAGGCTAAAAAGCCAAGTATGGGTTGGTTTTCCCGGAATCTCAGGGAACCAAAAATGTTACAGAAAATCGGAATAATCAAACTATGCTCAGAGAGTTTGGAGTTACATTTATTACGTGCGGGTCCAGAGGAAAATGTTTCTCAAATTCCAAGCCCCAACATGCATAAATTTTCCATATTTATATGTTTTTACTTTCTTTGTCTCCCAAATATGGGATGTTTCCTGCCCCTTTGCAAGTTCTTAAAGGGCCCCTATGTGCTGAGGCCTTGAGACCTGGCCTGGTGCCAGCACTGATAATTTTGTCCAGGGAAGGTTTAATGGCCTCTCTGAAGTGAGAATAGTCTCATTTTCCTTATTATTTAAGCAAGCAAACATTTACAGAAGCCAATAGCAAGGTTGAGATTTCAAACAGCAGTTTTTATATAAGATGGATACTTCACTAACAGTTTTCCATTGAATGGATGTATCAAATTCATGTATATTTGAGTTTTTATCAGTATTTTATTAAAAGCAATGTTGCAATATATATATATGTATATATATACATATATATATATTGATATATTGATATATATTTGAGATACATAACATTGAGGATACCATTATACACAATCAATTGCTATGCTAAAAGGAATAAGCATTTATGATTTAAATCGCCTTCCACAAAGGTTGTACCAATTTACGTTTCTACTAGTAATATATTAAGAGTGCCTATTTCCTCATGATCTCAACAAAACAAGTGCGTTCTCAAACTCATGGATATTTACCAATCTGGTAGGTAAAAAATGTTACTATAGTGTGTGTTTTAAAAATAAACTTTATTTTTGATCAGTTTTAAGTTTACAGAAAAGTTGCACAGTACAGAGTTCTATATACCTCCACTCAGTTTCCCATAATGTTAACATCTTAACATAAGTGGTATATTTGTCACAATTCATGAACTTTACTCTTAAGTAAAGTGCAAGTTTACTCATATTTCCTTTGTTTTTACATAGGGCCCTTTTTCTGATTCAAGATACCACATTGCATTTAATCATCACCATGTCTCTTGGTTCATTTGGCTGTGAGAGTTTCTCAGACTTTTCATGTTTTTTATTGACTTGACAGTTTTGAGGATTATAGGTCAGTTGTTTCATAGTGTACTTTGAAATTTTCATCTTGTAGATTAAATTAAATATCTTTTTTTCATATACTTAAGAACATTAGTATTTCCATTTCTGGGAACTAAGAACCCATGCTCTTAATCACTATGCTGTATGTATCTCTTTCTTGATTCACCACAATTAATAAAACATATGGATTTCTGATTCTTCAGAAGTAAGTCTTTTAAGCCTCTGTTACAGATAGAGGAGAACCATTAGCGCAAGTGATGTCAAACTTGAGTCTGATCATTGTGGTTACACAGGACTGACCAAAGGCTCCACAGGAAACAGCAGGTAGGCTGGATATTAAATCCCTGGAAACAGAAGCAGGCTAGTAAGGAAATTGGGGGCGCCAGGATTTGGTGATACCGAATGAGAGGGTCAAGAAGTCAAAGGTTACTTCTAAGTTTATGAGCTGGATATTTTGGATGTTGCCTTTAACCTCTAAAAGAAATTTAAGAGAAATACTTGAACAATTTACAACATACCAGTTACTTAATACATTAATTACTTTCTCTTTCTGTTTCTTTAGCTCTGCACTACTACAATTCCCAGAGCCCCGCACTCCACCACAATCCCCTCAGAGTTGGCCGCACAGATTTCTGGGACTTGAAGTCCGAGGCCTGTTGATCCAAGTTAAAGAAAAGGGCCTGTGGAAACATGAAGAGGTAAGGGCTTGTCTTAACAGACTGCGAAGGGAACTCTGTTTTACCTTTTAAGTTAAAGTGACTTTTATTACTTTGTGTGGGGGATATGTCACGTTCTCGGGATGCGGTTTCGTGTGAGAGGGAAGACAAAAGGGGGAGCAGGGGAAACTGGCTAGGCAGGCCTGCTGGGCGAAGTTCAGGAAGGGCCGCCGCCGCTCCTGGTTCCCACAGAAATGCCTTTTCAGCCCGGGCATCTAAGCCCCGGCGAGGGCCACGGGAGCCAGACACATGCTGTGGCTTCTTCCTATTGCAGATGGACCCACCCAGGTGAAAGAGACTTGGCCGACTAATGCCTCGTGTCAGAGAAACCCAGGCCAGCTCCTCCCCCTACCTCCACCCTGTCCTCAGAAAGGGGACCTGGGTAGGCGCCTTTATTTGCAGGTTTTGTGTGTTAAAGAAAACGCGGGCATGTAACGTTTTCAAATCTTAAAGTAAGTCATACTTTGTTTCTACAAATTTAGAAGGCAAAACCATTCAATGTCATAGGAAAAGAAAGGCACTGGTGCGAGCAGTTCCCCCTACTGGTTCTGCAGGAAATGGCAGCTTTAACTTGGCAGGTCGTTGTTGAAAGGCTGAGCTTCCCAATTAGTCCACAAGCCTTTTCTAAGGATTCTAAAATTAGTTTTGTATTCACTCTGCTAGTAGAATAATCGCTCTGGAATAGTGATGTGTTTTTACAATTCATACTGATACTATGCTATTCTGCATTGTTAGTTTCTGCATCTTTTAAGAAACTGTTTCTGATTTTCCCTGCCTCAAAATAACTTAAAAAAAAGTTTCTAGTGATATAGCTCATACATGCAAAATAATGTATATATAAAGTTTAAAGAATAATAGTAGACTCATACCCACTACAAGCTTTAGACTGGAACATTACCAGTACTTTGAAGTCCCCGGTGTTTCCCTCCTAGATTACTTCTCTCTCCCTCCTCAGGGGACCATTATCTAGAATTTTGTGCTTATCATTCCCTTTCTTAAAAAAAATAGTTTTATGACTTATGACTTTATCCCTAAACAAAATATTTCTTGTTTTATCCATTTTCAACTTTATATAAATGGACACTAATTGTATACATTTTTCTGTGGCTTGCTTTTTTTACTCAACTTTTGAGTATTTAGCTATGGTTTACATATTTCAAAGCCACTTTAAACTTAGCAAAAACTTTCTGAATTCTAAATAATAAATAAAAATTAAGATACTTAAGAGGAATTTTTAAAACCCTGGGCCTAAGGATATTTTAACAAATAGGACTTATACCTATTTCCCAAATTAGGTATAAGTCTAGAGTATGAGAATCTTGCTTATAATTATGAGAGATACTTTTCCTAGGCCCCAATAATAAAGGCCTATTTTATAAGGTATTTTAATATTTAATTTCCTCATGGAGCTAACTCATTTTTTTTGTCTTTTATAATCTGTTGTTGCCTACTTAAATAATTCTGCTATTTCTTTATACTCTAGTAAGTGTTTTATGGTTAGTTGGCTCATGTTAGCATTACCTAGATTTCTGTACAGTAGTATCTAGACTATAAAATGTTATGACCCTTTCACATTTTTTCTATGCTTTTTCCTTTGGAGATTTCCTTTTCAGAGCTCCAGATTCTGACACTACAGATGACTTGGTATTTCCATGTTCAGCCTAATACTTATCTGTGCAACATTTCTCCCGTATCTCACTTTCCTTTTAGCCAGTATCACTTATACTGTCACCTCAGACTCAATATGTCTTTGAATATTCCTGGTATTTCCATTGTAATAGATAGTTGACTCAACATGGCTAAAACAATACTTATGTTCCCTTTTCCCAAACTATTTCATCTGGAGCTTTCTCTTTCCTTAATTGGTACGATTGCTCTCTCAATTTGAAATTTGGAGGTTATCTTTTACTTTTTTAGCCCTACTAATCCATAAGGCATGTTATAACCACATTCTTTTTCCTAAAGCATTATTTGTACCATGCCACTTAACTGCCTAATAAATTACTTTCTAATACCTATACATTAAGATCCAGGCCCCTTAGTTGGTGTATTTAAGGCCTCTCAAGATCTGAGTCTAATTACTCCTCCAAGATTATCCCCCTGTTATCCCACAGTTGAATGTCAGCTAAATTGAACTTCTCGTTAACCCCAGAACATCTCATTCTTGCTGTCCCTCTTCCTTTCATCATACCCAGTTTTTTAAATGCCAGTTTAAAAATGGTAATCCTTCATTTATCCTCCTAACTCCCAGTTATTTCTTTCTTTTGTGAACTCCTACTAATTTGGCATATGCTTCTTTGTATCATCATTCTCCTCTCTCCTCCCTTACTGCCTTCCTTGCCAGGCACATGTACACAATACATACACACATATATATTTCCTCTCCCTAAATAAATTGCAAACTCTCTGAGGATAGGGACTATGAATACCTTTGACTCCATCAGTACCTTACAATGCATTGTGTGTAAGTCGGTATTTAATAAATATCGACTTACACACAATGGAATGAATATAAAGTGCAACGGATTGTTAGAAGGATCTTTGAACAAATTGATCACTAAAGGTAGATAATATAGGTAAAGAATCAATTTTGAGGTTTCACTATCTCTTCTGCTCTCTGTATGTATCCCTATATCTACTACTCCAGGGTAAACAGCTGTGTGAAGGGTGATGATCATGTCCTGGAAGAGTTAGAAACAGAAGGGGAGAGGCAGCTGAAAAGCCTCCTTCAGCATCAACTTGACACCACTGTCTCCATTGAGGAGTAAGTATTGATTTTGCAAACTTCTACAAATTACGCAGGGTTTTGTTTCTATGTCTCTTCCTCTGCAAATCCTCCCATATTCTACTACATCTATGTCAAGTATCTTTCCTATGTCTTCCCTTAACATACATAGCACTTACAATCCAATATTATCATTGCCTATTTACTTGCCTCTCCTACTGTTCTTGCACAAAATCAGAAACTATTTTTATCTTTTTAACTGTTAAATCCTCAATACCCAGCACAGTGTCTGATGTATGGTAGATACTATACTCAATAATCAAATATTTGATTCAGTCATTTATTAGTCCTGAATGAGGGGACTATTGGTGGAGTTCCATATTGTTACAGTGGCACTTCAATCTAGAAATAGGACATGAGAGAGAAATTGCCGATGAGTTTCGTTGTGCCTCTTTTAATGGTAAGCCCTATTTCTATGAATTGTAATTTGAAGTTGTTCTTACTCTCTTCATTCTTGGTTTGCAGATGTGTGTCTAAGAAAGAGAGTTTTGCTCCTGGTACTATGTACAAACCCTTTGGGAAGGAAGCAGCCGGAACTATGACTTTGTCCCAGTTCCAAACATTGCATGAGAAGGACCAGGAAACTGCTGCTCTCAGGGAACTAGGGCTCAATGAAACAGAAATCTTGATCTGGAAGAGCCATGTTTCAGGTGAAAAGGTGAGTGGGGCAATTTTTTTTTTTCCTGGAAAATGTAGAGCAATATCTCTTCATTTGACACTGAGACCCTTTTTTATTTTTAATTCTCACAAAACTAAGCTTTGTGTCTGAATCTTCTTTGATTCCTGGGACAGGGACCTTGGGAAAGAGAAGCTATTCCTTCACTGTTTAGCTACCACATCTATAAATGCTCATTCTGGACCCTGATCTCATTGCTCTTACTTTAATTATCAGACCATCCCTTTCAGGGTATGTCCTCTATGATATATGCCCTCTCATTTTGCTGATTTCAGAGGACAAGACTGAGGGCAACCCCTGAAGCAATACAGAACTGCCTTCAAGATATTGAAGAAAGGATCTCGGAGCGTCAGCGTATCCTTTGCCTGCCACAGAGATTTGCAAAGAGCAAACAGCTGACCCGGCGAGAAATGGAAATAGAAAAATCTTTATTTCAGGGTGCTGATCGTCACTCCTTCCTTAAGGCTCTTTATTACCAAGGTATGTGATCACCACTAATGTTGATGTGTTCTTTCACTAAGAGAGAGATTTACCAATAGCGCATTAAATATGAAGAGTTAGTGAAGTGGGTAGGGGAAAGACAAACTTTCACTACTCTTGAGGAATGTGTGAGAGAGACAAATATGTTCAGAGTTAGTTGCAATTCAATTGCTATTTGTAGACGTGTGAATAAAATGCTGAGGGAGCATAGAACATAGAGCATCAAGTCTAGTTGGGATAGTCAGGAGTTGACATTTCTACTAAGTCCTGATGGGTTAACAGAGATTTGTCAGGTTAACAAGGTGGAGAGGACATTACAGATAATTGATGAATAGGACCAGGATTATGAAAGGACCTGGGAATAATGAAAAGGTCAGTGTGGCAAGCAGTATAGGTCTTGGCAGGGAATTAATTACAGGAGATGACACTAGAAAGATGAGGCTAGATTGTACAAGTTTTTAGATTGAACTATAAATTAGCACAAAATCTATAGAGAAATGGTCTGTGTCTTAACCAGAAAGAATGACTGTATCAGTTAAGTTTTGATAGGCACTGTGTAAGGTGTATAGAAGTTTAAGAAATAGTGTCCAACTTTAAGTCAATTACAGTCTGGTTTGAGAGAAACAGGACATTTTACTAACAATGCTAGATACAGTTGTTAAATGCTGTAGGAGTTCAGAGAAGGAAAAGGCTACTGTGCATTGGCATGACTGAAGAAGGCCTCTTGGAGGTAAGATTTAAATGTTCTTTTAATACTATATTCTTTAGGGTGGAGAGGGAAAGGCATCATAGCAGATGTTGTGAGCACTATAGTGTGTTTAGGGATGTTGTGAGAGACAAGGTAGCTAAATTTTTTTACCTTTCTGTGATAGACAGTATAGACATATATAGTTAGTTATTCAAATAGTTTGGATATGGTTAAAGGTTTTTGAACCAGGAGTAACATGAGAAAAGCAGTATCTGAAAATGATTAATCTGGTGACCAAGAAATACAGGGTGGGGCAAAAGTAGGTTTATATGGCAAATAATACAATACTTAACAAATAATCCTATCTAATAAAGAGGGAATATGCTAATTGACCATCACTTCATCACAAAGATGGCTGCACCCACAGCTAAGGCCAAGTTCCCACAAGGAGCCTTAACAAGCAATCAGCAGGGACCTGAGGCTATGCCCTCCCCTGCCCCTGTGGGGCTTGACAGGGGACCTTAGGCTATGTCCCCCAACCAGCAGGGCTTGAGAGGAGACCTCAAGGTATGCTTCCCATCCTGGTGCTGGGCTAGGAGACCTCAGGCTGCTCCCCCTGCCCCAACGCCAGGCCAGGGAACCTCAGGCCACGCCCCCCACCAGGCGGGGCTTGACAGGAGACCTCCACCCCAGCACTGGACCAGGTGACCTGAGGCTGCACCCCCCTCCCCCACCCTGCTCCCTGGCTGGACTTGACAGGGGACCTCATGCCATACCCTCCACCCAGCAGGGCTTGACAGGGGACCTCAAGGTACACCCCCAGTGTTGGGTCAGGGGAACTCAGGCCGCACACCTGCCTAGTGGCGCTTGATGGGGGACCTGAGGCTACACCCCCCTCCCGGTGGCTGGTGGAGCTGAGGCTGAGCCCCTCGCCTGTTGGGGGTTGACGGGGGACCTCAAGCCATGCCTCTCACCCATGAGGGCTTGACAGGGGATCTTAGGCCATGTCTCCCACCTGGTGGGACTTGACAAAGGACCTCAAGGCATGCCCCCCTGCCCAGCAAGGCTTGACAAGGGTGGGACTGGCCGGGTCTGGATCTAGCCTAATGGAGGAACGGGGGCAGCCAGGTCTGGGTCTCATGTGATTTTGAGGTGCATGTGGGTGGGTAGGGATTTGACTCTGGGTTCAATGGTGAGCCCCAGACTCTGACAGGAGGAAGGTTTTCATATACATTTTACTAATTTTCTTTTATATGACACTTCTATTACAGAGAAAGGACAAATAGCAATATTAAATTATTTCCTCTAATTAATCCCCTTTTAATGTGCACAAATTTCGTGCACCAGGTCACTAGTAATACAAGAATAAATAGTGTTTTACATATTAACAACTGTAAACCTACTTTTGCCCCACCCTTTATGATGAGAGAGTGGAAGAAATGGAAGCAGGAGAAATGTTTTAGGACAGTGGTCGGCAAACTGCAGCTCGAGAGCCACATGCAGCTCATGAGCTGCGTTTTGCCACTCTGTTGACTAATGAGTTTGCCGACCACTGGGATAGGGGCTTAATGACAAGGAACAACAATAGCCTGTAATTATTGGATTTGAGAATATAGGTCAGTGGTTGGCAAACTCATTAGTCAACAGAGCAGCAAATCATGGCTCACAAGCTGCCAACCACTGATTTAGGAGGTAATACAGTTAGTCCTTAGACATGAAGATATGGACTAGAATGATGGCAGTGGAATTAGGAAGAGGTAGATATGATTGTAAGAGACATTACAAAATAAGAATTGGTAAAAATTTGTTGACTGAGGCTTGAAGGAGGACAGTCAATAGAGAAAAGTGTGTCAAAGGTAATTCAGTCAAGGCTGTGTGACTTAATTGTCAAAATTAAGAAAGCTTTTATTGGGAAATTTTGAGGAAAATAATAAGTTTGATTTTGAACATGTTGAATTAGTGAGAATGGCAGGTTCATTAATGCAGATATTGAGGAGGCAGTTAGAAATGCAACAGTGAAGCTCAAGGGAGAGGTCAGAACTAGATCTATAGAATTGGAAATCATCTATGCTTAGAAGTAAAACCATGACAATGAATGGATGATTTGTTAGATAGCATAGACATAGAAGAGCTGTTGTGAAGAAAGGAAAATAAATGAATAGCCTTTTGTAGAGAGGCATTAATATGTACTGATTAAGGACATAGGTTCTAGAGGCCGATTCCTGGAGGCAGACTCATGGGAAAATTCTGATGCCCCACTTATTCTGGTGCTATAAGATTTGGGGCAAGTTACCACTCTGTCCTTCAGTTTCTTTGTTTGTAAAGTGACAATATTAATAGTAGCTATATAGTAGGATTGTTCAGAAGATTGAGGTAATACATATGAATCAGAGCAGTGCCTGGTATTTGGGGGTGGGTGGGTAGTATTTGAATCTGTTCTGTTTCCTATCTTTGAAACTCCTTGCTTTAAACCTTCACAGCATACCACAAAAAGACAAGTGCAGACAAGTACATGACCTCAATGAAGAGGAAGATAAAATTAGGCACAAAAGGCAAGTTGAGAGTTTTCTTACAGTGTTAGATTTAGGAATGTAACCTAGGGTCCCAGACTTCTAAGTTGAGTGCTTATTTAATTCCATATCCGGTATATGACAATGTTTATAGGAAATTATCCAGAGGGAGCATATTATTCTGATATAGAATATTAAAGAGAGGAACTAGAAGAAGTTGTAAAGCTTTTACATTTAGTGTTGTTGAGTTTTACTCTATGCCTTTAAGTTATTATATCAGACGTAAAACAACCTTAATATTTTTTACATCTTATTTCACAAGTAACTGAATATTTTTATTATTCAGTAAAGTATAAATATTGATGATGATGATGATGATGATGATATAATAGCTAATATTTTCTTTTATTTTTTAAAAGAACTTACAATGATTTTTTGGGGGGTGTACAATTCTGTGAATTGTAAAGCATGTTAATCATGTAGATTCATGTAATCACCACCACAATCAGGATAAAGAACAGCTCCATCACCCTAAAACTTCTTCATACTGACCATTGGTAGTCACCCCAACTCCACCCATAATCTCTGGCAATCACTGATCTGTTTTCCATCACTGTAGTTTTGTCTTTTAGAGAATGTCATACAAATGGAATCACAAGATATGTAATCTTTTGAGAGTAGCTTCTTTCATTTAGCATAATGCCTTTGAAATTAATTCAAGTTGTGTGTGTCAATAGTTCATTCATTTTGCTGAGTAGTGTTCCATTGTATGGATGTTCCAAAGTTTGTTTATCCATTTTCCCATTGAAGTGTATTTGAGCTGTTTTCAGGTTATGGTGATTATGAATAATACTGATATGAACATTCTTGTACAGGTTTTTGTGTGAACATAAAATTTTTATTTCTCCAAGGTAAAATATCTAGGAGTGGGATTACTGGGTCATATGGTAAGTGTTTATTTAACTTTATAAGAACCTGCCAAACCATTTTCCAGAGTGGCTGAATCATTTTGCATTCCCACCAGCAATGTATGAGAATTCCAGTTGTTCTGCATCTCTGTCAGCATTTGGTATTGTTGGTACTTATTTTAGTTATTCTATTAGCTGTGAAGTGGTATCTCATTGTAGTTTTAATTTGCATTTTCTTAGTGGCTAATGATGTTGAACATCTTTTCATATGCTTATTTGCCATCCTTATATCCTGTTTGCTGAAGTGTCTATTCAAATCTTTGGCTGTTTTTTAATTGGGTTGTTTATTTTCTTCCTGATGACTTGTGAGAGTTCTTTATATATTCTAAACATAATTCTTTGTTGTATACCTGATTTGCAAATATTTTATCCCAATATGTAGTATGTCTTTTTCTTCTTTTAACACTATCTTCTGTAGAACAAAATTTTTATGATGGTAAAATATACCTTACTAAAATGGACTGTTTTAACCATTTTTTAAATGTTCAGTGCTGTGGCATTAAGTATATTCACATTGTTGTGCAACCATAACCACTATCCATCTACACAACTTTTTCATCTTCTCAAACTGAAACTGTGTACCCATTAAACACTAACTCTCCTTTTTCCCCTCTCCTTAGCCCCTGGCAACCACTGTTCTTTCTGTCTCTATGAATTGACTACACTAGGTACCTCATGTAAGTGGGATTATACAGTATTTATCCTTTTTTCACTTTGCATAATGTCCTCAATTATTCATGTGGTAGCATATGTCCAAATTTCCTTCTTTTTTAAGGCTGAATAATAATCCATTGTATGGATATACTACGTTTTTTAATCCATTCATCTGTCAATAGACACTTGTTTTGCTTCTACCTTTTGAAAATTGTGAATAATGCTGCTATGACCTGGATGTATAAGTATCTGTTGAAGTCACTGCTCTCCATTCTGTTGAGTAAATACCCAGAAGTAGAATTGCTGGATCATATTGTAATTCTATGTTTATTTAATCTTTTGAGTAATCACCACTGGTTTCCATAGAGGCTATATCATTTTACCTTCCCACCAGCAATGTACAAGAATTCCAGTTTCTCTATACCCTAGCCAACACTTACTTTTATTTATCTTTTTAGACTAGCCATCCTAATGTGTGTGAAGTGGTATTTCTTTATAGTTTTTTAAAAATATAGTTTTATTGATTTCAGAGAGAAAAGGAGAGGGAGAGAAAGATAGAAACATCAATGATGAGAAAGAATCATTGATTGGCTGCCTCCTGCACACCACTCACCAGGGATCAAGCCCACAGCCCAGGCATGTGTCCTAACCAGGAATTGAACTATGACTTCCTGGTTCATAGATCGATGCTCAACCATTGAGCCACACCAGCTGGGTTCCTTACAGTTTTGTTTTGCATTCCCCTAATGACTAGTGATGTTGGTTATCTTTTCATGTGCTTTTTGGACATTTGTGTATCTTTGGAGGAATGTCAAGTCCTTTGCTATTTTTTAAATAGGTTTTTTATTTGTTGTTGGGTTGTAGGCATTCTTTATATATTCTGGACATTGATCCTTTATCAGATTTATGATTTACCTATATTTTCTCCAGTTCCTTGGGTTGCCTTCTCTCTGTTGATAGTATCCTCTGATGCACAAAAGTTTTTATTTTTTATGAAGTCCAGTTTCTCATTTTTTTTGTTACTTGTGTTTTTGCTGTTTTATCTAGTAAATCACTGCCAAATCTAATGTTATAAAGCTTTTCTCCTATATTATCTTCTGAGAGTTTTATATTTTTAAGCTCTTACATTTAGGTCTTTAGTCCATTTTGAGTTGCTTTTTGTGTATGGTATAAGATAAGGTGTCCAACTTCATTCTTAAAATGTTGGCATTTAGTTTTTCTAGTACTACTACTTGTTGACTATCCTTCCCCATTAAATGGACTTAGCACCCTCTCTGAAAATCACTTGACCATTAATATGAGAGCTTCTCCATTCTATTCAATTGGTTTATATTTCTGTCTTTATTCGTGTGCCACAGTTTTAATTACTGTAGATTTAAAATCAATAATTTTGTTCTTTTTGAAAATTATGTTCACTATTTGTGGTCCCTTGAAATACATACGAATTTTAGAATAGCTTTTTCTATTTCTGCAAAAATTGTCATTGGGGTTTTGGTAGAGATTATATTGAACCTATAGATCACTTTGGGTAATATTGATATCTAAATGATATTAAGTGTTCAAGCCATGAACATGGGATGTCTTTACATTTATTTGTGTCTTTAATTTCTCTCAGCAACATTCTGTAGTTTTCGGTGTACAACTTTTTTTGCTTTAGTTTATCAAATTTTCTCTCTCATGGATCATGGTTTGGTTTTCACATGCCTAAGAACTCTTTTTCTAATACCAGATTATAAAAAATATTTTTTCCTTTGTTTTTTTCTAACAGTTTTATAGTTTAGAAAAATGAAAAATATATAACTATATTTCTATGATCCATTTTGACTTTATATAAGGTGTGAGGTGTAGGTTGAGATTTACTTTTTTGCCTATGTATATCCAGTTGTTCTAGTGCTTGTTGAAAAGAATATTCTTTCTCCATTTACTTGCCTTTGCATTTTTATCAGAAATCTGGCTATATGTTTGTATTAACAGTGAGCATCATAATTAATGATTGAAGACTGAAAAATTTCCCCCAATATCAGGAATAAGATAAGAATGTCCACTCTAACTACTTCCATTCACAGTGGAATGAAATTAGAAATCAATAATAGAAGGACATTGCCCTGGCCACTGTGGCTCAGTTAATTGAAGCATCATCCTATACACCAAAAGATTGCGAGTTCGATTCCCAGTCAGGGCACATACCTAGGTTGCAGGTTCTATCCCTGGTCGGGATGCCTATGGGAGGCAACCAATTAGTGTTTCTCCCTTCTCTCTCTCTCCTTTTCTCTCTCTCTAAAAAAAATAATAGGAGGAAATTAAGAAATCTAAAAATACGTGGCAATTAAATAGCACTACTGAATAACCAGTTGATCAATAAAGTCACAATGGGCATTAGAAAATACTTTGAAATGAGTAAAAACAAACAACATATCATAACTTATGAAATGCAGTAAAAGCAGTATTTAAAGCAGAAAATGCCCATATTAGTAAAAAAGAAAGATCTCAACTTACTAACCAAAACTTCTATCTTAAGAAGCTATAAAAATTTGGCCAAACCTATAAAAATGTACAACACCAAGAGTGAAGCATAATGTAAATTATGGGCTGGGTAAATTATGATGTGCCAGCATAGTTTCATTATTTGTAACAAATATATCACTCTAATGGAAGATATTGATAATGGGTGAGACTATCCATGTGTAGGGACGGGGGACTGTATAGGAAATTTCTGTACTTTCCCTTCAATTTTGCTGTGAACCAATAACTTCTCTAAGAAAAAGTCTTAATAAAATAAAAACTTAACTACAAAAAGAAGAGCAAACTAAACTCATATCAAGCTGAAGGAAGGAAATAATACTACTAAAGGTTAGAGGCAAAATAAGGGAAATAGAGAATTGAAAAAATAGAGAAAACCATCAAACCAAAGATTGTTTTTTTGTTGTTGTTTGTTTGTTTTTGTTTTATTTGGAAAGAGCAACAAAATTTACAATTCAAGCTAGACTTACCAAGTAAAAATGAGAGGATACTCAAAATTCTTATACTTTGCTCTACTTTTTTATTTCTTTCTCCATTATATAGCTTTGGTTCACCATTTACTTTCAACCTTTTAAAAAAATCTAAATTGTAGACAGCAAATAGTTAGAGATGTTTCCTTTTTAGATTATGTTTCCTAGGTAGGATATTGTTCAGTTGAGTAGAATGTTTAATATATATATATATTTGTTATATTTGTATTGGAATTAGTTGATAAAGTAGGCTTTATAAAATCTGCTATTATGCTATTTGTGTTTTTGTATGTCTTGTATTTTAGTTTGTTTATTTCTCTCTTACTCCGTTTATTTCTTTTTTTTTACAATGGGGATATTATTTATTTATTTTATTTTTTAAAATTAAATCTTTATTGTTCACATTATTACATTTGTTTCTCTTTTTTCCCCTCCATAGCACCCCTCCACCCAGCTCCCACCCTTCCCTCTGCCCTTACCTCCTTCCCATTGATCTCATCCATAGGTGTATGATTTTTGTCCAGTCTCTCCCTGTACACCCTTCACCCCTTTCCCCCGAGAATTATCAGTCCACTCCCTTTCTGTGCTCCTGATTCTATTATATTCGCCAGTTTATTCTGTTGATCAAATTTTTAATTCACTTAATTTTTAGATTCACTTATTGATAGATATGTATTTGTTGTTCATAATTTTTTGTCTTTTGCCTTTTTCTTCTTCCTCTTCTTAAAGAGTACCTTTCAGCATTTCATATAATACTGGTTTGGAGTTGATTAACTCTTTTAGCTTTTTCTTCTCTGTGAAGCTCTTTATCTGCCCTTCAGTTCTGAATGATAGCTTTGCTGGATAGATTATTCTTGGTTGTAGGTTCTTGTTATTCATCACGTTGAATATTTCTTGCCACTCCTGTCTGGCCTGCATAGTTTCTGTTGAGAAATCAGCTGACAGTCGTATGGGTGCTCCCTTGTAGGTAATGAACTGTTTTTCTCTTGCTGCTTTTAATATTCTCTCTTTGTCTTTTGCTCTTGGTATTTTAATTATGATGTATCTTGGTGTGGTCCTCTTTGGATTCCTTTTATATGGGGTTCTGTGTGCTTCCTGGACTTGTAAGTATATTTCTTTTACCAGATGTGGGAAGTTTTCATCATTATTTCTTTAAATAGGTTTTCAGTATCTTGCTCTCTGTCTTCTTCTGGCACCCCCACAATTCTGATGTTGGTACGCTTGAAGCTGTCCCAGAGTCTCCTTACATTATGTTCAAATTTTTGGATTCTTTTCTCTTCTTGCTTTTCCAGTTGAATGTTTTCTGCTTCTTTATATTTCAAATTTTTGACTTGATGCTTGCCTTTCTCTAATCTGCTGTTAGGACTCTGTATAATATTTTTTATTTCAGTCAGTGTATGTTTAATTTCTATTTGGTCATTTATCATCTCTAGTTGGACCTTTTCCATTTGTAGTTGGCTTTTTTGCATCTCTAGTTGGTCCTTTTTCATCTGGTCTTGGCTCTTGCTAACTTTATCCAATTTTTCCATCATATTCTTGAAAAACCTTATAAAGTGAACTCTATCCAGTTATTTTTTTTTCCCTCCATTTCTTTTGTTTGTGATCCCTTCCCTTGTCTTGGCATTTTCACTATGCCGGGGAAACTTCTGTGTTGAATTCAGCCTTATGATACCAGACTTGCAAAACCGAAGAAGCCTCTGTTGAGCTTGGGATGGGTGAAGTCTCAGGGCTAAGGGACCACCTTGCCTTTCAGTCGGCCCCGCCCTCCACGGCCCCTGAGTCTCGCGTGACTGGGTAATCCCTGGAGCGGTCCCTGTGCAGCGCGCCCGCAGTGCCTCTAGACCGCTGCCTTTCCAGTTCCCCTGCGCAGCAGGACCACACGAGTCTAGGTCTCCAGGGTTTTGCCCAAAACAGGGGCTTAGTGGAGTCAGAAGTGGCACAGTTGGGAGGGTCTGTCTCCTTCCCACTCACGAAAGCCAGCGGCACAATCAGCAATCTGTCCTCTGCACAGTGCCGTGCGCGCCCCCAGTCCTCCGATCTTTTGTGACTCCCTTAAATTTCCGTGCACCTCTCCCTTTTCACAGTCCAAACGCCCCCCGTATGAGTTTCAGTTGGATCTGGGGTTTAGTGTCGTAAGATAAGGGGCTCAATGCCGTTGGGAGTCTCCGTTTCCCTCCCGCCAGAGAAAGCCAGCCAGGTCCTCTGGCACCTGTTCTCTCAGCGCGCGTGTCTCCGTACCTCAGCTTTTTGCAGCTCCTCTGGGTCTCCGTGAGCCCCTCTCTTTCCTTCTAGTTGTAGAACTTCCACTCAGGCAGCTTTCCTGTGGTTCTGGATGATGTCCATTCTGTCCCCTAGTTGTAGTTTTGAAATTGTTGTGCCAGGCAGCAGTGTAGGTGTTTACCTATGCCACCATCTTGGATTCTCCAATGGGGATATTCCGTTTATTTCTTAATGTTAAATAGATATTCTCTGCATACTATTTTGATTATGTTGCTACTTCTTTTACTATTTTAAACATTAATTTCTTAGTAGTTGCCCTGGGGTTTATAATTAACATCTTAGCTTAAACAAATTAGTTTGTATTATTACAAACTTAATTTCAATAATATTCAAAAACTTTGTTGTTATTTAGGTCGGTTCTCTTCTTCCTCTCCTGTGCTATTATTCTCATACAAATTGCATCTTTATATATTTTAAGCTCATCAACATTTTTATAATTATTGCTTTATGCTATTATCTTATAAGCAGATAGGACAAGGAAAATAGTTACAAAGACAAAAACATTTAGGCCTAGCTGGTTTGGCTCAATGGATAGAGTGTCAGCCTATGGACTGAAGGGTCCTGTGTTCAGTTTCAGTCAAATGCACATTCCCAGGTTTGGGGCTTGATCCCCAGTAGGGGGCGTGCAGGAGGCAGCTGATCAATGACTCTCTCTCATTGATTTTTCTATCTCCCTCTCCCTTCCTCTGTGAAATCAATTAAAAAAAAAAAAAACCAAAACATTTATACTGCCTTTTACTAGTATGTTTAATTATGTAGTCAACTTTATTTTTACTTGTTTTTGAATTTCAAAAGATATTTCTTTTTTTAATTAAATCTTTATTGTTGAAAGTATTATATGTGTCCCCCCCTTTTCTCCCATAGACCCCTTCTAGCTCACTCCACCCCCTACCCCAGCCCTTTACCACCCTATTGTCTATGTAGATGGGTTATGCATATGTGCATATAAATTCTTTGGTTGGTCTCTTCCCAAACACCCACCCACCTTTCCTCTGAGATTCCACAGTCTTGTTCTATGCTTCTACATCTCTAGATCTATTTTGTTCCTCAGTTTATTTTGTTCAGTAGATTTCACATATGAGTGAGATCATGTGGTACTTGTCTTTTTCAAACTGGCTTATTTCATTTAGCATGATACTCTCCAGATCCTTTTTTGCTGTCTCAAAGGATAAGAAATGCTTCTTTTTCACTGCTGCATAGTATTCCATGGTGTAACCATCACAGCTTTTTTATCCACTCATCTTGGGCTGTTTCCAGATCTTAGCTATTATAATTGTGCTGCTATGAACATAGGGGTGCATACTTTCTCTCTGATTGGTGTTTCAGGTCTCTTTATTCCTAGAAGTAGGATCACTGGATCAAATGGCAAATCCATATTTTATTTTTTGAGGAAACTACACTAGGCTGCATTCCCACCAGCAGTGTACTAAGGTTCCCTTTTTTCCACATCCTCATCTGTGGGAACCTCTTTCCACGTCCTGCGTAGTTCAGGGTTCTTGGGTCAGGGTTCGGGTTCTGAAGGAGGCCGCACGCAAACGAAATGAGAGACTAGAAAATATTAATTTGGCGATATTGGGGGGCCAGGCGGGAGCCTTCCTCTAGTGGAAAGGACTGCCATTTGTTCTGGCATTTTTCTCCCTTTTATTAAGGCTTTGGGACACACCCCTAGCCTTTAGGCAGGAAATAACAGAAATTAACATGATACAAACAGATAGTTTCAACTAAACAATGAGTAATCAGCTTTGACCTTTCAGAGCAATTAAGGTTGGCCAGCTTCTGGCTTCCTATTTACATCCATTTAGTGAGAACAATATTTGGTTTCTGACACTCATCAGCACTTGTCATTTATTGGTTTGTTGATGGTAGCCATTCTGACAGGTATGAGGAGATACCTCATTGTCATTTTAATTTGCATCTCTCTGGTGATCATTTTTTGCATATATTTCTTAGCCATCTGTATGTCCGCTTTGGAGAAGTGTCTGTTTAGGTCCTTTATCCATTCCATTTTTAATTAGATTGTCTTCTCTTTGTTAAGTTGTAGGAGTTCCTTATATATATTGGAAATTAACCCCTTATCAGGTGAATCATTGGAAAATACGTTCTCCCATGCAGTGGGCTCCCTTTTCATTTTGCTGATGGTTTCTTTGGCTATACAGAAGCTTTTTATGTTGATGTAGTTCCATTTATTTTCTCCTTAGTTTCCTTTGCCCTAGGAGATATATCCACAAACATATTGTGAGAGATGTCTGAGATTTTGCTGCCTGTGGTTTCTTCCAGGATTTTTATAGTTTCACGGCTTATGTTTAAGTCTTTTATATATTTTGAGTTTATTATTGTGTACGGTGTAAGTTGGTGGTCAAGTTTTATTTTCTTTATTTGCATGTATCTGTCTAATTTTCTCAACACCATTTATAGAAGAGGCTATCTTTATTCTGTTGTATGTTCTTGCCTCTTTTTGTCAAATATTGAGTGTAATGGCTTGAGTCTATTTCTGGGATCTCTGTTCTGTTCTGTCCCATTAATCTATATGCCGGTTCTTGTGCCAGTACCAGCCTGTTTTGATTATAATAGTTTTGTAGTGTACCTTGATATCTGGTATTGTGATCCCCCCAAGTTTCTTCTTTCTAAAGATTGCTATGGTTATTTGGGGTCTTTATTGGTTTCATAGAAGTTTTTGGATTTCCATATTGTTCTAGATCTGAGAAATATGCTGGTGGTATTTTAATAGGAATTGCATTGAATTCATAGATTGCTTTGGGTAGTGTGGACCTTTTAATGATGTTAATTCTACCAGTCCATGAACAAGGTATATTGTTCTACTTGTTTATATCTTCCTCTATCTCTATTTTCTTTTTTCCTCCATTTTTTTCTTTATTGATTAAGGTATTACAAATGTGTCCTTATCCCCCCATTATCCCTACCCCCCCACTTATGCCCTCACCCCCCTGATATCTATGTCCATTGGTTAGGCTTATATGCATACATACAAGTCCTTTGTTTGATCTCTTCCCTTACCTCCATCCTCCCCTATCTTCCCTCTGAGGTTTGAGCATCTGGACGATGCTTCTCTGTTTCTAGATCTGTTTTTGTTCATCAGTTTATGTTGTTCATTATAATTCACAAATGAGTGAGATCATGTAATATTTATCTTTCTCTGACTGACTTATTTCAGTTAGCATAATGCTCTCCAGCTTCATCAATGCTATTGCAAGTGGTAGGAGTTCCTTCCTTTTTACAACAACATAGTATTCCATTGTGTAGATGTACCACATTTTTTTAACCCACTCATCTGCTGATGGGCACTTAGGCTGTTTCTAAATCTTAGCTATTGTAAATTGTGCTGCTGTGAGCATAAGGGTACATGTATCCTTTCTGATTGGTGTTTCTGTTTTCTTTGGATATATTCCTAGAAGTGGGATCACTGGGTCAAATGGAAGTTTCATTTCTAATTTTTTGAAGGAACTCTGTACTGTCTTCCACAGTGGCTGCACCAGTCTGCATTCTCACCAGCAGTGCACCAGGGTTCCTTTTTCTCTGCATCCTCCCCAGCACTTGTGCTTTGTTGATTTGTTGATGATAGCCATTCTGGCAGGTATGAGATGGTACCTCATTGTTGTTTTGATTTGCATCTCTCTGATGATTAGTGACTTTGAGCATGTTTTCATATGTCTCTTGGTCTTCCTTTCGAAAAGTGTCTATTTATGGCCATTGCCCAGTTTTTGACTGGGTTGTTTGTCTTCCTTTTGTTAAGTTGTATGAGTTCCCTCGGAGATACCTTTGGCAAATATGTTCTACCATGCAGTAGGTTTTCTTGTTGTTTTGTTGATGGTGATTCTTTTGCTGTGCAGAAGCTTTTTATTTTGGTGTAGTCCCATTTGCTTATTTTCTCTTTAGTTTCCATTGCCCTAGGAGCTGTGTCGGTGAAGATATTGCTTTGGCATGTACCTGAGATTTTGCTGCCTGCGGATTCCTCTAATATTTTTATGGTTTCCCAAGTTATGTTTAATTCCTTTATCCATTTTGAGTTTATTTTTGTGTATGGTATAAGTTGGTGGTCTGTTTTCTTTCTTTCTTTTTTTTTTTATTGCTTGTGTCTAACCAAATTTCCCAGCACCATTTATTGAAGAGACTGTCTTGACTCCATTGTATGTTCTTGTCTTCTTTGTCAAATATTAATTGAGCATAGTGGTTTAGGTTGATTTTTGGGTTCTCTTTTCTATTCCATTGGTCTATATATCTATTCTTGTGCCAGTACCAAGTAGTTTTGAGAATAGTGGCTTTGTAATACATCTTGATATTGGTATGGAGATCCCTCCTCCTTTGTTCTTCTTTCTCAGGGTCTCTGCAGTGCAGCTATTCATTCTTTTAGTTTGTTTGTTTCTTTTTTTTAATTTTTTATTCCAGTTGAATTTTTGGAGAGTTCTTTCTAGATCTGTAAAATATGCTGTTGGTATTTAGATTGCTTTGGGTAATATGGACATTTTAATTATGTTGATTCCACCAATCCATGAGCACAGTATGTTCTTTCATCTGTATATGTCTTCCTCTCTTTTTTCAACATCCTGTAATTTTCTGAGTAGAGGTCTTTTATGTCTTTAGTTAAGTTTATTCCTAGGTATCTTAATTTTTTTGGTGCACTAGTAAATGGGATAGTTTTTTTCATTTCTCTTTCTGTGAGTTCATTATTGGTACATAAAAATGCCATAGATTTCTTGGTGTTAATTTTGTGTCCTGCTACATTGCCGAATTCATTTATTAAGTCTAATAGTTTTTTGATGTAGTCTTTATGGTTTTCTATGTACAGTATCATGTCATCTGCAAATAATGACAATTTTACTTCTTTTCCAATTTGGATGCCTTTTATATCTTCTTCTTGTCTGATCGCTTGGCTAGCACTTCCAGTACTATGTTGAATAGGAGTGGTGAAAGCAGGCATCCCTGTCTTTTTCTTGTTCTTAAGGTAAGTGGTTTTAGTTTTTGCCCATTGAGTATGATGCTGGCTATAGGTTTGTCGTATAAGGCTTTTATTGTGTTGTGATATCATCCTTCTATTCCCACCTTATTGAGCATTTTTATCAGAAAAGGGTGTTGGACTTTGTCAAAAGGCTTTTCTGCATCAATTGATATGATTATGTGATTTTTTTTGTTTCTCAATTTGTTTATGTGATGTATCCCATTTATTGATTTGCAGATATTGTACAAGCCTTGCATCCATGGAACATATCCCACTTGGTCATGGTGTATGATCTTTATAATGTAATGCTGGATCCAGTTTTCTAGAATTTTTGAGGGGATTTTAGCATCTATGTTCATCAGAGATATTAGCCTGTAATTCTCTTTTTTTTGTGGTGTCTTTATCTGGTTTGGTATTATGGTAATGCTGGCTTCATAGAAGGAGTTTGAAAGTGTGCTTTCCTCTTGAATTTTTTGGAATAGTCTGAGGATGACTGGTTTTAGTTCTTTGAATGTTCAGTAAAACTCCCCTCTGAAGCCATCTGGTCCAGGGCTTTTGATTACTGTTTCAGTTTCATCAGTAGTTATTGGCCTATTCAGGTTTTTTAATTCTTCCTGATTGAGTTTTGGAAGCTTTTATTTTTCAAGGAATGTGTCCATTTTGTCGAGGTTGTCCAGTTTGTTGGAGTAGACTTGTTCGTAGTACTTTTTTTACAATCCTTTGTATATCAGTGGGGTCAGTTTTTACTTCACCTCTTTCATTTCTGATTTTGTGTATTGGGGACCTCTCTCTTTGCTTCTTGGTGAGCCTGGCTGGAGGTTCATCAATCTTGTTTATCCTTTCAAAGAACCAGCTCTTGATTTCATTGATTTTTTGTATTGTTTTTGGGGGGGTGGTTTGTGTGTGTGTGTGTGTGTGTGTGTTTGTTGTTGTTTTTTTTTTGTCTCTATGTCATTTATTTCTACTCTGGTCTTTATTATTTCCTTCTTTCTGGATACTGTGGGCTTTTCGTGTTGCTGTCTTTCTAATTCTTCAAGTTGCAAGGTTAGATAATTTTATTACCAGTTTTCTTATTTTTGGAGATAGGCCTGTAGAACTATGAATTTCCCTTTCTGGACTGCTTTAACTGTATCCCATAGGTTTTGGATTGTGTTTTCATTGTCATTTGTTTCTAGGATGCTTTTTAATTCTTCTTTGATCTCTTTGCTAACCCAATTATTGTGGAATAACATGCTATTTAGTCTCCAACTGTTTGTTTGTTTTTATTGTTTTTATAATAGATGATTTTTAGTTTTATACCATTGTTATCTGAAAAGATGCTTATGATTTCTATCCTCTTGAATTTGAAGAGACTTTGCCTGTGTCCCAATATGTGGTCTATCTTTGAAAATGTCTCATGTGCAGTGGAGAAGAATGTATATTCTGTAACTTTTGGGTGAAGTATTCTGAAGATGTCAATTAAGTCCATATGATCTAGTGATTCATTTAGGATTACTGTTTCTTTTTGCTTTTTTGTTTAGAGGATTTATCCAGTGATGTCAGTTAGGTATTAAAGTCCTCTACAATGACTGTATTTTCTCAATCTCTCCCTTGATATCCTCCAGAAGTTTTTTTTTTTTATATATATATATTTGGGTGCTCCTGTATTGGGTGTATATATGTTTACCAGAGTTATATTTTCTTGATGAACTGGTACCTTTAGTTTATGTAATGGATTTCCTTATCTCTTGTTATGGCCTTTATTTTGAGGTCTATTTTGTCAAATATAGGTATTGCAACCCCTGCCTTTTTCTCATTTCTATTTGCCTGAAAATTTTTTCCCATCCCTTCACTCTCAGTCTGTGTGAATCCTTTCTTCTGAGGTGGTACTCTTGAAGACAGAAAATATATGGGTCATGTTTTCTTATCCATTCAGCTATCCTGTGGGTTTTTTTATTAGAGCATTTAATCCATTTAAGTTTAATGTTATTATTGATAAGTACTTCTTTGTCATCATTTTTTTCTTAATGTTTGTGTTTCTTCTTGCCTTTCTGTTTCGTCTTTTTACAGCAGTCCCTTTTGCATTTCTTGCATTTCTGGCTTGGTGGTAATGAACTCTCTTAGCCCATTTTTGTCTGTGAAGCTCCTGATTCCACCTCCAATTTTGAATGATAGCTTTGCTGGGCACAGTATTCTTGGATTCAGTCCCTTGCTTTGCATCATTTTGTATATTTCATTCCAATCCCTTCAGGCCTGGTGTGTTTCTGTTGAGAAATCAGTTGATATTCTAATAGGAGATTCCTTGTACGTAACTTTCTGTCTCTCTCCAGCAGCCTTTAAGATTCTTACTTTGTCGTTGGTGTTCGCCAATTTAATTATGATGTGTCTTGGTGTTGGTCTTTTGGGGGTTCATCTTCTTTGGGACTCTGTGCTTTTTGGACTTGCATAGTTTTTTTCTTGCCAATATCAGGGAAGTTTTGTTTCATTATTTCTTCAAACAGGTTTTCTATTCCTTGCTTTTATTCTCCTTCAGGGACCTTTATTATGTGAATGTTGTTTCGTTTTGTGTTGTCCCTAAGTTCCCTTAGGCTCTCCTCTTGCTTTTTAACTCTTCTTTCCACTTGCCTCTATGTTTGTGTATATTTTCCAACTTTGTCTTCTAATTTGCTGATGCGGTCCTCAGCCTCTTCTAGTCTACTGTTTAAGCCTTCCATTTTGTTCTTTATTGCAGCTGTGTCATTCTTCATTTCCTCTTGGTTCCTTTTCATGTTGGTGACATTCTCATTCAGCTCCTTATAATTCTCATTGAGTTGTGTGTATTTGTCATTGAGTTGTGTGTATTTGTCATCCAGCCATTTAAGCATCCTTATAACCATTACTCTGAATTCTTTCTCTGACAAGTTGTTTACCTCAATTTCATTTAACTCCCATTCTGGTGATTCTTCTTTTTCTTCCTTTGGGGATTGCTTTTTTTTGTCTTCCTATGTTTTGTTGTACAGTTTTAATTGTAGATTTGATTGTTTTGCTACCCTGGTTCTTTGGGGGATGGTGCTACTCGTGTGATCTCCCAGGTCCCTGGGCTTGGAAATCTAGCATAGCTCCCTACTTGAGCTATTGGTGTTCTCTTGTAGGCCTCCAAGCTAGAAAGGTGCAACTGTGGTGTCTAGAAGTCAGCAGCCGTGGGGGAGGGGTCCCATTTTTTGCTATCTTGTGCCCTTGGTTGAAATCACGCATGACCTAATGGGGACTCAAATTGATACCCAGTAGCTTTCTGTTGGGGTGGTGGGGTTCAGGAGGCCTGTGCTCTGGAAATGTGTGTAGTGTCCAGAGTTCTGTAGTTGTGGGGTGGGCAGACTCAGCTTTTGCTGCTGCCTCTGTGGTTGGATACACATACCCCCAGTGGCAGCTTACAGTGGCACCCATGGTGCGTTTGCCAGCAGGGTGTACTGATGCACTATGAAGGTCCCTGGCGCTGAAGCCTCTGATTGTAGTGTTTTGGGCAGATATCCCAGAAGAGGGAATTCAGATTGTCTACAGCCCAGCAATGCACCCCTGTTTGTATAAGTGCGCACCCAGCAGGGCTCACAATGGCACCCAAAGGCTGCCTGTGGAGCTGTGGGCTTGGGAGGCCTGCACACTGGAAAAGTGTGTGACTGTAGTGTTCAAAGTTCTGCAGCTGTGGGTTGGGAACACTCAGTTTTTGCTACTGCATCTGTGATTGGATACGCACACTCACAGGGGCACCGGCAGTGCATTTGCCAGTGCAGTACACTGAAGCACTCTGAAGGACCCTGGCATTGAAACTGTGCAATTGAGGTGTCTATGGGCAGGTATCCAAGATGAGTGAATTTAGAATTTCTACTGCCAGGGGAGTGCATACCTGTTTGTCCAAGATTGCACCCAGCAGGGGCTCACAGTGGCTCCCAATAGCACTTGTGGATCAAGAGGTTCAGGGGGCCTGCTTGCTGGAAATGCACAACTGTGGCAGTGTGTTTGCTGGTGCAGAGCTCTGACGCACTGTGAGGGGACCTGGTGCTGAAGTTGCGCAGCTGGGGTGTCTGTGGGCAGTTATTCAGGAAGAGTGAATTCATAATTTCTACTGTAAGGCGTGTGCCATTGTCTGTACAAAATCACACCCAGTGGGGGCTCACAGTGGCTCCCAAGAGCGGCTTGTGGAGTTGTGTTCCCTGGAGGCCTGTACACTGGAAACACGCATGTGACTGTGCTGTCTAGAGGTCTGCCACTGGGGACGGTGAAGTCGCACTTACCTTTGGAGGTGAAGGTGCCAGATTTTGTGTGTCTGCACGTGGGGCAGCAGCATTTTGGCTGGAGTGGCTGCCAGGTCACAGGCAGTGTCCATGCCCTGTCTGGGTGGTGATGCTGATGAATTCCTAGAGGAGCCCACTCTCCCCCTTCAAGATGTTATGGGCTCCCTGCCCGACTCCTGCAGTCCGGGGAGTGCCCACAGCAGTGGTAGTCTCTCCCAGTCCAAGAGAGCCTGGTCTGCCAACCCCTGCTCTTCCTGTTAGATTTAACTGTCCTCTATCTCTATTTTCAACGCCCTGTAATTTTCCAAGTACAAGGTTTTTATATCCTTGGTCTAGTTTATTTCTGGGTATCTTAATTTTTTTGTTGCAATGGTCAATGGGATTGTTTCTTTCCTCCTTTTCTGAGAATTCATTATTGGTACATAAAAATGGCATTGATTTCTGAGTGATAATTTTGTATACTGCTATATGGCTGAATTCCTTTATTAACTGTAGTAGTTTTTGGTGGAATCTTTAGGGTTTTCTTTGTACAGCATTGTGTCATCACCATGACAGTTGTACTTCCTCCTTTCCAATTTGGATGCCTTCTGTTTCTTATTGTCTGATTGCTGTGGCTGGGATTTCCAGTACTACATTTAATGACTGTGGTGAAAGTGGACATCCTGTCTTGTTCCTGTTCTTAGGGGAAATGGTTTTAATTTTGCACATTGAGTATGATGTTGGCTATAGGTTTTTTATATATGGCCTTTATTATGTTGAGATATGATCCCTCTATTCCAGTTTGCTGAGAGGTTTTATGAAAAATAGGTGTTGTATTTTTTCTAAAAATGCTTTTTCTGCACAAAATTGATATTATCATGTAATTTTTGTCTTTCAATTTGTTTACTTGATGTAGACAGTTATTGATTTGTGAGTATTGTACCAGCCTTGAACCTCTGGGATAAATCCTGTTTAGTCATGGTGTATGAGCTAATATATTGCTGGATCTGATTTCCTAATACTTTTTGAGGATTTTAGCATATGTGTTGATCAGGGATATTGGCCTATAGTTCTCTTTTTTTTGTAGTGTCTTTATCTGGTTTTGAAATTAGGATAATGCTGGCCCCATAAAAAGAGGTTATGGAACTCCCCTGTGAATTCATCTGGGCCATAGTTTTTGTTTGCTGGGAGTTTTTTGTTTGTTTGTTTGTTTTTTTACTGCTTCTATTTTATTGGTGGTTATTGACCTATTCACGTTTTCTGGTTCTTCCTGATTCAGTTTTGGAAGATTGTATTTTTTGGGGGGATTTGTCCATTTCATCTACATTGACTAGCTTATTGGCATGCAGTTGTTCATAGTATTTTCTTATATTCCTTTGTATTTCTGTGGTGTCACTTGTTACTTCACCTCTTTTGTTTCTGATTTTGCTTATTTGGGTCCTCTCTCTTTGTTTCTTGATGAGTCTGGCCAACAGTTTATCAATATAGTTTACCTTTTCAAAGAACCAGCTCTTGGTTTCATTGATTTTTTAAATATATTTTTTTGGCCTTTATGTCATTTATTTCTGCTCTAATCTTTATTATTTCCTTCCTTCTACCTATTTTTGGGTTTTTCTTGTTGTTCTCATTCTGATTCTTTAAGTTGTATGGTTATATAGTTTGTTATTAATTTTTTTTGTATCTTGAAGTAGGCCTGTAGTGCTATAAAAACTTCCCTCTCAGGACTGCTTTCACTGTGTCACATAGATTTTTGATTGTTGTGTGTTCATTTGCATTTGTTCCCAAGATGTTTTTTATTTCTTTCTTGATCTCATTAATAACCCATTCATCTATACTAATAAAAGGGTAATATGCAAATTGGTCAAAATGCCCTTACAGTAACGACCGAACAGTAGGCTGTGTGAGGTGACCAGGCTGGTGAGGGGCGGGGGGCAGTGAGGGGCAACCAAACAACCAAACTTCAGGCTATGTGGGGTGACCAGGCCGGCAGAGGGGGGAAGTGAGGTGCAACCAAATGACTGAACAGAAGGCTGCATGGGGCAACCAGGCCAGCAGAGGGGGGCAGTGAGGGGTGACCAGACCAGTAGAGGGCGCAGTTGGGGGCAACCATGCTGGCAGGGGATGGCAGTGAGGGGTGACCAGGTTGGCGCAGGGGAGCAGTTGGGGGTGAACAGTCCAGCAGGGGGACAGTTGGGGGTGACCAGGTCAGCAGGAGGGGGGCAGTTGGGGGCAACCAGGTCAGCAGGGGGAGCAATTGGGGGCGCCCCGCCTGGCCGGCCGCGGTGCTTCGGGGTCCCCCGGCTGGTGGGGGGGCAGTTCGGGGCTATCAGGCAGGCAGACAGGTGAGCAGTTAGGAGCTAGCGGTCCCGGATTATGAGAGGGATGTCCGACTATCAGTTTGGGCTCGATACTGGGAACATCCTCCAAGGGGTTCTGCATTGGAGAGGGTGTAGGCTGGGCTGAGAAGACCCCCCCCCCCACCCATGCACACATTTTGTGCACCGGGCCTCTAGTAGTTTAATAACATGCTATGTAGCCTCCATATGTTTTAATGTTTTTACTATAGTTGATTTCTAATTTTGTTCCTTTGTGATCTGAAAAGATGCTTGATATGATTTCAAGCTCCTTCAACTTGTAGAGACTTGTGTTGTGTCCTAATATGTGTGGTCTTTCTTTGAGAATGACTCATGTGTACTTGAGAAGAATGTACATTCTGCAACTTTGGGGTGAAATGTTCTATATGTGTTAATTAAATTCACATGATCTAGTGTGTCATTTGGAGTCTCTGTTTCCTTGTTAAGTTTTTGTCTTAATGATATCCAGTGACATTAGCAGGGTGTTAAAAGTCCCCTATGAATGTATTGCTATAGGTCTCTCAAAATCTACAAGTGTTTGTATGAGTGTGTGTGTATGTGTGTGTGTGTGTGTGTGTGTGTGAGTGTGTGTTTTCTGTTAATCCTCACCTGAGTTTTTTTTTTTTAGAGAGAGAATGGAAGGGAGAGGGAGAATCAGAGAGAAACATCGATGTTAGAGAGACACATCAATTGGTTGCCTCCTGCATACACCCCAACCCCAGCCCTGGGAGCCTGCAACCAAGGTACATACCCATTACTGGAATTGAACCTGGGACCCTTCAGTCTATGGACTGAGGCTTTGTCTACTGAGCCAAGTTGGCTAGGGCTAGAAGTTTTTAAATATATTTAGGTGCTCCTATATTTAGTGCATATACGTTCACCAAGGTTATATACAATTGTTGGATGGATCCCTTTAGTATGATGTAGTGACTTTTATTATCTCTTGTGATAGCCCTCATTTTAAAGTCTATTTTGTCACATATGAGTATTGCTACTATTGCTACCCCAGCTTTTTTTTTTTTTTTCCATTTGCCTGGAAAATTTTTTTCCATTCCTACTCTCATCCTGTGTGAGTCTTTTGTGCTGAGGTGGGTCTCTTGTAGATAGCATGTATTGGGTCATGTTTTTGTATCCATTCAGCTACTCTATATCTTTTGATTAGAGCATTTAATCCATTTAAATTTAAGGTTATTATTGATAGGTACTTATTTGTTATCATTTTAATTCTGTATGCCCATGTTTCTCCCCCCCCCCTCTCTTTTTAGCATTTCTTATGGTGCTGGTTTGGTAGCAATAAACTCCTTTGAACTTTTTTTTTTTTGGTCTAGGAAACTATTTCGCCACCTGTTTAGAATGATAGTCTGGCTAGGTATAGTAATCTTGGTTTCTGATCCCTGCTTTTTGTTGCCTTGAGTATTTAATTTCATTTCCTTTTGGCCTGTGGAGTTTCTGATGAAAAAAATCAACTGACAGCCTTATGGGAGCTCCTTTGTAGGTAACAAATTGCTTTTTTCTTTTTGCTGCCTTTAAGATTTTCTGTTTTATGTGTGTTTTGTTTTGTTTTTTAATTATGGCATTTTAATTATGATGTGTCTAGGTGTGGGCCTATTTGGATTCTTCTTGCTTGGGTCTTTCTGTGCCTTCTGTACTTGTGTGACTTTTTCCTTCACCTTTTGGCCCACCTATTATGCAAATATTGTTACATTTCATGTTGTTACATTTCACAACTTCCTTAGTGTCCTTCCATTTTTTTTTTTTTTGGTTTTGTTTTTTCATTGAGTGATTTTTTTCCTACCCTGTCTTCTAATTCACTGATGCAATCCTTGGCTTCTCCTAATCTGCTGTGTATTCCTCCCACATAGCATAAATAAAGAATGCTATGTCATTTTTCATAATTGCTATATTTTCTCATGCTGTTGACCATCTTTGCCATCCTTATTCTGAACTCTGTGTCTAATAAATTTCTTTCTCTATTTCATTTAGCTCTTCTACAGAATTCTCTTGTTCTTTCATTTAGGGCTTTTTTTTGTCTCTCCATTTTGGCTACCTGATTGGGTTTGTGTCTGTGTATTAGGCAGATCTGCTAGGAGTCCCAATCTCTAGTGCAGGACAATGTCAAACACTGTTTGTAACTGGCCCTGAGTGGTCTGTTTGGAGCTCTCTGCAGTCCACAGCTTTTAACTCCCTCTGCTGCAGCTGGGTGCCTTTGTAAAGGACCAAGATGTCCACCAGGGACTGCTTTTGGTGGCTTCTGGACTCAGATTAGGTCAGGCAAAGACTCCAAACCTCCAGACACCAGCCTACGCCTGTAGTTCCAATGATGATCAAATTTGATTAGCCTCAGGCTATCAACCACAGGGTGGGCAAGAGGTCTTCCAACAGGGTGGGGTAACTTCCTTCCCCCCCAGGCACAAACCACTTGGTCTTTAGGAGAAAGATTTCCTCCACAGCCAGAGGGAATGACTCAGCATAGGAAATCAGCATGGTTGCCCTCCCAGCTCCAACCCCTTAATCCTGACTTTTGCTCACACAGCTGCAATCCATTCTGCCCTCCTTCTGCTAGAACCCAGAGTGGTGGCTGCATGTAAAATTGTTATGTGTTGGCCTTTTAAGACGGTTCCTGCATTTCCAGTTGTCTCATGATGGCTGACAACAAATCTATTGCTTTTCACAGCCAAATGTTATGTAGGCACCTTTCTCAGACCTTGTGCTTTGTGCTGGGGAGCCAAACTTTGGGTTTAGACACCAAAGTTCCCATGTTCATCAAGGATATTAGCCTGTAGTTCTCTTTTTTGGTGGTGCCTTTATCTGGTTTTGGTATTAGGGTAATGCTGGCTTCATAGAAAGAGCTTGGAAGTGTGCCTTCCTCTTGAATTTTTTGGGATAGTCTGAGGAGGACAGGATTTAGTTCTTCTTTGAATGCTTGGAAGAATTCCCCTATGAAGTCATTTGGACCAGGGCTTTTATTTGCTGGACGATTTTTGATCACTGCTTCAATTTCTTTGGTAGTTATTAGCCTATTCATGTATTTCAATTCTTCCTATTGAGTTTTGGGAGCTTTTACTTTTCTAAGCATCTGTCCATTTCATCTAGGTTGTCCATTTTGTTGGAATGTAGTTGTTCATAGTATTTTTTCATAATTGTTTGTATATCTGGAGGTCAGTTTAGTTCACTCCTTTAATTTCTGATTTTGCTTTTTTAAGTCCTCTCTCTTTGCTTCTTGGTGAGCCTGGCTAAGGTTCATCAGTCCTGTTTATCCTTTCAAATAACCAGCTCTTGGTTTTATTGATCTTTTATATTGTTGTGTTTTGTTGTTGTTGTTGGTGGTGGTGTTTTTGTTTTGTTTTGTTTTGTTTTTGGTCTTTATGTTGTTTATTTCCCTTCTGATCTTTATTATTTCCTTCCTTCTGCTTACGGTGGGGTTTTCTTTCTTTCTTTCTTTATAGAAAAAATATATTTTTTATTGATTTTTTTACAGAGACCAAGTGAGAGGAATAGATAGTTAGACACATCCATGAGAGAGAAACATCGATCAACTGCCTCTTGCACACTCCCTACTAGGAATGTGCCCATAACCAAGGTACATGCTCTTGACCAGAATCGAACCTGGGACCCTTCAGTCCTCAGGCCGATGCTCTATCCACTGAGCCAAACTGATTAGGGCTGGGCTTTTCTTGTTGCTCTCTTTCTAACTCTTTGAGCTGTAGGGTTAGATAATTTATTACCATTGTTTCTTGTTTTTTGAGATAGGCCTGTAGAGCTACCCTATTTCTCCGAAAGTAAGACATTGCCTGAAAATAAGACCTACTTCCAGTTTTGCCTCTTGCTGTAAAATAAGGCATCCCCCTGAAAATAAGACCTCCCCGATAATAAGGCCTCCCCCGAACATAAGGTCTCTCCAGAATATAAGGCCCCTGAAGCTGCCATAAGGCATCTGACTCCTGATTTAAAGAGACCTCACACTGCCTGAACAGCTCCGGTTATTCTGCGGCCAATCAGTGAGCTGGTTTGTGATGACAACTACTACCATACTGTATACAGGTAATAAATTTCCTTTTTTTTTTTTTGTTTTTGTCCAACAATAAATGTGTACCGTATTCTTCTTCATGGAAAAATAAGACATCCCCTGAAAATAAGATCTAGGACATCTTTGGGAGCAAAAATTAATATAAGACACTGTCTTATTTTGGGGGAAACAGGGTATGACCTAACCTCTCAAGACTGCTTTCACTGTGTCCCATAGATTTTGGAATGTTTTATTTTCATTGTCATTTCTTGCCATGATGCTTTTTATTTATTTTTTATTTTTTTTATTTTTTAATTAATTTTAATTAATTTTTTATACATATCTCCCCATTGCCCCCCCTCCCTCCCAGGCGTACCCCGACCCCCCAGTGTCTGTGATCATTGGTTATGTTTATAAGCATGCATACAAGTCCTTTGATTGATCACTTATTTACCTCACCTAACTTTAATCTTTCTGCTATAATTTCACAGTCTGTTTGATGCTTTATGATTTTTGTCCTCCTGAGAATTATCAGTCTACTCCCTTTCTGTGCTCCTGATTCTATTATATTCACCAGTTTATTCTGTTGATCAGATTTTTAATTCACTTAATTTTTAGATTCACTTGTTGACAGATGTGTATTTGTTGTTCATAATTTTTTGTCTTTTACCTTTTTCTTCTTCCTCTTCTAAAAGGGTACCTTTCAGCATTTCATATAATACTGGTTTGGAGTTGATGAACTCCTTTAGCTTTTTCTTCTCTGTGAAGGTCTTTATCTGCCCTTCAATTCTGAATGATAGCTTTGCTGGATAGATTATTCTTGGTTGTAGGTTCTTGTTGTTCATCACGTTGAATATTTCTTGCCACTCCCGTCTGGCCTGCATCGTTTCTGTTGAGAAATCAGCTGACAGTCGTATGGGTGCTCCCTTGTAGGTAATAAACTGTTTTTCTCTTGCTGCTTTTAATATTCTCTCTTTGTCTTTTGCTCTTGGCATTTTAATTATGATGTGTCTTGGTGTAGTCCTCTTTGGGTTCCTTTTCTTTGGGGTTCTGTGTGCTTCCTCGACTTGTAAGTCTATTTCTTTTACCAGATGTGGGAAGTTTTCAGTCATTATTTCTTTAAACAGGTTTTCAGTATCTTGCTCTCTCTCTTCTTCTGGCACCCCCACAATTCTGATGTTGGTACGCTTGAAGCTGTCCCAGAGGCTCCTTACATTATCTTCACATTTTTGGATTCTTTTCTCTTCTTGCTTTTCCAGTTGAATGTTTTCTGCTTCTTTATATTTCAAATTTTTGACTTGATCCTTGCCTTTCTCTAGTCTGCTGTTAGTACTCTGCGTAATAGTATTCATTTCAGTCAGTGTATTTATTATCTTCTCTTGGGTCTCACTAAATTTATCCATCTTTTCTAGCATATTCTTGCAAAACCTTATAAGCGTGGTTTTGAACTCTATATCCAGTCATTTTTTTTCCTCCATTTCTTTTGCTTGTAATCCCTTCCCTTGTCTCGGCATTTTCACTGTGCCGGGGAAACTTCTGTGCTGGATTCAGCCAAAGAAGCCTCTGCTGAGCTTGGGAGGGTGGAGTCTCAGGGCTTAAGGGACCGCCTTGCCTTCCAGTCGGCCCCGCCCTCCACGGCCCCTGAGTCTCACGTGACTGGGTAATGGCTGGAGCGGACCTTGTGCGCTCGCGCACTCGCAGCGCTTCTAACCGCTGCCTTTCCGGCTCCCCTGCGAACCAGGACCACACGAGTCTAGGTCCCCAGGGTTTCGCCCAAAACAGGGGCCCAGTGGACTCAGAAGTGGCACAGATCAGAGGGTCTGTCTCCCGCCCACTCGCGAAAGCCAGCGGCACAATCAGCAATCCGTCCTCCGTGTGGTGCCGTGCGCGGCCAGACCTCCGATCCTTTGCAACTCCCCTAAATTTCCGTGCACTTCTCCCTTCACAGTCCAAACTCCCCCCGTATGAGTTTCGGCTGGATCTGGGGTTTAGTGTCGTAAGAGAAGGGGTTCAATGCCGTTGGGAGTCTCCGTTTCCCTCCCGCCAGAGAAAGCCAGCCAGGTACTCCGGCACCGCTCTCTCCGCGTGCGCGTCTCCGTACCTCAGCTTTTTGCAGCTCCTCTGGGTCTCCGTGAGCCCCTCTCTTTCCCTCTAGTTGTAGAACTTCCACTCAGCCAGCTTTCCTGTGGTTCTGGATGATGTCCGTTCTGTCTTTTAGTTGTAGTTTTGAAATTGTTGTGCGAGGCAGCAGTATAGGTGTTTACCTATGCCGCCATCTTGGAGTCTCCCATGATGCTTTTTATTCTTTGATCTCTTTGGTAACCCAGTCATTGTTTAGTAGCATGCTATTTAGCTTCCAGGTGTTAGATTTTTTTTCATTGTTTTTATTGTTGATTTCTAATTTTATGCCATTGTGATTTTAGAAGATGCTTGATATAATTTCTACCTTCTTGAATTTGAAGAGACTTTGCCTATGACCCAACATATGGTCTGTCTTTGAAAAAGACACATGTGTACTTGAGAAGAATGTATATTCTGTGGCTTTGGGGGGAAATGTTCTATAGATGTCAATTAATTCCATCTGATCTAGTGAGTTATTTAGGATTGATGTTTCTTTGTTGATTTTTTGTTTAAAAGATTTGTCTAGTGGTGTTAGTGGGGTATTAAAGTCCCTACTATGATTGTATTGCTGTCAATCTCTCCATTGATATCCTCCGGAAGTTTTTTTATGTATTTGGATGCTTCTATATTGGGATCATATATGTTTACCAGAGTTATATCTCTTGTTGAATTGTGCCCTTTAGTATTATGAAGTAGCCTGCCTTATCTCTTGTTATGGCCTTCACTTTGAAGTCTAATTTGTCAGATATAAGTATTGCTACCTCAGCTTTTTTTCCATTTGCCTGAAAAACCTTTTTCCATCTCTTTACCCTCAGTCTGTGTGAGTCCTTGGTTCTGAGGTCAGTTTCCTATAGACAGTAGATATATGGGTTATGTTATTCCTTCAAACAGGTTATGTTTTCTTATCTACTTTGCTATCCTCTGTCATTTGATTGGGGCATTTAATCCATTTGTAATAAAAGTTATTATTGATAGGTACTTTGTTTGTCACCTTTTTTATTCTTTATGCCTGTGTTCCTTCTTCCCTTCATTCTTCTCCTTTTTACAGCAGACCCTTTAGCAATTTTTGCATTGCTGATTTGGTGGTAATAAACTCCCTTAGTCCTCTTTTGTTTGTGAAGCTCCTGATTTCACCCTCAATTTTGATTGATAGCCTTGCTCTGTACAGTATTCTTGGATTCAGGCCCTTGCTTTGCATGACTTTGTGTATTTCAATCCATTCCCTTCTGGCCTGATGTGTTTCTTTTGAGAAATCAGTCCCCAGTCTGATGGGGGGGGGGGATTCTTTTTAGGTCTCTCTCTCTTTCTCTCTCTCATGCAGCCTTTAAGATTCTTACTTTGTCATTGGTGTGTTCCAATTTAATTATAATGTGTCTTCATTATGGTCTTTCGGGGTTCATCTTGTTTGGGACTATGTGAGCTTCTTGAATTTGTAATGTTTTTCCTTCTTATATCAGGAAAGTTTTGTGTCATTATTTCTTCAAACAGGTTTTCTATTCCTTGTTAGGTTTCCTCTCTTTCTGGCACCCTTATTATGTGGATGTTTTTTCATTTTGTGTTGTCCCACAGTTCCCCTAGGCTTTCCTCCTACTTTAATTTTTTTTTTCTAGATGCTGCTCTGCTTGGATATTTTTTCCTACCTTGTCTTCTGGCTCACTGATGCAGTCCTCCACTTATTCTAGTCTACTGTTGATGGTTTCTATTGAGTTCTTGATTGTAGCAATGTCATTTTTCATTTCTTCTTGGTTCTTCTTCATTTCCTCTTCGTTCTTACACACGTGGTTGAATTTGTCTTCCCTCCTTTTCAGTGACCTTATGACTATTGCTCTGAATTCTTTCTCTGACATACGGCTTGCCTCCATTTTATTTACTTCCTTTTCAGGTGATTTCCCCTTTGCTTTCATATGTGGACTGTTTCCTTGTCTCCACATGATCTTTCCTGTCTGGATGTCTGGTTATGTAGCTCTCTCTCTCCTGCATTGACTTTCCCTAGACATATCTAATCTGTATTTAATTTGCCAGTTCCGGGTGGATGTAATTGATTCAGCTGTTCCTTCTACCTGCTCTGTGAGAAGGCACAGGATTTGTCTGCATATTCATGTCACTTTGGCTCCTCCTGGACCAACTTTCTAGGTGCCCGTGGTCAGAGAGCCTGGAGTCTTGGTGTTCCTGGGTTCACAGCTGAGGCAGCTCATCCCTGAGGGTTGTGGTTGTAGGGTCCCGGAAGGTATCCAAGGTCCCCAGTTGAAGATAAGGCTGGGATTCTAATCATTGCCACTCTCCTCTTCAAGATGGCACAGTCTCCATGGCAGAGCCAATCACTCTGGGAGAGATTTCAGCAGCAGTAGAGGCTGCCCAGCCAGGGAAGCCCAGTCCAGCAGTCCCCAACAATTCCTTGCAATATAACTGTCCCTCACTCACAAATACAGACACTCTCCACACATCCACACACTCTTCTTTCGTTCTTTAACTCACACACTATCTTGTAGCATGCCATCCCATCAGCAGCCATCTTGGGTCTCCAGTCTTTAATCAGTTTTGAATTGATTTTTGTGAATGGTGTTAGATTGGGTTCCAATTTCATTCTTTTACATATGGATATTCAGTTTTCCCAGCACCAATTGCTGAAAAGACTGTCCTTTCTCTATTGTGTATTCCTGGCACACTTGTCAAAGATCAGTTGACCATAAATATGTGGTTTATTTCTGGACACTCTGTTCTGTTCCACTGATCTGTATGTCTGTCTTTAAGCCAGTACCATACTGTTTTAATTGCTGTATCTTTGTAGTCTTTTATGAAATGAAAAAAATATGATGCTCATTTCCTATGTTTCCTTTTAAAAGATTTTTTTGTCACACTCTTCTTATCCCAACTAGTAATGCCATCTCAAGCAGCTGCAATATTAAATAATATCCATTGACTAGTTTTTAACAAATGCCTTAGGGATGAGATGTTATCACAGAGTGAGATATGAACCATGTCAAAAAACAAGCCCTCAGAATACAGCTTTTCATTAAAGTGCTAAGCAGATCAAACAGTGACACTTCTTCTAGGAAGGGGTTTTGGGAAGCTCCAGAATTGCTCTGCTCTGCTTTCTCTAGTATTGGGTAGTGTGCTGTGTGTGTTTGTTTGTTTGTTTGTTTTTTGTTTTTTGTTTTTTACTACTACCATAGTTGTGGATTATTGGTTTATAAGTCTACTGGAGAACTGGAGAGAGGGAATGGGATTATGGAATGTTAGAATCCAACTAATATTTCTATTCTTACTAAGACTCAGCTGTTTGTTTTTTTTAATAACTTCCTCATCTTGTTGCAAAAGTAAGTTTCTATATAGAATGTTGTTGGATCATTTTGTTTTCTCACTTCTTTATATAGTTATCATTTACATACCATAAAGCTCACTCATTTTAAAGGTACAACTCAGTGATTTGTAGTAAATTTACAGAGTTGATCAACCATCGCCACAATCCAGTTTTAGAACATTTTCATCACTCTGCAGATTGTTCTCATTTCCTGTTTCTACTCCCAACCTAGGCAACCACTAATCTATCTGCCTTATGGATTTTGCCTATTTTGGACATTTCATGTAAGTGGAATCATATAATATTATGATTCATATAATAATTTAGCACAATGTTTTTTTATGTCTAGAACTTTTCCCATTATTGAAGGAGTTCCTAGTACTGAGGGATATTTTGTGCAAGCTGAGGATATCTTCAACCATCAGCCAGGCAGTTTACAATTTCATTTTAGCCTTCACTTTCTATTTGCTCAGAGACTCAAGATTAATCAGAGCTGCTGAAACCGGCTTGGCTCAGTGGATAGAGCGTCAGCCTGCGGACTGAAAGGTCCCAGGTTCGATTCCGGTCAAGGGCATGTATCCTGGTTGTGGGCACATCCCCAGTCGGAGGTGTGCAGGAGGTGGCTGATGGATGTCTCTCTCTCTCATCGATGTTTCTAACTCTCTATCCCTCTCCCTTCCTCTCTGTAAAAAAATCAATAAAATATATTTAAAAAAAAAGATTAGTCAGAGCTAAGAGCTGAGGGCTTTTTCAGATCTTTTCTGAATATTCACAAAGCTCTGGCCATGTGGACAGCCTTTTATGCACGTGTGTGGCCTTCTAGTTTCCTAGAAATAACTTTGGAGATTTTCAGATCTCCTTAAGGACATTTAATTCCTTAGGATTTCTTTTTCAGCTTTTGGGCTAGCCTATTTGCCCCAACTTCACCCCTTCAGATAGCTTTAAAATTCAACAAGTGCCTCTGATTGTTTTTCACAAAAGTTGTGGGAGAAAAGGCTATTGGCTCTGAGTTAGCTTTGAGTCAGGTTAAATAAAAACAGCATTGCCTGTGGGATCTTACGCAGAATAGGTAGACATATCAAGTAATGAAAACTCTGAGAGTGGCTCATTTAGGGAGCTTCAGCCTTGTTCTTCCTTTTCCAGTGACTGCCAGGCTGCTTGCTGGTTTTCACTGTGATATGGCGTTGTTGGTTTTCAGGGTTATCACAGACATTGGAGAAAAGGATGAGAAATGCCATGTTAAAATGCCACAAAACGTATTATTCTTACTGAGATTCAGCTCAGCAATAAATGTTCTTAAATTTTTCTTGAATAAATGTTTCCTGGATTGCTGCAAGCCTTTGGTTAATTTTGAGTTCTGAAAAAGTTGTTTCTGACAGTTTCTGCCAGTGTTATTATTGCGTTTATTGAGGAGAGAGTTTTATGGGATCCTTACTCTGCTGTTTTCATTTATGTCACCTCACTGGAGGTGAAGCTTAAAAGTTGGTGATTTTGATGAAGTCTAACTTTCTAATTTATTTTTTATTTCTGTTTTTGACCCTGTAAGATTTATTTCTAACCTAAGGTCAGAAAGATTTTCTCATATGTGTTCATCTAGCAGATATATACTTTTAACTCACACATTTAGGTCAATGAACCATTTTTAATTAATTTCTGAATTATATGTTTTGTGGAAGGTTTGTGTTACGTTAATCTCTTTGCATATGGATGTCCAATTGTCCTGGCACCTTTAGTTGAAAAGACTATCCTTTCCCAATTAATTTGTCTCTTTTTACTCTTCCTGTTTACTTTTCAGCAATTTGATTATACTGTATCTGTGCATGGGTTCTTTCTTATTTCAAATTCTGGGCTTCTTATCTATTTTACCTGCTGCTATATACCTTTCACAGTCTTCAAATGTTCCCTCTAGGTTTTATTACTGTATTTGGTGAGAGAGACAGGGAGAAGTGAACTTATTTCATCTTATCCAGAAACAGAAGTTTTAATAGCTAATAATTTTTGTGGGCTTATTTGTACCAGTCCTTGTGCTAAGCATTTTTCACATCAACTTATTTGAGCCCTATAAGGTAGTGGCAGTATTATACCTATTTTACAGATAACAAAATTAAGTGAGGAAATAACTGACTTTCTCAAAGTCAATTATTAAGTGGCCATGCTAGGACTTAAATCTGGATCTGTTCTTACATGTTAGTCTGCGATACTGATCATGGCACTTGTATATGTGATTCAAAAGATTTTTTTTTGGTTTATTAAATGTGATTTTACTATATCTTGAGATAATTTTTTGGGGGGGTAACATATTTTCTATTTTCTAACTATGGGAAAACAATAATAAATTATCGCTAGAAATGTACTTGCTTTGAAATTTTAAACTCCAGTATATTACTCTGTGACCATAACTTTTTCCTAATCTTTCTGGCTCTCACAATTCTCTTATCTTTTATACCATCTTTTCAACCCTGTCAAAATCTCTAATTTCTTGACTGTTTTCTTTTCTCCCAGTATGTCATTTCCTTCTTGTTTCCTTTCCCTTTCACATCTCACTTAGATTCTAACATCCATTATTTACCCATGCTTTTGCCAGTGACTCATTCCCCTTGCTTTCTTATCTTTGAATCATACCCATCCAGCAAAACCTCAACTCTGAATCAATCCAAATAATTGTCTTCTTTATTTCTGCATGATGGCTTTTGAACACTACTAGAGAAAAATCATAAAATTTTGTTGATTAGTACCTCCACTAGTTTCTCATCTCTAGTATTGTTTAGAGCAGTGGTTCTCAACCTTTCCTTTTTTTAATTTTTTTATTAATTTTTATACATATCTCCCCATTGCCCCCCTCCCTCCCAGGCATACCCCAAACCCCCAGTGTCTGTGATGATTGATTATGGTTATATGCATGCATACAAGTCCTTTGATTGATCACTTATCTACCTCACCTAACTTTAATCTTTCTGCTGTAATTTCACAGTCTGATACTTTATGATTTTTGTCCTCCTGAGAATTATCAGTCTTCTCTCTTTCTGTGCTCCTGATTCTATTGTATTCACCAGTTTATTCTGTTGATCAAATTTTTAATTCACTTAATTTTTAGATCCACTTGTCTATAGATATGTATTTTTATTCATAATTTTTTGTCTTTTACCTTTTTCTTCTTCCTCTTCTAAAAGAGTACCTTTCAGCATTTCATATAATACTGGTTTGGAGTTGATGAACTCCTTTAGTTTTTCTTCTCTGTGAAGCTTTTTATCTGCCCTTCAATTCTGAATGATAGCTTTGCTGGATAGATTATTCTTGGTTGTAGGTTCTTGCTATTCATCACGTTGAATATTTCTTGCCACTCCCGTCTGGCCTGCATCATTTCTGTTGAGAAATCAGCTGACAGTCGTATGGGTGCTCCCTTGTAGGTAATGAACTGTTTTTCTCTTGCTGCTTTTAATATTCTCTCTTTGTCTTTTGCTCTTGGTATTTTAATTATGATGTGTCTTGGTGTGGTCCTCTTTGGATTCCTTCTATTTGGGGTTCTGTGTGCTTCCCGAACTTGTAAGTCTATTTCTTTTACCAGATGTGGGAAGTTTTCAGTCATTATTTCTTTAAATAGGTTTTCAGTATCTTGCTCTCTCTCTTCTTCTGGCACCCCCACAATTCTGATGTTGGTACGCTTGAAGCTGTCCCAGAGTCTCCTTACATTATGTTCACATTTTTGGATTCTTTTCTCTTCTTGCTTTTCCAGTTGAATGTTTTCTGCTTCTTTATATTTCAAATTTTTGACTTGATTCTTGCCTTTCTCTAGTCTGCTGTTAGGACTCTGTATAATATTTTTTATTTCAGTCAGTGTCTCTAGTTGGTCCTTTTTCATCTCCTCTTGGGTCTCACTAAATTTATCCAACTTTTCTAGCATATTCTTGAAAAACCTTATAAGCGTGGTTTTGAACTCTATATCCAGTCGGTTTTTTTTCCTCCATTTTTTTTGTTTGTAATCCCTTCCCTTGTCTCGGCATTTTCACTGTGCCTGGGAAACTTCTGTGTTGAATTCAGCTTTATGATACCAGACGTGCAAAGCCGCAGAAGCCTATGTTGAGCTTGGGAGGGGTGGAGTCTCAGGGCTTAAGGGACCGCTTGCCTTCCAGTCAGCCCCGCCCTCCACGGAGACTCATGACTGGGTAATCCCTGGAGCAGTCCTTGTGCGCGCACCCGCAGTGCCTCTAACCGCTGCCTTTCCGGCTTCCCTGCGCACCAGGACCACACGAGTCTAGGTCCCCAGGGTTTCGCCCGAAACAGGGGCTTAGTGGAGTCAGAAGTGGCACAGTTGGGAGAGTCTGTCTCCCGCCCACTCGAGAAAGTCGGCGGCACAATCAGCAATCTGTCCTGCGCGCAGTGCCGTGTGCGCCACTAGGCCTTTGATCTTTTGCGACTCCCCTAAATTTCCGTGCACCTTTCCCTTTTCACAGTCCAAACTCCCCCCATATGAGTTTCGGCTGGATCTGGGGTTAAGTGTCTCAGGATAAGGGGTTCAATGCCTTTGAGAGTCTCTGTTTCCCTCCCGCCAGAGAAAGCCAGCCAGATACTCCGGCACCCGCTCTCTCCATGTGCGCGTCTCCGTACCTCAGCTTTTTGCAGCTCCTCTGGGTCTCCGTGAGCCCCTCTCTTTCCCTCTAGTTGTAGAACTTCCACTCAGCCAGCTTTCCTGTGGTTCTGGATGATGTCCGTTCTATCTTTTAGTTGTAGTTTTGAAATTGTTGTGCGAGGCAGCAGTGTAGGTGTTTACCTATGCCGCCATCTTGGATTCCTCTGTCGGTTCTCAACCTTTCTAATGCTGCGACCCTTTAATACAGTTTCTCATGTTGTGGTGACTCCCAACCCTAAAATTATTTTTGTTGCTACTTCATAACTGTAATTTTGCTACTGTTAATGAATCGTAATGTAAATATCTGTATTTTCCGATGGTCTTAGGTTCTACAAAACTGGTTCGCAGCAGGGTCGCCTAAGACCACAGGTTGCGAACCGGTTCTGTAGAGCCTAAGACCATTAGAAAACACAGATATTTATATTACGTTTCATTAACAGTAGCAAAATTACAGTTATAAAGTAGGCAATGAAAATAATTTTATGGTTGGGGGTCACCATAACATGAGGAACTGTATTAAAGGGTCGCAGCATTAGAAAGGTTCAGAACCACTGGTCTAGAGCCTTCTTCCTTATTCAGCAGTCTTTCTCCTCGTCCCTAGTAAGCAGTCTGTTTTATCCCTTTACAAGTACTGTTTTAGATCTTCATTACTCCTTTCTATTCTACTGTTTCTTTTCTTTTCTTTTTAAACAGATAATCTTCCGTTCTACCTCAAAGGAAACATTGCCATTGGCAAGAACCTTCATACATTTCCTCCTGATACTGCTAACTTCTGCATTCTAACTTTCTCTCTCTCTCTCTCTCTCTTTTTTTTTTTTTTTCATTTTAGCCCAGTGCTAGGGAAAACTTTCCTGCCTAAAGTTAATCTTTATACCTTTGTGCTGGATCCTATTCCTCTTCTCTCCTGTGGGAATCTCAATCAGTTATCCCCAGTATTGCTTCTTTTCTTTTAGGATTTTAACATGATTTTCAGTGTTTGACAGTTTCCATGGTGTGCATACTCCTAGTATGAACTGTCTTTAAAAAAATTTTTTTAAATGCCCTTCAATTGTTTAGCTACTTGAGTAAATAATACATTTAGATTATTTCCCCTTACTATATTCATAATAGCAATTGGTTTAAAAAATGCAATGTAAAAATTGAAGCTCTAAAAAAATAGAATTAGTACATATGTTAATATTTTGATAACCAAATGGGAAATTTATTTTCTAATCTTTAATGAAAATTTTCAAAGACAGAGAAGCTGAAAGAATTTTATCACAAGCATCTATTAGGTAATTGACTAGATTCAATCATTAATATTTTACTTTATGACATATCTATCTATCCCTTTATTATGATCTATCTTATTTTATTGATGTATTTAAAATAAATATATGTTCTCCCTAAATACTTCAGTATGCATATTGTTAGAATTAAATATTTACATTTTCTTTGATGTAAAATTTGCATGCAATGAAATGCATAAATCTTATATTTATTTGTTGACTTTTGACGAATGTTTCATCTTTGTAGTGATATGTTGGTGAATGTTTAATACCCAGCTCTTCAGAAAGAAAAAGGCTTGTGATTTGTATCATTTGCCAGTTTCTGTGGTTTTCATACTCTACCATGGCTGATTTTAAGCTACCAATATGTTATCACTGAACATGAAGTTGGCAGGAGATGTATAAATCATTGACCCATCTCTAGCACACCACTGCATCTGTGTAATGTAACTTCTGTCAACACATAGATGTCTATCACTCCAGAAAGTTCCATAATATTTCTCAGTAATTACCTCTCTGATACAACTAGTGTTTTAATTTTTTTTCTTTTCATAATTTTATTCCTATGTTTGTTTTTTCTTTTCACAATTTTATTCTTATGTTTGTTTATTTGTTTGTTTTTCTTTTTATTAATTTTTATTAATTTTTTATACATATCTCCCCATTGCCCCCCTCCCTCCCAGGCATACCCCAACCCCCCAGTATCTGTGATCATTGGTTATGCTTATATGCATGCATACAAGTCCTTTGATTGATCACTTATTTACCTCACCTAATTTTAATCTTTCTGCTGTAATTTCACAGTCTGATGCTTTATGTTTTTTGTCCTCCTGAGAATTATCAGTCTACTCCCTTTCTGTGCCCCTGATTCTATTATATTCACCAGTTTATTCTGTTGATCAAATTTTTAATTCACTTAATTTTTAGATTCACTTGTTGATAGATATGTATTTGTTGTTCATAATTTTTTGGCTTTTACCTTTTCCTTCTTCCTCTTCTAAAAGAGTACCTTTCAGCATTTCATATAATACTGGTTTGGAGTTGATGAACTCCTTTAGCTTTTTCTTCTCTGTGAAGCTCTTTATCTGCCCTTCAATTCTGAATGATAGCTTTACTGGATAGATTATTCTTGGTTGTAGGTTCTTGCTATTCATCACGTTGAATATTTCTTGCCACTCCCGTCTGTCCTGCATCATTTCTGTTGAGAAATCAGCTGACAGTCGTATGGGTGCTCCCTTGTAGGTAATGAACTGTTTTTCTTTTGCTGCTTTTAATATTCTTTCTTTGTCTTTTGCTCTTGGTATTTTAATTATGATGTGTCTTGGTGTGGTCCTCTTTGGACTCCTTTTATTTGGGGTTCTGTGTGCTTCCCAAACTTGTAAGTCTATTTCTTTTACCAGATGTGGGAAGTTTTCAGTCATTATTTCTTTAAATAGGTTTTCAGTATCTTGCTCTCTCTCTTCTTCTGGCACCCCCACAATTCTGATGTTGGTACGCTTGAAGCTGTCCCAGAGGCTCCTTACATTATCTTCACATTTTTGGATTCTTTTCTCTTCTTGCTTTTCCAGTTGAATGTTTTCTGCTTCTTTATATTTCAAATTTTTGACTTGATTCTTGACAGCCTCTAGTCTGCTGTTAGGACTCTGTATAATATTTTTTATTTCAGTCAGTGTCTCTAGTTGGTCCTTTTTCATCTCCTCTTGGTTCTCACTAAATTTATCCAATTTTTCTAGCATATTCTTGAAAAATCTTATAAGCGTGGTTTTGAACTCTATATCCAGTCGTTTTTTTTTCCTCCATTTCTTCTGTTTGTGATCCCTTCCCTTGTCTCAGCATTTTAACTATGTCGGGGAAACTTCTGTGTTGAATTCAGCTTTATGATACCAGACTTGCAAAACCGAAGAAGCCTCTGTTGAGCTTGGGATGGGTGGAGTCTCAGGGCTAAGGGACCACCTTGCCTTTCAGTTGGCCCCGCCCTCCACAGCCCCTGAGTGTCACGAGACTGAGTAATCCCTGGAGCGGTCCTTGTGCCCGAGCGCCCGCAGTGCCTCTAGACCACTGACCCTCCGGCTCCCCTGCGCACCAGGACGACATGATACTAGGTCCCCAGGGTTTCACCCAAAACAGGGGCTTAGTGGAGTCAGAAGTGACACAGTTGGGAGGGTCTGTCTCCTGCCCAGTTGCAAAAGCCAGTGGCACAATCAGCAATCTGTCCTGTGCGCAGTGCCGTGTGCGCCACCAGTCTTTGATCTTTTGCCACTCCCCTAAATTTCCGTGCACGTCTCCCTTTTCACAGTCCAAACTCCCCCCTTATGAGTTTCGGCTGGATCTGGGGTTTAGTGTCGTAGGATAAGGGGTTCAATGCTGTTGGGAGTCTCCCTTTCCCTCCCGCCAGAGAAAGCCAGCCAGGCACTCCGGCATCCACTCTCTCCACGGTTGTGTCTCCATACCTCAGCTTTTTGCAGCTCCTCTGGGTCTCTGTGAGCCCCTCTCTTTCCCTCTAGTTTTAAAACTTCCACTCAACCAGCTTTCCTGTGGCTCTGGATGATGTCCGTTCTGTCTTTTAGTTGTAGTTTTGAAATTGTTGTGCGAGGCAGCAGTGTATGTGTTTACCTATGCCGCCATCTTGGATTCTCCCCTAATTTTTTTTTTTATTATAGGTTAGTTTTGCCTGTTTTAGAACTTAGATAACTGAAACCATACATACACTCTATATTCTTTTGTAAGGCTTCTTTAACTCACCATATTTTTTAGATTCATTTATATTATGTGTATGAAAAATTTCTCTTTCTCTCTACAACAACATTTCTTGGAAGAATTTTCTGTATTATTTTTTTAGGGTTGCCATAACAAATTACTAGAAATCTGGTCGCTTAAAACAAGAGAAATTTATCCTCTCATGGTGGGTAAAAGTTTGAAATTAAGGTGTTGGCAGAGCCATGCTTTTTCTGAAGGCTGTAGAAATCATTCCTTGTCTCATGGCTTCTGGTGGTTGCCAGCATCCCTTGGCATTATAGATGTATCATTTCTATCTCTGCTTTTGTCATCATGTGGCAGTCTCATTGAGGATCTGTGTCTCTGTCTTCTAATGGCCTTCTTATAAGGACAATAGAGACTTGGTCCATGAAATCTGTGCACTTGGGAGAGGTCCCTTAGCCTGGTCTGTGCCCTCTTGCAGTGCGAGAGCCCTTGGGGGGTGTCCGACTGATGGCTTAGGTCCGACTGCTGACAGTTGGACATCCCTTAGTGCTGACATGGAGGCAGGAGATGCTTCCACCACCTCTGCTGCGCTCACCATCTGTGAGCCTTGCTTCTGGCTGAGCCGCACTCCCACTGTGGGAGCACACTGACCACCAGGGGCCAGCTCCTGCACTGAGCGTCTGCCCCCTGGTGGTCAGTGCATGTCATAGCGACCGGCTACAAAGTTTCAGTTATAGAAGATAAGTAAATCCCAGATACCAGGGCCTCTGCTTGGGTCCCTGGGGAGTGTGGCTGGCCTGCAAACCACCACAGGCCCCATGCCTCAAGGGAACCCCCACCCTGATCAGGGACACCCTTCAGGGCAAACCAGCTGGTCCCCACCCATGCACCAAGCCTCTATCCTAGCTAATTGACCATCACTCTAACACACAAGCTGGCTGCCTCCATGCAGACACAGTTTTGCCACGACAAGATGGCCAGCAGGGGAGGGCAGTTGGGAGGGACCAGGTCTGCAAGGGAGGGCAGTTGTGGGTGATCAGGCTAGCACGGGTGGGGAATTGGGAGGAACCAGGCATGCAAGGGAGAGCAGTTGGGAGCAATCAAGCCTGCACGGGAGGGCAGTTAGGAGTGACCTGGCTGGCAGATGGGAGAAGTTAGGGAGGACTGGGCCTGCAGGAAAGGGCAGTTGTGGGGAACCCAGGCCTGCAGGGAAGAGCAGGTGCAGGGGGACAAGGCCTGCAGGGGAGGGCAGTTAGGGGCAATCAGGCTGGCAAGGGAGCAGTTAAGCATCAGTCACGCTGGCAAGGGAGTGATTAGGGGCAATCAGGAAGGCAGGCAGGCAAGCAGTTGGGAGCCAACAGTCCTGGATCGTGAGAGGGATATCTGACTGCCTGTTTAGGCCCAATCCAAAATGGGTAGTTGGGGGTCCCAGATTGGAGAGAGTGTAGACTGGGCTGAGGGACACACACCCCCGAGCACAAATTTTGTGTACCGGGCCTCTAGTAGTCTGAATATAGAATATGATTGTAAATATTTTGTTTCAGTCTGTAGTTTGTCTTTATTTCAGTTAAAAATTATTGATTTTAGAGAGAGAGAGGCAGAGATTTATTATTCTAATTTATTCCAATTATTTATGCATTCATTGGTTGATTCTTTTTTTTAAAATATATTTTATTGATTTTTTACAGAGAGGAAGGGAGAAAGATAGAAAGTCAGAAACATCGATGAGAGAGAGACATCGATCAGCCGCCTCCCGCACGCCCCACAGTGGAGATGTGCCCACAAGCAAGGTACATGCCCCCAACCGGAATCGAACCCAGGACCCTTTAGTCTGCAAGCCGACGCTCTATCCACTGAGCCAAACCGGTCTCGGCCATTCTTATATGTGCCCTGACCAGGGATGGAACTGCAGCCTTGGGGTATCAAGATGAAACTCTAACCAACTGAGCTACCTGGCCAGGGCCTTATTTTATTATTGGTATCTTTTAAAGCACAAATGTTTCTAATTTAAATTAAGTTAAATTTATCAATTTGTTTTTTTATGACTTGTGCTTTTGGTATCAGAGCTAAGAAATCTTGGGCTGAATTCAAGGTCAGAATGACATCCTTTATTTTCTTCTAGAATGTTTCTAGTTTTAGATCTTAAAATCAGATATATTATCCATTTTGGGTTAATTTTTGTGTGTGAGATAAAGGGCCCAAGTTCATATTTTTGTAAATGGATATCCAGTTGTCCTAGCACAATTTATTGTAAAGACTATTATTTTTCCATCATCTTGGCATCTTTGTAGAAAATCAGTTGACCATAAAGGTAAGGGTTTATTTTTGGACATTATTTTGGCTTCATTTATCTATATACCTATCCTTATGTTCTGAATCTCTAACTTTATATTAAGCTTTGAAATTCAGTAGTGTAACTTCTCCAACTTTGTTCCTTTTCTTCAAAATTGCTTTGATTATCCTAGCTACTTTGCATTTTAATGTAAATTTTAGAAGAAGCAGCTTGTTAATTTTTCTACAAAGAAACCTGCTAGAATTTGGTAAAAATTATGTTACCTTTGTAATTCAATTTGGGGAAAATTGACATTTTAATAATATTGAATATTCTAATCCAAGCATGTCAAAGGCCACATGCCTCGTTTATTTAAAATTTGACATACTTGTCCTAATCCATGACTACTTAGATCTATAATTTGTTTCAGGAATGTTTTATATAGTTTTCAGTTTATAGATATTAAACTTTTATTAATTTCTAAATTTTTAAATTTATTTTTCATTTTATGCTTCTGTAAATAGTACTGTTTTCTTATTTCATTTTCTGATTGGTGCATAAAAGTATCTAAAAATGAAGTAGATTATTTTATATTGATTTTATATTCTGTGACTAAACTGATTAATTTTAGTAGTTTTGTTGTAGATATCTTAGTATTTTCTATACAGATAATCATGTTGCCTCTGAATAAAGACAGTTTTACCCTTCCTTGGCAATCTGGAAGTCTTTTTTTGTCTATTTGCATTATCTAGAACCTTCAGTACAATGTTGAATGAATGTGGTGAGAGTGTTCCCAGTCTTAGGGGGCAAACATTAGTTTTTGTTTTTAAATATATTTTTATTGGTTTCAGAGAGGAAAAGAGAGATAGAGACATCAATGATGAGAGAGAATCATTGATCTGCTGCCTCCTGCACGCCCCACCCTGGGGGTCAAGCCCACAACCTGGGCATATGCCCTGATCAGGAATCATACCGTGACCTCCTGGTTCATAGGTCAATACTTAACTATTGAGCCACACCAGCATTATGTTACTTTCCTGTGGGTGCTGTAACTTGTTACCATAAGCTTAGTGGCTTAAAACAGCACATTTTTTTTCTACTGTTCTAGAGGCCAAAAGTCCTAACATCAAGTTTTGCATTTGTTCTGAAGTTTTCTAAGACAGTGGTTGCCAACCTTTCTAACCTTTCAGACCACCAGTGGTCTGTGGACCACCAGTTGGCGACCACTGCTCCAGAGGAACCTTTGCCAGCTTCTAGAATCTACCAGCATTCATTAGCTCATGGCCCCTTTTTCACATTATTTCAAGTTCTACTTCTATCACTACATCTCCTATACTCTGTCCCTGACCTTCCTACCACCTTTTTGTAAGGACCATATATAATTTTATAATTACACTAGTTGCCTGGTACATGGATTCGTATACATTGAAAGGAAATTAATTAGAAGGAATATTTTAATATCACTGTTCATTTTTTCTCTATAATAGAAGTGTCAGAGATGAAAGAAGATGAGTAAAATGTATATGAAAATATGTAAATTAATTAATAAATAAACAATAACAACATGATATAAAACAACAAAAACATGATATAAAAACAACATTGGTAAAAACAATGACTGATAAATTGATTAAACTTATTCTAATATCTCCCTATATACCAGATGAAGAGTAAAAACACTTTCAGTGTGCAATTTCCCTTGTGATGAAGTATTTACAGTTTTAACATTACATGCTCTTTGATTGGCGCAAATAAGAACTTTATGTGTATCATGCATACATGAGTCAACGTTTATTTTTAATTGCCCGTGTGTGTCATATGTACAGGCCGGTCAGTTGGATGGACAGATTGTCGGTCACTGAGCCTTTTATTAATAAGGATTTGGCCTATCTACATAGCGCAGGATAATTCCCTTATTTCAAAAGCTGTATCTTAATCACATCTGCAGTTCCTTTTTGCCATTAATATTTTTTACTGATCTTAGGGATTAGGAAGTAGACATCTTCGGTGGGGAGGAGAAGCCATTATATTCAGCCTACCATAAGCAGATTGAAGATGTTCCCTTCTATATCTAGTTACTTGAGGGTTATTGTTTTGTGTGTGTGTGTGTTTAACCATGAGTGAGTGTTGGAATTCGCTTATTGCTTTTTTTGCACCTATTGTGTTGATCACATGTTTAAGGTTTTAATACATTAATATAAAATATCATTTTATATTATATTAATATTATTATTATGTTATATTATATTACATTTATTATATATTATACTATATCATATTAATTATATTCATTGATATTTAGATGGTAAGCCAATATTTCACTCCTGGGATAAATCCTATTTATATCTAAATAATTTTTATATGTTGATGGTTTAGGCTTGCAAATATTTCATTAGAGATTCTTGTATCTATGTTCATGATGAATATTGATTTGTGGTTTCCTTTGCTTGCAATGTCTCTTTATTCAGCTTTGGCTTCTGTCTAATAATGACCTCATAAAATAAGTTGGAAAATATTCTCTCCTCCTCTGTTCTCTTGAATGTTTGTGTAGGATTGATCTTATTTTTTTAAATATTTGGTAGAATTCGTTAATAAAGACACTTGGACCTGGGTTATTCTTTGTGAGCAATTTGTTGATTACTGATTCAACCTCTTTACTACTTATTATAAGTTTCTTCAGTTATTCTCTTTCTTCTTGAGTTTGCTTTGATAATTGGAAACTTTCTTTGAATTTGTTCATTCATCTAAGCTAGTAGTTGGCAAACCAAGGCTCACAAGGCACATGCGGCTCATGAACTGCAATTTACTACTCTGTTGACTAATGAATTTGCTGACCACTGATCAAGCTAATTGGTTGGCCTAATGTTATTTATAATATTACTAGAGGTCCGATGCATGAAGATTCGTCCAAGAATGGGCCTTCTTTCCCCTGCTGGCGCCGCCTTTTCGCTCCTGCCCAGAGCCGCCTTTCTGCCTTCCCACACTGCCCAGAGGCCCGGAGCAGCTGGGGCAGTACAGAACGCCTGTGTCCCGCCTTGCCCCTCACCACTTAGTGCCTGCATATGCGAATTATCCCACCATCCTTGCTGGGTTAATTTACATACTCACTCCTGATTTGCTGGTGGGCATTGTGAAGGTACAATTTGCATCTTACTCTTTTATTAGTGTAGATCTTTTTTTCCATGTCTGTACATTCAGTAGTGATTTTTCCTCTTTAGTTCTTTGTTTTGCTCTTTTTTGTCTTCTCTCTTATTTACTTGGTTGGTCTAGCTAAGGGGTTGCCATTTTGATAACCTTTTAAAAGAACCAGCTTTTGGTTTCACTGATTTTTCAGTTTTCTGAAAAATCTAGTTTATTCTCTAATCTTTATTTTTTTCTTCCTTCTGCTTATATTGTGTTTATTTTGCTTTTTCTACTTTTATAAGTTGTAAGCTCCTATTACAAGTTTGAAGCCATTATTATCAATTTTTTAAATTAAATCTTTATTGCTGAAAGTATTACATATGTCCCCATTTTTCCCCCATTGACCCCTTCAAACCCACTCCCCATTGTTCAGCTTGTTGAAAGAAGACAAAAATGACCAAAACAATCATTTATTAAAATACACCACTCTGTGGTCAGTGTTCATGGGTTATGCCTATATGCATGCAAGTTTTTTGGTTAATCTCTGCCCACCCACCTACCCACCTCCACCTTTCCTCCCAGACTCCACAGTCTGTTCCATGCTTCTATGTCTCTGGGTCTCTTTTGTTCCTAAATTTATTTTGTTCATTAGATTCCACATATGAGTGAGATCATATGCTACTTGTATTTCTTTGACTGACTCTTTGGCTTAGCATAATACTTTGCAGGTTCCTCCATGTTGGCTCAAAGGCTAGGACATCTTTTCTTTTTCACTGCTGCATAGTATTCCATGGTGTAAATATACAACAGCTTTTTTATAGGCATTTGGGCTGTTTCCAGATCTTAACTATCATAAGTTGCGCTGCTGTGAATATCGGCGTCCATAAATTTTTTTCTGATTAGTGTTTGAGGTCTCTTAGGATATATTCCTAGAAGTGGAAACACTTGAGTCAAATGGCAGTTCCATATTTAATATTTCTAGGAAGCTCCATACTATTCTCTACAGTGGCTGCACCAGTCTGCATTCCCACCAGCAATGCACAAGGGTTCCTTTTTCTCCACATCCTCCCCGCACTTGTCATTTGTTGATTTGTTGATGGTAGCAATTCTGATAGATATGAGGTGATACCCCATTGTCATTTTGATTTGCATCTCTTGGATGATTAGTGACTTTGATCATGTTTTCATATGTCTCTCCACCTTCTGTATGTCCTCTTTCAGAAAGTGTCTATTTAGGTCCTTTGCCTATTTTTTGATTGGATTGTTTATCTTATTTTTGTTGAATTGTATGAGTTCCCTGTAAATGTTAGAGATTAAACCTTTTATGGGAGATAACATTCTCAAATATGTTCTCCCATGCAGTGGGCTTTCTTATTGTTTTGTTGATGGTTTGTTTACTGTGCAGAAGCTTTTTATTTATTTTTATTTATTTTATTTTTTTAAATATATTTTATTGATTTTTTACAGAGAGATAGAAAGTCAGAAACATCCATGAGAGAGAGACATTGATCAGCCGCCTCCTGCATGCCCCACAGTGGAGATGTGCCCACAAGCAAGGTACATGCCCCCAACTGGAATCGAACCTGGGACCTTTCAGTCCGCAAGCCGACACTCTATCCACTGAGCCAAACCGGTCTTGGCAGAAGCTTTTTATTTTGATGTAATCCCATTTGTTTATCATTTGCTTCACTTGCCCTAGGATATCTACCGGACAACACATTGCTATGAGATTTTGCTGAATATGGTTTCTTGTAGAATTTTTATGATTTCACTGCTTATATGTAAGTCTTTTATCTATTTTGAGTTTATTCTTGCATATGGTGTAAGTTGGTGGTGCTGTTTCTTTTTTTTTTTTTTTTGCATGTATCTGTCCAATTTTCCCAACACCATTATTTTGAAGAGAGTATCTTGACTCCATTGTATGTCCTTGCTTCCTTTGTCAAATAATAATAGAGCATAATGGCTTCAGTAGATTTTTGTAGTCTCTTTTCTGTTCCATTCATCTATATGTCGGTTCTTGCATGGGTTTGATTACACTGGCTTTGAAGTATGCCTTGATATCTGGTATTGTGATTCCTCCAACTTTGTTCTTCTTTCTCAAGATTGCTGCAGCTATTTGGGTTCCTTTTTGGTTCCAAATAAATTTTTGGAGTATTTGTTCTAGATCTGTGAAATATTGCTATGGTAATTTAATAGGGATTGCATTGAATCTGTAGATTGCTTTGGGTAATATGGACATTTTAATGATTTTATTTCAACCAATTTATGAGCACGGTATATTCTTCCACTTGTTAATATCTTTATCTCTTTTTTCAGTGACCTATAGTTTTCTGAGTACATGGCTTTTATGCCCTTGGTTAAGTTTATTCCTATGTATATTAATTTTTTTGTTGCAATGGTAAATGGGTTTTTTGTTTAGTTTCTCTTTCTGAGAATTCATTATTGGTGTATAAAAATGCCATTGATTTCTGGATGTTAATTTGGTATCTTTCTACATTGCCAAAGTCATTTATTAAATCTAGTGGTTTTTTTGTGGAGTCTTGAGGGTTTTCTATGTATAATATTATGTCATCTGCGAATAATGAGTTTTACTTCCCCCTTTACAATTTGGATGCCTTTTATCTCTTCTTGTCCAATTGTTGTGGGTAGGACTTCAGTTTTGTTATATATGGCCTTTATTATGTTGAAATATAATTTCTCAAAAATGGGTTTTGGATTTTGTCAAATGCTTTTTCTGCATCTACTGATATGATCATGTAATTTTTGTCTTTCAATTTTTTATATGATGTTTCACATTTATTGATTTGCAAATATTTTATCAGCTTTGCATTCCTGGAATAAATCCCACTTGTTCATAGTGTATGATCTTTTTAATATATTGCTGTACCTGAATTGCTAATATTTTGTTGAGGATTTTAGCATATTTGTTCCTCGTGGATAATGGCCTGCAGTTCTCTTTCTTTTCTGGATTTGGAATTAGGATAATGCTGGCTTCATAAAAAGAGATTGGAGGAGTTCCTTTCTCTTGGATTTTTTGGAATAGTTTGCGAATGATAGGTGTTAGTTGTTTTTTGAATGTTTGGTAAAACTCCCCTGTGAATCCTTCTGGACCAGAGCTTTTGTATGCTGGGAGTTTTTTTATTACTGCTTCTATTTCACCAGTTGTAATTGGCCTATTCAGGTTTTCTGATTCTTCCTAATTCAGTTTAAGAAGATTGTAGGTTTTTGTTGTTGTTTTTTGTTTTTGTTTTTGTTTTTTAGGAATTTGCCCATTTCATCCCCATTGTCCAGCTTGTTGGCATATAGTAAGTCATAGTATTTTCTTTCATTCCTTCGTATTTCTGTGGGGTCAGTTGTTACTTTACCGATTTTGTTTTTGATTTTGCTTATTTGGGTCTCTTTGTTTCTTGACGAGTCTGGCTACCAGTTCATCAATCATTTTTATCTTTTCAGAGAACCAGCTCTTGGTTTTATTGATTTTTTTGTATTGTTGGTTTTTTTTTTTAACCTCTATGTCATTTGTTTATGCTCTGATTTTTATTTCTTTCCTGCTACTTACTCTGGGCTTTTCTTGTTGTTCTCTTTCTAATTCTTTAAGTTGTGGAGTTAAATCATTTGTTTTAATGATTTAAACATTGTTTCTTGGGGTAGGCCTATAGTGCTACAAACTTCCCTCTCAGGAATGCTTTTGCTGTGTTCTATAGATTTTGGGTGTTGTGTGTTCATTTTCATTTGTTTTCAGGAAGTATTTGATTTCTCTCTTAATCTCATTAGTAACTCATTCATCGTTTAATAACATGGTATTTAATCTTCATGTGTTTAAATATTTTTTAGTGTTTTTATTGTAGTTGATTTCTAATTTCATTGCTTTGTGATCTGAGAAGATGCTTGATAATTATTTAAATCTTCAACTTGTAGAAACTAGTTTTGTGTCCTAACATGTGATCTATCTTTGAGCATGACCCATGAGTACTTGAGAAGAATGTATATTCTGCAATTTTGGGGTGAAGTGTTCTATAAATGTCAATTAAATCCACCTGATCCAGTGTGTTATTTAGAGTCTCTGTTTCCTTGTTAGTGTTTTGTCTGCAAGTTCTATCCAGTGAAGTCAGTGAGGTGTTAAAGTCTCCTATTATTACTGTATTGCTGTAAGTCTATCCCTTAAAATCTTCTAGAAGTATTTTTCATATATCTAGGTGCTCCTGTATTGTTTGCATATATGTTTACCAGGGTTATTTGCTCTTGTTGGATCAATCCCTTTAGTATTATGTAGTGATCTTTATTGTCTATTGCAGTGTTCGGTAAACTGATTAGTCAACAGAGCCAAATATCAACAGTATGATGATTGAAATTTATTTTGAGAGCCAAATTTTTTAAACTTAAATTATATAGATAGGTATATTGTTATTAATTTAATTAGGGTACTCCTTCAATCTCACTGTACATGTGCACCGCATGTGGTAGAGCCACACTCAAGGGGCCAAAGAACTGCATGTGGCTTGCGAACCTCGGTTTGTGGAGGATTCTTGCCTAAAAATATGAAACCTGAATCTAATCAAACTTAGATCAACATTGCCCAGTGTAACTTGTATAATGGTCTCTATCTATTTTTGCCCAATATGGTATCCACTAACCACAGGTGGCTGTTGAACATTCAAAATATGACTAATTTAACTGAGGAACTAATATTTAAAATATTAATTTGAATAGGTTTGTGTGGCTAGTGGATACTGTATTAGATAGAATAGCTCTATATTTAGCTGCCAGTGTGTAAGAAATGGAGGGGATTAAGGAAGAAATTAAACAATACCATGAAAAACAATCAATCATATTTATTTTTTCTGTGAACAAATGTAGTTCTTCTAATAAGTCAATGGGATGGAGTAAAAAATGGATTGGAGGGGTGGGAGAGAATGGGTACTATTTTAAAATAAAAGAGGCTTAAGAGGTGTAATAGCCAAAGGCTGGTTTAAACAACCAAGTGTAAAAAAATATCTTTGTTGATAACCAGGACCACTTCAATATGAACTTGGTATTAGATTATATTAAGAAATTATTAATTTTGTGAAGTGTGATAATGCTATAATTGTTACATTTTTAAATGTTCTTATCAGTTAAGTGCATGCACTTGCATGACCCTGAGAGTGAGCACCTCCTTAAATTTTATATGCTAGGGGCCTCACTTGCTTCACCATAGTTTCAGCCTTGCTTGAGATGCACTGTAATAAAATAGCTATATACTATTGTCACTTGTTGCAGGTTGTAAACACCTGCCCCAGCAGTTTCTAAATCTGAGATCAAAGATTTAATTTTAATTAATTTGTCAAAGGTTATATTGGTAGGCTTTGTAGAACTTCCCTATCTCTTTGTCTTAATCCAGATGAACCCCCAAAGAAGAACAAAGGTGATCCCATGAACAACCTGGAAAATTTTTACCAAGAGATGATAATGAAAAAACGTCTTGAAGAGTTCCAACTTATGAGAGGTGAACCCTTTGCTTCCCACTCACTGGTCTCAGCTACATCAGTGGGAGATAGTGACACAGCTGAGAACCCGCCATTACTCCAGGACAAGGGAGAACAGGCAGCACAGGGTAAAGGTCCCAGTCTCCATGTGGCAAAAGTTATTGATAATTCACCTGAGCAGTGTTGGACTGGGCCTAAGAAGCTGACGCAGCCAATAGAATTTGTCCCAGAAGATGAGATCCAGAGAAATCGTTTGTCAGAGGAAGAGATCCGAAAAATTCCTATGTTTTCTTCATATAATCCAGGGGAGCCAAACAAGGTATAGGCTAAACCAAGACAAAAAACATGGGTTGTTTTCATTTTAATTTACCTTTAACTAAAGTAATACTTTTAAATTCACTTTAATTACTAGTATACCAAAGAATTATGACATAGGCATAGTGATTGTGTTTTTCCTTGTCCTTCACTATTCTTTCTCTGCATACTATATAAGTAGCATATTTCTTGTGATGTTCCTTGTGCATTTCTAAGGTCCTACGGTACCCATAGAATTTTAAAGAAATCTTGAAGAAACTATAGTGCAAACCTACTAAAAGACCTGAATTGAAGGGAAAGTAACCTCCAATTTCTTAGGCTAATAATAAATCAGGTAGTATTCATAGAACCTCCATATCTGGTAGCCATGGTGCCTGTGGAACTACTCAGTAAACAGTTGACCTCCTGGTTGTGAGTAGGGCTTGCTATTCTCACATGCGTTTTCTCTCCAGAATGCTCCACCTGGCTTTCATATTACATATGACTTAAGATACTGGTAGTTAAGAGCAAAGTGAAAGCATAGGCCCTCTAAGTCTTGAGAAATTGGAAAATATCTAAGTAAACTTGTAAATAATCTTTTTATATTCTTACTACATAGCTATATATTAATAAACAGCCTATAGTTTTACACATTTTTAAACTATAGATAAAATCATGCTCTACATACCCTTCTATAACTTGCTTTTTTAACTCAATATACATAATGTTTTGAAATTTATTTTTAATGCTATAAGAAACTTTGTATTCCATTGTAGAAATATAGTATAATTCATTTGTCCATTCTCCTGAAGATTTTTTCTTTTCAATTCTGCAACAAACATTATTGTACAATTAGTAGGTCACAATCAGCAACTTTTTAAGGAGATGAAACAGAATAGAATAGAAAATATCAATGGGTGTTTTATAGAGTAAGAGTAATTACTGTTTATTGAAGGTTTTGTTTTATATATGTATGTATGTACACACCTATTAGAGAAGGAGTGGATAGACACATGTGGGACAAGAATGTATGTCTTCTTATAGATCTTAGTCCAAAATGTTGGAAAAATATTGCTTTGTTGTAGTGATTATCAAATGTTAGATTATCACATGGCAGACTTGTTAAAATAAAGATTGCTGGGTTCTGTCCCCAGAATTTTTTATTCAGTAGATTTGAAGTAGGTCCTGAGAATTTGCATGTCCAACAAGTTCCCAGGAGATGCTATTGCTGCTGAGAGACATTTTAAGAATCTCTATCGTAGATTACACACCTAGGAGTGGAATTACTGTGCTATATGGGATATGTATATCTTGAACTCTGTGAGCGGTATTTCAGATATCTCTTCCACATTCTTGCCAAGACTTTGTAGTATTAGACTTTATTTTTGCCAGTCTAATACATTTGAAAAGTATCTCATTGTTTTAATTTGCATGTTCCTGATTTCCAGTGAAATTATGTATGTATTCATGCATTTATTATTCTTTTAGGAACCTTCTGTGAGTTGCCTGTTCCTTTTTACCTATTATTTGGTTGTTTAGTTTTTCATATTACTTATAGAGATTATTTTAAAATTCTGAATACAAACTATTTTTTTTTATTTAGTAAATATATTATTTCAGTGAATGACTTATCACTTTAACATTGCTTCTGATGTCTTATGTTAAACAGAAGCCTTTCATTTCAATGTAATCATATCATCAGTATTTTACTTGATGGTTTCATTTTGGGAGTCACTTTAAGAAAATTCCTTCCTATAAATCAATAAGAAAAATACAAACAACCTAATAAAAATGGTCAAAAATGAATTGCCTATAATGAATAGGCAATTCACAGAGGAGAAAACAGGAATAGCCAACTAACTTGCAAAGTCTCATTAGTAATCAAAGAAATGCAAAATAAAACTATAATGAGATAACATTTAACACTCAGGATGTTGGCATAAAGACATAACAATGCCAAGTGTTGGTGAACATATGGAGCACTAAGAACACTAATATACTTCTGGCTGAATATAAATGAGTACAACCACTTTAAAGAACATTGTGGCACTATCTAATAAAATGGAAGATGCTCATACAATATAAATCAGCAGTCCCGATCCTAGGTGTCTATCCTAGAAGAATTCTTACATATGCACATTAGGAGATGTTATAAGGATGCTCATTATAACATTATTTGTAAACAGCATACATGTTCATCAGCAGGAGAATGGATGAAGCGTGGTTTAGTCATAAAGTAGCATACTGTACAGTAGAGAAAAATGAATAAAATATAACAACAGGTATCAATATGAACGCAGCTCACAAACATAATGTGAATGAATAAGCCAGTTGCAGACTTCTGGTTTCAGCTTCAACTTACAAAGTGCTTGGAAGTTGTCACTCCTGTCTTATAAGAAAAACAGCGGAACAAACTAAATCAATGACTTTTTCTTGGACCCATCAGAGAACTGAATTCACAAAGCAAACTGCAACCCTTAAATTTGGAGAGCAGGCAATTAAAGAGAATCACAGCCCAGATGTACTTATTAGGAGCGGAAAGCCACAGGAGCCATAAACTGGCAGGAATACTTAAGTGGTAACTTTGACAAATTGCTCCAGTCAGAGTGTAGATTAGTGTTTGAACATAACAGTTTCTCAATTTGAAGAGCCAAGAAAAAAAATCTGTTCTTGCCTAGTAATAAATCAGATAGTATTCATAGAAGCACCATATATGGTAGCCATGGTGCCTCTGAAATTAGTCAATAAATGCCTCCAGGAACCCCACTAGGTTCTCAAGTTGAAGAGCCAAGGGAAAAAGTCTGTTCCTGGCATGGGGAGCAGAAAAGTAAACATTTTGAAACACACCCAGAGCTTCTACCTAACAAAGGACTATCCAACACGAGAAACAATTTTACCAAAGCCTCCATTATGGGAGAAGGAAAATCATCTTACTTCAGTCCCCTCTAATCTTCCTGTAAACCTAAGCATAACATGTTCAAATAGAGAAGACAGAGAAAATCTTGAAAATAGCCAGAAGGAAACTACTTTGTCTGTAGAGAAACAAAGATAACAATTGCATTGGATTTCTCATCAGAAGAGAGAGAGAAAAAGAAAGCTGTGAAATACTTTTGAAGATTATAGTCTGTGGACACAAGCACATTGAAAATCTGAGGCTTAATTATAGGATTTCACAATGTTTCCCTTATCCTATACCTTACCACCACATCAGTAATGCTTTAGGATAAAAACTATGGTATAGCTGAAAAACCTGCAAGGCTCAGACTCTATTTAAGAAGTTTTCAGGGATACCCAGAGAAAACATGGGATACAAAAACAAAAACATTACAAGAAATTGAAACCTGTGACACCTACAGCTAGAGTAAACATTAAACACAGCCCAACGCCTGGCAAGATTAACAATGACAACAACAACAAAAATCACAGTAACAGCCTGTTTACCTCAGTTCCTATTATGTTATACATTATGTTTGACTTTCAACATAGAAGAAATTGTAAAGCATAGTAAAAGAAAAAAGTTTCAAGAGACAAAACAAACATCAGAACCAAAGTCAGATATGGCTCAAGTTTTGGAATGATTACATTTATGGAATTTAACATAATTATAATTAAATGCTAAAGAGTCTATTAAAAATAGTACACAATATGCAAAAACAGATAAGTCAACTAAACAGAAATAGAAATTCAAAGAAGTAATTCAAAGGAGATGGTAGAAATAAAAAGCACTATAATAGGAATAACACTTTGATAGGCTCATTAGTATACTTGGTATGGTCAAGGAAAGAATCAGTAAGCTTGAAGACATCAGTACAAACAACCCAGACTAAAATGTGAAGAGAAAAAAGACTTTTAAAAAATGGAACAGAATGTCCAAGAACTATGGGACAATTTTAAAAAGTGTAACATATACATCATTGGAATACCAGAAGGATAAGAGAAAAAGGAACAGAAGAAATTTTTTAAGTAATGATGGATGAGATTTTTCCAAAATTAATGACTGCTACCAGAACACTGATATAGGATTTGAGCAGAGAACACCAAGCAGGATAACTACCAATACAAAAAACACCTAAGTATATCATATTCAAATACAGAAGACATAGAAAATCTTGAAAACAGCCAGAAGAAAACCACTTAGTTTATAGAGAAACAAAGATAACAATTGCATTTAATTTCTCATCAGAAACCATGGCAATAAGAAGACAGTGGTGTGAAATATTTAATATTTAAAGTAATGGGGGAGGGGGAAGAGAAACCCACCTACCTAGCGTTCTGTATCCAGCAAAAGTATCCTTCAAAAGTGAAGAAAAAAGCTTTTGCACAGCAAAAGAAACCATCAACAAAACAACAAGAAATCCCACTGTATGGAAGAACATATTCGCAAATGTTATCACTGATAAAGGTTTAATTTCCAACATCTACAGCAAACTTATACAACTTAATAAAAGGAAGATAAATGATCCAATAAAAAATGGACAATGGACTTAAATAGAACCTTTTCAAAAGACGACAGAAGGAAGGCCAAGAGACACATGAAAACATGCTCAAAGTCACTAATTATCCGAGAGATGCAAATCAAAATAACAATGCGATACCATCTCACACCTGTCAGAATGGCAGTCATCAACAAATCAACAAATGACAAGTGTTGGCGAGGATGCGGAGAAAAAGGAACCCTCGTATACTGCTGATGGGAATGCAGACTGGTGCAGCCACTGTGGAGACCACTATGGAGTTTCCTCAAAAAACTGAAAATGGAACTCCCATTTGACCCAGCAATCCCACTCTTAGGAATATATCCTAAGAAAGTAGAAACACCCATCAGAAAGGATTTATGCACCCCTATGTTCATAGCAGCACAATTTACAATAGCTACAATTTGGAAACAGCCTAGGTGCCTGTCAGCAGATGAGTGGATCAGAAAATTATGATACATCTACACAATGGAATTCTATGCTGCCATTAAAAAGAAAGAATTCTTACCATTTGCAGCAACCTAGATGGAACTGGAGAGCATTATGCTAAGTGAAATAAGCCAGTCAATGAAGGAGAAACACCACATGATCTCACTCATTTGTGGATAATAAAGAACATTATAACTTGATGAACAAAAAGATAGATGCAGAGGCAATAAAGCATCAAACAGACTGTCAAATTACAGCAAGAAGTTTAGGGAGAGGTGGGGTAAATAAGAGATCAACCAAAGGACTTGTATGCATGCATATAAGCATAACCAATGAACACAAGACACTGGGGTGTTAGGGTGTGCCTGGGATGGGGGGGCAATGGGAAGATATGTATACATGTAATACATTAATAAAAAAAAGTTTTTAAGAAGAATAAAATCCTAATGAAACGGGGTGGAAAAGTGAAGGATAAATAAAGATTTTATCAGACAAACAAAAACAAAATTTGTTGCCAGTAAACCTACCTTGCAAGAAAAAAAAATTTAATTTCTTCAGAGAGAAAGAAAATTATATAGGTTAGAACAGTGGTTGGCAAACTGCGGCTCTGTTGACTAATGAGTTTGTCAACCACTGGATTAGAAAATCAGATCCCTATAAAGAAAGGAAGAGCATAAAAATGGAATATCTGAAGGTCAAATTTTTTATTTTTTATTTTAAGTGATCTAAAAGATAACTTCACCCCAAAATAATAATAGCATGGTTGGGTAATTATAGCATATAGATAAGTGAAATGAATGGCAGGGATGTTATAAGGTTTAGGAGGAATTAGTATTTAGTATACAATTATAAGATATCTGCACTACCTGTGAACTGGTATAGTGTTACTTCAGAGTGGACTTAGATTAGTTGTAAATGTATATTGCAAACTCTAGGGCAACCACAGAAAATTATAAATAGAAGTCTAATTGATATGCTACTAGAGGGGTAAAAATGGAATCATATGATTATCATTCTCTACAATCTTTGCTAGAAAAAAGAAGCAGAGAACATTTTCTAATTCATTTATGAGGGCCAGCATCATCTTAATACCAAAGCCAGATGAAGATATTACAATTTTAAAAAATAATAATTACAGACCAATCTCTCTCAGGAGCATAAATGTAAAAATCATAAATATTAGGAAAGTCATAATGGTTGATTGAGATACTTTTATTTAAAAATCAAAATATTAGGATATGAAATCCAACACTATATTAAAAGAATTCTATATTATGAACAAGTGGGATTTATTCCAGATATCCAAGGCCGGTTCAACAGTTGAAACTCAGTTAATATAATATACCACAAACAGACTAAAGAAAAATAATCATGTCATTATTTCAATTGCTGTAGAAAAAGTACTTGGTAAAATTCAATACCCATTAATGAAAAAAATCTCTCAGCAAACTAGAAATAGAGAGGAACATTCTCAACTTGGAAAAGAATATCTACAAACCTACAGCTAACATCATACTTAATGATGAGAAACTGGCTGTGTTCCCGTTTTATCAAAAACATGGACTATATAGCTCCTCTTTCTATTTTTTAAAATATTGTAAGGAAATGGTAGCTAGTAAAATAAAATAAGAAAGGGAAATAAAAAGTACAGATATTTGAAAGGGAAATATAAAATTGTCTTTGTTCATAGATGACACGTATGTCTAAATTGAAAATCCCAAACAATAAACCTAAAACAACTTCTATAACTAATAAGTAAGTATAGTTTACTTGGAGGATACAAGGTTTATATATAAAAGTCTATTGTTTTCTTGCAAACCAAGAAACGAACCATTGATATCGAAATACAAACAACACTATTTACAATAGCACCAAATATAGTGAAATAATTAGGTGTAAATCTAACAAAATTTGTACAGGATCTATATGCAGAAAATTACAAAACCCTGCTGAAAAAATTAAAGATCTAAATAAGACCAGCTGTTGTGGCCCCATGGATTGTGCGTCATCCTATGGACTAAGAGGTTCCCTGTTTGATTCCCAGTCAGGGCACATGCCCGGTTCACTGGCTTGATCCCCAGGAGGGAATGTGCAGAAGGCAGCTTACTGATGTTTCTCACTGATGTTTGTATCTCCCTCTCTCTTCCTCTCTATCTAAAAACTAATAAAAACATAGATTTTTAAAAAGATCTAAATAAATGCAGAGGTGTCCTGTGTTTATGGATTGGACAACTTAATATTGTTAAGATGTCAATTTTCCCAAATTGATATGTAGATTTTGCAATCTCACAGCAAGCTTTTTGTGGATGTAGATTCATTGATTCTAAGCTTCTAGAAAATAAAAAGGTTCAGAATATCTAATACAGTACTGAAGAACAACAAAGTTGAAGAACTGACACTACTCAACTTTAAGACTTACTGTAATCAAGTAATCCAGTGTAGGTGAAAAAAAGATACATAGATCAGTTGGGCAGAATAAAGACTACAGACATAACAGACTCAAACTAATATAGTGAACTGATCTTTGACAAGGGAACAAAGGCAATTAAATGGAGGAAGGATAGTCTTTTCATCAAATTGTGCTGCAACAATTGGATATCAGCATTTAAAAGAAATGAATCTAGATACAGATTTTGCAACCTCCAAAAAAATTAACTCTATAAAACAGATTGTAGATACAAATGTAAAACAATACCATAAAACCTAGAAGAAAACAGGAGGAAAATCTAAGTGGCCTTGTGTTTGATGATGTATTTATAGATAAAACCAAAAACATGATTTATGAAAGAAAAAGCTTGATAAATCAGACTTCATTAAAATTATAAACTTCTACTATGTGAAAGATACTTTTAAGAGAAAAAAAATATGCCACAGACTGGAAGAAAATATTCTCAAAACATATGTTTAGTAAAAGACATGTATCCAAAATATAAAAAGAACTGCTAAAATTCAACAGTAATAAGATGAACTAAAATTAAAATGGGCAAAAGAACAGATACCTCCCAAAAGAAGGTATTTACATGTCAAATAAGCATACACAAAAGAGCTCACAATCATTTGTCATCAGGAAACTGCAAAATAAAACAATAATGAGATACCATTATACACCTATTAGAATGGCTAAAAATCACAATAAAATTGACAGTACCAAATGCTCTTGAGGATACTGAGCAACAGGCACTCTTATTCATTGCTGGTGAGCATACACAATTACACAATCTCATTGGAAGTTAGTTTGACAGCCTCTGACAAAGCAAAACATTGTTTTACCATATGTAATTGCACTTCTAGTTATTTACTGCAATTAATTTGAAAACCTATATTTATACAAAACCCAGCATGTAAATGTTCATAGCAATTTTATTCATAATTACCAAAAACTTGCAATCAAGATGTTCTTCTGTTTCCATTCACCTGTGTTACATCTATACAATGGACTATAACTCAGCAATAAAAAGAAATGAGCTGTCAAACTATAATAAGACATAGAGGGACTATAAATCCATTTTAATCATTAAAGAAGCCAATATGAAAAGACTGCATATTGTATGATTCCAGTAAACACAAAACTATAGCAACAGTTAAATGATTAATGATTGCCAGGAGTTTGGGGGACATGAGGGAGAGAGGAATAGATGAAGTACAGAGACAGAGGATTATTATGACAGTAAAATTATTCTGTATGATAATGTAATAGTGGATACAAGACATTTGTCAAAACCCATAATACTGTATAGCATGAAGAATGACCTTTGATGTATACAAATATTTTTAAAATCATTTAGAAGGTTAGAAGAACCTCAGGAAAAAATGCAGATTGTGACAAGAGAATCTGTTACAAATATATGAAGCTATGGTGGAAACGGTGCTGGCCTAAGTATCTTTGGAAATGTGTAGAATGTGGAAGCAACAGAGAGGTAAACAGATCAGTACATAGTCACTGAACCCTAGATGATAAGATTTTGTAGCATGAGGGTACAGGTTAACAATTCTGATATTGATATACATGTATAATGAAATGGAGCAATTAAGTAAATGAATGGTAGATGGTGGGAGCCAGGTTTCTCACCCTTGGAATTTATAGATAAACAAAGGGAGAAAACTCAAATGATCCATGTTGCCCTAACTGGTTTGGCTCAGTGGATAGAGCATCAGCCTGTGGACTGAAGGATCCCAGGTTTGATTCCAGTCAAGGGCATATACCTTGGTTGCAGGCACATCCCCAGTAGGGAGTGTGCAGGAGGTAGCTGATCGATGTTTCTCTCTCATCAATGTTTCTAACTCTCTATCCCTTTCCCTTCCTCTCTGTAAAAAATCAATAAAATATATTTTAAAATAAATTAACTAAAAAAATTAAAATGATCCATGTGGTAATGGCTTATAGTTGGAGACATCAGTATGAACTCATGTGTAACTTAATATATGGATGATTACATATAGAATTATTTATAGAAACGTGTATATACACAGGTTAGCATTAAACGTACTTTTTTCTGTCAGCTGAGAGGATTTAAATGAAGTGATACTCCAGTAGTAATAAGCATGTTCAGCACCCAGATCTTTGTTTTTAAATACTATTCTCGAATAAAAGTAATCAGGGCTCCTTAGAAAAATTGCTGATTCTGGTACTGGAGGTAGGATACACAAGATGAGCCTTGGGCATTTTGAAGTGCCAGAGAATAAGGAATTGCTAAAAACAGCAACATAAAAACATTGTCAAATCATTGTCAAAGGAGAACAGGAGGCAACTGAAAGAGTTTCCAGTGACCAAAGTTGGAACAATTTCTGTAATAAACTAAGTAAATTAGTATTGGACTATATCCCAAAGTATAGCATAAATATCTGTGAATCCATACTGATAATAAATAGAACTGGTAAGTTGATAAATTGGAGAGAGGAGACAAAAATCCAATGCAGAAAAATTCTTAAAATTTTTATAGATGCTCCACCTCAAGGAGTGGCGAGCATAACTCCTCACTAATTTGTTTTGAGCTACTTATAGTGACTTCTTACCAAAGAGTACAGTATGGGAAGGCAGGAAAAAAATAGCATTACAGAATAGAAACCTAAAATTGCCTCAGCCAGGTTATCAAGGCCAACATCAACAGTCATAAATCATGTTGATAGTGTGTAGGTATGCTTGTAAGATGATCAAAGTTATACTTTTCATCTGTGATCTTTTTCCTAATAATCCATAACCCCAATCTAACCATGAGAAAAACACCATAAAAATTATAGTAGTGGGCCATCCTACAAAGTACCTCATCAGTTTTCCTTAAAGCTGTGCAAAGATCATTAAAAACAAAGTCTGGCTAACTGTCACAGTCAAGAAGAGCCTGAAGACACATGAAAACGAAATGTACTGCGGTATCCTGGATGGGATCCTGAAACTGAAAAAGAACATTAAGGAAAAACTAAGAAAATCTAATAAATATGGACTTCAAATGATAATGTATCAATATTTATTTGTTTTAACAATGTAACATAGTAATGTACAGTAATGACAGGGGAGACTGGGTCTGGGTTATATGGGAACTCTTTGTACTAGCTTCTCAGTTTTTTTTATAAATGTGTAAGTTTTTCTGTTCTAAAAAATAAACTTTTTCATTTAAACAGGTAGCTAAAAAATAATGTATAAAGTATAATACCATTTATATAAAGTTTTAAAAATACAAAATAATACCATGTATTGTAGAGGAATACCAGAGACTCATTCTCTATTATCACTTGGAGTTTGTTTTTCTGTTTCCCAGAAATGTTTATCTTATCTTCAAACCTTTGTGTTTATTTTTTTATATATGCATATATATATGAATATATATGTATTTTGTAGATATATACATACCTGTGTGTGTATATGTATGTATGTATGTGTGTTTTTGGAGCAGAGAACATGCAGCCAAGCAAGAAGTGACTGAGCCACTTTGACCAGAAGTCATCTTAATTTTTTAAAAATGTTCATATCAAAGGGAACAATCTTAGTGTGGATCTTTCTACTTGGTGAGAAACTTGCCATATATTTCACATACCCTTTTCTATAGTCATTTAATTTTTTTTAAAGCTTGTTTTAAAATATATTTTTATTGATTTCAGAGAGGAAGGGAGAGGGAAAGAGATAGAAACATCAATGAAATAGAATCATTGATTGGCTGCCTCCTGCACGTGCTACACCAGGGATCAAACTCAAAACTCAGGCATGTGCCCTGATCAGGAATCGAACCATGACCTCCTGGTTTATAGGTCGATGGCTGAAATACTGAGCCATGATGGCTGGGCTAGTCAATTAATTCTGTTTTTATGATAAGTATTTCAGGACCGAAACTCTAGATCACCTAAAATTACTTAAGTGAACCACAAATCAATTATTCTATGTCCTTGTCTAAGATAAAAGTATAATTAAATGCTAAATATGTGGATATTCAGCTTCTAAAGACTTTGATAAATAAAAAAATCTGCTTATTATAATGTTTAATATATTTATTCATACGCTTCAGTGGTTAATTAATTTAAGTGGGCTCTATTTTCTAGCTCTTTATTTTGCTGCTCCTGTCTGAATTCTTCTCAAGTTCCTTAAAAATACTGTAGGATATAACTTATGCTAGTTAATATAGAGATCTCTTTTTTTCTCCTGACCATTTTTTGATTTTAGTAAAATACACATAACCTGAGATCTATCATGTTAACAAGAATTTAAGTGTACATTACAATATTCTTAACTGTAGGCACAATGCTGTACAACAGATCTCTAGAACTTAGTCATCCTGCATGACTGAACTTTATACCCGATGAACAATAACTCCTCCTTTTCCTCTTCCCACAGCCCCTGACAACCACCATTCTAGTTTCTGCTTTGATGAGTTTGACTACTGCAGATGTCACATGCAGTATTATGCCTGTTGTGACTGGCTTATTGCACTTAGCATAATGCCCTCAAAATTCATTCATGTTGTATATGACAAGATTTTCTTTTTCTGACTGAATAATATTCCACATTTTTTTTATCCATCCATGATGGGTCTTTAGGTTATTTCCATATCTTGGCTATTGTGAACAGTGCTCAAATGAATATGTGAATTTAGATATCTCTTAAAGATCCTGATTTTAATTCTTTTGAATAAGTACCCAGAAGTAGCATTGTTGGATCATATGGTAATTCCAGTTTTAATTTTTTGAGGAACCTCCATACTGTTCTTCATAGAGGCTGCACCATGTTATATTTCTACCAACAATGCACAAGCATTCCAATTTCTTTACATCCTCATCAACACATACTTTCTGCATGTGTTCTTTGAGGAAATGTACATTTTGCTCATTTTTAAAAATCAAGTTGTTTTGGGGTTTTTTTTGCTATTGAGTTGTAGGAGTTTATTATATATTTTAGATATTAACCTCTAATCAAATAGATGGCTTCCATATATTTTCTCCCATTCTGTAGGTTGCCTTTTCACTTTGCTATTTCCTTTGCTGTGCAGAAGCATTTTGGTTAATACACACTCACTTTATTTTTGCTTTTGTTGCCTATGCTTCTAATGTACTATCCAAGATATCAGGGTCATAGATCTTTCCCTCTCGGTTTTCTTGGGAGTTTTAGAGTTTTAATTCTTATGTTTAATCCATTTTGAGTTGATTTTCCTGTAGGAGAGTCCAATTTTATTCTTTTACATATGGATATCAGTGTTTCACAACATTTGTTGAAGGGACTGTACTTTCTTCATTGTGTTTCTTATCCTCCGCCCTTGTCAACCAGTTGACTATATTAGTATACTTGTGGATTTATTTCTGGGCTGTCTATTCTGTTCCATTGGTCAATATATTTGCCTTTATGCCAGTGTCATACTGTTTTGGTAGATTTGTATATGTTTTGAAATGAAAAAGTGTGAGGCATCCAGTTTTCATTTCTCAGGATTGCTTTGGCTATTTGGGGTTTCTTGTAGTTCCATATGAGTTTTAGGATTATTTTTCCCCTTTCTATAAAAATACTGTTGGGGTTGGATCGAAAAAAAAAAAATTGTGGCAGAATAGACAGACAAGTCCTAAGCCTTGTCCCGGAGCAGATAGAAAGAACAGTGAGGGTCACACGGGGAGTGTTTATTGATTAGTTGAGGGACAGCAATACTCCAGGAGGCTATGATGGACTGCTGGATGGGGCTCCCCTGACTGGGCAGCCCCCACTGCTGCTGGGTTCCCTACCAAAGTGAACGGCTCAGACACGGAGACCGCGCCGTCTTGAAGGGGAAAGTGGATGTTATCGGATACCTGAAAATTTTCAATGATGGCACCCACCAAACAGCTATGAACCCAAGACCACTAGTACCCAATTGGTGCTAACACGTGGATTCAGAGAATCTCTACACTCCAACAGGGAAAGGTCAGATTTCGCCTGGGATAAAGTGAGGTCTCTGGTTCTGACAGGAGAGAAAAATGTGTGCACGTTGGGAGCTGGAGGACTGGAGAATGTCTGTGCCTAGAAAAATCCGTGGCTGTTGAGGCTGGCGTGATCTGTCAATGTGGAAGGGGGTCCTCAAGAGCTGCTAACCGAAAGGAACCAGAGCTGGTTCTGATCCCCAGAGTTCCCACACTTACCCTGGCTCTTTTATTTATTTTTTCTTTTTCCTCTTTAAATCCTTGCATCTGATTACTGAGACTGCATGGGAAAGTTGTTTTTCTGGAACCTGGGGATCAGAACCAGCTCTGGGGCAACCCACTCCCACAAACCGGTATTGAGTGCCACAGGGAAAGCAGGATTTAAGCACTGGCTAGAGAGGACCTATAGGCCCAGAGGTCAATCCAAAAACACTGTCAAACAGGGGTTGAATCACAAATTGACTCTATTGTAAACACAAATAAAGGAATACAAGGAATTAAGACACACTGCCTCTTTAAAAGTCACGACTGGCTTACAACACTGAGGAGCAGTGGAATGCAGGAACTGCAATACTGTCCTGACTAGGAAACAGGCATGCCAAACAGAACAGTAGCGGAAGTAGATCTTCACTACTGCACATTTTTATTTTTATTTTTTCATCTTTTACTTGAGAAACTAATTTTTTCTTTTATTCTTATTTGATTTTACCTTTTTAATTATTACATTTTTATTTTCAATCAGTATTATTACTACTACTATTTAACCTTTTTCTTTAAACAGTGTCATTTTACTTTGGGATTAGTATTCTACATTCTATTTTCATCTTTCCTTTAGAATCATTTTACTCTATCTCAATTTTACCTTTATGCCATCACTCTCTTCCTAACTTTTCCCCTTTTGTTGTCCTGTTTCTCTTAACCTTTTCCTGCTTTAGATTTTCCCTATTCTTTCTTTTTACTCCCTGTTAAAATTGTATTCTACTTATATATCTAATTTCCAATCCCCCTGCACCTCTCTCTTCTCTCTTCACTATATAAAAAATTGTTTTTCTCTCTGTCCTTTTTTGTAATTTGCTTCATTGATTATATCGATTTTTTATGCTTATTTGTGAGATTGTTTTGCTTATTCTTATTATTTCTGATTTCCCTCACCTTGCTTGATATTAGTTGTTGTTTCTAGTTTGTATTAATCTTTGGGCACTTGTTACTGGCATTTGTTGGGATTTGTGGCTATGTTATTGGAGTTTTCTCCCCATATATAGTTTGTTCCCCTCTTCTTTCTTATTCTCTTTCTTTTCTCTCTTACTTTTTTTTCCTTTTCCCAATTTCATTTTTGCATTCCTTTCTTTTTTCTCTCTCTTCTTTCCTATACTCTAATTAGCGTTTCTGTGATGGTCACCTTCATTTGGGGTTATTAATATTGTGAATATATCTCTGTTAAGTGCCCTGTACATTGTACCTGGTTGTGTTACATTTTGTGCCTTTAAATCAATGCAGGAGAGAGAGAACTTCATAACCAGACACTGGGAGAAGATCAATCATGGGAAGAAAAAGAAACAGTCCGCATTTGAAAGAAAAGCAGGCATCACCAGAAAAGGAAGTAAACAAAATGGAGGCAAGCAACCTGTCAGGGAAAGAACTCAGAGAAATGATTATAAAGTGGCTGAAAAGAATGGAAGACAAATTCACCAATATGATTAAAAACCCAGAGGAAATGAAGAAAAACCAAGACGAAATGAAAAATGATATTGTTGCTGTAAATAACTCAATAGAAAACATCAAGAGTAGACTAGAAGAAGTAGAGGACTGCATCAGTGAACTAGGAGACAAGGGAGAAAAAAATACCCAAGTAGAGCAGCTTCTAGAAAAAAAAAAAAAGCAGGAAGAGAGCCTAAGGGAAATTTGGAATAACACAAAACAAAACAATATCCACATAATAGGGGTCCCAGAAGGAGAGGAATCTAATCAAGGAATAGAAACCTGTTTGAAGAAATTAAGACAGAAAATTTCCCTGATATAGGGAAGAAAAAACCCACACAAATCCAAGAAGCTCACAGAGTCCCATGCAAAATGAATCTCCAAAGACCGACACCAAGGCACATTATAATTAAAATGGCAAACACCAAAGGCAAAGAATCATAAAAGCAGCCAGAGAAAAACAGAAAGTTACCTACAAAGGAACCCCCATCAGACTAGTGACTGATTTCTCACCAGAAACTCATCAGGCCAGAAGAGAATGGAATAAAATGCACAAAGTCATGCAAAGGAAGGGTCTGAATCCAAGAATACTGTACCCAGAATGACTATCAATCAAAATTGAAGGTGAAGTCAGGAACTTCACAGACAAAAAGGACTAAGGGAAGTTATTACCACCAAACCAGCAATGCAAGAAATGCTAAGGGGTGTGCTGTAACAAAAAGAAATAGGAAGTGAAGAAGGAAAATGCAGTAAAGAATAAAAATGGTGACAAATAACCTATCAATAATAACTTTAAATGTAAATGGATTAAATGTCCCAATCAAAGGAAATAGGGTAATGGATTGGATCAGAAAACATGACCCATATATATGCTGTCTACAAGAAACCCACCTCAGAAAAAAAGATACATACAGACTGATGGTGAAGTGGTGGAAAAAGGTTTTTCAGGTGAATAAAATTTTTTAAAAAGCTGAAATGTCAATACTTATATCTGACAAATTTATCTCAAAGTGAAGGACATAAAAGAGATAAGGAAGGCCACTTCATAATACTGAAGGGAGCAATCCATCAAGAAGAAGTAACTCTGGTATATACACACCCAATTTAGGAAAACCCAAATACATAAACTCCTGGAGGATATCAAGGGAGAGATTGACAGAAATACAATCATAGTAGGAAACTTTAATATTCCACTATCACCATTGGAAAAATCCTCTAAACAAAAACATCAGCAAAGAAATCAATCCTAAATGACTCACTAGACCAGATGGAATTAATTGACATCTTCACCGCAAAACCACAGAATATATATTCTTCTCAAGTGCACATGGGTCATTTTCAAAGATAGACCATATGTTGGGTCATAGGCAAAGTCTCTTCAAATTCAAGAAGATAGAAATCATATCAAGCATTCTCTCAGATCACAGTGGCATAAAACTGGAAATGAACTACAATAAAAACAATCCAAAAAATTTCAAGCAAATTGACACTAAACCGCATGCTATTAAACAAGACTGGGTTACCAGAGAGATAAAAGAAGAGATAAAAAAAAAAAAAAACTCCTGCCAACAGATGACAATGGAAATACAACAATCCAAAATCTATGGGACACAGCGAAAACAGTCTTGAGAGGGAAGTTCATAGCTCCACAGGCCTACCTCAAAAAACAAGAAACAATGGTAACAAATTACCTAACCATAAAACTCAAAGAGTTAGAGAGTGACAAGAAAAGCCCAGTGTAAGGAGAAGGAAGGAAATAATAAAGATCAGAACAGAGTTAAACAACACTGAGACATAAATAATACAAAACATCAACAAAACTCAGAGCTGGGTCTTTGATAGGATAAACAAGATTGATGAAACTAGCCAAGCTCACCAAGACGCAAAGAAAGAGAATTCAAATAAAATCAGAAATGAAAGAGGTGAAGTATCAGTAGACCTCACTGAAATACTAAGGATTGTTTAAAAAAATACTGTGAACAACTCTATTCCAATAAACTGGACAACCAGGAGGAAATGGACATATTCCTAGAAAAATAAAACTTTCCATAACTCAGGAAGAATATAAACACCCTAATAGGCTAATAACTATGGAAGAAATTGAAGCAATCATCAAAAAGCTCCTAGCAAACAAAAGCTTCGGGCCAGAAGACTTCACAGGGTAATTTTATCAAACATTTAAGGAAGAATTAAAACCTTTCCTCCTCAGACTATTCCCAAAAATTCAAGGAAGGAACACTTCCAAGGTCATTCTATGAAGCCAGCAGGACACTACTACCAAAATCAGATAAAGACAACACAAGGAAAGAGAATTATAGACCAATATCCCTTATGAACATAGATGCCAAAATCCTCAACAAAATTTTAGCAAGTCAGATCCAGCAGTACATCATAAAGATCATACACCATGACCAAGTAGGATTTATTCCAGGAATGCACGGATGGTAAAATATATGCAAATCAATAAACCTGATAGATCACATAAGCAAATTGAGAGATAAAAATCACATAGTCAAGTCAATTGATGCAGAAAAAGCATTTGACAAAATCCAACACTGATTTTTGATAAAAACTCTCAATATGGTGGGAATAGAAAGATCATACTTCAACATAATAAAAGCTATATATGATAAACCCACAGCTAACATCATATTCAATGGGCAAAAACAAACCGTTTCACCTAAGAACAGGAACAAGACAGGGATGCCCACTCTCACCACTCCTAGTCAACATGGTACTGGAAGTATTAGCAATTGCAATTAGACAAGAAGAAGAAATAAAAGGCGTCCAAATTGTAAAAGAAGAGATAAAGTTGTCCTATTCTGCAGGTGACATGATATTGTTCTGAAAAAATCCTGAAAGACTCCATCACAAAACTAATAGACAAATGAATTTGGCAATGTAGCAGGATACAAAATTAATGCCAAGAAATCTATGGCATTTCTATATGCCAAAAATGAACTCACAGAAATAGAGACCAAAAAAGCAATCCCATATACCATCACACCAAAAAAATTAAGATACTTAGGAATAAACTAAGGTAGTAAAAGACCTATCCTTAGAAAACTACAGGACACTGAAAAAAGCAATAGAGAAAGATGTAGACAGATGGAAGAATATACCATGCTCATGGATTGGGAGAATCTACATCATTAAAATGTCTATACTACCAAAAGCAATCTATAGAAACAATGCACTCCCCATTAAAATACCAATGGCATATTTCACAGAATTAGAAAGAACTCTCCAAAAATTAACCTGGAATAAAAAATAAAAAAAAAGACCCTGAATAGCCACAGCAGTCTTGAGAAAGAAGAACAAAGTAGGTGGGATCTCAATACCATATTTCAAGCTATATTACAAAGCCACTGTTCTCAAAACAGCCTATTACTGGCACAAGAACAGACCAGCAATTTACACCTTACACAAAAATAAACTCAAAATAGATACAGGTTTTAAACACAAGCAGTAAAGCATAAAAATATAGGAGGAATCCACAGGCAGAGAAATCTCAGACATATGCTGAAGGAACTTCACCAATACACCTCCTTGAGCAATGGAAGGTAAAGAGAAAATAAACAAATGGGACTACATCAAAATGGAAAGCTTTTTCACAGCAAAAGAAACCATCAACAAAACAACAAGAAAGCCCACTGTATGGGAGAACATATTTGCAAATGTTATCACTTATAAAGGTTTAATCTCCAACATCTACAGCCAACGTATACAACTTAATAAAAGGAAGATAAATGATCCAATAAAAAAAAATGGACAATTGTCCTAAACAGAATCTTTTCAAAAGAAGACAGAAGGAAAGCCAAGAGACACATGAAAATATGCTCAAAGTCACTAATTATCCGAGAAATGCAAATCAAAACTTCAATGCTGTACCATCTCAAACCTGTCAGAATGGCAATCATTAACAAACGACAAGTGCTGGCGAAAATGTGGAGAAAATGGATCCCTCATGCACTTCTGGTGGGAATGCACACTGGTGCAGCCATTGTGGAGAAAAGTATGGAGTTTCCTCAAAAAAATTAAATTTGGAACTTACATTTGACCCAGTAATCCCACTTCTAGGAATATATACCCAGAAACTAGAAACACCGATCAGAAAAGATATATGCACCCCTATGTTCATAGAAGCACAATTCACCATACCTAAGTTTTGGAAACAGCCTGAATGCCCATCACCATATGAGTGGATTAGAGTACTATGGTACATCTACAGAATGAAATACTACGCTGCTATAAAAAAGGAATTCTTACCATTTGCAGCAGCATGGATGGACTTGGAAACCTTTATGTTTAGTGAAATAAGCCAGGCAATGAAAGAAAAATACCACATGATCTCACTCATTCATGGAAAATAAAGGTCATTATTAATCATCCGAGAGATGCAAATCAAAACGACAATGCGATACCATCTTACACCTGTCAGAATGGCAATCATCAACAAACGACAAGTGTTGGCGAGGATGCGGAGAAAAAGGAACCCTTGTGCACTGTTGGTGGGAATGCAGACTGGTGCAGCCACTGTGGAGAACAGTATGGAGTTTCCTCAAAAAACTAAAAATGGATCTCCCATTTGACCCTGTAATACCACTCTTAGGAATTTATCCTAAGAAATTACAAACACCAATCAGAAAGGATTTATGCACGCCTATGTTCATAGCAGCACAATTTACAATAGCCACAATTTGGAAACAGCCTAGGTGCCCGTCAGCAGATGAGTGGATCAGAAAACGGTGGTACATCTACACAATGGAATTCTATGCTGCCATTAAAAAGAAGGAATTCTTACCATTTGCAGCAACCTGGTTGGAACTGGAGAGCCTTATGCTTAGCGAAATAAGCCAGTCAATGAAGGAGAAGCATCACATGATCGCACTCATTGGGGGATAATAAAGAACATTATAAACTGATGAACAAAAGGATAGATACAGAGACAGTAAAGCTTCAAACAGACTGTGAAATTACAGCAGGAAGATTAAAGTTAGGTGAGGTAGATAAGAGATCAATCAAAGGACTTGTATCTATGCATATAATCATAACCAATGAACATAGACACTGGGGGGTTGGGGTATGCCTGGGAGGGAGCGGGGCAATGGGGAGATATGTATAAAAAATTAATAAAAAAATAAATAATTAAATAAATAAATAAAAATAAAACAGTTAGTGGGCAAAAAAAGAAAATAAAGGTCATTATACCCAATGAATAAAAAGATAAATACAGAGATAGTAAAGCACCGAACAGACTCTCAAATTACAGCAGGAAGGCTGGGGAGTGTTGCAGAAGGAGGAAAATTGATCAACCAAAGAACTTGTATGCATGCATATAAGCACACCAATGAACACAAGACACGGGGGGTGGGGAAAGGTGGGATTAGGGCATGCCACAGGAGGTAGGGGAGGGTGGGGGAAGGTCAATGGGAGAAAAAAGATATATGTACTAATATATGTGATACTTTAAACAATAAAAATATTTTAAAAAATACTTTGGGGGTTTTGATATGAATTGCATTAATCTATAGATCATTTTTGGTAGTGTGGAAATTTTACCAATATTGTCGTTCAGTCCATGGAAGCATTTATTTCTGTCTTTAATTTCTTTGAGCAATGTTTCATGGTTTTTAATGTATAAGTCCTTCATCTCTTTAGATACTTTTTTTAAATTGATATATGATTGACATACAAAAAAGCTGTACATAGTTAATGTATGCATCTTGATGAGTTTGAAGATAAATATATACTGTGAAACTGTCACTATATACAGTGCCCTAACCTTTAACCATCACCTCCAGGATTTCTTCCCTTCCTCTTTTTTCTTTTTATAATATTACTAGTAAACATAAAATCTAGACTCTTACCAAATTTTTAAGTATCCAGTACAATATTGTTAACTATATGTATTGTGCATAAGTGAAACTATTTAACCATTGATGAATACCTTTCTGATTATCCCAGCCCCTGGTAAATACAATGCTACTTTCTACATCTATGATTTTGACTATTTTAGATTCCTGATGTAAGTGGGATCGTATAGTATTAGTTCTTCTGTGTCTGGTTTATTTCATTTAGCATGTCTTCCAATTTCAAATATATTGTAGTGAATGACAAGATTTATTTTTTAAGGCTGAATAATATTCTGTTGTATTTATACACCAAATTTACTTTATTCATCTATCAGTGGATATTTAGGTTGTTTTCATTTCTTTGTTATTAGCAAGGGAATGCAGATATTTCTTCCCGATTCTGATCGCAGTTCTTTTGGGTATAAAAACCCGGAAGTGGGATTGCTGGATTATATGGTAGTTATATTTTTATTGTTGAGTAATCTCCATACTGTTTCCATAGTGGTTGTACCAATTAACATTCCTACGAAGAGTGTACAACGGTTAAAATTTCTTCACATCTTCATCAACACTTTTGTTTTTATGATAATAGCCATTGTTGCTGGCATGAGATGATATCCCATTGAAGTTTTGATCTGCATTTCTCTGACGATTAATGGTGCTGAGCATCCTTTCATATACCTATTGGCAATTTTGAAGAAATGCCTATTTAGGACTTTTGCCCATTTTTAAAATTGGGGGGTTTAGTATAGAGTTTCCTAAAAAAGCTAAAAATGGAACTCCCATTTGACCCAGCAATCCCACTCTTAGGAATATATCCTAAGAAACTAGAAACACGAATCAGAAAGGATTTATGCACCCCTATGTTCATAGCAGCACAATTTACAATAGCTACAATTTGGAAGCAACCTAGGTGCCCGTCAGCAGATGAATGTATCAGAAAACCATGGTACATCTACACAATGGAATTCTATGCTGCCATAAAAAAGAAGGAATTTTTACCATTTGCAGCAACCTAGATGGAACTGGAGAGCCTTATGCTAAGTGAAATAAGCTAGTCAATGAAGGAGAAACACCACATGATCTCACTCATTTGTGGATAATAAAGAACATTATAAACTGATGAACAAGAAGATAGATACAGAGGCAATAAAGTATCAGACTGTCAAATTACAGCAGGAAGGTTAAGGAGAGGTGGGGTAGATAAAGAGATCAACCAAAGGACTTGTATGCATGCATATAAGTATAACCAATGAACACAAGACACTGGGGTGTTAGGGTGTGCCTGGGTGGGGGAATCAATGGGAAGATATGTATACATGTAACATTAATAAAAAATTATAAAAATAATAAATAAATAAAATTGGGGGGTTTAGGTTATAGGATACCGTTATATAGAGAGATTAACCTTTTACCAGATATATGATTTGCAAATATATTTACTCATTTCCATAGGTTGTCTTTTCATTTTGCTGATTGTTTCCTTTGTTGTACATACAGGTTTTTTGTTGATATAATCCTATTTGTCTTTTTTTTTCCTTTTGTTTCTTGTGCTTTTAATGTCATATACAAGAAATGTTTGCCAAGGCCAATAAGCTTTTTCCATGTGTTTTCTCCTGGGAGTTTTAGAGTTTCAGGTCTTATGTTCAAGTCTTTAATACATTTTGAATTATTTCTTTCATCTTTGTATAAGACAAGCATCCTATTTAATTCTTTTATAATGGATATACAATGTTCCCAACACCATTTATCGAGGAGACTATTATTTCCCTGTTGTGTATTCTTGCCCCCCTTGTTGAAGATCAATTTACCATAAATGTGTGGTTTATTTCTAGACTCTGGATTCTGTTATACTGGTCAGTATGTCATTATATATATATATATTTTTTTTTTTAACTGATGTCAGAGAGGAAGGGAGAGGGAGAGAGATAGAAACATCAATGATGAGAAATAATCATGGATCAGCTGCCTCCTGCATGCCACTGCACACACACCCCCACACACACACACTCCACTGGGCATCAAGCCCACAACTCTGGGCATGTGCCCTGACCAGGAATCGAATTATGATCTCCTGGTTTATAGGTTGACACTCAACCACTGAGCCATGTGGGTGGGCAATATGCATTTTTTAATATATTTTTATTGATTTCAGAGAGGAAGGGAGAGGGAGGGAGAGATAGAAACATCAATGATGAGAATCATTGATCAGCTGCCTTCTGTACGCCCCCTACTGGGGATCAAGCCTGCAACCTGGTCATGTGCCTTTGATGGGAATTGAATCCAGGACCCTTCTGTCCACAGGCCAACGCTCTATCCTTTGAGCCAAACCAGCTAGGGCTCAATATGTCTTTTTTATGCCAGTACAATGCTGTTTTGATAACTGTCATTTGAAATCAGGAAATGTCATGGCTCCTGATTTGTTCTTTTTAATTGTGCTTTATCTACTTAGGGTTCCTTGTGGTTCCATATGAATTTTAGGATTTCTTTTGCATAAATTGCCATTGGGACTTTCATAAGAATTGTATTAAAATCTGTAGATAGATTTGGATACTTTAGACATTTTGACAATGTTAATATTTCCAATCCATGAGTATGTACTATCTTTTCATCTATTTATGCTTGTTTCTGTGTTCTGTTTTTGTTTTGTTTTTCAAATTTTCCTCAGTATTAATTAGTTTTCTGTTCATTAGCCTTTCAGCTCCCTGGTTAATTTTATCTCTAAGTATATTATTCTTTTTGATGCTTATGTAAATGAAATTATTTTCTTTTCAGACCATTTATTGTTTTAAAAAATGCATCAAGCCCTGACTGGTTTGGCTCAGTGGATAGAGCATCAGCCTTCAGACTGAAGGGTCCCAGATTTGATTCTGGTCAAGGGCATGTACCTTGGTTGCGGGCACATCCCCAGTAGGGAGTATGCAGGAGGCAGCTGATGGATGTTTCTCTCTCATCGATGTTTCTGACTCTCTATCCCTCTCCCTTCCTCTCTGAAAAAATCAATAAAATATATTTTAAAAAATAAAATTTAAAAATGCATCAAATTTTTGTATGTTGATTTTGTATCCTGCAACTTCATTGAATTTGTTACTTTTAATAGTTTTATTATGAAGTCTTTAGGGTTTTCCACATATAGGATCATGTTATACAGAGATTATTTTACTTCTTCACTTCTAATTTGGTTGCCTTTTATTTTATTCTTGTCTAATTGCTCTCACTAGGACTTATAGTAATACTATGTTGAATAGAAGTGAGAAGGGTGGGCATCCTTGCCTTGTTTCTAATCTTCAAGGATCAGATTTAAGTTTTTCACTGCTGAGTAAAAGGTTTGCTGTGGCCTTTTCATATATGGCCTTTATTATGTTAAGGTAAATTCCTTATATTCCTAATTAATTGAGCATTTTTATCATGGAATTTGTCAATGCTTTTTCTGCATCAATTGATACGATCATGTGATTTTTATTCCTCATTCTGTTAATATGGTGTGTCACAATTATTGATTTTCATATGTTGAACCGTCCTTATGTTCCAGAGATAAACACCCCTTGGTCAGATTGTAGAAACCCTTTTAATGTGCTTTTGAATCTAGTTTACTAATTTTATGTTGATGATTTTTGCATCTGTATTGATCAGGGATATTGTCCTGTAGGTTTCTTTTCTTGTAATATCTTTTTCTGCTTTTGGTATCAGGATAATGCTGGCCTCATAAAATTAGTTTGGAATTGTTCCCTCCTCTTTGATATTTTGGAAGAGTTGAAGAAGGATTGGCATTAGTTTTTTAAGTATTTGATAGAGTTCACTCATGAAGCTATCTAGTTCTGGTGCTTTCTTTTTGGGAGGTTTTTGATTACTGATTCAATCTCATTACTAGTTATAAATCTGTTCCCATTTTCTATTTCTGTATAATTTAGTCTTAGTGTAGGTTGTATGTTTCCAGGAACTTACTAGTATTATCTTTCAGTTTAACCAATGTGTTGGCAAAGAATTGTTCATAGTAATCTTTTATAATCCTTTTTATTTATTTGGCATTAGTTGTAATGTGTCCTCTTTCATTTCTGATTTTATAGTCTTTTTTATTCTTAGTAATGTTAAAGGTAGTCAATTTTGTTGATTAAAAAAAAAAAAACTGGCTCTTGTCCTGATCAGTTTGGCTCAGTGGATAGAGCATCAGGCCATGAAATGAAGGCTCCCAAGTTCAATTCTGATGTAAGAGCATGTACCTTGGTTGCAGGCTCGATCCCCAGTAGGGGGTGTGCAGGAGGCAACTAATCTACGTTTCTCTCTCATCAATCTTTCTAACTCTCTATTTGTCTCCCTTCCTCTCTGTAAAAGCAATAAAATATATTTTTAAAATAAATAAATATTTTTTTAAAAAAAAAGCTAGCTCTTGCTTGGCCAGTGTAGCTCACTGGTTTAATGTCAACACAGGAACCAAGAGATCACCAGTTTGATTCCTGGTCAGGGCATATGCCTGGGTTGTAGGCTTAATTCCCACTAGGAAGTGGGCAGGAGGCAGCCAATAGATGACATTTCTCATTGATGTTTCTATCTCTCTAAAAATCAGTTTTTAAAAGAATATTCTCTTTTTTAAAAACTAATTTAGTTAATTTTTAAAAGTTGTTTTTGTAATCTATGTTTTATTTATTTCTGCTCTAAACTTTATTATTTTTTTCTGCTAACTTTGGGCTTAGTTATTTTTCTAATTTCTTGAGGTATAAAGTTGTTCATTTGAGGCTTTGTTTCTTTTTTAATATAGGCATTTATCACTATAAACTTCCCTCTTAGTACTGTTCTTGCTACATATCACATTTTATATTATAGTTTCATTTTTTAATCTCAAGACATTTTCTTGTGTGTGTGTGTGTGTGTGTGTGTGTGTGTGTGTGTGTGTGTGTGTGTATTTCAGGGAGGAAGGGAGAGGGAGAGAGAGAAACATCAATGATGAGAGAGAAATATTGATTGGTTGCCTCCTGCACACCCCACATTGGATAGAGCCCACAACCTGGGCATGTGCCCTGCCCAGAATCGAACGATGACCTCCTGGTACATAGGTCAATGCTCAACCACTGAACCATACAGGTTGGGCTTTCTCAAGATATTTTCTAATTTCACTTTTAATTTTTTTCTTTGACATATTAGTTAATCGAGTAATTTACTGAACCCTCGTTGGTTTGGCTCAGTGGATAGAGCGTCGGCCTGTGGACTGAATGGTCCCAAATTTGATTCCAGTTAAGGGCACATGCCTGGGTTACTGGCTCTATACCCAGTAGGGGCATGCAGGAGGCAGCTGATCATTGATTCTTTCTCCACTCCCTTCTCTGAGGTCAATGAAAATATACTTTTATAAAGTAATTTATACTTGTGAATTTTCTAGTTTTCCTCCTGCTATTGAAAGCAAGATATTGAAATCTAATAGTATTGTGTTGCTATTTTCTATCTTCAGTTCTCTCAGTGTTTGCTTCATATATTTAAGTGTTCTGAATGTTGGGTGCATATATGTTTATAATTGTTATATCTTCCTGATGCATTGACCCTGTTACCACATAATGTCTTTTTTTGTCTCTTACAACAGTTTTGACATAAAGTCTATTTTTTTCTGATATCCCTTCTCTTTTGGTTACCATTTGCATGAATATTTTTTTCTATCCTTCCAATTTTCAGCCTATATATGACCTTAAATCTAAAATGAGTTTCTTTTAGATAGCATACATTTATCTTGTTTTTTATTCATCTGACCACAGTATGTGTTTGACAAAGGAGTTAAACCCATTTACAAGTAAAGTAATTATTGATAGGGAAGGACTCCCTATTGCCATTTATTAGTTGGTTTCTGTCTTGTAACTCTTATCCCTCTTTTTTTCTCTTAATGTCTACCTTAATGTTTCAGTGTTGTTGTGTTTTTTTTTTTGTTTGTTTGTTTTTTTGTAGTGATATGCTTTTTCCTCTCTCATTTTCTTTTGTGTATCTTCTATAGGTATTTTCTTTATGCTTCCAGTCCAGGCTTACTTAAACTTTTAACAAGTTTCTTAGAGTTATAACAATCTATTTTAAGCCAATAAGAGTTTAACTCGGATCACATTAAAGAGGTTTTTTTTTTTTTTAATTTTCTTGAATAGATAGAATAGTGTCTCTTATTTCTCTGAGGGTATTTGTGATAATTTTTGAAGATTTTTTTTCTTTGCATCGTCTCTGTTTTCTCCTATTTGCTTTCCTTTCTGTTTGTTTGTTCTGTTCTCTGTCTTTCATGTTAGAGTCTTTCCTCAGATGCCTGATAATCCATACTCGTATTTATGAGTAGGAGCCAAAAACAGATTAGAAGCTTTGAGTACATGAGTGGTTCTTGTTGACTTTGAGCTTCACTTTAAAATCATCTGGCTGGTCCATTTGTTAGACAAATTCCCCATCCCAATTTAGTATTTAGATCTTTCCTCTTGGGGCTAGTCAAATTCTTCAGAGAGGACACAAACTACTGCTTAAGAGGGTACTACCAGCAATGTAGGAGCCAAATGGGGCAAACTGTCTGGGGTATCCTCATTATGCAATATGAAGTATTTTTCTTAATTATCTTACTTTCAGAAACAGTATCCATACCTTCAACTGTATCTAACATTCCCCACATTCAGAGAATAAACCTCCACTATTCACCAAGATTGGGAGTGGCCTTTACCCAGCAGCATTATTGTAAGGGTGGTGAGGGAGGTGGCATATTTTAAAGTATAGTTGGTTTTTAAACAGCTTTCAACCAAACACCTTATTTTAACCCCGCCTTTGCATCCATCTCCAGAGATACCTAAAACTATCACTATCTGAACTGTTTGAGAATTTTTAGGTGTAGATTGGGTTGGTTTCTGGCTTTCCCCACTGCTGATTGAAGATTCAGTTTTCTTGAGTATGCTTATCCAAGCTTCCAGTTTCCAGAATATTGTTGCTATTGCTTCTTTTCCTTGTTATTCCTAACCTTGTAGAGTTATATGTGTTTTTTTAATCCTACAGTTTTTGAGATTTTTCTGGAGAGAGTGAAATTAGATGCATGTGTTCAATTCACCATCTTTATCTAAAACTGATAAATTCTAACCACAATGAAATAGTTGCCTTATTTCCCTTATGTGATATTTTTTGTTGATCTTCTATTTATATTAGGTGTTATACCTGAAAAACCTTAGCCCTCGGGTGACCGAAAGAGATCTTGTATCATTGTTCGCTCGGTTCCAGGAGAAAAAAGGACCTCCAATTCAATTCCGAATGATGACTGGACGAATGAGGGGACAAGCTTTTATCACCTTTCCCAGTAAGTAGCTTTATCTGGATAATTACTCAGTTGTAGCATCAGCATTAGAGACTATGTATACCCTTTCTAATTTAGATACAGTCCTTTGATTTACCGATAACACATGAGAAGCATGTGCTTAAACAAGCACATTGGAAGAATGGAAGAGAATTAAGCAAAATGTTTTCAATATTCCTCTGTCCTATCTTTTGTGCTTCCTTTCGTCCATTGACTGTGCATGACCACCTTACTCCATTGTCTTCAATTGTCCCCAGTCTTGAAACTTTCTTCTCACTTTATCAAAATTAATTTTACCTTTTTAAAAAATATATTTTTATTGATTTCAGAGAGGAAAGGAGAGGGAGAGAGAGAGAGAAACATCAGTGATGACAGAGAATGATTGAATGGCTGCCTCCTGCAGGCCCCCAACTGTGGATCAAGCCTACAACTTGGGCATGTGCCCTTGACTGGAATCAAACCCGGGACCCTTCAGTCCACAGGCCAATGCTCTATCCACTGAGCCAAACTGTCCAGGGAAAAATTAACTTTACCTTTAAAAAAATTTATTTTACCCTTGCTCACAATAATGTTTGTGGTCCGTTATAATTATATTACTTTTTGGATCTGATACGAACATTTATACTCGCTTAATGCCCTATTCCTTTAGGATTAAGAAACTGTAAGGTAATATGCTAATTCACTAGTAATTCATAATTAGGGGATGATGATATATTCTTATAACTAGTTTATATCTTAATACATGATTTTAGTATCCAAATCTAAAGGCAGCAAATAATACAGGAATTTCAGTTTCTCCTACAGACCAGACTATCTTTTTTATTTTTATTTTTTATTTTTTTATTATTTTTTTTTTGGTTCAGGCTGGTTATTAGCTCTTCCTTTCATTATTTCTAAGCTATCATCATTTATAAACAGCCTAGTAATCTATATACAGGCAAGTAATTTACACTTGAGCAGTTCCAAACTCTATTAGTCTTGTACCATCTTTGCTATCTTGTACAAGGTCTGTGGGTGTTCTACAGTAGTGGTTTTTAGACTCTTTAAGTGTGAGGACCGTTTTTAAACTTAATATATTACATTAATTGAGAAAAATATGTAATCAAAAGGCTTTATAAACTAAGTACTTTCAAATGGATAGCTGTTTTACTAATCATAATAGCAGCTATCCACATTTTAAAATTTGTAGTACGTACATAAATTGGTTCAGTCTAAAGATATTGCTTGTCTACTTTTGATTTCACAGACTCCAATCAATAATTACATTCCTTCCTGATTTCCCACATCAAGGGTCTGAGACACATAAGTTGAATACTACTCCTGTACACTATATACTGTTACTCTGCAAATCTCCATATACTTACAAGGTTTATTATACTTGTTTATCTCCATGAGGGCTCCCACAGTCATTCTCCCATCAAAATATAAAAGTAGCAAAATGACCTTGATACCATGATAACCTCTTTTATTTGTGTTGCCCATTTTGAAAATGACTTAATTCTTACAATACCTATAATCTATTATCTAAGATAGAAGTTTGTATATTAGTAATTATAGTTTAGCCTTCTTTTGTACACTATATTTTTCCTTATCTATATTTTTAAATTATGAGGCACTCTCAAAGAGCCACTTTAAGTTTTTCTAGTCATTATTTCTAGCCATTAGTTTAATCTTGCTGAATTATAAAAATATGAGATTATGGAAAAGATAATAAAATCAAATACCTATATGGCCTAGTAGCCTACATTTAACTCTAAGACAAACAAAAAATAAACTGGAAATAGAATTATATTATTAAATCCTGTGTAAATTGATTTTTTCTTTCTTTTAGATAAAGAGATAGCATGGCAAGCATTTCATCTAATAAATGGATATAAACTACATGGGAAAATTTTGGTGATAGAATTCGGAAAGAACAAAAAGCAACAGTCTGATCTCCAGGCTGCTTCTCTCAGATCGTCTGATACAGAAAACACTACAAAAACTAATGGCAGCTAGAAGATATATAGATTGTGAGTCCCAGGAAGTCTTTCTTGCATCAGAATCTTGGATCTAGGATTTCTATATAGATAATAGTGTGTTTGGAATTGAAGAGAAACCGAGGAAGAAATATCTATTTAAGATAATCCCTTTAGCTTTTGGAAAGAATTGGTAGAAAACATTTTTTATAATCAAAGACTGTACAGGACAAATAAGATACCCAAGTGTGAAGGGTAGGGTACAAAAAGTATCATTTTCTCAGGATAAATTACAAAGGATTATTTCCAAGCATATTTTAAATCTTTATACTTTATCTGTGGTCTTAAATACTTATCCCTAGAGATAACATTATTTCCAAGACTGCCACCTATATACAGAACTAAAAAACGAAATGTTGAAATATTTATTTGTTAGATCCCATTTGTCCCTAATTGTATTCACATAGTAAATGAATGACTAGGCCCTGGGCCTAAACATCAACAAATACTGTTAAATGAGAAATATCAGCAATAATGGTAGGATCTGAGACACATGTCAGTACACATATTTAATCAATTCTTTCTATTAAGTTATCAGTGTCTTCAAAAAGCCATATATTTTTCTAATGAAAGCATCTAGATCTATATAGTGATGTTCCCCTGGTCATTAAACTAGCTACTATTGAGTAATCATTGAATCTCAAGCAATAAACATCAAATAAGCATCTATTATATGTTAGGTATTAGGTATTAGGTATATGCATTCTAGAAGAGGAACATATTCAGAAAAAATACTGAAAGGGATATGGGAAGAAAGAGTTCTCTAGAAGAGAGGTGTCTACTCCCAAATTCCCCACTTGGTTGTATATAATTGCTGGAGAAATGAAAGACATTATGGTATAGAGGAAGTGGTACAAACTTTGGACTCACACCTGTGAACTTCATAGCCACACTTACCACTCCATGACTTCGACAAGTCACTTAGTCTGAGCCTCAGTTTTCTCATCTATAAAATTAAGATAATAATACTACTGACCTCATTGGGTTGTAAGAATTAAATGAGATGGTATTATCCATGCTGAAGAACAGAAAAAAAAAAAAACAGAATATATAATCATTAAGAACTCCAACATACTTGCAATGGGAGTATCAGAAAAAAAGAGAAGAGAAAGAAACAGAAAAACTATTCTAATAAATAATGGCTGTAAATGTCCCAAATTAATGAGAAGCATTATCTTCACATCAAGAATCTCAGTGAACTCCAAGTAGGGCAACAAGAAGAAATCTACAGACATATTATAATAAAAAATGCTAAAACACAAAGTCTTAGAGGCAACATAAGAAAAATTAAGCATGACTCAATGGATTGCCAATAAGATTAACAGCTGACTTCTCATAAAAAAAACAATGGAGGTGGCAGTGGGATAACATATTCAAAGTGCTCAAAGGAAAAAAAATGCCAATATAGAATCCTACATCCAATAAAACAATTTTTCAAAAACAATGAAACAAAAACATTCCCATGTAATCAAAAATGGAGAATTTGTTGTCGGCACACCTGATTTACAGGAAATAGTAAAGGAAATTCTTCAGGTAGAAAGCAAGTGACCTCAGACAGTAATTTGAATCTAAATATACAAAAAATAACATGGGTAAATTTAATTATCCTATATAATAAAAGGCTAATGTGCAAACCAACCAAACAATAATGGAATGACTGGTTGCTATGATTCACACTGACCACCAGGGAGCAGACACTCAATGCAGGAACTACACCCTGGAAGTCAGTGTGCTCCCACAGGGGGAACACTGCTCAGCCAGAAGCTGGGCTCATGACTGGCGAGTACAGCAGTGGTGGTGGGAGCCTCTCCTGCCTCCACAGCAGCACTAAGAATATCTAACTGCCAACTAAGGCCCAGGGAGCGAGACTAAGTCATAAGTCGAATATCCCCCAAGGGCTTCTGGACTGTGAGAGGGCTCAGGCCTGGCTGAGGGACCCTCCCAGAGTGCATGAATTTTGTGCACCAGGCCTCTACTGTAATTATAAAAGCCAGGTTAAGTTAATTTTCCTTTTAACTGAAAAAGTTTATAAAACAGTATGTATGTAGTTGCATTTTGGGGCCTATAATATTTGAAACTATAATATATTTGCCAATTACAAAACAAAGGAAGTGGGTGGAAGCAAAACTATTGAACTAAAGAAGTGACTCCAGATGATAACTCAAATCCACTGGAACAAATGAAGAAAACAAAAAAATGGGAAACAAGGTTAATATAAAAAGCTATAAATATATACTAGCTCTGCTTTCTTCTCTCTCTCTGCTTCTTTAAAAGACAAAATTATGTTAAGTAATAATTATAACGTATTATGTTTATAACATGGAGAAATAATATATATAGCAATAATATCAAGAAGTAGGAAATGGTTTATATAGGAATAAATTTTTTATATCTCATTGGACTTAGGACATATCTGAAGACAATTTAGTTAGAATATGCATGGTAATTCTTAGAGCAACCAAGGTAATAACTAAAAATACATAATGAAAATATTTAAAATTTAAATGTTACATTAGAAAAATTTCATTGTAAAGTAATGCAAAAGGAGAAATGGAGAAACAAAAATATGAGACATATAGAAAACAATAAAATTGCAATCCTAAATACACATATATGAGTAATAATAATTATGAATGGATTAAAAAATGCAATCAAAAGGCATAGATTGTTAGCCTGGGGGTGGGGGTAACAAGATTTACCTCTGCAATTTATCAGTCATACATATAGATTCAGAGATACAGACTAAAGTTAAAAGGATAGAAAGAAATATCAGGCAAATGACAACCATAAGAAAGCTGGAGTGACCATACTAATATCAGACAAAATGCACTTTAAAATGATGACTGTTACTAGAGATAATGAGTGACATCTTATAATGATAAAAAAATCAATACATCAGGAAGATATAAAAATTATAAATATGTATGCACCAAACAACAGAGCACCAAAATATATGAATCAAAAACTGAACTAAATAAGGGGAGAAATATATAAATCTGAAATAAGAGTTGGGGAGTTTGCTACTCCATTTTCAATAATAGAATAACTATATAGAATATAAACAAAAAATTAGAAAACTTGAGAAATGCTGTCATGTATATCTTAAAGAGATCTGTAGAATACTCTACCCAACAACAACAGAATGCATATGCTTCTATGGTGCACATGAAACATCTACAGAATATACCATAAAACAAACCTCAAATATAAGTGGACTGAAATCATACCAAGTATTTCTCTGACCACATAGAATGAAACTAGAAATCAATAACAGAAAGAAAACTCAAAAATATGAATTAAACACACTACTGGGTTAAAGAACAAATCACAAGAGAAATTAAGAAATCTTTTGAGATGAATGAAAATGAATACACAACATACCAAGACTTGTGGGATACACTTAAAGCAATACTTTAAAAATTGTAAGTACGAATTCCTATATTTTTAAAAGATCACATATCACTAACCTTACTTTATACCTTAAGACGCTGGAAAAAGAGGAGCAAACTAAGAGTAAGCAGATTTGTGGATAATAAAGAACATTGTAAACTGATGAACTAAAGGATAGATACAGAGGCAGTGAAGCATCAAACAGACTGTCAAATTATAGCAGGAAGATTAAGGAGAGGTGGGGTAGATAAGAGATCAATCAAAGGACTTGTATGCATGCATATAAGCATAACCAATGATCATAGACACTGGGGGGTTGGGGTATGCCTGGGAGGGAGGGGGGCAACGGGGAGATATGTATACATGTAACACAATAAATAAAAAAAAAGAAGGAAGAAAAAAATGTTTAAATAAATGGAGAATAGAAAAACAGTAAAGTCAATGAAACTAAAATTGGTTTTATAAAATGCTTAAGTGACAAACCTTTTGGTAGATTGACCAGAAAAAAATGAAAGCCCAAATTACTAGACTCAGAAATTAAGGAGGAACGTTACCAACCTTATAGGAATATAAAGCTTTATGAAGGAACACTGAATAATGATTTGCCAATAAATATAATACCCAGAATACTGGAGTGAATGAAATAAAATCTGAAAAGACCTGTACCAAGTAAAGACTTTAATTAGTAGTGTTTTTAAAAACAAAGAAAAGGCCAGGCTCAAATTGCTTCTCAAATGAATTCTAGCAAATATTAAAGAAGAATTAATACAAATTCTTCCAAAAAGTAACACTTCTGATATGTACTACAACATGAAAAAACCTGAAAACATGCTGAATGAATTAATAGTAACAAAGACTACATATTATGTGATTCCATTTATTGGCAGATGAAGTGTCCAGAATTGGCAAATATAAAGACAGAAAATGGATTAGTGATTGCTTAGGACTGGGAGTGATATATGAAGTATAAGATTTCTTTAGATGATGAAAATGTTCTAAAATTGATTATAGTGAAAATTGTACAATACTGGATATACTACAAACTATGATTGTAAACTTTAAATGGGTAAATTTTGTGGTATGTGAATTATATCTCAGTCACACAAAAAGGAAATTGAATGCAAGACAAATGTCTAGCAGTAAGATAATGGATGAATAAATTATGGAATATCCATTCAGTGGAATACTATACAGCCATTAAAATAATGGGGCATTTCTATGAATACATTCTGAATTTTATGGTGTCTGTGGTTTTATATCAGGTTAAAAAGCAAGAAATATGTACAAATGATCCTTAAAATGGCTTTTAACTATGCAGGTTTATTTGTTCATGATTTTTTTTTTCAATAAATACCTGTGATGTTTCTGTCTGTGGTTGGGAGTCCATGGAAGCAGAGGGCTGACTATGCATTAATCTACACCATTTTATTTATGGGACTTTAGCATCCACATATATTTATTTATTTATTTATTTATTTATTTATTTATTTATTTTTATTTGTATTTCTGAACATCCATGGATTTTAGTATTTGCAGGGTGTTCTGGAACCAATCCCTCATGGATACCTAGAGACAACTAGATTCCTGGGGAATCAAAAGTTACATACATGTGGATTTCTGACTGTGTGGGATATTGGTGCCCCTAACTCCCACATTGTACAAAGTCAACTGTATAATATGAATACATTTTTGTAAAAGCATTTGTATATATAGTGTATGTATATATAGCTATTTCTAAATAAAAAACTGGGAAATATACATACCAAATTGTATCAGGTGTGCTGGTTAACAATGCGTTGTTTTTTTTTTTCAATAGATGGAGTAACACATATGTTGATAGATACGCGATTTGATATGTATGCTATTTTGTTGTATTGACAGCAAGCTTCAAAACTTCATATGTCAAATTTGCTGAAGGTGTTAACATCAGAGATATTTTTACACTTAAAAATGTCAAATTTCATGCCAAAAAAAGCATTTGCAGGAAATTTTAGTTCATTACTTTATTTTGAAGAAAAGTGCTGCTCAAAGTTATCATATATTTTGGGAAGCTTATGGCGACCATGCTTCACCTCAAGATTCTTGTGAACGCTGGTTTAAATGCCTTAAAAGTGATGATTTCGATGTGAAAGACAAAGAATGTCCAGGTTAACCAAAAAAGATTGAAGACTAACAATTACAAATGTTATTGGATTAAAGTGCATGTCAGAAACAACTTGCAGAAATATTAAATGTTGCTCAGCAAACAATTTTGATGGTTCACAAGCAATAGGAAAGATTTTAAAGGAAGGAAAATGGGTGCCACATCAACTGAAGGAAAGAAATGGAAAACTGAAAAGTCATCAGTAAAATGTTGCTTCAATGGCATGAAAGAAGGTCGTTTTTTGCATCAAATTGTGACTGGCAATGAAAGGGGGTTTATTTTGAGAATCCCAAACACAAAATCATGGGTTGATCCAGATCAACCATCAACATCCAGTGCAAGACCAAATCACTTGGGAAAGAAGACAATGCTCTGCGTTTGGTGGGATCAGGAAGGTGTGGTGTATTATGAGCTTCTGAAACAGAGTGAAATCATTAATACTAATACCTACTGACAGCAAATAATCCATTTGAACCATACTTTGATCATGAAATAACCAGAATGTTCCAGAAGACACAGAAAAGTAATTTTTCTTCATGATGATGCACCATCACACACTTCAAAACCAGTTAAAGACACATTAAAAGATCTTGCCTGAGAGTATAACCCACCCACCGTATTCACCAGGCCTTGCTCCTTCAGATTACTACTTGTTCCAATCAATAGCACATGCACTTTCTGAGCAGCACTTCAAAACATACAAAGAAGTGGAAAATTGGGTCTCTGAATGATTTGCCTCAAAACAAGAAAAGTTCTATTGGGACAGTATATACAGATTACCTACTAGTGATGGATATTACTTTGAATAAAGCAATTTTGATGATTCTCTTGAAATTATCGTGTTTTCTTTGATTACAGAATCCTTATTATTAACTGGCACATCTGATAAATCTTTCAGAGGTGGGATTGGATGGGCTGAAAGGGGACTTTTGCTCTATGAAAATTTTTAAGTGGTATACTTTGAGGTGATTTTTTTTTCACTTTTTCAGCATTTTTTTATTTTAAAAAGTTGTGGGGTTTTTTTTATACTCTGACAATGATGGCTTACAGAGTATTTGTCAGAACTGTTCTGAGGATATCATCTAGCTATACTCAGGGCAAATTTCTGTTTCTTTGATATATTGCTCACTTAGGATTAAATCTCCAATTGTAAATATAGTTTAAGGGACAGAAGTAAGTTATCCTGTTATAACCTCTTGCACATGTTACACAAGGTCATACTTCTAACCTTGACTTTTCAGGAGGAATTTCTTCCTATTGAATGAAAAACCTCACCTATTACCTTTATTAGATCTATGACCACTAGCAATAGAGGAAAATAAAAGTGGAGGATGAACCTCAACTGGTGTATATATAAACTGGTATATCCATACAATGGAATCCTACTCAGCAATAAAAACTATGATGAACATTAATACATACAACAACATGGACAAATCTCAAATGCATCTTGCTAAGTAAAAGAACCAACTTAAAATGTTACTTACAGTTTGATTCCATTTATATGATATGCTAGAAAAGAAAACTATAGGGAAAAAAATCAGTGGCTGCCAGGGTTTAATGAAAGACTGATTATAAAATGGTAGCACAAGGAATTTGTTTTAATAATGGAATTTTCTGTATCTTGATTATATTTACCTGAGTGTATGCATTTGTCAAAACTTATATAATTGTACCAAAAGGATGAATTTTACTGTATGTAAATTTTAAAATAAATGTAGTTTTTAATGAAGAAAACAAAATGTTTCTCAAAGTCATTTCCATAACATAATGTTCCTATTCTGTGGTCTTTTGATTAGAGTTGAAGACTGAAAGACACTTGGCTATTTCTTATTTTCTGCCCATAAGTCAGCAGAAATTGTCAGTTAAAATCACCCTATAAACACACACACACACACACACACACACACACACACACACACACACACACACAAACCTACCATTTAAAAATCAACAGAAAGAGGAAAATAATTTGCTACACACAGGATTTATGCATATACTTTTCTTAATATACAAAAAGTCAATCCAATTAAAATGTAGGTAAATGAAAACATTTATAGAAACTGAAATACAAATTACTGATAAGCTAAGAAAAAACATACATTATGACAATGAACTCTTAAAAGTCACAAAAAAGTAAGAGTTCCCATAAATCTTTCACCCAACTTCCCTAATGTTAGCATCTCATATGATAGTACGTACAATTATCAAAACCTGGAGATTAATATTGACACAATAGTGTAAAATTTACTGTTGATTTTTCCGTTTGTCCCACTAATATCTTTTAATGATCCAAATCCAGGAACCTGTATTTGTTTTAATTTTTATTTTAATTACAGTTTACATTCAGTGTTATTTTGTATTAGTTTCAGGTGTACAGTAAAGTGGTTAGATCATCTTAGGATCAAATCTAGGATTACACATTGCATTTCATCATCATGCATATCTGTACAGTTGGTCTTTATATTTGATGACCTTGACAATTATGAAGAATACTGGTCTGTTATTTTGTAGAATGTCCCAAATAAGGGTTTGATGGGTTTTTATTTAATTTAATAAATCTTTATTGTTCAGATTATTACAATTGTTCCTCTTTTTCCCCCCATACCTCTCCTCCACCCGGTTCTCACCCCACCCTCTGCCATTATCTCCCCGCCATGGTTCTCATCAATAGGTGTATGATTTTTGTCCAGTCTATCCCCACACCCACCTTATCCCTTTACCCCTGAGAATTGTCAGTCCACTCCCTTTCTATGCCCCTGATTCTATTATATTCACCACTTTATTCTGTTCATTAGATTTTTTATTCACTTGATTTTTAGATTCACTTGTTGATAGATATGTATTTGTTGTTCATAATTTTTATTTTTACCTTTTTCTTCTTCCTCTTTTTAAAGAGTATCTTTCAGCATTTCATATAATACTGGTTTGGTGGTGATGAACTCCTTTAAATGTTTCTTATCTGTGAAGCTCTTTATCTGACCTTCAATTCTGAAGGATAGCTTTGCTGGGTAGAGTACTCTTAGTTGTAGGTTCTTGCTATTCATCACTTTGAATATTTCTTGCCACTCCTGTCTGGCCTGCATAGTCTCTGTTGAGAAATCAGCTGACAATCATATTGGTGCTCTCTTCTAGGTAACTTTTTCTCTTGCTGCTTTTAAAAATCTCTCTTTGTCTTTTACTCTTGGCATTTTAATTATAAAGTGTCTTGGTGTGGTTCTCTTTGGATTCCTTTTATTTGGGGTTTTGTGTGCTTCCTGGACTTGTAAGTCTATTTCTTTCACCAGGTGTGGGAAGTTTTTCAGTCATTATTTCTTCAAATAGGTTTTCAGTATCTTGTTCTCTCTCTTCTCTGGCACCCCCATAATTCTGATGTTGGTATGCTTGAAGTTGTCCCAGAGGCTACTTACACTATCTTCACATTTTTGGTTTCCTTTTGCTTTTAGCTTTTCCAGTTGAGTGTTTTCTGCTTCTCTGTATTTCCAATCTTTGACTTGATTCTTGCATTTCTCTACCCTGCTGTTAGGTCTCTGTATAATATTTTTAATTTCAGTCAGTGTATGTTTAATTTCTAGTTGGTCCTTTTTTACCTCCTCTTGGATCTCACTAAATTTATCCATCTTTTCTAGGAAATTCTTGAAAAACCTTATAACCGTGGTTTTGAACTCTATATTCAGCCATTTGTTTTCCTCCATTTCTTTCGTTTGTGATCTTTTTCTTTGTTTCTACATTTGCACTGCTTCCCTGAGTTGGTAGAGTAGCTTTGTGTGCTAGTTGTCCTATATGGCCCAGTAGCTCCACCTCCCCTGTTTCCTGAGGTGGACACTCTTGGTGCACACCTTTGTGGAGTGTGTCTACAGCCTTATTGTAGTTAAATCTTGATTATTGATGGTATCACTGGGGGGAATTGACCTCCAAGCCAACTGGTTATGAGGATCAGCTGTGTCTACGCCAGGAGAACTTCTGTGCTGGAGTCAGCCTTATGAGATAAGACTTGCAAAATTTCAAAAGCTTCTGTGTTGGGCTTGGATGGCGTTGAGTCTCAGGGCTGAGAAGACAGCCTTGGCTTCCTGTTAGTCTTGCCCTATGTGGCCCCTGGGTCTCAATGTTCCTCAGTTATTGCTGCAGCCCTCTCTGTGGACACACATTAGTGCCTCCAGACCTCTGCCTTTTGCATCTCTTCTGAGTCTCTGTGTGCTCAGAGACCCATGTGAGTCCAGGTCCCCAGGGTCTCACCTGAAACTGGAGTTCAGTGCAGTGTGAAGTGGAGTTCCACGTAGTTGGGAGGTTCAGTCTTCCTCTTGCTAGAGAAAGCCAGCAGCATGCTCAGCAGTCAGTACTCTCTGTATGCACTGGCATACGAGCCTCCAGACCTCTGCCTTTCGCGACTCCCCTGAGTTTCTCTAAATTTCCCTGCAATCGTCCTTTTTTTCTGCAGTCCAGACTCCACCCATATGAGTCTCGCCCGTAACAGGGGTTCAGTGCAGTCGGAACTGGGATTCAGTGCAGTCAGGAGTTTCTGTCTCCCTCCTGCTAGAGGAAGCCAGCCAGGCCCTCTGCCGCCCATCCTCTCCTCGCGTGTGTCTCCATACCTCAGCTTTTTGCAGCTCCTCTGAGTCTCCACTCAGCCAGCTTTCCTGTGGTTCTGGATAATGATCATTTTGTCTTTTAGCTGTAGTTTTGAAATTGTTGTCTGAGACAGCAGTTTAGGTGTTCACCTATACCGCCATCTTTATTTCCTCTCCTGTTTGATGTTATTCTATGATTAGATAGAGGTTATGTATTTTTGGTAAGAATACCACAGAAGTGATGTGCCCTTTTTAGTGCATTATATAAGGAGGTACTTGCTGATATGTCTTAGTACTGGTGATGTTAACCTTGGTTATCACATGGTTAAGGTTGTGTCTACTATAAAATCACTATATATATATATATATATATATATAAAGGCTAAGTGTCCAGCCAGCCAGTACATATGATGGGCACTGACCACCAGGAGGCAGACACTCAATGAAGGAATTGCCAAGCTTCAGTGACTTGGCATCAGTGGTTCTTGGGTGAAGCACCCAAGAACCAGAGAGGAGGAACCCAATTTCTTCCAAGGTCATGTGAGTCCACCTTGGGTTGTGCCAATTGGTAAAGTGATAATACTTCCATCATCTTTTGAGGGTAGTCCCAGAGATATGTAGCAGCAATGTCAGGATACTATGGCGATTGTAATGATTATGGTATGCCATGATATAAAACCCCAAATGGGCAGATATCCTATATAACAAAGAGATATTATGCAAACTGACCATCACTCCAACACAGGGTAGGGCAGTTGTGGGTGATCAGGCCAGCAAGGGAGGGCAGTTCGAGGTGATTAGATCTGCAGGGGAGGGTAGTTAGGGGGTGATGCTGCTGGCAGAGGAGGGCAGTTGAGGGTAAACGGGCCTGCAGGGAAGGACAGTTGGGGGCAACTAGGCCAATAGGGGAGGGCAGTTAGGGGTGACCAGGCTGGCAGGGGTGGGAAGTTAGGAGCAGTCAGGCCAGCAAGAGAGAAGTTAGACATTGATCAGACTGGCAGGGGAATGGTTAGGGGGTGATCATGCTGGCAGCAAAAGTCGTAAGAGGAAATCAGGCAGGCAGGCAAGCAAGCAATTGGGAGCTAGAAGTCCTGGGTTGTGGCCTAAATGGGCAGTTGGACATCCCTCAAGAGGTCCCAGATTGGAGAGGGTGCAGGCTGGGCTGAGGGACACACACACACACCCTGCATGCATTTTGTGCATCGGGCCTCTAGTTATAAATGATTTAAAATGCTAACAAAAGTTGAAAACATTTTATTAATTTTCTTTCATCTCTGACACTTCTATTATAAAGGAAAAATAGTGATATTAAAATACCTTTTCTAATTAATTTAATTTCAATGTGCATGAATCTGTGCATTGGGCCACTAGTTTTCTTTATAATAAATATATTGTAGGAAGTTATATTGAGACCATTCTGTTTCTAATCATATTTTTCCTCACTAACTTTAGCATTCTTTTTTGTTGTTAATCCTCACCTGAGAATATTTTTCCATTAATATTTTAGAGAGAGTGGAAGGGAGGGGGAGAGACACACAGAGAGAAATATCATGCCCTGACAGGGGCCAGGGATTGAGCCTACAACCAAGGTACATGCCCATTATGGGAATCAAATTGTGACCTTTCAGTTCACAAGCCAATGCTCTATCCACTGAGCCAAGCCAGCTAGAGCTTATGGGTTTTTCTTTATGTTTTGTTTTGTATGTTTGTTTGTTTTTCTTTTCATTTTTCACGTGAATGAAGGCAATAACAGTATCTACCTCACAGGGTTGTTATGAGGATTACATGAATAGATGTAAGGTGTTTTGAATATTACCTGGTACATAGTAAACTTAATAAATGTTAGGTTATTATAATGGGTAAAGTATACTTTCTCCTATCAAAGGCCATCCCCTTCATTTGTATTTTGGATTTCAGTCCCCTAATTTCTCTCTGCATCACCAACCTGTAATTTCCATCAGCATAAATATGTGTTTTTATAAGTCCTATTTATTTTTAAAGAACTTTATGACCTCATGTTCCCATCAAGCTATTGCTTTTCACAGCAAAATTTCTTAAAGTGCTCTGTTATCATTGTCTTCATTTGTATTTTTCTCCTAAATCTACTTTAATATGGCATGGTTTTGATGAGGTCTTCAGTAACCCCCATTATCCAAAGAAATGGTAATTTCTCTGTCCCTATACTCTATCTCCACTGCTCAGCTACATTCAATGCAGTTTACCACTTTTTCTTTTCTTTACTCTATTCTCTTGAGTTTTGTAACACCATAATTTTCCTTCCAACTTCACTGATAGATTTTCAATCTCCTTTATGTCTCCTTCTCTGCTTCTTTAAATCTTATAGCATCACAAGGCTCCCTTCTTCCTAGTCTATTTTTTTCTGACTTTTCTCTCTCTTAAAGCTCTCATCTAGTTTCACAACTTTACTATCTATAGGCTTATGACTTCTAAATCTACTGTTTATTTCCAGCTCAGACCTTTCTATTGAGTTCCAGATTCCTATATACAATGACTCCCTAACAAGGCCCACAGAATGTCTAAATCCATCTCAAATGAAACATGTTCAAAATGAAGACTTGAATATTTACCTCCACCAACCCATCATTTTTCTAGTTGTTGTCTCATCAATAAATGACACTACCATCCAATTTATTTCTAATTATTCCCTTCATTCCTAGCTTCCTCTCACTTTTTACATATATCCATAAACAGTCCTGGAGATTATCTGGCAGTAATATGCAAAAATATAACAAGAATCACCCATTTTTCTCCAACTTTACTACTAATTCTATTTACCCTAGAACAGTGGTCAGCAAACTGTGAATCATGAGCTGTGGTTTGCCACTCTGTTGACTAATGAGTTTGCCAACCACTGAACTAGACTAAATGTTACTGTGTAGTTGGAAGCTGTGAGGATTAGGAAATTGTAGCATATTGTGTGCAAAGAGGCAAAGGGTGGTATATAGAACAATCCAAAATTGGATTGACTTTTTTTACTCTTGTCTCTTTAACAATTGCATCTCACCCTCGCTGGTTTGGCACAGTACATAGAATATCAACCTGCACACTGAAGGGTCCCAGGTTCAATTCCAGTCAAAAGCATATGCACGGCTCAATCCCCAGTAAAGGGAATGCAGGAAGCAGCCAATCAATGATTCTCTCTCATTATTGATGTTTCTATCCCTCTCTCTCTCTCCCTTCCTTTGTGAAATCAATTATATATATATATGGCCTCCAAAGAGCAAAGAGAGGAATATTTTTAAAAATATAAAATTGGGGGGGGGGGAATGGTAGCAGAATAGACAGACATGTCCTAAGCCTTGTCCCAGAGCAGACAGAAAGAAGAGCTGAGGGTCGCACGGGAAGTGTTTGTTGGAGAGTTAAGGGACAGCTATACTCCAGGAGAAGGTGAGGGACTGCTGGATGGGGCTCTCCTGACTGGGAAGCCCCCACTGCTGCTAGGTTCCCTCCTAGAGCCACCAACTTGGATGCAGAGAGCACGCCATCTTGAAGGGGAATGTGAATGTTATCAGAAGCCTGAAAATCTACAGCTATGACACCCACTGAACAGCAGCAAACCTCAGAACACTAGCCCCCAATTAGCACAAACAGGCGGATTCAGAGGAGCTCTACACTCCACCACTGAAAGGTCGGATTTCACCTGGGATAAGGAGAGATAGAATTACATAACCAGAGACACAGAGAAGAGAGACCATGGGGAGACAAAGAAACAACCAGCATATGAAAGAAAAGCAAGTATCACCAGAAGAGGAAGTAAACAAAATGAAGGAAAGCAACCTGTCAGGAAAGAATTCAGAACAATGGTAATAAGATGGATGAAAAGAATGGAAGACAAATTCGACAATATGATTAAGAACCCAGAGGAAATGAAGAACCAAGAAGAAATAAAAAATGAGATCTCTGATGTAAAGAGCTCAATAGGAAGCATCAAGAGTAGATTAGAAGAAGCAGAGGACCGCCTTGGTGAGCTAGAAGAAAAGGTAGGAAAAAAATACCCAAGTAGAGCAGTTTCTAGGAAAAAAAAATTAAAAAGCAGGAAGAGAGCCTAAGGGAACTTTGGGACAAAACAAAACAAAACAACATCCACATAATAGGAGTCCCAGAAGGAGAGTAAACTGAGCAAGGAATAGAAAACCTGTTTGAAAAAATAATGACAGAAAACATCCCTGATATAGGGAAGAAAAACCCCACACAAATCCAAGAAGCTCACAGAATCCCATGCAAAATGAACACCAAAAGACCAACACCAAGGCATATTATAATTAAATTGGCAAACATCAAAGACAAAGTAAGAATTGTAAAAGTGGCCAGAGAGAGACAGAAAGTTACCTACAAAGGAACCCTCTTCAGACTAGCAACTGATTTCTCAACAGAAACTCATCAGGCCAGAGGGAATGGAATGAAATATACAAAGTCATGCAAAGGAAGGGTATGAATCCAAGAATACTGTACCCAGCAAGGCTATCAATCAAAATTGAAGTGAAATCAGGAGCTTCACAGATAAAAAAGGACCAAGGGAATTTATTACCAGCAAACCATCAATGCAAGAAATCCCTAAAGGGTCTTCTGAAAGAAAAGAAAGAAAAGGAAAGGAAAGGAAAGGAAAGGAAAGGAAAGGAAAGGAAAGGAA